>CM028338.1:16265576-17492659 GCA_016647705.1 Eucommia ulmoides | reverse complement strand
GTTACTAGCCAATTTATGGTTAGCATTCACGAGATATATTAGGGATTTGATTTTATTTGAGATATGCAACATATATTATGATATCCCTCTAGATATGGCTAATTAAGTTTGAATATTTTTCAATTTGGTATATGTAATTCTTTTTATCCTATTTAATTGTGATTGAGAAATATTTGGGAGACTTAATTGAGAAGTTTAAAAGCTATAATTAAACGATTTGAACCAGGATGAAGTCTTAATGATATAAGGGGTCTACAAGAGCAATTAAATGTCATAATAAGTGGGAACTAGTTGTTAGGGAACTTATTTTATTACCTTTTATATAAACCGGTGTTTTTCATATTAGAGTGAGATCAACAGAATTATACTAAGATTTTCTACGAGAAATCATATTGAGAGAATTGTGAGAGCTTTTTTGAGAATTATTCTTGAGAAATATTTGTTGTGAATTGTTACTACTATCGAATCTGAAGTGACATTGCTATCATTATTTTTCGATGGAATCTGGGTGAAATCTTTCCAAATTACTTTCTATTGATTGATTGCTTCATTATATTTAGAATTTTATTTTTGAAATTGTTTTCTGATTTTTTATTGAAAAATATCTTTGAAACAATTTCTTGAAGAAATTTGATTACGTGCTACCCTATTTTTGTTTAAATCAGATTTTGAATATCACACTTTTTTATCCCTAGTTTTTGGGATATTAATTGAGTTCTAATTTATCTGCGGTGATAGAAGCTCTGAGTAAGAAAAATCACTTATCAATTTGCAGTTGGTGAGTTGAGTGACATATTGAATACTATTGGGAGTATTTAATCTAAGGGTAGCTGATTTTAGTCTCTTCCTGTAAAGAGATTGAGATAGTAATTTTTCCTGGATTGAATTGATTTGTGAGTAATTTAATAACGGTTCAATCCTTACTGGGTAAAAGGAAATTTGGAGTGTTTGTGAGATTTTGATTCTTTAGCCTTAGTTTAAAAAAGAATTAGGTTATTCTTGAGCCTGTAAAAAGTAGATGTTATTCTTGAGCCTGTAAAAAAGAATTTGTAAAGGTTGATTATGAGCTTGAAAAGAATCTTTGTGAGGGTTTGGTTTCTACCTTTAAAGGAATCTGGAGTTTAGTGGGTGTGACACTCCGTGGAACTCGGGGGACTGGATTAGCAAAGAGTAGCTTGATGATCCAGTATAAATTTTTGGTGTGCTTCTATTTTTCATTATTTATTTTTTGTTGTTTAATGTGCATCTAGTTGATATAATATTTCCGCTGTGATATAAAGATAATAATTAATTTAGGATTAAAATTAATTATTTGAATTTTTTGAAATATTTTCTCTGATAAATTTTTATCTACCCACCCCCCTCTTGAGTAGTTCACTGGGCCAACAAATAGACTGATATTAGCACCAATACTTTCTCTCCCTATAGAAGGTGTTGGCTTTGTAATATACAGTGAAGCTTCACACCTAGGCTTAGGTTGTATATTGATGCAACATGGGCAAGTGATTGAAATGCCTCTCAGCAATTAAAGAATCGTGAACGTATATAGCTGATGCATGATTTAGAGCTAGCGGCGATTGTGTTATCCTTGAAACTCTAGAGATATTATCTTTATGGCAAGACCTACTAGATACACTGATCACCAAAATTTAAAATCTTTGTTTACTCAGGAATAACTAAATCTAAGATAGAGGTGTTGCATGGAATTAATCAAGGATTATGATTTTACTATCTATTATCACCTTGGAAAGGCCAATGTTGTAGCCTATTCATTAAGAAGAAAATCGGCAGGTTCGGTTGCGTATCTTCGAGTTGTTCATACTAATCTATAAGATAAACTGAGATCCCTACGAGTCTAGTTGGCAATGGATCAAGTGGCATCATTGCTTGCGACTTTGACCTTGAGACCAACGTTAATTGAGCATATTATAGAAGCGCATAAATCAGATGTCCAATTGTGAAACATCAAGGATGAAGTGAAAAATGGTAAGAGAATCAACTATCGTGTTAGAGATAATGATGAAGCCTTGATGTTTGGGAATAGATTGTGTATGCCTAATCATGTCGATTTGAAGAATGATATCTTAGAAAAAAAGCACACAGCTCAGTTATACGATGCATATACGGAGCACCAAAATGTATTGGGATTTGCGAGAATGTTATTGATGGAATGGAATGAAACGAGAAATTACAAAATATGTTGCAGCCTTCACCTATTCCAGAATAGAAATGAGAAGTAAATATCCATATTTATAATGTTTATGGTAAAACTAAATTTTGGGGCGAAATTTCTTTTAGGGGGGAAGGATTGTAAGACTTGACTTTTGTATGTCCATATTTTTAATTGCATTTTAGAATATTTAGAAAATAATAGGGCTTATTGTGTTATTTAATTTTCACTTTGAAAACTTTAAGGGCCATTATTGTATTTAAAATTTTAATTTTAAAACATTTGGGAGTTCAACGTTAATTTCATTTTTGACTTTTAAAAGTTTAGGAATTATTATGTAAAATTTTAAGAATTTTAGGGTGTAATTAATATTTTTTAGGGGTATTTATGTAGATAGTAAATATATGTTGTTGAATTAAAGGTTTCGATGAACAATTAAGTATAGACAAAACGAATATATGAAGAGTTAATTATATGTGTGTCATGGTAAAGAGTTAATTATATGTTTATCATGGTAATTATGTGTGTCATGATAAAGAGTGATAAGTTCAAGATCCTAAAATGAGATATTGTATGTGCTCCATGTGAAATAAAATTGATAATTAACCTAATTGAAAAACATGTGTAAAAGTATAAAAAGTTGAATTTTTGGGTCCATTCGGTCAACCGAGAAAAGCAATCCGTCAACTGAATCAAACAGTGAGTTTTGGAGTTGAAATAAAATACTTATGATCTAGTTAGTCGACCGAATGGAATTGGACGGTCAACTATTTAAAAGAGAACCTAAATTGGCAAAAGAAGTGAGTACACTAATCCAATCGATCAACAGTTTAAAAGTGGTCGGTCAACCGCTTGAGTAAGAAGGAGAAATGGTGGAAAATGAATCACACTTGTTTTTGGCGGAACTAATGTGTTTATTGAGTATGTAATAAAAGAGTTCCCAATTGTTGTTTAAGATGAATACATCATGAATGAAATGTAAAAGGTACAAAGATGGATGCAATCAAGAAATGAAGAGTATTGAAGACCTTAAAAAAATTAGGTGAAAACAACTATCAACTCATATACTCTTAATACAACCCGAACTAAGATCACATATGACACTATTAAACGAGTTATCTTCATGCGTGTTTTGAAATTAAAATAATAGAATTTAGGATCCTAATTAAATATTTGATATGTGCTCCCTATGTGAAATCAAATTGATAATCGACCTAATTAGAAAACAAGGTTCAAAATATAAAAAGGTGTATTCTCGGGTCAATTCAGTCAACTAAGAAAAGCAATCAGGTAATTGAATTAAACAGTGTGTTTTGGAGCAGAATTGGTGAAAAAAATAGACATCCTGAACCAATCGGTCAACTAATTGGGAAAAATTAGTCAACTGATTGAGTTAGTGAGTTTGGCAAAGCAAAAATGGACCAACCTGTATCAATCGATCAATTACTTTGAAAAATTCGGTCAACCGTTTGAGTCAAGGAATTTTTCGAAGGAAATTTGAACCATCCTATAACGTTCGGTCAACCGAATAGGAAAATTCAGTCAACTGATTAGGCTTGAAGTTTGGCAGGGTTTTGGCTCTGAAGCAATTGGTCAACCGAATAGGAAAATTTGGTCAACCGATTGGAGTTTGATTTTTGGCTTGGTTTCAGGGCTGATTCATTCAATCAACCGAATCCTAGGGGTCGGTCAACTAACTATTTCTATTGTGATTTCGAGGAACTTGGTCTTCCTGGTAAAAAACTATCCTCTTCTTTTTTTTTTATTCTAAGCAAAAGATTTGGGGAATTTGAACTTACTGAAGATATGGTACATCTATTTGAATATCTCTATTGATTTGATCCACATAATTTGTGATTCTCTTAATTTAAGTAGATAAATACTTCCTATCTTTGTGATTGAAAAAATTGAGAATTATTTTGTGGACTTATTTGAGAGATTTAGAAAGTTGTTCTAATGTGAAATATCCCTAAAATGAAAGATATTATTATATGGGTTTAAGAGTGCCTTTTAAAGGCATCTATTTTGAAAAGTAGCCGTTGGAGGACTTGTTATCAGTCTATAAATATAAACCTGCGGGATTGAGAGAAATGACATCAAGAACAATTAGTTCTAAGCTTTTCCAAGAGAGATTTTTATGTTGAGAATTCTGTGTGATATTTATACGAAGTTCTTGATCTAAAGTGTTGTTGATTTGGCGTTACCGACTTGTGCTATATTGTGATTCTGTTTTAATCTTCGGTGTTTTCCTGGTGAGATCTTTCCAAGCTATTATTCTTTATTTTGAATTCGTATTATTATTATTTTCTTAATTAAAAGATTGTTAGAAAATCGTTTTCAAACTTAAAAGCCTGAAAATCTTTTTAAAACAATTTTGTTTGATTATCTGATTATGCTCCAAATTGTGTTACCCAAATTATTTATTAATCAGATATTATTTACCTCACATTGTATCTATCATGTAGTAAATTTCAGAAAATTAATCAAGTATATATGTATTGAGATGGTAGAAGCTCCTCGTGAGAAGAAAATTAGATTTTTATGGATTTGTGAGTTTGAGTGGATTAGACATGATTAGGACAGCGTCTGTTAGAGTAACTAGATTTCGATCTTTTTCTTGCGAAAAACATTAGGGTTTGATCTTTGTCTTACAAAAAAGTTAGGTTATTCTTTTCCCTTGAAAAGAACTAGGTTTTGATTCTTCCTGCAGTTGAATTGTGTTGTTTGAGTGAATTGTAAAAGTTTCATCCTTACCTGTGAAAAGAATACTTGTGAGAGTGATTAGTTTAATCATTAGTCTGGTAAAAAGATAGGGTTCATCCTTAACCTGGAAAAAGAATAAATTTGTAAAGGTTGATTCTGAGCTTGGGAAAATAATCATTGTAAGGGTTTGGTTTCTACCGGTAAAGGAATCAGGGGTTTAGAGGTTGCAAATCTCTGTCGAGCTCGGGGGATTAGATTAAGCAAGGCTAGCTTGCTGAACCCGGATATATCTTAGTATGCTGCATTCTTTATTTTCATTATATTGTGTTTGCGTGTACACCTAGTATTAAATACTTATCCTCTGTGTAACAAAGATAATAATTAATTTTGGAAAATTGATTATTTGATAATTAAGTGTTGAAAGATTTATTTGTTTAAATTTTGTAATTACCCAATTCAATCCTCCTTTCGCCTTTATTGGGTAGCTCTTTGGGCTAACAATTGGTACCAGAACTAGTTTAGCTCAATTGGCTTAAAATCCTTGCTAAGAAAGATCAAACGTCGTACCTGATAGGCACTCTAAGTGAGAGGCAGTCTATACACCGTCCATTTTTGTTTGCAGGTGATAACTATTCATTCTGGAAGGATAGAATAATTCTTTTTCTTCAAGCCACCAATTATGATGTGTGGCTCACTAATGAGGACGGTCCATTTGTTCCTAAGGTGAATGAAGTGATTAAGAAGAAAGAGCAACTGACCAATTCTGATAAACAAAAACTTCCTATTAATTCTCAAACTATTAATATTCTATTTTGTTCTTTAGATACTAACGAATATACTTGGGTTTCAAGTAGTGGATCGGCGAAAGAAATGTGGGACACGTTGCAAATCACCCACAATGGGACAAATCAGGTGAAACAATCCAAGATCAATTCCTTAGTTCGTTAACTTGAAAGGATTCAAAATGGGTTAAGCAAAATCTATTCCAGCGATGTACACAAGATTCAACAATATCTGCAATAACCTTAGTCAACTCAGAAAGCCCTATACTATGGAAAATTAAGTGCGAACGATTCTGAGATCATTGACAAAAGTCTGGGAGCCAAAAGTAACTACGATAGAGAAAGCTAAAGATCTTATAGTCTATACTATTGATGAGCTCATTGGCAACCTAATGACACACGAAACAGTTATATGAGGATATGAGGAAGAAAAAACATCAAAAAGAAGTCCTTGGCATTGACAGTTTAGAAAAATAAAGAAGATGATGACAATGATGATATTAATCTTGACAACAAGCAAGAAAATGATATGGTGCTTCTCATGAAGAATTTCAGAAAAATGACTCGACGAACATTCTGGAGAAAGCGTAATTTCAACATGAGTAATGTAGAATACTTCAACTATCACCAGATCGGACACTTCCAATCCGTCTGTCCAAAACCAAAGAAAGAAAAAGAAAAAAAGATAAGGGAAAAGAAGAAGGTAAAGAAAAATAAGAAGAAATCAATGAAATCCACCTGGAATAACTTTGAGTCAAGTAACTTGGAAAAATCAGGCAGTGATTGTTCATCCATGCTTGCTTTGATGGCCACTGGAGATGAGGTAACAAAATATTCTAGTTCTTGTCCTTTAGATTTCAATGTTTTATTTTATGTTTAACAAGAACTAACATATGATTATAAAAACCAGTGTTCTCAAATTAATGCATTACAAAGTACAATTAACATACTTAATAAACAAGAGATGAAATTTGAATCTGAAAAAATTGAATCAAAATATAAGATGTCGGATTTACATTCGATAGTTCTCAAATTCGCAGGTGGTGAGAATAATTTAAAAATACTTTTGGGAAGTTCACAAGTTATCTTGATAAAGCTAATATTGGGTTTCAGAAAAATCTTAAACAAAAGAGATTTCATAAATTCTTTTATGAAATCAGGGATCTTGTTAGACATTTTAAATGTAATGTTGAGAGGCATACTAACAGTAGATGTTTTTCTAAATTATCTAAATGCAGACAAGTTTGGGTTCCTAAAGGAACTAAAATTGTTCCAACTAACAAGATTAGACCCACGTAGATTGGGTATCACTTAGGAACTATATGAGGTGCTCCTTGCAAGTTATTCTAAAAACATCAATAGGCAAAGGAAAATGATTCTTGGAGAGTGGTTGCTCTTGGCACATGACAGGAGACAATGTGACATTTTACCGCCTCAAATTCAACCATTTTTTGTTTGTACTTGGACACGTGTATACATGCACCTTTAGTATTGCCTTCTTTTGAAAGAAGACCATATATCCATTTTTTTTTTCACATCAAATATCCCCTATCCTAAATAAAATAATAATTATATGCCAAAATTCTTTAAAATTATATTTTAAATAACACAATAATACCAAAATTTTTAAAAGTCAATTTAAAATTAACATATTAACCCCCAAAATTCTTAAAACTAAATTTTAAGTACCAAAATGATCACTAAACGTTTTTAAGGTAAGATTTAAAATACTATACTAAACCCAAAAAAAAATTAAATGCTATAAAATATAATTAAAAATATGCACATGCAAAAATTAGGCCTTACAATCCTTACCCCTGAAAGAAATTTTGACCCAAAATTTAGTTACCTTAAATGAACAAATGCAGATATTTGTCTTTTATCTCTTCTTCGCTTTCCTACATTGCTTCCTCTATGGAATGACTGTGCCATAACACCTTCACCAATGGGATTATTTTTGTTCGCAATACTTGATTTTTACGATCTAGAATTTGTATTAGTTCCTCAATATATGACAAGTCTTTCTTTAATTCGATTGGCTGAGAAGTCAACCATATGAAGGGTCTAGCACATATTTCCTGAGTATCAAAACGTGAAAATTATCATGCAATCTAGACAACTCTAGTAGTAGAGCTAGTCGATAGGCCATTGTATTCTAGAATCTCATACACCTGGATCTACCTCAAACTTAGTTTTTCCTTCTTTCCAAATCTCATTATACATTTCCACAAAGATATAAGTAAAAATACATAATTACCTACTTCAAATTTCAACTTTGTCGACTCTGAGCAATCTTCAATCTTTCCTAAATCACTTTCATCGCTATTGTCTAAGCTATGTTGGGCATCAACAATTTTTGTTCTTCAACTTTAGTCCAACAGGCCAAAGTTCTGCATCTTCTACCATACAACACTTCATATGGTTCCATCTTAATTATTGAATAATAGTTATTGTTATAGGCAAAATCTATCAAGGTCAAATGACAATTTTGGTTTTCAAAAAAATTAATTTTAAAAATTCAAGTGGGGGTTTTGTATAATTTTTTAAAAGACAAATGGGATGTTTTAAAAATACATATTTGTTGGTTTGAAAAAAAATATCATAAAATATTATTTGTATTATAATAATTAGAGTGTGCAGCAGAAGTATTTGGAAACATAAGATTCTTTGACAATTAGTTTATCTATGTTAGGAGTTACTGACCAAAGTGCACCCTGTTATTTATTTTTTTGGATATAGTATGGGCCCCTACAAATGCAGAAGTGACGATGTTTAGTATGAATTTTGTGAGTTGTGGTTTGTTGGTGACTTTTGGTTATGGGATTTTACATAGAAAATAATTGTCTAGAATCGAGGATAACTAATATGACTATTCGATTTTGGATAATTTTTTCAAATAAAGTTTCGAGGATGAAATTTATTTAAGTGGAGTAGATTGTAATATCCCAAAAAATATATTTTTGAAAATAACCTTATTTAAAACAAGTAATAATTTGTATGGGGTAGTTTTGATATATATTGTGAAAATTTTAGGATGTCAATGAATACTAATATATATTTAGAGGGATAAAAGTGTATTTTATGAAAAAATAATGAATAATAATACTTAATGATTACTTATGTGTTGTGATGTGTTCAAGACAACAAATATGGGTCTCTTACACCCATGAAGCCAATGCAAAAAAAAAAAAAAACACTGGTAAGATAAGGATAAAGAAATATATTATATATAGATAGGGAGATTAAGAGATTGGGATAAAGAAATATATATATATATATATATATATATATAAAAGTTTTGTTTTAGGAAGAGAGGGTGTAAAGAGAGAAAGAGAATGAACTCTTTTCTCCTTGCCTCTGCTGCTTTTTTGTCTCTTCCTTCTCCCAATCTTTTAATCTCCCTATCTATATATAATATATTTCTTTATCCTTATCTTACCACTATATATATATATATGTATGTATGTATGTATGTATGTGTGTGTGTGTGTGTATAATTGTTAGAATTAAATGTATATTATGTTTCATTAATATATATATATGCATATAGTAGTGCTTCTGTTTTCAATTTCTTTGTTTTATTTAACAAGAACAAAAATGAAATTATGGGTCTATTCTACTTCAAGATAAAAGACCAAATTTATGAGAACATAACAAAATTTTCCCCAAATTTTTGTTATTGAAACATGATAACATGGAACAAAAATAAAAATTTGGAAACAGAAATACTAAGGTGGAAACAAAAACAAAAATAATATTTAACTAATCCCCAAAAGTAATATGTCCCATTCTTCTCAATTTGAAGGGACTTTCTCAATTTCTTAATTTAAGAAGAAAAAAAAAATATAAGAGTCAATTTGAAGGGGGTTCTAAAATTTGGGGATTGAAGTGCTCCATTCTTCTCAATAGTAAGCATAAGAAGAGAAAGAGCCATATATTGCCAACCCCAACTCAGTTTTTTATGAATTCAGTCTATCTCATCTTTCTCTCTCATCTCTCCCCTCTCTTTGTCCTCTCTCTATCTCCTACCAACCCCAAAGGTTATGTTTCATCCTTCTAACCTTATCAATTCCAACTATATCTAAAATTTCTTGGACCCACACAAATTGATATCTCTTGGCCTGATAAAGTGTGGCATAGAAAAAATAAGGAGTTTTATTTACTCCCTATAGCCTATTTGTAGTCATTTTGAAAAAATATTTTTAACTCCGAACAAGAGCATCGAAACTTGGAAAAAATAGAAATTTCTATGTTGGCTATCTCGTTCCTTATCGGTCTTAGGCATTTTTTTTTATTTGATTCGAAAGTCTAAGCATTTAATCATGAGATTAATAACTGAAATCTCCCTCCATATCTTAGTAGTGTCCTATAAAGGTTTGGGTAGCACTCTATCTTAGGATCACTATATGTGGCTCACGACTTTTACTAACAACCTCTAGAAAGGCTTGGTTCCCAAATCTACAAACCTTTGAAATCTTGAGAGAACATCCATCTTGAGTTGGTGATCCAAGTGAGGTGAGTTTTGAAACTAAACTCGGTAGGTGAACCGCGCAGTTTAGCATCTACTATATATTGACCTCTATCTAGTCCTATAAGGTTTTTTCTGGGGTTTTGCGATGCAATAATGCAAAATTCACATGCCTTGGAAAGAGTTACAATTGGAACAATGATATGCAAAGCAAGTGAATAAATATAGAAAATAAAAAGAATATAAAGTGTAAAAAGCCACGCTCACACAACCTTATTACAATAATGTTTTTATTTTTGCTTTTATTTTTATTTGTTTCCTTTTTGTTTACTCTTTTTTTAGCAAGATGAAAAGAAAGGAAAAAAAATATTTTTGCACAAAAATAAAAAAATTGAATAAAGGGAAGGAACGAAATAAAATTTCTTCAAGTTAATTAAAGATTATTTAGACAACTTAGGCCTGACCCTCTAAAAAAAGTATCCCCGGCAGAGTCACCAACAGACGCATCCTGGAAACAAAAATGCTTACTAAGAGATTTTTTTATCATGTTCCGTTTTGAAAGAATTTTGAAATATTTTATATTCAGGACAAAAAAAAAATTGGGGCTTTTTTAGGCTCTAGATTTAAAAATATTCGTGCTAATTTTTGAAGAAAAATGAGTAGTCACCTAACATTGGATCAAATGGTGTGTTAGGTCATTGGAATTTTTGAAAAAAATAAATATTTATATTTTTGAAATGGCCCAAGTTTTGAATTTGAAGAAGTAAAATGGTCTAACCAAAAAGATTCAAAAGTGCAGGGGTCAGTTATACTTGGAAAATGTGTTACTCAAGACACCTGTGCGAAAACGATAATTTTGTCTAAAAAATCTTGAATTAAAATAAGTCTATTTAATTTGAGTTTTGGTTCTCGAAAAAAATATTCCCTTTATTTGTCTTTATTATTGAAAAAAGAAATTGAAAAAACAAATAGTAAAATGTCCTCCTTTGAGAACGTCTATCGATTATGATTTGAATCCACAAGTTTTGGCCCCCAGGAGGTTTTGATTTCCTTGGGTATTTAAAGCTTGAGTTACTTTGTTAGGATAAAAATAGAATTATTTTGTTGTATGTAAAAATATTTGTTTTTTTCTAATTAAGCTTTATTTATTTATTTTTATTGGAAACAAAACTAGTTTTTCTTTTCTTTTCTTTTCTTTTTTGAGAAAGAAGGCTGGTTTTTGTTTGATTTTTGATTTGGAAGAATGGGGTAGGATTTTTGAAATCATTTATTAAAGATAATTGAGCAAATATAGAAGAAAAAAAAAAAAGTAAAAATGTAAAATATCTTGATGAAATTTCCTTTTTGAAAAGAAACTTTGTTTTTCTTGATTTGATTTGGAAAGGCTTGTGAAAAGGAGAAAATTTGTGAATGAAGAAGGGATTTTTTTAAAAGCCTTTTTTAACAAAATCTTAGAAAAGATTTTTTGTTATTTACTTATTTGTAAAACATGCTAGATATGGATTTGATTTATTTATTTATTGTTTTGAAATAACATCATTTTGAAGTATATTTTACTAAAAGATTATTTAGTGTATTTCTTTGAAGAAACCTTTTAAAGATATTATTATTATTATTATTATTATTATTATTATTGTTTTTTGTTGTTGAAGAGAATCTTGAGAATAAAGAAAAGGATTTTGCAACCCTTAGAAAAACTATTCTTTGGAATACATGTTTAATGAAACTAGAGTTGTCTTTCTTTTTTAAAACATCTTTTTGAAGGTCTTTTTTTCTTTTAAGAATATATCTTTTGAAGATTTTTTATTTTTTTGGCTCGTTTTTCCTATTTTAAAAGAGGGACTTTGAGGATAAGAAAAAGGGTTTTCGAAAACCTTTGTAGGCATCATTTTAGAAGAATGATTTTTGGGTTTAACTTTCGGAAATAAATTTTTACTAAAAAAATTCTTTGATTTTTTTATTTGAAAAAGTCATTTTTTAAGAAATCCAATTGAAGAAGCCTCAATTTGTGGACAGAAATGAGATGAAAATGTGAGTTTTATTTTTTCTCCTTGTCAATTTAACCCAAACTATAAAAACCAACTTGAGGAAGCACCTCTCTAAACCCACCATTTAAAGTTTCACGCAAGTTGAAATACCTAAATGATGGTATGAGAGACTCTATTTTTCTCAGATTTTTAAATTAAGATTTTTATTTTTGTATTTTTCACAAAATTTTAGAGATTTAATTTTTTTTTCTTTGGAATAATAGAAATAAAAATAAATGCGAGCAAAGAAATATATGCACATATATATATATATATATATATATATATATATATATATATATATATATATATATATATATATATATATACACACACACAAACACACACACACACAAAAAAAAAAAAAAAACTGGACATGAAAAGTGCGTAAAGTAAAGTTGAAGGAAAGTAAATACGAAAAATAAAAGTGCGGAAAAGAAAAATACGGTAACGTAAATCTTGTGTCGTTAAGGCATTTCTTCGGGCCGAGTGGCCAAGTTACTTTGCTCTAAGAACACTAAAAAGAAAAGTACTGAAATAAAATCTATGTGTCCCTATGACGTTTCTCCGAGCTAAGTGGCCACGTTACTTTACCGTAAGGACTCTAAAAGGAAAAAAAAAAGAATTGGTATTTAAATATGGAAAAGTAAATTGCAGGAAACTAAGGCGTGAGAAGGCCCAAAAAACTAAAGCGTAAAATGACTCTCATTTTTTTAATTCTTCTTTGGGAACGTCCTCTTAGTTTTTTCTAATTTTAACTCATTTATTTCAAGCACGAAAGTAAAGGTGTAGTTGGGGGTTGGAAGAACTCACCTTACCTTGGAGGTTTTTCTTTCCATTATTTTTTTTGTTTTTCTTCTTCTTCTTTTTCCCTTTGTTTTTTTACTCCTTTTTTTTATCTTTTTTTTTTTCCTTTGAGGATTTTTAGAGAGAGAAAAGGGGGACAGGGTAAGTGATTCTTTAGACAAGATTTGTGGCTTAGAAAGACTTGTGGAGAGGTGTGTGTGAAAATGGGAAGGAGGGGCTGCCTTTTATAGACAGTTCCAGGTCCGTGCATCCCTAGATGCGAGAAGGGACCTAGACTATCATTTGACTTATTGACTTATAGCCCCTCCTATTGCTTCATTTTTATGTTTTAACTCCCCCTGTTTTGGGTATTTCATGAAATGTCTTGATTTTTGCACTCCAACGAGCAACATCCCACTAGGAAAATGACTAAGTATCTTCTCCAAAACATCCCCTTCCATTCCCAATGAGGATCCAAGGCTTAGTCTTATTCCAAGAGAATGGGAAATGAGTGATTTTGATGCTAAGGACACTTTCTTTAATTAAATGCAAAATTTTCTATTTTTTCAAATTATTTTGAAAAGCATGAAATTACAACATCCAACCTTTGATTGGAATGTCCAATTTCTGAAAAATATGTGAAATTGCTTGTCAATTTTATCAATTTTGACAAATAACAAAGTTTCAAGATCGAAATAGAAATTTATATAAACTACACGATTTCTTGAAATTAAAATTTGGGGACTTAAATTAATTGATTAGGAAGTGATATTATATGTAGAATCACTTCCAATTTGATCAATTTAGTTCAAAAATAAATTTTTAAACTTTCAGTTTTGACCTCGAAATTTTTTCTTTAAACTCCCGAAAATTGATTGGGGTTCCTTTGAATTTCTTATTTTATTCTGACTTGTGCCTTACTCTTGGGTGGGAGAAAATGTTGTGTATATTAGGAGTGAGAAAGAGTTACGATTTGAATTTTGAAAAACGTAAAAAACTAAATTTATTTCATATCTTCGATACCAAATAATGACTCCTGGTAGTCCGATTGACAATTATTTTTTCCAATATGTCCTGAATCACGAGGTTTAGGTACGGGAAAAGGTTTAGGTTTGCCAAACCCAAAAAAGAAAAATGTGTTATGATTTAAAATTTGAAAAATGTAGAAAATTAAATTTGTTTGATTTCTTCGATGACACATAACTAGAATTATACAAAAACAATGAATTTTATCCTAAAAATTATTTACATCACAATATAACCTTTATACAAATGCATAACAATGTACAATAAGCAATACACAAACAACTATACAAATCAAGATCCCCAATTTCCACACTTGTGGCATTTAAGGATCATCGTCCTAAGTCCCGACCTTTCGGGGGTTGACTGTTGTAGGACCTGAGACGCCAGGGTCTATGATGGATCGACTATTGGTGTCTATTCTCCATTACCTATAACTTTGGCAGTCGAGAATGGTATTGTCTCCTCATATCCCGAAAAGCCAAAATCATCAAGGGACGCCACCAATTATTCTAATTCCACCTTCACCTAATTGACTCTAGCATATGCCAAGGTATCAGTGAAGATAGATAGACGGATCTCAAATGGCATAGAAGGAGTGCACCCGGGACTGACTGGTGAAGAAATGGAAGTGAAAAAAATCGTTGGTATGTGACTCCACCCCATGCTCGCAGAGGTTTGCTTAATAGTTGGTGCTAGATGATCGATGGAATCCTAGGGGGCCTCAGTTGCTGGAGGTAGCTGATAGATAAGCACCTGGGGGCCTTAACTGCAATTTTTGTTGTTCTAAATCGACGTGGGCGCCTACCACGTGGGGGACAAATATATTGATCTGGCTACTTAATCAGCATCAACAACGTGAACTCCCACTAAACTACTCCTGAATATCCCCAAATGAGACACGCAAAGGTATCAATGTCAACATTAGTTGGGTAATGTCATTGATTTCCCGTAGGATAGGGTAATGTCAAAATAAATAAATATCGTTAAGCTTAAACGAAAACACAATATGTCATTGACTCTTACAATAAATAACTTACTATGATTGAGTTGATGTTGATGAGCCACTAGAATCCATCAACCGGTCTGCATATGGGATGTTTTTACGTACAACAGTGTAATTCGTAGTACCAATGGAAGTGTGAATACTAAGGACACCTCCGTCCAACAAGTGGATCAACACAGATGGTAGACTAGCGGGAATTCCACCATGAAGCGAAGTGTTAGCGGAACCCCCACCTAATCTGTGCCCTCATAACTACGATCGGACGTCCCATGCAAGTCACATCTAGTGTCATAAGTAGGGTTGGCAAATTAGGTCATCAAGCCGTGTTTCGTGTCGTGTCATAATTTAACACAAACACGACAACATGTAACACGAACACGACATGGTAAGTTATCGTGTCATAAAACCTAAACACGAACACGATATGAAATTTATCAGGTTGACACGACAGGACATGATAATTTATTGTATTACACAATAACACGAAAATTTATTAGGTTGATACGATACGATAAGATATCATTTCACAATAAAGATCTATTTTATTCATTACACATTAAAGACTTTTTAACATAATTTATAAAAGAAAAAAAAAACATAAGAAAATTATACATCTTCAACAAAAACAAATAAAAAAAACCACCAATACAATGAAAACAAAACACATCAATACATTGGAACTTCCCTAATAACATTCACATGAACAACCCACAAATATGAAATGCCTTAAAATAACTGCAAACAAATCCATAATCCATATTGTAAATTAGTAGATGACTTTCCAAGTAATTTACTTTTTTACAACAAAGAAAAATTATTTTAAAAAGACAATTTACAATATCATTATTCCATAATTAATGAAGTTTTATACATAACCAAAAAAAAACTTGAATAATGGTTGAGCATTGAATCAACACCTCTTTAAACTATGATATTAAAAAATTAGAACTTGACAGAAAAGAGTCACTTAAATTAATCCCTACCCACAAATCCAATTAGATGGAACACTTATATTCAAGCTATTATTATGAAAAAGATTAAAATACTAAAAAAACATATGAACTACATTTAACAGAATGAGAATAAAAATCAAATTAATAAGCACAAATACGAACAAATGCCACCTTAATCTCTATCTCATCTCAAGACAATCTCATTCAAGAAAAAGAAAATAAATAGATAATCCATAATTTATCACGATGCAACCAAACAGTTGTTTTGAAGATTTTCAACCATTAACTAAAATGTTTATAGTTCATTAAACAAAAAATGAAGTTACCTAAATGCATACAAGTAATTTTATTTTATACTTATATTTTAGTTCTTTTTGTTTTCGATATATCCAAATGAGACATAAAACTCAAGCAAATAATGGGATATAAAACTCAATCGCTGAAAAAGACATAGAAATTACATTCTTGATATTAAATTGATAGATAAAATAAGAGATCAATACCTCTTTTGTTGGATTTGAGAAGAATTTCTACAAAATTAAAAACCAAATAGATCAAACAAATAAAGAATAAAAAACCCAACCATATATAGCTGGAAAAAGACACTGAAATTCCATTTTTTTTAATTAATTGGTGGATAAAATAAAAAATCAATACCTTTTTTGTGGTGGATTTGAGGAGAAATTCAATAAATAATGAGATTCGAAACCGAAACGAGTACATAGTAATTGAGCTCATCTACCGAAAATGAAAAAATTTAAACGAATTACGATGATAACAATTAGCTGAAAACCAAAAAACTAATAATTGAAATAAAAAATTCACCAAGAAATTGATGGTGGTTAAATCCCCATCAAATTTCCTATCTATTTGAATATGTCAATGAGGCGGTTGGGCTGAGGAAATGGGCTTGAGAATGACATACGCCTAAATGAACTAAAGGAAATCTAGCATTGGCTCATAACCATTCCGCCACTAGCCTAACATACCAACCTATTCAGGTAGCCAAAGCAATGACCCAATACGATGTACGATGGTTTAACACAATAGAAAGCCAAATAACGACTAAGTAATATCCATCACCCCACTACTTGCATCAATATCGGGAAAATAACCCATGATCAAGTGAAGGTTAAGTAGAATGACCACGTCCTAGAACATCAATGTCCATTATCCTCAACTGTCTAAGAACCAGGTATAAAAAGTAAAAGGTAGTGTATTATACAGTTACATATTCATCTTTATCGATCTGAGACTAGATTAACTTATTCTCACGCTAGAGGTTTTTTGGCTGATACCATATCAGTGCCATCCTTAGTAGTATTTTTGGTCTAATAGGTTAACAGGTTCAGGTGTACAATTCCTAGGAACATAAAAAATTACCTTATTTCTGGTGCTGGAGGTCATACACCATTTCGGGATTAGAGGTGGGCATGATATCCTTCAAAGGTTTGTTGGCGGGACAGAACGGTTAGGACTTAGTGTCTCTTGGTATAGTGGATTAGATTTCTCAAGCTGGGGTAGATTTGTGACTGGTGGAGGGTGTGGAGGCTTGGAGTAGCATATTTGCTTGGAGAAGATTTTAGAGAAGTAGATTTGCTTGAGTGAAAAAGCATTGGAGGGCATAGAGGCTTAGACGTCAGAGCGGTGGCTACGATGCTACTCAGATTCGAAAGGCAAATATGTGTAGGTGTGTAGTGATGGAGGCTCGAATCGGTGGAATGATGGAGGCACTGGAGTGGTAAACTAATGGAGAAGGCTGAAGGAGTGAGAACTGAGAGATGTAACTTCGGCTGAGAGAAGTAAGAGTGAGAATTTTGAAGACTTAGAAGAGTAAGACGAATGAATAAGGGTTAGGGTTGGAGAAAATATTAGGAGTATTAATATATAAAATATGGACTAAAATTAATATTAGATAACTTTGGGGTGTTAAAATAATTTATGATATTATCGTGTGACCTATTAGATTGTTTTTTATCATGTAACCTGAACAACCGATAAATTATTATCGTGTCATTTGTATTGCTTATTAGGTTATTGGGTAAACACCATATCCCGGCCTATTTCTTATTGTGTTTATCGGGTTAGACCCAGTAACAATCCATTACCCAAAAAGCTAAACCCATAATGAATAATTTCTTGTCGGTTTCGTGTCGTGTTATAGATTGGGAAAGTAGGGGTATCGTGTCCACAGGGATTGGTTGAGATTATTATCGATTACCATAATTATCATAACCTAATTTTATCTAGGCGATAAAAATGTGTTTAATTAATAAATACTAATACTAAGCTAATTAATCTAATTATACTAATATTATTATGAGATGTTTAGGGAAAAAATTGCCTAGGGATTAACTTTGTTTACAAAAACGTGTTTGATCTCGTTTAGTTTACAATAACATCACTCGACTTATTCGACAATCTCTGTATCGTAAACTCACTCGCCACTTCTCCCGAGTGTAAGATGAGTGAATATGTGACTTCGCGTCAATGAAGAAGTCCCCCTCAACATCTTAACTACGCTATGTCTCATAAGTCTCACCCCAATGTCATTGATTGCACACTTTCCAACTCTCTCTCAGGTTATTGGATCGTCGCATTGTGTTTAACCTAGTCCGAATTCGGGGTTACTTCTCCCGACTGTCAAACCCCGATTTCTCACTATATCATAACAAGCATAATAATCATGACAAACTGATAAATATAATCAAAATAGTGAAGAACAACTATTAACGAAACACAAACTCAAACAAACAACATTTTCATAAATATTATTAATCCCTAAGATAATCAATGTTTAGCTAATGGCCATAACCATATATACAATGAATAATGAGCTAAACATGCTCAAACCATAATTCAAAGTTAAGAAATAAATAAATAAATGAGAGAAACTAGTCGTAGTCTAAAGATTTGAACTTCTTCGCTTTGTGTTCTTCTCTTTCGGATTTGAATGAGCTTCCCAAAATCCTCTCAAAATATGCCTCTAATATCTTATGAGGTCTAATGGACGAATGGAAGAGGAGGGAGAAGAAATAGGGATAAAAAATATCTAAATAAATATCTAATTCTGGTGCAGAGTGACCGCCGCGGCGGTGGGCATGTCGGTTGTAGTCACGGCCGCAGCCGTGGCGGTGGGTTCAGAGACCTCTTTGTTGTTTCACCATCACTGTGGTGGGATTTCAGCAAGAAAATTCCTTCTCTGTATATTAACCGCCGCGGCAGTGGGCTGTGTTTCAGAATATTGCCTCTTTGCTTATTTTCCCACCGTTCCTCCACCGTTCTTGATCTGAATTGATCGTTTATGATCCGTTATCATCCTTTTTCACCCCACACACCTGTTTTAATACAAAAAGAATAAAAACATATTAAAACATATTAAAATATTATAATAACACTCGAAAACTAATAAATTCAGTTTGGAAATAGATAGGTAAATTACACCTATTAGACAACCCTGAACTTCCTTTTCCTGGGCAAACTTTCATAATAGATGGTTTGGTTAATGCCTCTCCACCATGGAAATAAAAATCAAAAGGCAAGGACCTGTTATGCATCACAGTCGGACACACAATAGGCAAGGAGACTAGCTGTGACATTAGGTGTGAATGCAACCCACACGAACTGCCATGCACGTAAAAGAAATATAATTAAAAATAACCAAATGAAGTGTTATGAAACGATAAACATTTATTTAAGCGTCACAAGTATACCCCATCCTTATTTAGTCTTAAATATATCAATAGTTACTCACAAAATCAAATTCTAATTAGAGAATAAAACACGAATTAAAAATAATGACATTTAGTTAAAGGTTTACCTCGCACCCTACGATAGTCCAAGAAGTTGGATTGATGTTACAGGAGGAGGAGGAGCCTCCTTGCCAACAAATGGATTCCTCTCCATGTTGCGATATTTTATGCGCTATGTGTACTCGCAAGTGCACGAGGTCGCATAAGTAATAAAGTGATCCGAAGATCGAGTATCGTCCTTTAGAATTGTAGTTAGAAAAAGCTGAGTGCTACTATTAGAATAACTCAATTTTATCTAGACTATTGAAAAATCAAAATGGTGTCCAAGATAATAAGTCAATTCAAATTAAAAGAATTGAAAATATCTCTATATAAATAAGTTATCTAGGGATTAACTTCGTTCACTTGTACATTTGCTTGATTAATTCTAGTTTATGCTAATAGTTATCAATCAATTCAATAATCAAGGTCACTTATGCTCTCTCACTACCTTTCCCGAGTGTCAATTGAGAATATATGTAAACACAACAACAAAACTAATATCCCTATCTAGAATTTAGGTGAGAACATTCGTCATGCCCTGACCTTATAGATTACCCGAACTTGAAGGTTTATATGAAACAACTTGAAGGTTTCTCTTCTAGTTGTGATGAGCAGTTGGTTTGTAAGCTTAAGAAATCTATATATGGTCTAAAACAAGCTTCCCATCAATAGTATTTTAAAGTATATGGAGTAATTTTTTCATTCGCATTTGTTGAAAATCCTTGAATCAATGTATATACCAGAAGGTTAATGGGAGTGAGATTTGTTTTCTTATTTTATATGTGGATGATATTTTGCATGTAACCAACGATAAGAGTTTACTGTATGAGGTGAAACAATTTTTTTCCAAAAATTTTGACATGAAGGATATGGGTGAGGCATCTTATGTCATTAGCATTAAGATCCATAGAGATAGACCTCAATGCATTTTAGGTCTGTCACAAAAAACTTAGTTCAATAAGGTTTTGGAGAGATTTTGGATGAAGGATTGTTCACCAAGTGTTGCTACCATTGTGAAGGGTACTAGGTTCAATCTGAACTAATGTCTGAAGAACGACTTTGAGAGGGAATTAATAAAAAAAAACATCCCATATGCTTTTACTGTCAGAAGCCTTTTATATAATCAAGTTTATACTAGACCTAACATTGCATGGATGTGCGGATGCTAGGGCAATATCAAAGTAACCCAGGTATGGATAACTAGAGAGCTGCAAAGAAAATTATGAGGTATCTTTAAGGAATCGAAAACTACATACTTACGTACAGACAGATAGACAATCTGGATGTGATTGGTTACTCAAATTCAGACTTTGTTGGTTGTGTTGATTCTCACAAATCAATATCAGGGTACATTTTCATGATGGTTGGTGTAGCTGTTTCTTGGAGGAGTGTCAAGCAGACCTTAATTGTTACTTTTACTATGGAAGCAGAGTTCGTTTCCTGTTTTGAGGCCACTTCGCATGGTGTATGGCTTAAGAGTTTCATTTCTGGGCTTAGAGTTATGGATTCCATTTCTAAGCCATTGATAATTTTTTGCGATAATATAGCTGTTGTTTTTATGGCTAAGAACAACAACAGTGGGAGTCGAAGTAAACACATCGACATTAAGTATTTGGCTATAAGAGAATGTGTAAAAGAAAAGAAAGTGGTCATTGAGCACGTTAGCACTAAGTTGATGATCATTGATCATTTGAATAAGGGCATGCCATCACTGAAATTCAAGGATCGTGTAGAGAAAATGGGACTTGGTTTCCTT
The DNA here is from genome assembly GCA_016647705.1 of Eucommia ulmoides. Lineage (NCBI taxonomy): Eukaryota > Viridiplantae > Streptophyta > Magnoliopsida > Garryales > Eucommiaceae > Eucommia > Eucommia ulmoides. The sequence goes on along the minus strand of CM028338.1, from coordinate 17,471,191 downwards.
TCGTAATTGTATACATAAAGTTTATTAATGAAACTTGTATATATTGTCATGTTTTCTCATTCACATGTGCACCTTAATTTATTTGAGAAAATATATTTGTAATGGACCAGAATAAACATAGGGTTTATTCATTAAGTATGGTTACCATATTAAGAAATTTACTTAAGGAACTGAATACATCGTAATACATGGAAGATAATACTTGTTGCAAGAGAACTTATTGCCATGATTTATGTGTTTATTTCTTAAGATAGATAATCAATGTGATTAAGTTGAGACAATAGGTTAAACATATGGACCAAGTGGGAGAATGTAACTGATCCGTTTTCTTAAACAGATTAAACTTAAATGTGGTCAAACGTTTTTTCATTAAGTTTGGAATGTTTCAAACGTTACCCATTGGTTTACTCAAGAAATGGTAATTGAAGAGCCATAATTTTGATGGGAGCTTGGCTATATAAGGGGTTTTGGTCCCTAGACTCGACTACTTAATCTCCAGTATATACACTATCTATTTCTAAGTGTTTTGAGAGCATAGAAGTGCAAAAACCGTGAGAAAAAAATGAGAGAAAAAGAGAGAGTGCAATGGTTGGAGATATGTCTCGATCTTTGGTTTTCTTTAGTTGTGGATCTACTTTTATTGTTTAGCTTCCGTTTGGATCATATATATTTTTACACTTCATATAAGAAGCAATATATTGATAAATCAAAGTTTTCCAAAATCAAAGGAGTGAGTGGGTTGAAAAAATAAAGGATTTCTAACGACCTTGTTATCCTATTCTAAACAGCGTTTTTAACGAAGACACTATACTAAATGGCATTTTCAATCGAAACAAATCTAATAATTTTCATTATTTGGTATTTTTTTTAAACAAATGGAAGCGTTATCTCAATTAACATCTTCATTAAAGAAGATGTTATTTAAAATAACGTGTTTTGACAGAAAATGCTATTCTAAATAACATTTATTTGCAAGTTCATACTTAGGTTATGTTTGATAATCATTTAGATTTTTAGTGCTGAAAATTTGAAGTACTGAATTTTAATTGTTGAAATTGTAAGTGCTGAATTTATTAGGTATTAAATATATTAAGTATTCAATTTTTAATCTTTTTAACTTCAAAAAAAAATTATTTTTGTACAAATTTTTATTTCTAAAATAATTTTTACAATTTTATTTTTCTAAAATATTTTTTCTCTATTTTTCTCAATTTAATATTTTTTCTATCTATAATTTTTTATATATTAATTTTGTTTATGAGATACTACTGTATTGGTGTAAGATATTAATTGTGATAATTAGATTTTTTATATTGTTAAGTTATAAGTGTTTAAGCGAATCTTTTGAATAATTTTCTAAGTGATGATGTTTATTTGACAAGTAAGTGGAAAAAGTCCAGCCCGTTTCCATCAATAACTGAACTCTAGTACATTTTTTTCTTCTTCTAAATAATGATAATTACTATTATTTTCCTTGCCCTTTTTAATTTGGGGCTGGAATAACACAAACGGTGACACTCACATGTCTCTCCTCCAGAATTCTCTCATCACAGAAACAACTACATCTCCTGATCCCCGTGTGTTTCGTAACCATAACGATAGATAAAGAAATCACGTATGCCGTTCCTGTCGCTTTCACAATTTCTATATTGAAACAAAAATCTCTACTAACAGCCCACTCACTGCAAAGAGACTTCATTAATTGCCAATTCCAGGTCAGTCCCAATATACATTCATTAATCAATCGGGGCAAGTATTCTTATGCTTCTCGATAGTCTGAATTTCGGTTGATTTAGTAGTGTCTGCAGTTTCTAATATGGAAATTACAGCTGGGTTTTGGTAAATTTGAGAAGTTTTGGTTTGATTTCATTCATTCCCTCGAGAAATGGTGAATTTGGGGTTGGATTCTGGGAAAAGTTCTCTGCAATCTGCAAATGTGAGCTTCAGAATACCTTATTATACTCAGTGGGGTCAGAGCCTTGTCGTCTGCGGTTCAGAGCCGGTGCTTGGTTCGTGGAATGTTAAAAAAGGTCTACTGTTGTCCCCTTCTCATCAGGGCAATGAGCTCATATGGTGTGGAAGTGTCCATGTTCCTGCTAGTTTCAGATGTGAGTACAACTACTTTGTTGTGGATGATGAAAGAAATGTCATCAGATGGGAAGTTGGAGAAAGGCGGAAGCTGTTGCTTCCTGGTGGGGTTCAAGGTGGAGAGATGGTGGAGCTTCATGATCTTTGGCAGGTGCGCTCTCTCTCTCTCTCTCTCTCTCTCTCTCTCTCCCTCATATATATGTGAATATTCACTATATCTTGCATAAAAGTTGGTCTTAAAAAGGTAGCCTGGGCACTAATAAGAACTTTATCAGTAGCGTGTAAAAGGAACAAAAATAAGGAATAACACAGCGCACACTGATTTTAAACTTTTGTAAGTTAAATAAATGAGAAGTTCCTCTTTTCTTGACCGTGCTTAACGTGGTTGACAAATTAACAAGAAAATTAGGGAAACATTATCACACCAAACGAAAGGGACTTTTATTTTATTTTATTATCATCATTTTTTCTGACCTTCTATTGCACTTCAGTAGGTTTCTGGGTTCTCTGTTATAACCACATTCTTGCAAAGTAGTACTATGCTAGTCATTTTGTGCCCTCTTTTGTGATGATGGTTGCTTAAGAGCGTAATGCTTCTTTGGGTTGCTTTATTTTCAACTAAGAAAAATGGTTTCAGATGTAGTGTGGAAATTTTTGGAAGAAATAGTGTTGGAGTTATACCTTTTGGGCCAGCGGAGAACTCATAAGATACCAAACTGAACTTTATTTTGTTCATTTGGTCCTGTCAGTAGCCATTTGGCTTGCTGCATGGAGACTATGGCCTAGAAATGACAATTCAACCCGAACCGATGGGTAACTGAACCAAACCGAGTGGATTAGTTTTGAAACTGATTAAATGGTTTTGGTTTTGGATTAGTAACTGTGAAACCGAGCCGCGTAACCGAACTGCGTAACTAATATTTTAGATATATTTTTAATTTTTTATTATATACTAGCGGATAACCCGTACCTAAAGGCACGGACTAGAAAAGATATATTAATTTGAAAAAAAAAATAGCTATCAATTAGCATTGGAATGTGAACTAGTTTAAAAATGCTAAAATGATGGCTTTAACTGATAAGTGGATTAGCTCCATTTATATGTGAACTAGATTAAAAAGGCTCACAAATTCGATGTGGGATTCAACACCCACCATCACGTGCAATCCCGACTTGAATGTACTGTAATTGACAGACATCATAAGACATAAGAGAGAAGGGAAACAACACGGGAACACATAAATGACGCTTCCCAAACTCAACTCTAATATCATATTAAGAGGTTCTAACCTAAAACCATATGGCTACAGGTAGAGAAGTTCCTGTATATGTAGACTAGTTTGAGTATACTCACAGATTCAATGTCAGATTTCAACAATGATTTCATGTGCAACTTGGCTTGCACATTGCCAAACATGAAACATCACAAATTCTATGTGAGATTTCAACACCTACCATAACTCCTGCTAGTACATGCTACAATTGACAAACATCAGAAGACAAAAGAGAGAATCCAAACAACTCGGGACAAACAAATGAGGCTTTCCAAATCCAGCTCTGATACCATGTTAGGAGGTTCCAACCTGAAACCATATGACTATAAGTGAAGTAGCTTAATTCATGTATAGACTAGTTTCGGAAGCCTCACAAATTCTCGATGTGGTTGTAGGATTCATCATAGTGTTCCTAGTGGTAAAATGTTTGGCACATAAATAAGAGGGCTATTTAATTATTTCAACAAACCAGCCAAGAAAAGAGAGAAACTATATAATATCAATATTGAATACAAATCATGTATCAAGTGCATTTTATTTGAAGGGGCTGGATGGTGGTTTTTTTGGCCTAAAAACTAATGTTAAGTCCTCCCTAAATGCAGACTGGTGCAGACAATCTCCCTTACCGAAGTGCATTCAAAAATGTCATTTTTCGTCAAAGTTGGCATTTAGATATTGAGAAACCCCTTGGGGTCATTCAGAATAAATTAGACCAAGAAGGTAATATTTTTGGTCATAATTAGTTTCCTGTTCATTTTGATTTTGTATTTGATTCTGGTGCAGTGATGTTTTCTTTGACATGTTCCTCTGCAAATGAATTTGCAGGTTCAATGCTGGTACAATTTAAAATTTGCTGTCCGAATGTAGAAGAAGGAACTTCTGTAGAGTCTATTTCCCTAGATGAGCTTTATAACTTGTCTTCTCTTACTTCAATGCTAATGAAGTGTGTTTGTGATCTCATTCATTGTACTTTCAATTTATGATGTTGGAATCTTGATTCCGTGAATGCTTACAGGTTTATGTGATTGGAAGCCCTTCAAAACTTGGGCATTGGAAGGTTCAAGATGGACTGAAGCTTAATTATGCTGGTAACTCAATATGGGAAGCAGATTGTGTGATGAAAAAGGATGATTTTCCCATAAAATATCCTATTGCTTTTCTTTTCTCTTTTATAAGTGTATGGTGTCTGATTATTGTGGGGTTACTTGGCTATTTCTCTGCTCTCTCTGTGTGAGGGCGTGTGCATGTCTGTCTATTTCTCTTATTCTTCCTTAATAGCTGTTTCACATACAAGTACAGCAAGTATGGCAAGGCAGGGAATTTTTCTTTGGAAACTGGTTCAAACCGTGAGCTCCTTTGTGACTTCTCAACTCGTCAACCAAAATACATTCTCCTTTCGGATGGCATGATGCGAGTAAACATTCAAACCAAAGTACATTCCATTGAGAGTTGGGAATGAAGTATGAACTAAAAGGATCATTATACTTTGCTGATATGTTTGATCAGGAAATGCCTTGGCGAGGTGCTGGTGTTGCGATCCCCATGTTCTCTGTCAGATCAGAGGCTGATCTTGGAGTTGGAGAGTTTCTTGACCTTAAGTTAGTTGTGGACTGGGCAGTTGATTCTGGCTTCCATTTGGTCCAGCTTTTACCAATCAACGATACATCAGTGCATAAGATGTGGTGGGATTCATATCCGTATAGGTAATGAATGTTTCTTATTAAAGTCTGCCTTTCCAGCTAGCAACTTAAAGTTCAGGAAATATGGTTGGTACATCTGTGAAGTTATTCTCCTACTTTTGTCTTTTTAGTCTTTTTGCTGGTTTGTTTGTGTCAAGACAAAAATAATTTTTAGAATATTTTCAAACTAACTATTTATGTGATTTAATCTTTGGTTGACATATTTTCATATATTAATACGCTCATCTTAGTGATAAGACAAATGTGAAATATTTTTTTTGTCACAAATCATTGTTGAGGGTCAGAAAAGAACTGAGGGGTATTTTAGTAAATGTCATAGAAATCCAATGAGCCTCACTCACTCTTAAAAAACGCCTTGTAAGTTGAGGATTGCCTCTAGACTTATATATAGCTCAGGATCAGATAATACAAGCGATGTGGAATTCAACATGCCCTCTCATGCGCAGGGTGGACTTTGCCAAACTACTGCGAATGGATATCGGGGGAAGAGCCTATCATCGATGTGGGATCCAACAAATGTGTTTGAGCGCGTTACACAGAATGGGCCTAGAGAGTTTGAGAAAGAGATAGATAACAATGGTGCACTTGTCTAGGGGAGAGAGAGTGCGCTAAGTCACACAATCGTTGGACTAATTGCATGACCCTAAATTGGCAGAGTCTAAATCTTTTGCTCGATTGTAAGAATGGCTAGTCAAGCTTATTGTACTTGTTCTTCAAATAACCCTTTAGCTTCCTATTTATAATATGGTTTTGTAACGTTAAATTAATTATATCATTAAATGTCATTAATTACATAATTAAAGATATTTTCAAAAATAGCCTGTGCTCGAGGTTTCGTCAACCCAAACTGCAACCAACTTTCCCTTATGCGCGCTTAGGCGGCGGTGCGTGGTCGACACATCTCCACGGGTATCGTGTTCTATCCTCCTTTCCACAATCTTCCTAGAATCTCGATATTATTAGATATTTACTGTGGCCCCGCTATCTAAGAGGCTCAACGGTGCTAGCAAATTGTGTACGGATTAAACTTCGTACGACTTAGGGGTGTGTTGTGATTTACTCACAATGGCTTATGATCTAAGTGATTATAAAGATTTTTTAGCTTAATGAATAAATTAACTGGGCGATAATGATTCCGATGGCTACATCTCGCAAGTCGCGGCACAACATTAGTGGATGTTTGAATACTTGAACGGTTGTACTGATGAAGATGCTAATAAAACTGGTGAGCAACAACAACAGTGGAACTTCGGTGTTGGCAGGTAAGCAAGCAACTCTGACGCCGTAATTGGGGAGATTGCTAGCGAAGCTGTCGCCGTTGTTGAGGCCACCGTTGTCGGCAAGATTGCCGGTGTTGTGCTGATGAGATCTTCAATTGTCGATGCGCACGGCGTTGTCGCCAGTGCTATTGTGGGTGTCCGATACCATCGCCAGTGAGACCTTCAATGTCCATCGTCGTTGCCGATGAGGCTGCTGGTGCGCAACGCCATCGCCAACAAGGCCGTCAAACATCATAGTAGTTGCCTGCGGGGCTACCAGAACAAGGCGCCGTCGCCGGTGAGGCCGTCGAAGCGTGGCGCTATCGTAGGCTAGATCGCCGGCTTCTGGCCATTGCCGACGGTGTTGAGTTGTGCTCAGTACTTGTGCCGTGGATGTTGTGTTGTGGCTCGAGTAGGTACCTGGGATGATGCTCCACCTTAATTATTTCCTTTCCCTTAATTAAGGAGTTACCTTTTCGCCACTTTCCTTAATTGAGACATTGAACATGAGAATTATTTTACTGGTCCCTTCCTTTTTGATACCGTCTACATTTGGCTCCCTGGGCTCCTCTGACTGCGCAACTTGTTAGGCAAGTACATACCTTTCAGTTTTCTCTGTCACTTGTATGCTTTCCAGTGGTCGTAGGGCTTTACTTTATATCTGTCTTCTTGACTTAATCTTAGAAAGCGCATGTGGCATGGACTCATGAATTGGCCCTTAAATCCCAGGTCGATCTTGGTGGAGATACAATTGAACCACTATCGGGTTGTGGTCGTTTTTACCATTTGAACTTAGCCAACCAGTGTTTAGTATCTTATGAGGTCTCTCGTTTTGACTCGACTTTCATGGTAAAAATAACTTGTAAGCGAATACAGTACATGAGCCGGGATTGTGAATTTCTGGAGAGCATAGATCCCATGGTGGATAAGTTGTGTGACCAATTACAACGAGTGTTGGTGATAGGTGTAAATTACCTATCTATTTCTAAACCGAATTTGTCAGTTTTCGAGTATTTTATTAATGTTTTAATTACGTTTTAGTTGTTTTTTATATAAGTCAGGTGAAGGGACATAAACAATTTACAAACCGAGCGAAACGGTGGGAAATCAGTAAAGAAAAGATGAAAAAGTGAGGTTTCAAAGTCAACAGAAAATCCGCCTAGGCGAAGAAAACCACCGCCTAGGCGGAATTCATTCAGAAAGTTGGAATGCTACAGTTTTGAAATCCGCCTAGGCGAAGAAACGACCGCCTAGGCGGAATTCCGTCAGAAGGTTGGGCGCGCTGAAGTGTTGAAATCTGCCTAGGCGAAGAAACTACCACCTAGGCGGAAATCAGTTAGAGTGAAAAGAAGACTAAGAAGTTAGTCCTCCGCCTAGGCGAATAAACTATCGCCTAGGCGGATTTCTAACTGACTTAACCTTCGCCTAGGCGAATTTCGCAGAACAGGGCAAAATATCTGTTTAGATATTTTTGAAACCTTTGGCCTATATATACCCCTTTCTCACGTCTGAAAAGTGTTGTTTATGATCCCTAACCCTAGTATAGAGTTCTTAAGTTATACTTGAGAGATCAAGGAGGAGATTCATCATTCGGGCAAAGAGGAATCACTTGCGGATTGATCATTAACGACAGTGGATCGTTTCACTTTCAGATTTGATCGTTCTTCTCTTGTTTTTATCTTTGTAATTATTTTTCCATATCTAATGATGTTAAATCACTCTTGTTTTACATGGTATATGGCTAAGATTTTGTAGTATTAATTAAATGTTACTTAGGTGTTGTTGAAATCATGTAAATGTTAAGTTGAATGAATTAATGTTACTTTAACGTGTTGTTTGTCTAAATCTGATTGTGTTTACCGTTATTCTTGATATTATGCTTGTATTGATAAACCGAGAATACGGGGTTTGACACTTGGGAGAGGTAACCCCGGATTCGGACTAGGGTAAATGCAACGTGACGTTCTAACGACCCGGGAGGGCGTTAGAACGTATGCAATCCATGGCGTTGGCTCAAGACTCACGCGACCTAGGGTCGTTAAGGCGTTGAGGGGGACTTCTTCGTTGACACAAAATCGTGTAATCCCCCGTCTTACACTCGGGAGAGGTAGCGGAGGAGTTATCGATACAGAGATTGTTAGAATAGATAAACACCGTTATAGCTAACTAAATGAAGTCAATTATGCATTATGTGAAAGAAATCAATACCTAAGTAATTAATGTAATTAGAATTAACCTAATAGTTGTCTTTTATCTTAGTAGATTAAATAGAATACAAACAATTTTTGATTAGTCGAGATAATATGAGACTATGTCAATCACAATATTCAACCAAATTACACGTGTTCCCAGTGGAACGATATCCGATCTTACAAAATCCACTATATTAAAACTAGACCTCGTATACTTGTGAGTAGTCAATACCGCGAGGAAGATGACGAATCCTCTCGCGTACAATTGGCTTGCATTGGTAGGGTCCTAGGGATCCATGAATTTCTCGAGATAACAGTTGGGCATTCATAATCTTTCTCGATGGGAATCATTTATTTTTCGATGGGTGACTCGACTCAATATGTAGCAATGATTCTTTTCCGTAAAGGATTGGCAGAGTGATTTTAGCGGAATCCGACTCAGACTCAGATTCAAGCAAACTTAGAGCTTTTTGATTTGGCCAATTGTCGGTAGAGCGATGATGATCATGTGGTAGTGTAGGCATTGAGGCAATGCCTGGCAGCGTTAACGTTCGGTGCAACTTCCTTTTTTTTTTCCCCGCTCTTGGTTGGTAGAGCGATGATGAACGTGCGCTAGTGCCGATACCAGATTTGGGCAATACCTGACAACTGTAAGGTTGGGTGCAACTTCAAAGCCTTTTCATTTTGACCCCAAGTCGGTAGAGCGGCGATGAACGTGCAACGGTGTTGGTATTAGATTTGCAACACTTGACAGCGCTAAAGTGGGGTACGACTTGCACGTCATGACTTTCTGTACTGGATCAATGGAGTTGCTCAACCAAGTCCAACTTATCTCGGGTGTTGGGCATTATCCAAGACTTTTGATATGGCTCCCGGTCGGTTGAGTGGCGATGATCTTGCGGCGGCAACGGTACCGGATTTGGGAAGCGCTATGGTGTTGTCGACTTCAGACATGGAGTTTTTTGTTTTGGAAATTCGTCATCATCTTGGAATCAATGTTGTATTTTTCATTGCAATGAAGGAAAATAAAAATTGAATTGGATAACAAATGGTTTTTCTTAAAGTACATATGCCTTTTCTACATTTGACATTTATTATTCTACCTGTTGTCTTTGTCAAGGAAGGATACCATATGTATTGTCGGAAGCTAATCATGTTGGGGGAATGGTTGTTCATAAACGTTGGGTCCATAGTTGTCAAAGGCGCGCCTGGGCGCGCGCCTAAGCGCTAGGCGCAACGAGTCGAGGGTTCTATGCCTAGACAAACCCTAGGCGATGAACATCAAGAAGGCGAGTGCTTTGTGAGCCTAGTTGACAGTCTCGACTTGCGACTGAGTTGGGCCTCTGGTTTGTTAATTATTTTTTTTGTGTTAACCCTAGCCCATGATGTTCGATAAAATACCCAGATCCCTTAACTAGCCTCCCACGAAGAGCTCCTTCGTCCTCTCCTTCGATTTCAGCCTAGATTTATCTTTCAATGTTCGATTTTAGCCTCGATTTGATCTTCGATGTTCGATTTCAGCTTCAAATTGATCTTCGTTGTTCAATTTCAGCTTTGCATACACTTCAATTCCTCTTCTCCTTCGATTTCTCCTTCGAATTCGTCTTCTCCATCTATTTCACCTTTGAATTCAGCTTCGAATTCATCTTCTCCATTTTGTTGCTTCTCGACGTCGTTGCTCTGCTCCAACCAGGCTACTTCTCGTTGCTGCTCGCTTCCAGCTATGCGCTCTGTTATTTAATAATTTTTTTTTTTTTTTTTTTTTTTTCTTTTGGTGTGTAAGTTAAGTATTTGTTAACATAATTTAGTTAACAAAATTTAATTAAGTAATTTTGTACTGCTCTTTTTGTTCATTGTTTGTTTGTTTGAGTGATTTAGTTTAGTTAACAAAATTTAGTTAAGTAATATTTTTTTGGGTACATATTTATTTAAGTATATGTATTTGTTAACATAGTCTAGTTGGGTACATATTTATTTAAGTATTTGTATTTGCTCTTTGTTCGTGGATGTTTATGATAGGCCCCCAGTCAGATTTACTTATTCCAGGCGCAAAGGGTAGTTGGACAGTTAGGGTTATGGAATCTGTGCAATGGGGCAATCAGTTGGAATGGGAATATTAGTTAGATTTGTTGTATTTTCTGTTACAAGTTTGTTGAGAATATTTTCTGTTAGTAGGTTGTTAGGCATTGGAAGGTTAGCTCTTTTTAAGAAGAGAGAAGAGAAGAGAGCAGGTATCAGATGAATATTGTGTAGTGAGCTTTGTTCTTGAGGAGAGTCCAAGTCTCTCAAATACTTGGAGAGAGTTTTACCATTTCCATTTCAGTATTGTTTCAATAAAATTCCTATTCAATTCTATTTTCATTTCAATTAATTGGTTGGAGCTTACCAATTGGTATTGAGAGCACGTACTTGGGCGCTGCTGTGCATTAGGAACTGTTCATCATCGTCGATTCATTTCGTTTATTCAAGTTTTACCTGAGTACATGGCGGCCAAGAACGTGGGACAGCGTGTAGACGCAGTGGAGGAAATCGTCGGTTCTTTGAAGGAGGAAGTGCAAAATCTGACTCAGCGGGTCGAGCAATTGATCAGGCTTCAGGAGGAATCAGCTCGCATAGCGTCGACATCGTCGATGGGTAAGGTGACCGAGGCGATGGTTCTCAGCCCTACGGTGGGGGGATCACATGCAGCTGACGGCAGCAGAAACCCATATGAGCTGCGACAGGATTTCCGATTTCGGAAATTGGAACTCCCTGTGTTCGACGGCTTCAACCCCGACGGGTGGATCATGAAAGCAGAACGATACTTCTCTCTCCACCGCCTCACGAATGACGAGAAGCTTGAAGCGGCAGTCATCGGCCTTGAAGGTGACGCTCTGCTGTGGTATCAATGGGCGAACAAGGGGAGAAACATATACTCATGGGAGGAGATGAAGATTCTGCTCCTCAAGCAGTTTCGCTCCACGCAAACAGGATCTCTCCACGAACAATGGTTGGCGCTGGAGCAAGACGGCAACGTGCAAGAATATCGCCGGAGGTTTATCGAACTGTCGGCACCGTTGGACGACATATCAAACGAATTGGCTTTGGGTCAGTTCATTCAGGGCCTTAAACCTGAGATACGGGCTGAAATCAGAGTCCTTGAACCAAGACACCTGGGCCGGGCCATGGAATTGGCCCAAAGAATTGAAGAGAAACTGTTGGTAACCCAATTCAGCAGGCCCAATCATTTAAAGGGAGGGGCTGGACTTGCAGGGCCCATTCGAAATAATCAGTATTCCAGGCCCAATAATTTGGGTCGGGCCACTATTTCAGCAGGAGAAAACCGATCACCTTGGATGGGTCATGTTTCCAGTACTAATCCGTTTGGTGAAGTACGAAAATTGACGGATTCTGAATTACAAAAAAAGCGAGCACGAGGATTATGTTTTAAATGTGATGACAAATGGTCCCCTGGGCACAAACGCAAAAACAAGGAGTTGAGTGTTTTGGTTACCCAGGACACAGAAGATGAATTGGAGGAAACAGAGGAGCAAGTGGAAAACAATGGGCCCGCATTAGAAACTGCCGAATTATCTCCAATTGCTGAAGTCTCGCTTAATTCTGTGGCTGGTCTTACTTCACCAAAAACTATGAAAGTGGAAGGACTAATTAGAGGACAACAAGTGGTGGCCCTAGTGGATAGCGGGGCCACACATAATTTTATATCCATAGCTTTGGTTGAGAAATTGAAGTTACCTATTACGGCTACGGAAGCTTATGGAGTGACCGTGGGTACGGGAGAAGCCGTTAAAGGGGAAGGCGTGTGTAAGGGCGTTCACTTGCAGCTTCAAGGAATCGATATTGTGGAAGAATTTCTGCCCCTGGGATTGGGAAGTTCTGATGTTATTTTGGGAATTCAATGGCTGGAAACGCTGGGCATGACATATACGAATTGGAAGACACAAGTGATGAAATTCCGATTGGGTGACGATACAGTCACATTGCGAGGAGATCCTTCTCTAGGAAAAACCTTGGTGTCTTTAAAAGCCATAATGCGAACATTGAAACGTGAAGGGTCGGGCATTTTAGTGGAAGTGAATCCACTCTCTATTGGAGCAGAGGGAGTTTCAGACACACCGACTTTTGTGCAGCCCGTCCTATCCAAATATGATCAAGTTTTTTGTTCGCCAACGGGATTACCACCAAAACGGGGACGAGAACACTCCATTATTCTTAAGGACGGCACATCTCCAATCAGTGTAAGACCTTACAGATACCCACAGGCCCAGAAGGATGAGATCGAGAGGCTTATTAAGGAGATGTTGACTGCTGGTATTATCCAAGTAAGTACTAGCCCATTCTCCAGTCCGGTGCTGTTGGTCAAGAAAAAAGATGGGAGCTGGAGGTTCTGTGTGGATTATAGGGCTTTAAATAAAGCCACTGTACCTGATAAATTTCCGATCCCAGTCATTGATGAGTTATTGGATGAACTTCATGGGGCTCGAGTTTTCTCCAAGTTAGATCTGAAGTCTGGTTATCATCAGATTCGAGTCAAGGATGCTGATGTACCAAAGACCGCTTTCCGGACACACGAAGGACACTATGAGTTTCTGGTGATGCCTTTCGGTCTTACAAATGCACAGGCCACTTTTCAATCCTTGATGAACGAGGTATTTCGACCCTACCTTCGGAAATTTGTATTGGTGTTTTTCGATGACATTTTAGTTTATAGCTCGACGGAGGAATTACATGTGGAGCATGTGGCCAAGGTGTTGGAGTTGCTGCAGCTCAATAGTCTATATGCCAATCACAAGAAATGTGAGTTTGGCAAGACTCAACTGGCTTATTTGGGGCACTTAATATCAGGAGATGGGGTGGCAGTTGACCTATCCAAGGTTTAGGCAATGCTCTCGTGGCCCACGCCTAATACCATCAAGGAGCTTCGTGGATTTTTGGGGCTAACAGGGTACTACAGAAAATTCGTTTCGGGCTATGGAAAAATAGCTCTCCCCCTGACTGAACAACTTAAAAAAGATAAGTTTGGGTGGAGTGTGGAGGCAGAATCGGCTTTTCAAAATCTGAAGCGCGCTATGACTCAAGTACCCGTGCTAGCTATGCCCGATTTTACTCACCCGTTTATTATTGAGACGGACGCGTCAGGATTTGGCTTGGGAGCGGTGCTACTTCAAGGGCAGCGTCCAATAGCTTATTATAGTCATATTCTCGGATCTCGGGCACGCTTAAAGTCTATCTACGAGAAGGAGCTAATGGCGATTGTGTTCGCAGTATTGAAGTGGCGGCCTTACCTTCTGGGTCGCAAGTTCATAGTTAGAACCGATCAACAAAGTCTCAAATTTTTGCTGGAGCAACGGTTAGTGGGCACTGAGTACCAAAAGTGGATCACTAAGTTGATGAGCTATGATTTTGTTATCCAGTATAAACCGGGGGCTAGTAATAAGGTGGCAGACGCTCTTTCTCGTATTCCGGACCGCATTTCTTGCAACCAGCTCGCCGTTCCTCAGTGGCAGCATTGGGATAGCTTAAGGGCGGAATTGGAGGCCGATGCCTTCTTACAAAAGTTACGTACAGATATCACCACGGGCGCGGTTCTACATACAGGATTTTCGGTTGAAAATGGGGTATTGTATTACAAAAACAGGTTAGTCATTCCCCAGAAGTCTCAATTAATACCGGTCATCATTGCTGAGTTTCATGGATCGCCAATGGGAGGTCATTCGGGCGAAACAAAAACTTATCAATGCATTGCAGCAGAGGTGTACTGGTTGGGCCTAAAAAAAGATATCATTAAGTACGTACAGGAATGCGAAGTGTGCCAACGCAACAAACACATGGCAACTTCACCGGCAGGACTCTTACAACCCATTCCTCTTCCGACACAAGTATGGGATGAATTGACGATGGATTTTATAGAAGGGTTACCTCGCTCGGATGGCTGGGACACCATTTTGGTCGTGGTTGATCGGTTGAGCAAATATGCGCATTTTGTGGGGCTTAAGCATCCCTTCACGGCTACTTCCGTGGCTGGCATTTTTATGAAAGAGGTGGTCAGGTTACATGGAGTCCCAAAATCAATCATCTCAGATCGTGACAAGATTTTCATGAGCCAATTTTGGCAAGAATTGTTCAGATTGCAGGGTACTACATTGAAAAGGAGTACTGCTTACCATCCTCAAACAGATGGACAGTCGGAGGTAGTCAACAGGTGCTTGGAGACATACCTTCGTTGTTTTGTGTCCGAGAAACCCCGCTACTGGTTTCGATGGTTGGCATGGGCCGAATATTGGTACAACACATCTGTCTATTCCGCCACTCGTTGCACTCCTTTCCGGGCCTTATACGGAAGAGATCCACCACCGATTCTTCGGTATGAAAAGGGGTCCACTCCAGTGTCTGCAGTCGACGAACTGTTGGAGGATAGGGATGCTGTTTTGGATGACTTGAGGATGCACTTGCTCCGTGCACAACAGCGGATGAAGGTGCGCGCTGATGAGAAACGAAGTAATGAGGAGTTTTCTGTGGGGGACTTAGTTTTCCTCAAGTTGCGTCCTTATCGGCAGCGTTCGCTTGCTCAGCGTCGGAACGAGAAGCTTGCTGCTCGCTATTATGGGCCCTTCCAAATCCTTTAGCGTATTGGGCAAGTGGCCTATAAGTTAGAGCTTCCGTCGTCGGCCAATTTACATCCTGTTTTTCATGTTTCCCAGTTGCGGCGTGCTAAGGGGGTTTCCAATTCTTCCCCTGTTATACCGCCACAGCTATCACCGGACTTGGAGTTAGTTGTCATTCCTGAAACGTTGCTTGGAGTACGGCCCAAATGACATGGCAGTCCGGGGGAACTGGAAGTACTACTACAATGGAAATCGTTACCTCCTTTTGAAGCCACTTGGGAAGATTATCTGTCCATTTTGCGGCAGTTTCCGGATTTTCACCTTGAGGACAAGGTGAAGGTTTGGGCGGCGGGTAATGATAGGCCCCCAGTCATATTTACTTATTTCAGGCGCAAAGGGTAGTTGGACAGTTAGGGTTATGAAATCTGTGCAATGGGGCAATCAGTTGGAATGGGAATATTAGTTAGATTTGTTGTATTTTCTGTTGCAAGTTTGTTGAGAATATTTTCTGTTAGTAGGTTGTTAGGCATTGGAAGGTTAGCTCTTTTTAAGAAGAGAGAAGAGAAGAGAGCAGGTATCAGATGAATATTGTGTAGTGAGCTTTGTTGTTGAGGAGAGTCCAAGTCTCTCGAATACTTGGAGAGAGTTTTACCATTTCCATTTCAGTATTGTTTCAATAAAATTCCTATTCAATTCTATTTTCATTTCAATTAATTGGTTGGAGCTTACCAATTCAATTCTATTTTCATTTCAATTAATTGGTTGGAGCTTACCAGTTTATAGAATTCTATTTGGAGTTTCTGAATGGAATACTTAGATTCTTGATGGATTGCATTTATTTGAAAATTTTATTAGTTAATTATTCTTATTTGTTGTAATTATTCTTATCTATTGTCTCACATGCTACTCTCACTTGAGAGTGTGTTTTATTTTTTATAATTGAAATTTAGTCATAGTTTTAATTTTAGATTTGCAATATATTAGTGCTATATATATTATTTTTTATTTATTTTTAAATGATGTGCGCCTGGCGTCGTTCAGGCTAGCACCTCGACTTGTGCCTAGTGCCTAGGCTCTGGGGGACCTCGTGCGCCTCAATGCGCCTAGAGCCTTTAACAACTATGGTTGGGTAGGTTCTTCAACTAGATGTCTCCGTCTTGGAGACGTTTGTTGCATATTTGTGGGAGAGTCCGACATTCCTTTATATCGTGTGTTATACTGCAAAAGAAGGAGCAATAATTCCCCCATAGCTGATCCTCACGTGTTAGTACTCTATATATAGGTGGCAACATGATTTCTCCATACTTGATCCAGTTAGCCAATCGTTCCCCAACTTTAGCCATGCTGTTGGGGAACTAAGGTGGCTCATCCTGCTGGCATTGGTTTTAGCCTGTCGTTTCAACTGCACGGTCACAGCCATGACAAGCCTGTTACCGATAGGGTTTCTCTAGGAATTATTTGCTAGTGGTGACTGAGGTACCAGAACTATCTCATTGAGTTTGCAGGTGGCATCAGCAAGGCGTTTGAGCATTAGAAATTCGAGGTTAATGAGATGTACTTGATATTCTCTTAGCATGCCTTCGATGCACCTGCCCATTTTCCCAACCCCAAGACCTGCCCCCAAATTCACTTTCCACAAGTGAACCTCCTCCTCTTCTCTCTCTCTCTCTCTTCTCTTCTCTATCCACTAGAACTCCCATTTTCATTCCCAAACTGAACCTTGGCCTCCATCATCGAGTATGCATTGTTATGCAGTACTGCGACGCCAAAGAATTTAGCTTGGTATTTTCTTTGTGTAGCTTTCGATGGCGACGGCGGTAAAACGGAAACCGGTGTTCAAGAAGGTCGAAACCTTGAAGCCTAGGATGGACGGGGACACGCTGAAGGTGATGATCGTGAGGCGTAGACGACGAGGATGCTGGTACCAAGCTAAATGGAAGAAACTCGGCCAGTTCGCTATGAACCACTCCGGTTTGACGGTTGAACCGGCCTGAACCAGCCGGTTTGGCGGTGTTTGGGCTAAAACGGTTTTGAGGGGTTAATCGGACCGGAAAGTAGCCCGGGTGACGGTTCAACTAGTTGAATTGGGCGGTCCGGTCCAATTTTTAAAACGTTGCTTTTATCGATGGATTCATGATAGTCTAGTGTCACATCGCGGAAACGGGAAAGGTATGAGACAACATCTTCGCCCAATCTTTGGGTTTCTTTGGTGAGAGTCAACAATGTGAGCTCTTGTTCGGTTTGGAAGAATCAAGTGTAAAAGTGGGCGATCAGGTCTTCCCATGATAAGATGGATCTAGGAGACAATTTATCGTACCAATTGTAGGCACGATCAATAAATGATTTTGAGAATTCTTTCAGTCTAATGTTAGCGTCACTGCCTTTCGAAGATCATTTCCACATGGCATGGAGTTGTTCCGCTTTTCGAAACTGTCCTTTTGCAAACTTTAAAGCTGGCTTGGGTTGGTCTATTTCTTCTAACAAGGTGGCATTTTTTTTTTCTATGAATACGTTCTCACTGTGGTCGCCAAAATGTTGGGGGTTAGAAAAAAATTGAGGGGTATTTTAGTAAATGTGGTTTAGGGCGTAACATTGAATGGACTTAGAGAGTTTGAGAAAGGGTGAGGGAACAACAATCAACTCGTCTACGGGAGAGAGAGCTCTAAGTCACACAGTTGTTGGATTAATTGTGGACATCAGACTTAGTCTAAATCTTTTGCTCGATTGTAAGAATGGTTCAAGCATATTGTACTTGTGCTTTAAATGACCCTTTAGCTGCCATTTATAATATCGTTTCGTAACATTAATTTAATTATGTGATTAACTATGACTATTAACTAAAAAGAAGTCAAAAGAGAGTAGAAGAAGGGATGTTATTCTCAAATGCAGAAAAGGATCCAATGGCTTCAAAAGAATTGAACAAGCAAAAGAAGTAATGCAGGTTATGCGCTAGGAACGCTAGTGTGCGGTAGTAGTGCAATCATTAATAACATAATTAAGATATTTCAAAAAATAGGCTATGTTTGAGATCCAATCACCCAACCAGTAGGCAACTCTCCCTTATGTGTGAGTAGGAGGGGGCGTGTGGTCGGCACATTCCCACGGGCACCGTGTTCAATTCTCCATTCCACAATCTCTATAGAATCTCGATATTATTAGATTTTTACGACGGCCCAGCTCTCTAAGAGGCTCAACGGTGCTAGCAATTTGCGTACGGATTGGACTTTATACGGCTTAGGGGAGCATATGCGGTGATTTACTCTTACACAACTTGTGAGCTAAGTAATTATAAAAGTTTTTTAGCTTAATGAATAAATTGACTTGGGGATAATGATCTTGGTGGATACGATTGGCAGGTCATCACACAACGTCAATGGATGTTTGAATACTTGTAATGCCAATAAAACTAGTGAGCGGCAACACAGTGGAACTTCAGTGTTGCCGGGTCAGCAAGCAGCATCGGCGTCGGAATTGGTGAGATCTTTATCGAATCTTTCGGCGCTGGTGAGGCTGCTGTCACTAAAGAGGTTGTCGGCACATGGCTCTGTTGTCGGCGAGACTACTAACGTCGTGCCAATTGGACCACTAGCTGCTGGTGTTACTACGAGTGCCTGTTGCTGTGGCCGATGATGTTGATGGCACGTGGCACCATCGCCGGCGAGGCCTCCAGTTTCCGTCGTTGTTGCTTGCAAGGCCTCGGTGTCTGGTGCTGTCGCTGGCGAGGCTGCTAGAGCGTGGCCTCGTCGTTAGCTTGCGGCACTGACAAGGTTGTTGTCGCCGTCACAGGGTGTTGGCAGTGGTGGCTATGCCCGGTACTCGTGCGGCGGAGGTTGTGTTGTGGCTCAAGTAGATACCCAGGATGACACTCCACCGTAATTATTTCCTTTGCCTTAATTGATGAATTGATTAGGGAGTTAACTTTTTTGCCACTTTCCTTAATTGAGCACTGAATATGGGAATTACCATACTCGTCCCTTCCTTTTTTATTTTTTCTATAATCATTAACATAAGGATAGAAAATTGTCTTTCAAAATAGTCTTATGAAGTTAATTGAAGTATGTAAAATAAGTAATCCCACATTGATTATTGAAAAATACTTAAAACACATTTATAATTCTTGTTTGGATTGCCGACCCTAGTTGCCTAGTTGGTCATAGGTTGTGGGTTTGGGTTTGGACTTGGTTTGATCTAAGTAGAGAATTCTTTCTAGAATTTTCTTTCAATTGATTCTAGTAATTTTCCTAATCAAACATGACTTGTCTTTTCATATTTGTAATTCATTTTTAATGAGGAGTTACATGTGATTAATTTTTAGTGGTTTTAAGTGAGACTTTTGGTATGTTGGAGTTACTCATTTGTTTTCTCTATATATGGAGAATTTTTGCATTATCATTTACCTATGAAACTTAGGACATCATACACTACACATACACTATTAGTCTATATTGTTTTATTCTTGAGAGAGAGTTCAACGCTAGTTTTGTTTGTCGGATCCATTGATTCCAAGTACTAGTATGGGAGGATCATGATCGTTATATCTTGAGAAGCGAACACCTAAGCAACTGTAAGCACCTAAGCGGAGGCGAAATTTATTTTAAGGGAATATCGTCAAATGATAGCCTCGTTCTACATAAAGTTTTGGTATCATTGTCGATAAAGAACTGTAAGTATGATATTATTTATTTCTTGATTTCTTGTATTTTAATTAAGTGTTCTATAATAATAATTGTTGTTATGTATTTTACAATATGAAGTATTTGTTGTCACTTGTCACATGTATTGGATTTCTGGAATATTTGTTGTGAACTATTTTATATTCTGTAATATTTGTTATAAGTTACATTCAACAACAAATTTCACTAAGAGTTTATTATATTATTGTTTATGAGTTTTACTTCAGTGTATATATATTTGTGACATATTTAGAAATCTTTATTCAAACTAATATTAATTAGCATTAGTATTTTCCCCATTGTTTCCAACAGTTTGTAGCTTTTTGGATAATATGCTAGCGCTTGTCTAATTATGATCATGTTCTTAATGATTGGAATTATATGTTCTGAAATTTTGGCAATTTATACTTGTTTAAGTGACTTTGCTGATACTTCATTGCATATATATAGATTTAAAGTTCTCTTTTGTATTTGGCAATGTTGTCTTGCATAACTTCCTTTTATTTCTGATGGATTGTGCAGCTCTCTCTCTGTATTTGCATTGCACCCCTTGTATCTAAGAGTACAGGCACTTTCAAAAAATATGCCAAAGGAGATCGAGGTGATTATTGTAGTTTGTTTCTTATGTTGTAGACGTTAAAATTCATTTCCCTGCGGATTACAAATTATCTAAGTGTCAAGATGGAATTATTTATGCTCTTTCCAATACCTAATGCAGGAAGAGATAAAAAGGGATAGAGTACAGTTGGATGGAAAGGTATTCCTTCCTAAATACATCTTATTGATTTAGTTTGTGCATAATGACAACGTTGTTTTCTTTTGTGGTGTCAGGCACTAATGCTGGTAATTCGATAGATATGTTCATGTTTTCTTAATCATTGTTAAAAATCACAGTGTTATATTCTCAGGCTCCCAATTTAATGCTCTAATGCACACAGGATTAGTAGGGAGTTTGGACGGCGTAACCTGCCCATAATGCCAGTAAACTATCACGGACCTATCACGGGCCTGTCAAGTTTACTAATAAAACTTACAGTAGAAAAGCATATTGAGAAAAATTCGAGTCACCGAAAAGTTTATTCAAATCAGGATGGCGACAGAAAAAAGGCTTGTTGGTTGGCAATCTGCTTTAAAGCATTATGATGAACATTAACATTTAATATGTCCAAAACGGGTCGGAAAGAATATAATTTCTTCTCAACTTGGGTCTCATGGCCGACAGTATCGTGGAGGCTTAGTAAGGTGAGTCCTACCTCTTTTGCTTGGTTCCCAGACGTCGTAGTGGAGTTATGTCCTATGGGAGATCTGGGAATGTCTCTTTTCTCTTTTTGGGGGTGTGTGTGTGTGTGTGTGAGTGACCGTTTCATCCATTGAAGCACCACTCAGTGGGAAGAGAGAGGGAGATTTGAATTCTGTTTGGGTGGGTTATAGGGCTACTTCCAATGCATCCATCCATGGTTAGCACGGGGTTTGATTCTTGGTGGACGAAGAGAGATCTAGGCGGAGTATGTCCTTTATTTAACTCTAAAATATTTTAAAAAGACTTATGCTTGTGGGAGGTGGTTAAAAATTTCTGGATGTTCATCTATCTGTGTGAGTTTCAGGTCTAAAATGGTTACTCTTAGTAGGAGCATGGTAGTTAATAGTCTTTAGAGGAATGGAATATTGTGGAAACTCTGGGTTACAGTTATCTGAGCTTGCAAGAAGGCAGTAGCTGGTGATGCTGGGTGGATGGTAGGGAAAAGCTAGCTGGGTGGAGAAGGGAGCATGGTAGGGAAAAGCTAGAGTATTCTATACATTGGTGGTTCCTTTCGGTCCTTGATGATTTGAGATTGGGCAGGTGAACAGGATTTGTAACTCGACTTATTGATGCCGTTGGGGCTCTGGCTTGGAGGATAGATTTTCTGCTCTCTTTGTGGTGGCTTGCAACATGTTTGCTTTGGTGGCAAATTTATGAACTTTGTAAGGGTAAGGAATGTTCGAACTCCGTTCAAGAGGGATTTGATGTGTTACACAACCCAGGGCCCCACACTCAAGGCAAGGCGTGACCTCAACCTAACATCACCAACCTAATAACCTGAATAAACAGTATATATTAGACTTACAAATAACATAAGTTTTCTAATTTCCATGTAAACCTTATGCTACATTGGGGTAGCACAACAGCTATACCAAATATAAGATTTGGTCAACCGAAACACACTAAATATATATACAACAATTCTACTACAAAACCACAAAAATCCAAACATCTGTATGACCAACAACTGCTCCAAAGACAGCCTCTGAAGCCAAGCCACACCCTAACTTTATTTAATACTGGTGGTGG
Source organism: Eucommia ulmoides (assembly GCA_016647705.1). NCBI lineage: Eukaryota > Viridiplantae > Streptophyta > Magnoliopsida > Garryales > Eucommiaceae > Eucommia > Eucommia ulmoides. The sequence continues at coordinate 17,449,071 of CM028338.1, read as the reverse complement.
ACCAATCTCTACCCTGATCATCTAAAATAAAATATTTTATTGGTGTATTGTCTTCATAATATAAGAACAATTTATGGATCAATTATATTTATCCGGACAAATTTTCACAATTAGAGTATATTAGTATAGTCACACATTGTGCAGTATAAAAATCTCACAAATATAAGAACGGAACAACTTAATTCGAATCAACTGATCGTTCTCACTGTTATATAATAAAATAACGCACACATACTTCCATACTAGCCATATGATCATTTTCCTCAGGACCGGGAGTTATTAAGGTACAATAACCTGTACATCTGTGCAATCTAAGGTTACCAGTGTTAGAGCCATTTAATATCTCCCATGGTAAGAACATCCATGTGGTATAAACCACAATATCACACTGATGGCCAACAATATATGTCAAATCCCATACAACCAACCTGCCGATCACACACAATCTCGCAGGACTAATATCTTGTCAGGTTATACGCTATGTCATAGCAGGATAATAATGAAAACCAGTTTACACAGTTAAAATTTTACTCAATCCATTTAGCGCGTTATAATACAATTCATTTTAATAAACAATTTTTCACGTTTAATACGAAAATAAAATTTGGAGATTTACATAAAAGACGGTACGCTTAGCTTTGTAATCGCACAACTAAAGAACTGACTTTGACTGGGTTGTTTGGGAACCTAACATATGAATGGGAACCTAACAGACAATAGGGTCTAAAATTAAGAGTTTATCTAAACACATTAATTATGAAATCAAATGCATGACAATTATATACATACATTATTTTCTAGCCTCAAATATAATTTTTCGAATTTATATAAAATTGTTGAAATTAAACACAATATTTTCTTAAATTAATATTATCTAGACAAAATAAAATATTCAAACTATTTTTAAAAAATTTATCTATTAATGATCTAATTTATATGGAAAAAACTACAAATATAATTTACTAGTCTTGGGATAATAAAACTAATATTTCAATGTAATTTCAAAATTTATTTAAAGGAATTTTTCCAAAATTATATATATATATATACACACACACATACGCATCCACGGCGCATTCACACACATATATGTAATACCCCCCCCCCCCACGCACACACATGTATATACACACAAATATATATATATATATATATATATATATATATATATATATAATAAAACATGATGGACATAAACCCTCTAGACAAAGTTAAGTCGTTCTTTGTCTCTAGATGTTTTCTAAATAAATTTTTTTAACCACGCTCCCTCTAAATATGAGGACGGGTTTTTAACTCATTTAAGAACCGTTATGAGAAACAAAAACATTTATCAAAAAGATTTTAAAATACATGTTTCAGGATGAGGGATGAATACCTTATCTCATTTAAAACTGGTTAGAAGAATAGCTAGATAGATTTTGTTCTTGCTAGAACGAGTGATCGTTTAATATGTAAGAACTGTGAAGTCATACCCGGGGAGAGTATTACCACCCAACATAGACTAATGGTAATTGATCTGAAATTTCAGGGGTGGAAACGGGGGTCTAAGATAAATAGGTAGGCAATGATATGTTGGAGAGATCTAAGAGGTAAAAATGTGGAGTTGCTTAAGAATAAAATTAGCGATGATGAGTTATGGAAGAAACATGAGGATGTTAACAAAATGTGGATTGATATGGCGAGTCGTATTAGAGAGATAGGAAGAAACGTTTTAGGAGTTTGTAAAGGAGGAGGATCACGATATAAAGAAAGTTGGAGGTGAAATGAAGAGGTCCCAAAAGTTGTTCGAGACAAGAAAATAGCTTATAAAGAATATCGAAGTAGGGAGAGTTTAGAAGAGTATAAACATGCAAAAACGAAGGCGAGAAAAGTAATTAAGGAATCAAAATTTAGGTCGTATAATAATTTGTATCAAAAGTTAGATACAAAAGATGGAGAGAAAGATATATTTAAACTTTTTAGGCGACGTGAACGAAATATTAGAGATATTGGAAGTGTCAGATGCATCAAAGACACTGATGAAAAGGTACTGGTAAAATATGGGGAGATTATGGAACAATGAAAAAGTTATTTTTATAATTTATTTAATGAGAATGACGCTGGGGAATCTAGACTAGAGTTGCCTAGTTTATCTTCAGATAAGATTTATAAGTTTCATAGAAGAATTAGGGCGTTAGACGTTAGAATAGTACTAAGGATAATGAGAATTGGAAAAGCAGTAGGGTCAGATGAAATCCTTATAAAGGTGTGGAAAAGTTTGGGAGATATTGGGATAGAGTGGTTGACTAAATTTTTCAATGACATTTTGAGAACTAAAAGAATGCCTGACGACTGGAGGAGGAGTATCCTAGGGCCCGTTTGGTTAGTGTTCTCAACTCAACTCAACCCAACTCAACCTAAAAATTTTGGAATTGATGTTTGGAAATGCATTTGGTAAACACAAAATTCAACCCAACCCAACCCAAAAAGTGAAAATTGATTCTTCAAAACCTAAAGAAAGGAGAATAAAAAAATATATATATATATATTTTTTTTTGTGCCCAACCCAACCCATCCACAAAAAGGGACGCGCTTGTAATTTTCTAAGATGTTAATGAGGTTCTCTCATCCATTCTCATCCTATTCATTCCCGAAATAATGTTTTTTCTTCGTCGTTCATCAACAATTGCCTTTGCTCTATCGCTGCTCATTGCCGATGCTCCTTCACTCTCGCTATTACTACTCTCTCCGTTTCGTTGTTGCTCGCTGTTGAATCCCACATCGCTTGTGTTAACTGATCCTAAGCTATATATAAAGCTAAGGGCAATCCTCCTCTTACAAGGCATCTTTTGAGAGTGAGTTAGGCCCATTGGATTTTCTACATGGTATCAGAGCCAAACTTTTATTTGACGTTGGGCATGTTAAATTTTACATCAATGATGCCCCCCCCAAATATCCGTTCGCAGTGGTTTGCCAAAGTCCACCCTGCGCATGGGGGGGCGTGTTGAATCCCATATTGATGTTGGGCCTCCCGATATCTGTTCGTAGTGGTTTGTCAAAGTCCACCCTGTGCGTGAGGGGGCATGTTGAATCCCACATCGCTTGTGTTAACTGATCCTAAGCTATATATAAAGCCAAGGACAATCCTTCTCTTACAAGGCGTCTTTTGAGAGTGAGTTACGCCCATTGGATTTTCTACACTCGCCATCCCATAGAGGACACTGTTCGAAATCGTTCCTCCTCCTCGTTTCTCCCCTTCTTCACTTTGATCGTCGTTCTCCCTCGCCTGAATTTTTCACCAAAGGATAAGCAGCAATCGACGAGTGATCTCTCATAGAGTCTTCGCTCTAATTTGGCACTTAAGATCGGGTTCGAGAAGCTGTATTTGATTGTCAAGGACGGCGTCGAACCGATCGGAGATGGTAAATTGGGGGCCTCAAATGCTAGGACCAGTCGAAGGTCCAAGCCATTTGTTCTGTAGGGTTTGCGATTGCTCGCAACACTCGATCTATTTCAGGTACAATTTATGTTACCTTCATGCTGAGCCATAATTGTTGCTGTTGTTGAGAAGTCGATGGAGTTTGGGCTGTGCTACTTGATAAAATCAAACTGTACCAGTGATGAGTTGCCGATTTTGATTTCGTTGCTGAAATCAATCACGAAATTGATTTCGATTTCATTGCTTAAATTGATTTAGAGTTTTGTTCTTGATTTTGATTTATGGTTCGTTCTTGATTTTGGTTTACGGTTCGTTCTTGATTTTGGTTCAGGGTTCGTTCTTGATTTTTCAATGATTTCTTGGCGATTTTGGTGTTTAAAACACTTGATGTTCAACTGGGTTTTGCATTTTGAAGTATGATTCTTGTGAAATTGGTGTTTTCTTAGCAAAAAATTGATTTATGATACAAAGTTTGTTTATCTTTGCGCTTGAGTTGGTATATCTATTTATTTTCCATTTTGAGAGAGGGGGGGGGGGGGGGGGGGGGGGGGGGTTCATCTCTTTTTTGGCTGAATTTCATAGAATAATTAATTCTTTGAGTTGGGCGTTTGGTTGCTGAAATCAATTCTAGGATAATATCGTTACCAAACGCGATTCTGTTCAAAGTTGATGTTTAAAGTTGCAGGAACTATCGGGGTATAAAACTTATGAGTCATACTATAAGATTTTAGGAGAGTGATAGAATATAGAATAAGACATGAAACGAACATAGAAGAGAACCAATTTGGATTTATGCCCAGCCGATCAACTACTAAAGCTATCTATTTACTCAAGAGATTAATGGAAAAATATAGAGAAAAGAAGAGAGATTTACATATGGTATTTGTGGACTTGGAAAAGGCTTATGATTAGGTGGTACCCAGAGAAGTTTTGTGGTGGGTGCAAAAAAAAAAACAGGTTTTCAATGTGTACATCGAGGTAATTAAGGATATGTATGAAGGTATAATCACTAGTGTTTGAATAGAAGGAGGTGATACTTGTGCATTTCCTATTAATATAGGCTTATATCAAGGATCATCTTTAAGTCCTTACCTCTTCGTTCTAATGATGGATGAGCTCAGAAAACATATTCAAGATGGAGTACATTGGAGTATGTTGTTTGCGGATGACATAGTGTTAGTTGACGAAAGTAATACTAAGTTAGAAAGATAGAGAGAAGTTTTAGAGTCTAATGGTTTAAAGGTTAGCAGAAGTAAGATAGAATACATGCATTGTAATTTTAGTAATGCTTGTAGAGACGATGGTGCGATCAAAATTGGAGATGATGAGGTGCTAAAAGTTGATCATTTTAGATATTTAGGTTCAATAATTCATAGTAATGGCGAAATCAAGGAGGATATTACGCATAGAGTCAAGGTAGGTTGGTTAAAGTGAAGAAGTGCAGGTTGGGTGATATGTGATCGTAGAATCTCGTTGAAACTTAAAGGAAAATTCTACAAAACTACTATAGGACTAGCGGTTCTGTATGGTTCAGAATGTTGGGCGGTAAAAACGAATCATGTCCAAAAAATTGAGGTGACAGAAATGAGAATGTTGTGGTGGATTAGTGGTAAGACGAGAATGGATAAAATTAAGAATAAAACTATAGAGAGAATTTAGGAATAACACCTATCGTAGAAAATTAGAGAAAATCGTTTACGATAATTTGAGTATGTGCATAGAAGACCTATAAAAGCACCAGTGAGAAAATGTAATTTAATTAAAGGTACAGGGGGCTACTAGAGGGAGAAGTAGACCTAAGAAGACGTTAGATAAGACTATTAGAAATGATTTGATGACATTAAACCTGAAGGAGGGGATGACCCTTGATCGATCACTATGGCGTAAATAGATTCACGTAACCGACCCTACATAAGTAAAACATATACTTAATTGTTGTTGTTGGAATCATAACACATTATTGCTCCCCTTATAAAACTTCTCCCCCTATATATTTGTAATCATTAATTCATACTTAGAAGAACAAACACTCTTTTAAAAACATCATACTATTGGCCCAAAGATCTACCTAAGAGGAGGGGTGAATTGGGTACTAACAAAAATTGAAACAATTTAATTTTTTAACACTCAAGTTATCTATTTCTCTAATTGATGATTACCTTGTTAAGTAGCGGAAATGTGTTTAATTAAGTGCCGACCCAAACAACAGAAATATAACAAAACATCACATAACGATTTATCCTGATTTAAGAAGCTACTCTTACCTACATTCAGTCCCCCGAGCCCCACATGACTTTTGCAATCCACTAATCCCCTTATTCCTTTCCCGGGTAGGAATTAAATCTTTACAATTTTTTTCAAAGGTTCTGAATTAACCTAATTATTTGCGCAAGCTCAGAATCAAACATTTACACTGTTAAACTATTACATTTTTCCCTTTTCACAGGTTTCGGAAGAACCTTATATTTTTCTTGGCTAAAGACCAATCTAATTGTATAACAGGAATAATCAAAACCTAATCCTTTTAAAAGGCTAAAGATCAAACATAATATTTTTCACAGGCTAAAGATCAATCCCTAACTACCTTGGTTAGACGTCATCCTAAGTATGTCTAATCCACAAATACAAAAATTTCACTAGTTTTTCCCACATGAGCTTTTACCACCTCGAAACAATTATGCTTAATTAATGTCCCAAAAACCATGTGATAGAATTACGTAAGTAATAAATCTGATTTAATCAATTTAAGACACAAATAATATGTAATTAGATTTTGCAAGCAAAAATCATTTCTTAAGATATGCAAGATTTTTAAATAGAAAAATAATTTTTCTAAAACAAATATTCCAAGTAATCAAATAGATAATCTAAGAAAAGTACTTGAATTAACTTGGAAAGATCTCACTGGAATTTCTTGAAAGCAATTACGACAGATCAATGTAGAATAAAGACTGGTGATGAAAACTTTTGCGTGCTCCGATAGAACTCTTTAAAATAACTTTCTTAAAAAATATTTCAACGAACATCACTCTCTTTTAAAAGTAATGCTGATTGTTCTTGATTGATTAAAGTTGAAAACACAGGTCTCTATAAATAGAATTCTAACTAGGCCTATAGCAACTACTTTTGAAAAGATAAGATCTAAAATGACACTCTAAAACCGCATATATCATATAATATCAAAATAAGTGTTTCATTTGAAAATAGTTATAGAAAAATTTGATTTGGTCTTCAAAACTTTTTAGATTCAAAATACTTTAAGATAGGAAGTAGTTTTACTAATTCAATTCAAAGAATAAATTGATATATGGACTAAATTGATAGGATTTTAGTGATATATGATATATTATAGTATAATACTCAAATCCCCAAAATATCTCATTTTCAAACGTTCAAAACCATAAGATTTGGTAAAAGATCTCACAAAGCTGAAATAGTCAACTTTAAATGTTCTGCCACCGTCAGTCGACCGACCCTCATTCGGTCGACCGACCCTTGCAATGGTTAGTTTTCTGGCCGTTGCACTGCCTTTCATTGGTCGAACCAAAGGTATAAGAAACAATCTTGACCTAATGATTATAAAGAATCACGAACCAAAGATATAGAGGTTGAACGCCACAAAAAATCTTGATAAGTTCAGAAACGTTTTCTGAAGAACTTAACGAGAAAAATTCTCTCAATTATATTAATCCAATATCAAAGTTGTTCTCATGGCTGCAATGTCTCTTAAATAGGCAGCCAAGAGAATCTTAGATAACTCTATCAGAATAAGCTGCCACATATTTAGGAGAATTCCTAGCAATGTGGAAGACAATGTCAAAGAAATAAAGAAATCAAAATAGACTGCCACATATCTAGGAGAATTCTTAGCAATGTGGAATACAAAGTCAAAGAAAGAAAAAAAAACTTCCTAACTGCTCCTAATTTAAAAAAGAAAAGACTATTTGGCATTAATGCCTTACAAATCAGTTAATAAATGATTTTAAATAAAATTAAAAGACTAATTAATAAAATAAATAAGCTAAAATTCGTGGGTCTAATCCTAGGCCCATTCAGGTTCACGTTTTAAAAAGATTCAAAGAGCACCATCAACTTTTATTTGAAAAAAAAAAAGGGAAAACAAAAAACAGAATTAAAAAAAAAATTCTAGCAGCTATATTGAGATTTAAATTCTTCTTGTTATATTTCATAAACTTTTTTTTTTTGGGTATTCTTCTTGTTCACCTTGTTTGTATCCTAAATCTCATTTTAAGTGAATCAATTTATCGAGTTTGGATTGCCACGAGAAATTTTTGATTATGGTTGGTTAAGTTCAATAAAAAGCTAAAAGAGTAAATTAAAGAGTGGAAAAATGCAAGAGAGTATGAGCTCATAAGAGGGTAAAAGCGGAATTAGAGTGAAGCACGAGTGTGAGTGCCATCAATCTTAGAGAAACACGTGAGGGAGTGTTTGTGAGGTTTACTAACTTTGCTTTGCAGGTTATCAAACATGTCTCAAGAAACAAATAAAGGTTCGTCCGATAAAGCATCGAAAGCGATAAACTTCAAACTCTTCTTCAAGTCCATAGACCAAAAGTTTGAACGGTTGGAATCATGATTTTTTCAAGTATATGATAGAATAGACAAAGTTGAGGCGAGTTCACAAAGGGGGCAACCACCTAGAGCACTTAATATGCAACGAAGAGAGAAAAATCCGTCTAGGTATGAATATGAAGATAATTATGCAGATGACATAATTGAAGAGGATCGCTCTCTAACACAAGCTTGGGCAGATTTGGGCATGTGTATAGAGGAGATAGGTAAAGGAAGCAGATTGATAATAACATGGGAAAAATCAAGATGAAGATACCATTGTTCCAAGGGAAAGATGACCCGGAATCATACTTGGAGTGGGAGAAGAAGGTGGAGTTGATCTTTGAGTGCCACAACTACTCCGGGGAGAAAAAGGTAAAACTCGCTGTAATTGAGTTTCTTGACTATGCTATAATATGGTGGGATCAACTTGTGATGAACAAGGGGAGAAACCATGAGAGGCTTATCGAGACGTGGGTGGAAATGAAGGCCATCATGAGAAAACAGTTTGTCCCTAGTCACTACTATAGGGAATTGTACCAGAAATTACAAATCCTTACTCCAGGCTATCAGAGTGTGGATGACTACTACAAGGAAATAGAGATCGCCATGATCAGGACTAATGTCAAGGATGATAGAGAAGCTACCTTGGCAAGGTTCTTAAATGGGCTGAATCCGGAAATTGCTAATGTGGTGGAGTTGCAACATTACGTGGAGTTGGAGGACATGGTGCACATGGCAATAAAAGTGGAGCGGAAACTTAAAATGAAAGGAACTTGGTCATGTCAAAATCTGATCTTCTCCACTTCATGGAGGCCGAATGGGAGGAGAGACGAAAGGACTGTTTTGGAATTCAAAACCGAATCACCGAAAGGGAGAGATGATGTGCCCAGTAACAACAAAGGTAAAATTGAAAGTCAAACTCGTAACATTGATAATAAATGTTTTCGTTGTTTGGGAGTAGGTCACATGGCTTCAGAATGCCCAAATAAGAGTACCATAATAGCACAAGTTGATGGAGAGGTGGAAACCGAAGGCGAGAATAATGATGACTAGATGCCACCACTTGAGGATGCTTGTGATGATGATGTGGAGGACCTGATGGAGGGAGAGTAACTTGTAGCAAGACGTGCTATAAGTGCTCAAGTTGTGAAGGATGACGTAGAACAACAAAGGGAGAATATTTTTCATATTAGATGCCACGTCAACAACAAGGAATATAAGGACGTGTTTCCTAATGATGTGCCTAGCTGATAGCCCCTTATTAGAGGGATCAAGTATTGAATCGATTTTGTGCCCGGTGCAACAATTCTTAATTGACCAGCCTATGGGAGTAATCCGGAGGAGTTAAAGGAACTTCAAAGACGAGTTGAATTGATGGCCAAAAGACACGTGAGAGAAAATATGACTCCGTGCATGGTACCGGTGTTATTTTCGCCTAAGATGGATGGAACTTGGCTAATGTGTGTTGATTGCCGAGCTAGTAACAACATTATGGTGAAGATTCGGGGACAAATCTTTTTGAATGTGTGTTTTAAAAATGATGAGAATCAACGAGCGCCATCAAAAGATTCGCTACATATACTAGTTGGGCCTATTACTAATGCAAGATCTAAAAGATTCAAAGAAACATTTAATAGATTAATTCAAGATATTTGGGCTGAATCTAAAATAGTGAAACCCAAATTAGGCATAAATGACGATCAGAGTCTAGTCTACCTCATCAAGACAAGCGAATGAGTTTAAAACGTGAACCTAAATGGGCCTAGGATGAGACTCACGAATTTTAGTTTATTAATTATTCTTTTAATTTTATTTAAAATCATTTATTGACTGATTTGTAAGAGATTAATGCCAATTCGTCTTTTATTTTTAAACTAGGAGTAGTTAGGAAGTTTGTTTCTTTCTTTGACTTTGTCTTCCACATTGCTAGGAATTCTCCTAGACATGTGATAGTCTATTTTGGTAGAGTTATCTAGAGTTCTTTTGGCTGCCTATTTAAGAGGCATTGTAGCCATGAGAAAACAACTTTGATATTGGATCAATATAATTGAGATAATTTTTCTCTTTAAGTTCTTCAGAGAACTTTTCTGAACTTATCAAGATTTCTTGTAGCGTTCAACCTCTATATCTTTGGTTCGTGATTCTTTATAATCATTGGGTTAAGATCGTTTCTTATACCTTGGGTTCACGTTTCGTTCATTAGGTGACGTTTGGTAACCGTTTCTGTTTCCATTCCAGCAGTGGGATGGGAATGGGATAGGATGGGATGAGATGGGAATTTTGTTTTCTTCTTGGGAGTAGAATCGCGTTTGGTAACGATAGTTTTTTTTTTTTGGGAAGAGAATTGTGTGTGTTTGGTAACGATTTTATCCTAAAATCTTTTTTTTTTTTTTTTCTCTGTTTTGGCCTGACGGCTGTGGTTGTGGCTCTGGCTCCGGCGCCCGCCGGCGACGGCGGGTGGGTGACAGTGGACGGAAAATTTCGGCTGGACGGTGACCGGCGACGGTCGCCGGAGACAACGGCGGTGGACGGTGGTCGGCCGGCGGGTGAACAGTGACAATGTGTTTTGGGAATGGAATGGGAATAATGAAAAACAACTTTTTTTCGTTTCTCATTTCTTAAGAAAAAAGTGGGCACAATTCCCAAATGGGAATGAAATGGAAACGGAAACAAAAATTACCAAACGCTATTCCCAAACAGAATTCCCAAAAATCTGGGAATGGAATGGGAATTTCTGGAATGGAAATGGTTACCAAACGGGGCCTTAACGTTGGGTCAAGGTAATCTATTCAAACTGTCGTATTTTTATTTCGTTATAAATCTGAGTTTAATTCGATCATTCACGAAGAAACTGTTAAAGTAATAGAACATGATATGAAAAGAACGAGAAAACTTAACTATTGTGTTAGCCTCTCCCACTATTTATAATAAGAATTAGGAAACCATATAGGAAACCCTAAGTAATAGAAAAAACATAAATACCCTTTAACACTCCTCCTCAAGTTGGAGCATATATATATTGTATGCTCCTAATTTGTTACAAATATATTTTATCCTGGAGCCCCCCAATGGTTTAGTAAATATATCAGCTAACTGATCAACTGAATTTACATGTTTAGTTTCAATCTGCTTCTACAATAATTTTTCTCGAATGAAGTGACAATCAATTTCAATATGTTTTGTTCTCTCATGAAAGACTGAGTTGGAAGTAATGTGAAATGTTGCTTGATTATCAAATACCAGATCCATCGGTGAAGAGCGTTCAAACCCAAGTTCTTCCAACAAGTGTTTCAACCAAGTTAGCTCATAAGTGGTATGGGCCATTGCTCTGTATTCCGATTCTGCACTTGACCGTGCCACCATAGTTTACTTTTTACTCTTCCAAGAGAAGGTTACTACCAACGAACACACAATATCCAGTAGTAAACTTCCTATTCGAGGACGATCCGGCCCAATCTGCATCTATGTAGCCCTTTATTTGAGTATGACCGAAGTTTTGATATAGTAGACCACAACCAGGAACACCTTTCAAATATCGGAGAATATGGATCACTGCATCTCAGTGACAAGTCATTGGACGATCTAAGAACTGACTGATAACACTAACAACAAATGAGATATCTGGTCTGGTAACTGTCAGGTAGTTCAACTTTCCTAATAACCTTTTATATTGTGCTAAATCTGTCAATGGTACACCTTAATCTGCTAACAGTTTGGTGTTTGGATTCATAGGCGGGTCAATCGGTTTAGCTCTTAGCATTTCTGTTTCACTCAATAGGTTAAGGACATATTTTCTCTCAGACAGGTAAATACCTTGATTTGATCGAGCGACTTCAATTCCCAAAAAGTACTTTAAGTGACCCAAATCTTTTGGTTGAAATTTACTATTCAAAAACTTTTTGAGTTCCTGAATACCACCGTGGTCATCCCCGGTAATCACGATGTCATCCACATATACATCAACAATATTCTCTCAACTTTACTATGCCTGTAGAAGACGGAATGATGGACTCCACATCGTCGAAGACCAAACTCAGTGACCACTTCACTAAATCTTCTAAACCATGCTTGAGGAGACTACATGAGACCATAAATAGATTTCTTCAAGCGACATACCAATCCAGACTCCCCCTGAGCAACAAACCCAGGAGGTTGCCTCATAAATATTTCCTCAGTCAGATCGCCATTTAAAAAAGCATTCTTAATATCGAGCTGATGTAATGGCCAACAAAAAATGGGAGCCAAAGAAATAAACAAGCAAACAGAAGCGAGCTTGGCAACTGGAGAGAAGGTCTCAAAGTAATCAAGGTCGTATTCCTGAGTATAGCCTTTAGCAACTAAGTGAGTTTTGAGTTGATCAATGGTGCCATCCGGATGAACTTTGACAATGTACACCCATTTACATTCAACTATTGTTTTGTCAGGCGGAAGCGAGACGAGATCCTAAGTGTCATTCTGATGTAAGCAAACATTTCTTCTTCCATTACTTTTGTCTAACCAGGGTGAGTGAGGGCCTCTGAAATAGAATTAGGAATAGAAACAGAGGACAAAGAAGCAACAAAAGAGGAGTACGAAGAAGATAGGTGTGCATATGAAATAAAGTTAGAAATAGGATGGGTAGTATATGTGCGCTTACTTTTCTGGATGGCAATGGACATATCTAGGTCAGAGACGGTTAGGTCGGCTGGAGAAGAATCTGAGGACACAAAGTCGATGGGCGCGACAGCGGAGGGGGCCTTCTAGCGACGAGAGTAGACCTGCGAAGGAGCTGAAGAACGATTAGGGGGGATAGGATCCGGAGTAGAGGAAGATAGTGTAGGGTTTGGTATACTTGGCAAGGGAAGCGTAACATCCAGATCGTCTCGAGAGGAAGAGGCAGAAAAGTAAAGGGTAGACTCAAAGAATGTAACATCCCCACACACAAACGAGCGACGTAATGATGGACTATAATAACGATAACCCTTTTGTATGCGAGAATAGCCGAGGAAGACACATTTTAAAGCACGGGGATCTAACTTGTCCCTATCAGGAGTCAATTGATGAACAAAACAAACACACCCAAATATTCGAGGAGGTAAACTAAACAAGGGAGAACGAGGAAAAAGAATGGAATGGGGAACCTTGCCATTGAGGGTAGAGAGAGGATGGCATCCTGTTGATTAAGAAGCAGGCGGTAAGAATCGCATCGCCCCAGAAATGTTTGAGAACATTCATCTCCAAAAGAAGAGTACGAGCCACTTTTAGGAGATGTCGATTCTTACACTCAGCAACTCCATTTTGCTGTGGTGTGTGAGGACAAGAAAACTGATGCAAGATACCAGAGTGTGATATAAAGGAAATAAATGGTTGAGAAAAGTATTCTCGAGCATTATCACTTTGAAGAATACGAACTGGTACATTAAATTGAGTTTTAATTTTAGCACAAAAAGTACGAAAAATAGAGAATAATTTTGAAGGATCTTTCATTAAGTAAAGCTAAGTAACTCTGGAAAAATTATCCACAAATGTCACAAAATAATGAAAACCTAATGTAGAAGTAATACTAGAAGGACCCCAAACATCTGAATGAACTAAACTAAACGGACTCGATGCTCGAACATGAGCTGGGGAAGCAAATGAAATACGATGATCATAGTTGTTAAAGGCTCTAGGTGTATCTAAGAGCACAGGGTACCCTGAAGTCTAGGCGCAAGGTGCAAGGCGAGGCGCTAGCCTGAGCGATGTTAGGCGCACAACATAACAAAAAATAGAGAATAATTTATAATGTTGTTATATTGCCAATCTAGACTCAAGAGTAATAATGTATTAGTGTGTAACTATGAACTAAATTTCAATTATGAAAAATAAAAATGATTCATTTAAATTTGATTCCTAAGAAATAGATAATTTAATTTCATTCCTAAGAAATTGACAATTTAGCATAAAAAGAAAAGAAAAACAAGAAAAAGAAAAAACAGGGCAAGCTAGGGCCAATTTAGCATATGTATATTTTTATTTGTATTTCACAACATTTAGAAAAACAAATTATGTTTAATGTGTAATTTTAAATTTCTATTAAAAAAATTAGGTCCAATGAGTAATTTTAAATTTGTATTAAGAAGTTTTTAGGGTTAATATGTTAAGTTTAATTTGATTTTAAAAATTTTGGGAGTTAATTGTTATTTTAAAATATTAACTTTTATCTTTTGGGCTTAAATGAACTTTTTGGTGTTGTTGAGGGTGGTTTATGTATTTTTCTTTTTATGGGGGGCAAGGATAAGGTTAGGTGGCAGGCTAGGGGGATATTTTTATGTCTGCAATTTAGACCACCAGCTTTGTCAATTTCATAAACATCACCACTCATCACTCTCTCTCAACTAGCTAATCTCTCAAATCCATAAACCAAAGAGAAGTCAAATAGTCAACTAGAAGAAGACAAGCGTAAGTTAAGAACAGAGAAAGGAAGCAACCGAAGAAGAACAAACCTTTATGGCGATTCAACAAGACTGAAAGAGAAGATTGAAACGAGGAGATTCGACAAGCTGAAGATCGCAAAGGAGAGGAAGACGTTGGCGATGAAGAAGGAGATTCACCAAGCTAAAGATCGCTAAGGAGAGGAAGACTATGGCGATGAGGACAGTCTCTAGCGGGATGGGTAGCGACTGATTGATCTCTTTATAAAAATAGAAGTTAACCTAGGCCTAGTTCGACATCTGCGTGAGGCGTGCCTAAGGCTCTAGGCGTGCCTTGCGCCCAGGCGTATAAAGCGCACGCCTTTGTGAAGGTCAACGCCTAAGACCAGGCGAAGCGCAACACCTGCGCCTGGGCGCATGCCCAAGCGCGCCCTTAACAACTATGACGATGATGCTTACCCAATTGACAAGACTCACACTTTAACGAAGATAAATGACTCTAATCAGGAACAAGTAACTTGAGGTTACCAAGGTAAGGATGACCAAGGAGACAATGGATCTGGTGAGCGGAGGCAACAACAGAGCAGACAGTAGGTAGGATAGCAAGACTTTCGTCATGGTCATCAAAGTAATATAGGCAATTTTCCTCACGCCCGGTGCCAATCGTCTTCCGTGTTCTCAAATCCTGGAGAATGACAGAATCCGAAAAAAATGAGACAAAACAATTAAGGTGTTTTGTGAGCTTACTGACTGACATCAAATTAAAAGAAAATGAAGGAATATACAAGACGGAGGAGAGAGATAAGGAGGGTGAGGGTGCCACTGTGCCAATGCCACGGATAGGGACAGTGGAACCATCAACAATTGTAACAGGAGACAACGAAGAAGAGAACTGAATATGTGTAAAGAGGGAAGAAGTACCTGACATGTGATCAGTGACTACAGAATCTATGACCCAGGGTGTGGGAGGGGAAGGGCAAATTGAAAGACAGTTAGTAGAAGTACCTCGTTGAGCTAAAGAAGCAATGGGAAGAGATGCCTGCTGGGATGTCTTATACTGAAGGAATTGAGTATATTCATCATCAGAGATGTCTTTGGCCGCCTCAAATTTTGGAATAGTAGGAGTATTTGGATCAGATGTCACTGCATTGGCGAATTTGGGAGGACGACCAACTAAATCCCAACATGTTTCTCGAGTATGATTATCCTTTCCCCAAAAAGAGCACTGTCGATGTAAGCCATGACCACGATCACTACGTCCTACCTGAGGGCCACCACCACGAGAGAAACCACCACCACCACCACTGAGTGGAACACCACGATCTCGTGTAGGAATCTGAGTAACAAGCACCGAATGCTCAGACGACGCCGACGAACTCAAGCCAGACACATTATCCTTGGTAGTGCTACGCGAGACGCGAGAATACATTTATGTAATAGTGGGAAGAGTAGCGCTGGAAAAGATCTGATATTGGATTGGTTCAAATTCTGGGCGTAATCCAGCCAAGATCTTCATGACAGCCATCTGCTCATGTTGCTTTTGCATTTCTTTCAGATCGATAGTCATCGGTAGGATAGTATTCATTTCCTCATAGAAGCTGTTGAATGTGGCAAAATAATCTGTAACGGATTGCGAGCCTTGTTGAAGTTGGAAGTACTCGACCGATAAATCATACATCCTGGTGAGATTACTGGAATATAATACATGAAGATACTCTCATATATCTTTGCACGTATCAAGATGAGTACAGAGATTAGCCACTTGAGGCTCCATTGCTACAATCTGCGCATCAGCCTGAATCCAGTCGTCATATTTTTTATCATCTGTTGTCGGGGTGGATTCCGTGAGGTGATGATGTTTCCCTTGTCCGGTGAGGGCTATTTTCACAACCTTAGACCAATTTAAATAATTTGTTCCGTTCAACTTACGGGTTGTTAATGGTTGAGGTGTAGCCATCGACATTAGTACCCTCCAATACAACAACTAACAAACAACTTGCACAAGGGAAACAAACCAACAATATAAACAACTGTAGGGCTTAAATGAAGAACATGAGAATCAAAACAATACTCACGAACATCTGTAGGGCTGTCTTTCGAACAATAACCAGAAGCCTAACCCAAAGTCTCAAGTCTTACGAACAATAACCAGAATGCAAAGGCGCTGTTAAGATCGTTTAACAAGGGTTTGCAGTTGGTTCTATCAAAATGCAAACAAAAAGTCTTAAGTCAGTGCAAAAGGCCAGCGAAGGTCCGGCGAGGGTCGGTGAAGGTTCGACGAAGTCAGATAAGGACAGCGGGTAGGAGAACTGGTTCGCGATTATGGTACAACGCGATTTTGGGGTCGATAACCGTTCACGATGATGACGGCGGCTCAGAATGGCCTAGGCAACGGTCAACGAGGCTTGGAATAGCTTGGGCGACGGCGGTGGCGGCGAGGGGTGGTGGGCTGCTAGGGTTTCAACTCTTTTTTTTTTCTTCGTATGAACAGTAGTAAAAAATAAAATAAAATTGGTTTGAACAGATTTATGGAATCAATCTCCCATAACCTTATCTGGATACCATGTTAAAGTAATAGAACATGATATGAAAAGAACGAGAATGCTTAACTATTGTGTTAGCCTCTCCCACTATTTATAATAAGAATTAGGAGACCATACAAGAAACTCTAAGTAATAGAAAAGTCATAAATACCCTTTAACAGAAACCTTAATTTGGTTTCGGGTTTCACTAATCCTTAGTGAGTTTCGCATCAGTTCCATAAAATATCAATGTTCAATTGTCTATCAAAACATTAGGCTCAACAGTCTAAATTGATTAAAAAAATTAACGTAAATATATAATGTGTATTTATATTTAACTTTATATATCTTATACCTAACTGAGGAGAGATGATATATTTTTTCGTATAATTGAGAAGAGAGAATATATTTTTTCTATATATATAAATTTATAGAAATAGTATATGAATATTAAATTTACTAATATTACTGAAACATTATAAGTTATGAAATTTAAATAAAGAAATAATATAAAAAAAGAAGAAGATAATATACGCAATTCATAGACATTAAGTTTATGGATATTATACAAATAATATATGCGTCAATAAATTTAGTAATAATAAAAAGATATTAAATTTATACAAAGTAGTTAAAAAAAAATATAAAATATAAAATATAATATATGAAAATTCTGAACATTAAATTTATGAAAATTATAAAAATAATATATGGATATTAAATTTAATAATACAGAAACATTAAATTTACAAAAATTAAATTAAAGAAATAATATAAAACGAAAACTATAATACACGAAAATTATGGACATTAAATTTACATCTATCTATATAATAAAACAAGACGGGCATTAACTCCCTAGACCCCAGATAAATCTCAACTATTTTTTGTCTTAAAAGATAAAGAGCGGTCTAGATTGATCCTTTAGATTAACACTGATGAGGATAGGATTATGGGATATCTGAATTATTGATATTGTTTCATTATCTTTGTTCATTCGTTTTAATTTAATTGAAGTTATTATCTTAATTTTATGCTAAAAATGACAATCATTGTATTTGTTTCTTAATTATCTTTGTAAGTCCTTATAAGTAATATGTTGGTTATTTGTTATTGATGTGTCATTTCAAATTAAGTTGTTCTTTTTTTTTTAACTCCATGTGTTCAGGCACCGGTAATATATATATAAATCAGGACAAAAAGACATTTTGACGGCTTATATTGATTTGGGATAAATCTACGGTTGAGATGAGAAAATAAAATTTTTAAGAAGAAAAATCCCTTAATTTGTTTTCATCATTTACCCATTACCCTCAAACACAACCACCTACCTACTACCCTCAAACATAACCACCCACCCCTCTACATTACACCCAAATAAAACCAAGCCCCCCTCCCCAGTGAATAGCCCCCACGTTTTCCTATACACCCAAACTAACCCCCTTCTCCACCATGTATGCAACCCAGCCAATCATAAACCCATCTCTTCATCCCTTTCTCCATTTGTCCAATCCCCATCTCCCTTTCTCCATCTCTCTACATCTATGACCGCCCCACGTCTCGATCAACTTTCCACATCTCTCAACTTCTACTTTTGTAACATAAACCTATCGGCAATTCATTGACCATGGCTATGACCCCAATCCCATACTCACCGATGTCCATGTACGTCTTAAAGTTCCACACTTCATCAGGATCCATGTATGGACGAATAGTTCCAACGTGAAACCTTTGTACATCATGTTCCTTGGCTTGCCTGTTTTTGGGTCTCGGAATGTAGCTCGAGAAATCACCATCCCAACGCGTGGGTCTGTTTTCAGGTGGAAAGCCCAGTTTGTCCATTTCATGGTATGCCCATCTTCAACTGGGAAACTAGGTAGTCTCAATTGCTTCATGGATATCGGATTGATTGGCTCCATTTTTTATGTTTTTTTCCGTTTCCTGGTACTGGTAATCGATGTTCGCAACTTTTGGAATTGAAATTTTGTGTCCAGTATCAGAGACTTTGACCACCACTCAGTTATCGGTCCACTGTCACGACAAGCCCCTCACTTGGCCGCATATAGGAATTGGAGGTGCCATCGTTCGAGAAACAAATGACCTTCATCAGTCTCTGGTCTTCTTCCACGAGCCCAAACCATCCCGACCTTTCTAATTTCCTCTCTTAGATATCATTTGTTATATATATGTGTATATATTAGTGTGTGTGTGTATATTTCTATATATATATATATATTTATTAAAGATAGAGGAGATGAGAAATAGAGAGAGAAAGGGGGGGCATCTGGCGGTGAAGGTGGTGGCTCCACGAGGGTGATGACGCTAGCAGTGGACGATGGTGGCTTGCGTTGACGGGCGGGGGTTTGAAGTTTCAGGCTCGAGAGAGAGATTGTGAATAGTCCGGTTTCGGTTTGGTTTCATATAAAAGTAAAACCAAAACCGTTAGACATATATCAAATCAAAACTGCAACCTAAATCGCCATTTTTTTAAACGGTTTTAAAAACGAATTATTTAACTTTATACAAAATTGAAACCAAAATCGCTAAACCATGAAGCCATTTAAATTTTTTCAATTTTGTAAAAAACCAAAACCAAAATCAAAAGCGTGAAACCACGGACAGTTGTGTTTTATTTCTAAACAAAAATATAAAACATAAATTCCAAAAAACAAAACCAAATCACAAAACTATTAATTGTTAGAATAAACGTTCCTAACTATATATATATATATATATATATTAGGGGTTAAATTGTAAACATATTAAAAAGTGAGGGTATATATGTTATAATAGTCTATCTAAAGTATCGATTACACAGTTCGGTTTGGTGGTTACTATCCCAAAATCAAAACCAAAACAAAAACCGCAACCAAACCATTTAGTCGGTTTTGAAAGCGGACCATTCTGTTAAGTTTCGCTCCCATCCCTAAGAGAGGGAGAGGGAGAAAAAGTGAGAAGGAAGGGGACAAGAAAAGAAATAAAAAGGAAAATAAAAAAATAAAGCATTTCTGCAAAAGATTGTCACAGGCTTTTACAGAATTTGCATTCGGTTCTTGGGAACTGATTTTCGGTTCCCAAGAACCGATTCTTACGTGTGTATATTGTTTTCAAGTAGCTCCAGAGTTTTATTTGAAACAGAGCTTCTGATGCGCACTATTATCTATAAATACAATTTAGAGCGGGCACTATGAAGGCAACCAGGAAGATTAGTAGGTTTCTCCTTATGCTTGAATCTGATAGTATACATATGTACAAGTATTGTTTATTTAAAGGTCAGTATAGAATCAGAGTGACAAGGAACTAATATGATAGTATATGCTTCATGTATTTAGTTCACAAGAAAATATAGAAACTGGCAGGTGTAAAAACACTCGTACTTATTTGTTTGTATGATTTGAAATCTATATTAAACAAAATAAATCAGTCTTTCCTTATAAATCTCAACTTGTCATTACTAATAAACCAATAAGACAGACATTCGACTTTCAACACTAATAAAATTGCACTCTACCCATCCAGTACCACTAAAAGAAATACAAAAATTACATGAAATCACCCCCCAAACCTTCTCTTTCCAAAGAATTGTTCCCCTTAGATTTCCAGATTTACAAAAGGATGCAAAAATGAAATTTCTTTTCAAAATGATTTTCAATCTTCAAATTTGACTTTAGTTATTGACAAAGATCAACCCTCCTCTAAATTTGATGAAGAGTATATCTCTAATATTGAGAAAACATTTCAAATAAACAAACTTAGCGATGAAATCGCTAGCCATCTTAAATCCCATATTTGAAATTATCATCTGAGACTTAACTTGATTGATTTAGAAAATGAATAAAGATTATTTTATGTTTGTGTCGCATACTCCTTCGAATGGACTATAATAGCCTATTTGATGGTATGTTTGAATATGAAATCCTTAATCATTTACATGAATTTTTTATGGATGGAAATGCATGTAGGATTATGCACAATAATGACAAACAAATTGCAAATTTAATTATTTCCGGATTTACCCAATTTGAAAATGTGGGATAATGATCTCACTCACGAATGAAGAGAAATATTTCTAATTAAGTGTCAAAAAAGATAATGCTCTCAATATTTTAGTCTAGCCGGAACAACCGATCCTAGACATATTACCCACGTTAATATATGCAATAACAAAATATTTTCATTGTGATACACCTGGAATAACAAATAGAGTTGTTGAAACCTCAAACAAATTTAAGATGTAATACTTTACAAGATTTCAGATGGTACAAAGATATGTTTTTTTCTAGGGTCATATTAGCGCTGACCAATGTTTTAAAAGCTGAGGTCATAAGGCGAGGCATAACCACCAGGCATGGGGCGTAAGTCTCATAATTTGTAAGTCTCATAATTTTTTTAATATTTTAAAAAATCGAAATATAATCGAAAATAGAAAAAATGGTCAAAATACATCAACATTGTTAACTAGTTCCGTATTTGTTACTCCAATATCAACTAAAATAAATAGAATAATGTATTTTAGCTAATGCAGCCTAAGAAAATGTCAAAACAAATATGTGAAACATGTCAAAGACAAATTAGATAATATTCTTCTAGAGCGTAAGCCGCATAGGCAGAAGTGCCAAAATGAGCCTTCTATGCCTCAACATACTCCGAGATGCAAAAGACGTATGTCTTAAAGGGTTAGTGCGTGGCTCATGATGCTTGAGGCGTTTTTGGAGAACCCTGAAAGTTGGGACAGTCTTTTAAAACACTGGGAGTGACAGCAACCAAGCTCTTCTTATTTTTATTTTTATTTTTTATAGCAAAATTCCTTATAGGACTTCATCACCTGTTGACAGAAAAGGTCAAAACAAAAATTAGAGAAGAATTATCTTGAAATGAGCACCAAAATTTTACTAATTATAAGGTACTTTTAGGTCCATTGATGAAACCATGGCCATGTTCTGCACATGTTTATTCGTATGAGTTCCTGAATTGCTAAACATAAAAGAATGCATCATATTTGTACCATTGAGTTATAGACGGCATCTATTTATTTACTAGCTAAAGTTTGTTTAAGAATTCATGAACCTTTCTTTGTTCTTATGTCTGTCTGTATTTTTTTATTGGGATTTTAATCTATACAGGATGTAGACTATGAGGGTGCCATGGCTGCAAAACTTGCAATTGCTAAGAAAGTCTTTGTTCTAGAGAAGGATTTGATACTAAATTCCAGTGCCTTCCAGAAGTTCTTTTCTGAGAATGAGGTAATCATGCACAGAATATATAAAGTTGGGAAATAGAAAAAGTAATAGCTCAATACATTTCACTTAGATGACATTAGCATGAATACTGAGTTTGGATGTTGTACGGCATGACATGACATTGATTCACCACAATGGCATATCATAGGACACACTCAATACGTTGGTAACTTGGTATGTATAACTTGTGAATGCATATGTAGAAACACATTCGCCTCTTGCCGCAACAATATCTCAGGGTCAAACACCATATAAGCAAAAACGCTTATATGTCCCTGATCAACTATCTATAAGAACAAAAAGAAAAATTAATCAACACTTAGTCCTGTATATTATGTTTTATTGTCATAAAAAATTTAAGTCACACATTATCATAAACCTCATTTTTTCTATTCAAATGTATTATTTTTTGAGTCTATTTTATAGAAGAGGACAATTTTGGACCTTCCCCCCACCCACCCACCCACACCCCAAAAAAGAAAAATAAAAGGACAGGAACAAGATAAGGTTTACTTGGTGGCATTACATTGATTTGTTTTAGTTTTAGTGATTTAGGATCATGGAAATATAAACATGCTTGTCTAATGTTTTTATTTTCAGTTATTCTAGAAACATTGCTAGAAAAATTAGAGAGGGAAAAAAATTATTTTGTGTGATCCTATAATTTCGAGAACAAATGGTTCCTATTAGGTAAGTTGCACCATTGACACCACACTTCCAACACATGGGATATTTTTTTCAGTTCAAAGTAACATGTCATTACTATAACATATAAACTATATAGTATATACATTATATTTTTACTAACAGTACTGCTACCTATATACTCAAAAAAAATTATTCATAACTGACATGACATTAGTGTCACGGTCACATGCCGCCCGTGGTACCTTAACTAAATAATATTTGTATCCCGGTCACATGCCTTTGGTACCTTCTCATTTAACTAGCAAGTAGCAACAAAATATTATGTTGCCATATCAGTTTGGGAACCCCTTCTGTGGATATTGTTTCCGAGTTTAAAATTATTGTCATACTAATATGTAATTATGTATATTTACATTTACATTTACACACATACATACACACACATATTGAATGACCAAAAATTAATTGTTTTATGTGGATGTATAATTGTGTCCAATGATTTAACATATATCAATATCTAGTCCCCTAAAATATATATGCCTATATTTAGTTGTATGATTAATTTTTGTATACTAATTATCTATTTACATATATACTCATGTGTATGATTGTGATACTTTAATGTAGTGGATAAATTTTAATAGCTCAATATATATTATATTATAATTAGTTAAATTTATGTATATAATGTGTTTAATCTTTTTGTTCATAACTAACTATACTTACATGTATAGTGTGTTTGATCTTATTGTGCACTATAGTTATGATAATATTTAATATTTTAGGAGAACCTCATAAATATGTTAGTAGCTAATGACAACAATCTATTCCTATTCAATCTTCTAGTGACATATTTGGTTATTGTATAGCGTATGAAATATGTTGCTTGTTTTCCTAATTTATATACTGCGTAATTACCTTTGAGCTAGCAAGAGACACTGCAATCAAACATTTGTGTGTGTCTCTGTGTGTGTGTTTTTGTGCCTCAGAGGCTTACAAAAATAAACTGTTGCAAGCAAACATGTTTTAGTTCTTTATCTGACCACATATAGAAACGAAACTCTATTTCTTTTGAAACATAAATAGAAATTAAAAGAAAAAATGGTAGCCACTTAGCTAATCAGCCAATAATAAAGCCACACTTCTAAAACCATCGTAATATCTCATTTAGCCAATCTAAAGTTCAGCTAATTACCCAAAGCCGGACCCAAAAGTTTTCTCAGTATAGATCGTGCTGTTTGTTATTATATTGAGACCCCGTAATTTTTGCCAATTACAAATTGACTGCAGATTTATCCCTGAAGTTTTTCTAATTCATAAGGCTACTAGAATTTCTGTTAATTTGATACTAAAAATTCTCCTAATTACAGATTGATCCCAAGACTTTACTATCACCCTTGGACCCCTTAAACTTTGGAAAGTTTCGTGAGCCTAACCCCGAAAGTTTCTAAAATTTACCTTGAATTTCTGGGAAGAAATGGTCCTCCACCTATCTTGTTCCTCCTAGTTTCACCGTGGCTATGACTGCGGTCCTGAATTCAAAGTATAGTCTTTATATCAATATCAACATTACAATCCATGCTCAATTGTATTGTTTGTGTAAAGAACTGAAAAAACAGACTTCTTTGTTTGAATTTGCTTGAATTTTGATCGCTCAAATTTAATACCCAATTTAAACACAAAATATCGTAATATAGCACGCTTAAGTACGGGTATCGAACCACGGAAATTTGATTGTAATTATTACTTTTTCTCTTTTTTTTTGGATGGATTTAATAGAAATTTGTTTTGGGATTTTTAATAATAAAAATAGAAAAATAATCTGATGAGGGGAAGTTTGGCTAGAAGACACCAGGGTGTCACGTGTTCTCGAACACACGACTAACCTGAGAATCCCAAAATCGGTCGATCGGATGGGCCCATCTACATACCCGCTCCGGGTCACTATACCTGCTTCGGGTCATTATATCCGTTTTGGATCTCCATGCCAACTTCGGGTCTCCATGTCCGTTTCGGGTTGTTCCTACTAGAGCATGAGTGCCTTCATGCTCCCACTCCAGAGGCAGACAGAGCCGCCTTTGCCACAAAGGAAAGTACCGTTGTAATGGTCCCGCAATCTCCGCCTGCCATCCCAACCATCTCTATGGAAAGGGAACTGAGATCTGCACGACTTACCTTACCGGTATCCAAAGAATCAGGGAAGATTTGCTAAGCGAGTCTTCTCCCTTCCTATATAAACGTTAGAACCCTAGAGGTCCGAGGTATACAGTATGGTATGTAAAATTCTTATGTGCAATCGTATGCTAAGTTTGTGCTAAGCTTACGCCCTTTTTTGTGCAAACCTACATGACCTTTCTCTCAGTCCATATTGATTCTTACATTGGAGGTGTAATGCCGGTAGGCCCACTCGCGGTGCATTCTTTTGCATGAAACAAACCGAGAGAGTGAGATAACCACAGCCGTCCATCACCTCCCCGATCTTAGAAGCTGAAGTGTCCACTTCCAGGCATCATCATAATCAAATTAAAATATGAAATGATAAACGACTGGGTTGTGGACATGTATTTGTTCTTTGATTATCCTAATGCATTTTACTTATTTATCTATTTTGATTCTGCGTATAATGAAGTAATTTAACTATAAAAAAAATTACAACAAAAGTATGTCTATTTAATTGGTATGAACTATCTTCGAGATTCGGTTTCTCACCTACGGTAAACCAATCCCTAAGCACAATTCATTCTATCAAATGTATCAGTTAATCGATCGTTGTATGGATTATCTTAGGGATTCGATTTCTAATTTACGATGAATCAATTCCTTTGTATAATTCATCTTATTAAACCGTATCGATTCTAATAAGAACAGGCTATATGACGGTTAGATCTAAACCACAGGTATTAGATCTAACCCACAAGTACCAACAATTTATTTCTAATATTTATAAAATGATAATAATAACGATTGATGGGATGAACAATATAAAAACATTAATCCATTGTTATATAACCTTATACACAGATAAAATACAAAAAAAAAAAAAAAAAAAAAAACTTCATTAAGAAATCTACAACCAATACAGCCTAACCCGGTATATGAACTTAGCCTTACATGGACTGATGTTCTTCCAGAAAAATATTCAACGACAGCTTCATGAAAAATATCCCCACTTAAATGGCCAAATAAATGGCCTTTTAATGCCAAAGGTAATGGTTGGTTTAACCCATTATACAAGATTGACCCACAGGGCGGGTCAACTCGGTGGTCACGGGTTGGGCCGGTTCGATGGCGGCAGGGTTTTCTCAATTTTTTTTTTCTTCGCATTCCTTTATTTCCGAGTTTGTACCTACAAAAAATAATAAATTGTATTATTACTAATTAAAAATTAATAAAAAACTAACAAAATTACAGATTTAGGGGAAAACTTTGGTACAAAAATTAAGAACGATCAAATTTTATTATGTTTTGGAATTCTTCTTGCAATGATTCTTGTCGGATTTTCTCACATCATGCGTCAATTTTCTTGAAAGAATTTTAGAAGCTTGAATTGTGATGCACAATGAATGGGTGGCATATGGGCTATAATTAGTGAAGCAAGGAGTAATTATGGTAGGTGGGGTAAAGTGGAGGGGTTGGGCTTGTGTGTTGGAAGTGGGGATGGGTCGTGTTGTGGGTGGAGGGTAGAGTTGTGGTTGGGATTAGAACATGGCTTGAGTTTGATTCCATTGGCTTTAGACGTATATTCGCTAGTATTTAACAATATATCATTCACATATGACATTTCAAAACTAAAAGTAAACCGAAAAGTTTGCAAACTGGGCTGGTATGTCCGAAAAGTTTGTGATCTTGTGTAAACTGTTGTTTTCATTGCATGTTTCAGACATGCCTTCCACTTTTTTTTTGGATTTCTATTGAGCATATGCCTTATCCAAACTGCGTCCAGCCTCAGTAATATGTTTGGTATATGACATTGCTCTTAGCAATCTATTGAAGTTTCAGTTTTACCCTTATAACTCTAAATGACCATACTTTCAACCCCCCATATTACCTTTCAAATTTTTTACTACAGGATTGGTTAAAGTCTTACGCAGCATTCTGCTTTTTGCGTGATTTCTTTGAAACGTCAGATCACAGCCAGTGGGGTCGCTTTTCTCAATTTTCTAGGGAGAAGGTAACCATGTTTCTAATGTGTAGGCAATCGAATGAATTTCTTGTTTTGGTGGGTTAAATTGAATTTGTTGAGTCCATTATTTCTTATACCTAGTGTCAACCAAATCATGATGTTGGTGGGGAAGTTCTATTTTGGTGGCTCATTAAATCTTCTTTAAACCGGGCCTGACAATTTTGTTTTTCTTTCTTCAGCTTGAGAAACTTGTCTTGAAAGACAGCATTCAGTATGAAATCATTTGCTTTCATTATTATATCCAGTTCCATTTACATCTGCAGGTAAATCGTTCTTGCGGCTACTATTTTTTTTTTCCGGTCATGTTCACCACTACTGGAGAAAAAACTTAGCTATATTAACAGTTAAAATAGATCTTGTATTCTTTGACCGTTGCAGTTGTCAGAAGCTGCAGAATATGCAAGAGAGAGAGGAGTGGTGTTGAAAGGTGACCTCCCTATTGGTGTTGACAGAAATAGTGTGGATACCTGGGTCTACCCGAGTTTGTTCCGCATGAATACCGCCACTGGTGCACCTCCAGACTATTTTGATAAAAATGGGCAAAATTGGGGGTTCCCAACTTATAATTGGGAGGAAATGTCGAAGGACAACTATGCTTGGTGGTGTGCTCGTCTAACACAGGTCTCTTGCTTGACACATTACCTTTAGATCTTTTTCCCCTACCCTCCCCAGATTTATAGTTTTCACATACCTTTCAGTTTACCGGAAATTATGCTTAGCAAGTAATTTCTGGTTTCATTTACAGATGGGAAAGTATTTCACAGCTTACAGGATTGACCATATATTGGGTTTCTTTAGAATCTGGGAGCTTCCTGATCATGCTATGACAGGTTTGGTTGGAAAATTTCGACCATCAATCCCTTTGAGTCAGGTAAGACATAAATGTGTAGTTCAGTTATATATATATGCACAAATATATTTACTCCAAAAATTTCTCTGACACGTAGGTTGACATTTGTCTAACTCTAAGGTTGCGTTTGGGTAAGAGATTTGATAAATCCATGGATTTTGAAATTGATGAGATTTCAAAATTCTAGATTTTAAAATCCCACAATTTACAAATTCTTTGTTTGGATAACTGTTTTAGATGAAAATTTTGATTGTGTAATTTCATGACTTCCTTGTTTGGATAGACAATTATTTGTTTGCAGAATTTAAAATCAATTAAATTTTAATAATAAAAAATATGAAAATATATCTCATAATATATAATTTTTGTTTAGTAATTTAATAATATAATTTTTATACCTATTTTTAGTAATATAATTTTAATAATATAACTTCAATATTACACAACTATTTTAATAATACGAGTTTTATACCTATGTTACAAATATAATTTTATTATCTAATATATAAAGAGAAGAGAGAATTTTGAAATTCATAGAATTATAAAATAAAAAATGGGATTGAAGTGAAATAAATGAGTAATTGGAAAAAATAGCAAATTCTTTCTTGGAAGGATTTAGAAATAATATATGTTTTGAAGGGATTTGCAAATCTCTCATATTCTCCTATTTGACAGATGAATGGATTTAATAAATTCCTCTTCATAGTACCTAACCCAAACAAAGAATTTTCCAAATAGAATTTATGAAATCTCTTGCCCAAATGAAATCCTCTCTTAAATTACCATTACCCAAACACATCCTAACCTTATGGTGTCTAACAATTAACAAATCTAATTTGGGAAGGAATCGTTCCACTCAAAACCATCACATCAACTTAAATCAAGCAAGTTGAACACTTTTCACTGAAAACCATTTGAACTGTTCAACGTCAACAAAATTTTAAAACAAAACAAAGTCTAAATCGTTACTGTCTAATGACATTAATAATTACTTCATATTTTTTTGTTCAATTCATTTATTGCATCACAAAAATTATTCTTTTTTCTTTTTTTTTTTTGGCTAAGTAATCAAGAGTAATGAAAGAAGAATGAAAGGGGCGTCAAACCTGTACAATAACAAGGGTCCCTAAATTCCTATGGAAAATGGAGGGGCGACTGGCCCCTGGTGAAAAACAACCCTTCCCCCAAGAACGAAGCATGTACACACACAAAAAAAAAAAAAAAAAGAAAAAAAAAAAAGGCAAATCTGTACGGCCCCCAGCCTACACAAGAGATCCCACAAAGGGAAAACAACGTAGTGCACAAATATGCAGCTACTGGGAACGAAAGCAGCAAATGGCCCACTCATACAACTAGCACAAGAGCTTTTTGGATATAAAGAATGATATGATGGTTACCAACTTTTTAGGCACAGTCACTGGCTTGTCTCTGCCTCTCCCTCTCTACATATATATATGCACCATTTTTTTGTATAAATTTTGCAGGAGATTTTACTTTAATCTTAATTCTTAAATGGAAGATCATTCATATTGACTTGATAGTTAATAATACATGTTTTAGGAGGAACTTGAAAGTGAGGGAGTATGGGACTTTGATCGTTTGAGCCGTCCATATATTAAGAAGGAATTCTTACAGGTAATTTAATTCACCTTCAGGAGTACGAGTCTCAACATTGAGCCCTCTCAGAATTAGGCTTTCCTCCTATTGCAATTTTGCTTCGGTTTCTCATTTTGTTGCATAATCTCTCTCCTGATCTTGTTTCAGGATAAATTTGGAGATTCTTGGACTGTGATAGCTTCGAACTTCATGAACGCATACCAGAAAGATCGCTATGAGGTGAACTTATTTTTTCAGTGAAATTTTTTCATTCTCTGAGCATGGCCTGATAATTGATGTTCTTTTGGATTTCTGCTAATTTGGATCTTTGTATACCTTGTCTATTGCAATGATTGACATTTTTGGATTTGTACGCTGTGTTTCACTAATGTTTTTATTAATTCATGAGTAATTTTTATGGTTTACAATAAGGACTCTCAGTATTTCATCTATCCTTGAAAGAAAATTATTTTTATTGTACATGGGAATCCTCTTAGGTGCTGCGAGAGAAGTGACTGGAAATGTGTATGGAAATATCAAGGTTAGAAGAGCTTGTATATCATTTTGAGATATTCCTCTACCTAAATCTTAAACAATGGTTGTTAATAATAACAGTATCTGGAAATATAAACAGTTGAAGACACATGTTGAGGTGTGCTTTTATGCATATGCCTAAAGAGATTCTTAAGAAGACATACTTAAATAATAGAGAACTCATCCAGAAAATGCCAGTTTGGTTTTCATGTTAGGATTCTCATGTAGCTGAATGACTAACATTCTATCCAGTGCATTATGTTTAATTTCATAGTATTGATTAAATAGAAATCGACATATGGTTGCTTTATCATGCTGAAGACATACTTCTTAGGCACCTGAAGAACAAGGGCAGAAACCGAGCCTGGATTTTTTGTTAAAGGGGAAAAATGAGCCAAGGGTAAGGTATAAATCTAGAGTAAGGGAATAAATAAAGTCTTATTGTACTTAAATGGGGAAGAAGTATAATTAATGAGATTTTACATATCAAGGTGAAAACTAAAAATTGCTGATATTTGAAGGGAGCAAGTGTAGGTTTGAGGTTACAATAGGCATTCCTATTACTTTAAGGTTCATCTCCAAAATTTCACAGTCAACTGCCTCCCTTGCCACAGCCTAAACCAAAACCAAAACCCCTCTCATTTACCCCAAATACTAATTTAGCCCATTGATCTATTTCAATACCATTTAGGCCCAAACTCTTCAAACGATCCCATTTCCATCCATGTCCAGCCTCCTTCACCGCTCAGGACCAATAGTATCGGAATACTCACTTGTTGTTCATCGACTGCGCCGTTTGGCATGAGCTTAGGCCCTGAGTCACCCTCCGTTTTTTTTTTTTTATTTATTTATTTATTTAATTTGCTAATAAGAAAAAATATACTTGTGGTACCAATGCTTTTTTCCATTCAGAAACAAAATTGTGCTAAGAGAATTTCTGTTTCTCTTAGCAGACAAACATATGCATGCTCTTTCTTGTCCACCTATCATTTTGTTGAAAAGTGTGCAGTTAAAGGGGCAATTGTACTGTGTACATGCGTCTTTTGGAATCTCATGTTATCCCTTGTATGAATAGCCAGCTTCAAATATTTTTTATGTTTACAGTTTGTCTTGTTTCTTATTGTTTCTTTTGTTCTTAACTACTGCTTTGCTGGCCTATGTTGATACCTTTTCAATCCTGTCATATTTTTAAG
Organism: Eucommia ulmoides; assembly: GCA_016647705.1. NCBI lineage: Eukaryota > Viridiplantae > Streptophyta > Magnoliopsida > Garryales > Eucommiaceae > Eucommia > Eucommia ulmoides. The sequence continues at coordinate 17,417,921 of CM028338.1, read as the reverse complement.
GTAACTAAGGACTTTGACTTTAGCAAGTTGAACCGAGATGTCTTTAAATATAAGCTTCCCTATCATAGTTGTCAAAGGCGCGCCCAGGCGCTCGCCTAGGCGCAAGGCGACTCAGGGCGCAGCACACGCGCCTCGCTCAGGTCTAGGCTCTGAACCTACAAGAAGCGAACGCCTTTGACGCCTGGGCGAGAGTCGCCTGCGTCGCCGGAGGCGCGCCTGCGGTGGCCAAGGCGATTTTTTTCCAGCCTGGCCTTATGGGCTCTCGAATTAGCTAGCCCAAGCCCTAAATATATTCCCAGATCGGCAGATCCCATACCTGAGCTTCCGAAACCCTATTGAATCGGCGTGAACAGAATCTCGAACAGAATCGCTTCGCTTTCGGTCGATTTCTCCTTCGATTTCGTTCGATTTCTCCTCGATTTCGTTCGTTTTCTGCTTCGGTTTCCATTGATTTCGTCGTTCGCTGCTGCTGCTGGTCGATTGCTGCTCCTTCGACTGCTGGTGGTCCGATTTCTGCTCCCTTCGTCGATTTCTCCTTCGCTGCATGTAGTGTTTGCTCTCCTCCGACTGCTGCTGCTCCGATTGCTGAAAACGAGCCGTTCGATTTCTCCTTCGCTATTTGATTCCTCCTCCGACTGCTGCTGCTGCTTCGATCGCCGTCGGTTCGCGGTTCGTCGTCCTCCAGCTGCTCAGGTAAGGCTGTAAGGTAATGGTTTATTTATTTTACTTAATTAATTATTTATGTTTTATTAATTTTTTTATATAATTACTTAATTAGTTATTTTATTTATGATTTGCCTATTTGTTTCATGATTCATGTGTAAAATGTGTTCTAATTTTGTGTAAAATGTGTACTAATTTTCTGTTTTCGTTTCTGATTTTGATGATATTATTTGTTTATGTTCATGTTAAAACTTAATTGTTTAATTATTTATTTAGTTTATTTTTGTTATTATTTGTTTGTTTAATTGTTTGTTAGAAGTTAGGACAAATTAAATAGCTAGTGAAGGATCAAGGGACCCCGCGTGGAGCCATGCGTATTTGGCGAATCCACAAGACAAAAATTCGGTCACATGCAATTTTTGTAAAAAAGTGACGAAAGGAGGTATATATCGGGCTAAACAACACATTGTTGGCGGATATAGAAATGTCACCGCTTGCAAAAAATGTCCATCTCACGTGAGAGATGAAATCCGAGACTACATGTCCAAGAAGAAGAAGGAAAAAGATCAAATTAATTTGCTTCCGAGTTTTGATGACTACGAGGTCGGAAGTGAGGACGAGGATGAGGATGAGGATGATGTTCGAGATGTGACATCCCTGAAAAGACAAACACCTTCTTCAGGTAGAAATTCAAGTACATTTGTTCCAAAAAGGCCAAAGCAAAAAGGACCTTTGGATTTGTATTACACTCCCGATCCAGAAACGGTTGTGAAAAACCGAAAGGGGAAAGGGAAACAAACTAAGTTGGATGATAATGATCATGCGAAGAAAGAGTTAAGGTCCAGAGCATGTACACTCATTGCTAGATGGATGTATGATGCGGGAATTTCATTTAATGCAGTCAAATATGATAGTTTTCAAGCGATGATTGAGGGTATCGGACAATATGGTCCCAGTATGAAAGTGCCATCATACCATGAGGTTAGAGTTCCTCTATTAAAAAAGGAGGTGCAGAAGACAAATGAAATGCTTGAAAAGCACAAGGAGGAACGTGAAACCCATGGATGCTCAATTATGGCGGATGGTTGGAAAGACAAACGAGAGAGGACTCTCATTAATTTCTTGGTTAATAGTCCTCGAGGAAGTGTTTTTATTGAATCCGTTGATGCTTCCGCTTATGCAAAGACTGGAGAGAAGATGTTTGAGCTACTTAGTACTTTTGTGGATAAGATTGGAGAATCTAATGTGGTGCAAGTGGTTACAGATAGTGCCTCTTCTAATGTCATGGCCGGTAAGTTTAAATATTAATTTCTAATAATTATATTTTAATTAGAATATACATTTTTCAAATTTATTAGCAATTAAGTATTATTTTTTATTCTTCACAGGGAGGTTGTTGGAGGCGAAATACCAACATTTATATTGGACACCATGTGTGGCCCACTGTTTGGATTTGATGTTGGAAGACATCTTTAAGTTGCCAAACATGAATCGAACCTTTGTGAAAGCGGTATTTCTAAATGGTTACATTTATAACCGCCCTGGTGTAGTTAACATGATGAGACGATTCACTCATCAGAAGGAATTGCTAAGGCCGGCAAAAACCCGATTTGCTACCGCTTTCATCACAGTGTGTAGACTTCATCAAGAAAGGAATAACTTGAGGAAGATGTTCATTTCGGATGAATGGACCACTAGCAAGTGGGCGAAGGAGCAACAAGGTAAAAGGGCAAAAGACATTGTACTAATGCCGACCTTTTGGCAAAATGTCGTTTTTGGTCTTAAGGTATCAGGCCCTCTTGTTCGAGTGCTTCGTTTGGTTGATGGGGAGAGAAAACCCGCAATGGGGTATATTTATGAGGCTATGGATAGAGCCAAAGAAGCCATTGCCAAAGCATTCAAAGAGGACGAGGAGAAGTATAGGGAGATTTTTAAAATTATTGATCGTCGATGGAATATCCAACTTCATCGTCCTTTGCATGCAGCTGGTCACTTTCTGAATCCGGAATTCTATCATGGAAACAAAGACATTCATCAAGATGAGGAAGTGATGAAAGGCTTCTATGAATGTGTTATGAGGTTGGTTCCAACTCTTGCGGCACAAGATAAAATTTTGGTGGAATTGGACAAGTACAAGAAATCCGAAGGCCTCTTTGGGATGCCTATGGCCGTCAGACATAGGAGCACAAAGTCAGCTGGTAAATTTTTTGTTTTAATTTTTGTCGTCTTATTGCTTTAATTTAATGATTCTAAATTAGTAATTATATTTTACAGTCGACTGGTGGACCTCATACGGTGGGTCGACACCTAACTTGCAAGCGTTTGCAATAAAAATCCTTAGTCTTACATGTAGTGCATCCGGTTGCGAAAGGAATTGGAGTGTTTTTGAACATGTAAGTTTTTTTTTTAATATTTAATTTGAATTTATTTAAAAGTTATCAAATATAATCCCCTTAAATAATGATCTTTTAATCTATTGCGCATAAATTATTGCAGATTCACAGCAAGAAGAGAAATAGGCTAGCGCAAAAGCGATTAAATGATTTGGTGTATGTGAAATATAATAGAGCATTGATTCGTCGATATCAAGCACGCGACGTCATTGATCTTATCTCATTGACTGATATTGATGATAGCAATGAATGGTTAATTGGTCGAGTTGATGGAGATTCTGATAGGGAGCTCGATGATGAGTATGTGCATGATGAAGAAGATGGATTGACATGGACAAATGTAGCTACTGCCGCTGGAGTAGAAGAGAGTCGATATAATTCTAGATCGAAATCGACTCCAAGGGTGAATGCTAGAAATAAGCAAGTGGCAAGTTCTTCTACTCCAACAATCCATTTAGATGAGGAAGAAGCAAATTCGGAAGAGATTGAAGAAGAAGAGTGTGAGTGGGATGATCACGTGTCCAATGGTGAAGATGTAGACGACTTCGCTTTGGTGGATGACGATGATGATATTTGATTATTTGGATTTTGGTTGATTGTATTTTTGTTTGCTCTTTGTTTTTGTATGTTTAAAAACTTGCATTTGGAGTTCTGGGCTATTTGTGAGTGTATTTTATATTTTCTAATTGAAATTTAGTCATAGTTTTACTTCTTGATTTTAGATTTGCAATATAAAAGTACTATTTATTAATTTATTTATTTTTTTAAATGTTGTGCGCCTGGTGTCGCTCAGGCTAGCGCCTCGCCGTGCGCCTAGCGCCTAGGCTCTGGGACACCTTGTGCGCCTCGGTGCGCCTAGAGCCTTTGACAACTATGTTCCCTATACATCGATTTTATGTTATTACTCTAAATATAAGCTTCCTTATACAGCCACATTTTTTTTTTTTGACAGAGTCCATTTATGACGTACTACATGGATACATAATGGGGGACATGATGACACAAAAAATCTCAAAAGTTTATGACACTTGTCACTTGACTGTGAGGGCACAAAGAGATCGTTATATTTGTTAATATTTTCAATCTACTTGGTAGAAATCTATCTAGCATTATATAGCCAAAACCAACAAATGCATGTACATAGGAGTCAATCGAAGGAGAATATAGAGTAATTTTTCATTTAAAAAACCGCATAGTGATCAAATTTAACAGTGACAATCAGGGTTCTAAGTATCAGCCGATACGTAAAGGAAAATCGACCCATCTTTACGGTTACGGGCCAATTTTCTGTTCTTGGGTTGATTCACACCGACTCGGCCCGTTATGGGGTTAAATCCTGTTACATTGAGGAGTAACCGCCATTACAGGCTTGAATTTTAACCCTTATTCAGTTGATGGCCTGATGCAGTGCAGGCCCCTCTAGCAGCAACTGAAATTCAGCCTTTGTTTAGCTCTTAGTGTGAGGAATTGAGAATCTTTCAGCCTTATTTAGTTGATGCAGTGCAGTGCAGGCCCCTTCATCAGTTGAAATTCATCCTTTGTTCCTCCATCAACGTTTGTTCAGTCTGTAGTGTGTTGTATATGTAGTTAAATGTCATAATATCTATTTGAATGTGTTGTTAAGGGTTGAATGAGTAAAACAATTACTATTATTGAGTTTTTGAGGATGTTCTGGTGATTTTAAAAAATCCACGATCGTTACGGCCGATTCCTGTTATATACAAGCCAATACTTCTGATACCGTTACACCACAATTGTTTCCTCTACATAACCCGGTGACAATACGAGTACTTTTAGATATTGATTATCTCTGTACATTTATAAGAAGATAGTATTTTGCATTCTATTGAAAAGTATCCCCAATAATATTTATAATTGACAAATGATTTTCTTCTTCCGACTAAGTTTTTTTTTTTTTTTTTTGGGGGGGAGGGGGGGAAGGGGAGGGAGACCTCGGCAGTACGGGGGAAGTTTTATTGATAACTTGAAAATACCTCTTCAAAGGATCCAACAATTGAATAAAAACTTAAATGAATGCAAAAGTACTACATGAATTAAAAATGAAACAAAAGCATCTAACTCTTTGAAAGTTTAGGAACCGAAAGGAGCCTCTCCCCAAAGTAGAATGAAGGGAATCTGCAAAGATTTGAAAGCAATAACCTACACTAGTCAACTTAGCCAAGGAATCAACCAATGTGTTACCTTCCTTGAAGCAATGAGAGAGAAAAATTTCCTTTGGAGATTAGATCCTTGATGTCAGCAATGATAGTGGCCAACCTCCATGGAAAATTTAGCCCTTTGTTAATTAAAACCACCCAAATCTTTTGATCGGAAGCTAACTGAACATTGAACCAAGCCTTCTTTGAATAAATTTATGAAGATTAAACTTAATGTGTAGTAGCAAGTTTCTAAAACTGTTTCTCAGCTCCTGTAATGTGAAACTTATTTATCATTCACGTCAGTACTATGTACTTAATGTCGAAGAGGGAAGTGCAAGCATTGTTTATTTAAGCAAGATATGGTCAACGAGTGTTGTATACTTGCTCGAGGAGTGTCAAGAAAGTACTGTTGTTGGACGTGGGCAAGGATCTTTCAAAGTTTAACTGTTTAGGAGTCCAATGACATTGTTCTGTTCCTTGTCATTTCAACCACCGAATTTGACATGTGTTTGTTTCTCTGTCATCTATGTTCCTTTATAACTGTTAATATGATATCTGTTATTTACTTCTGAACCTTGTGTTGTTTGTTTCTTCTTCTATCAATGTAGTTCAAGGAGGACTGCAATACTGAGAAAAAAATATATTCTAAGCTGAAGTCATGCATTGAGAGCTCCTTGTTATTAGGGAGTGAAGAAAAACTACGTCGTGATCTCTTTGATCTTCTGCAGGTAAAGGAGATATGTAAAGTTAGAACTTAGAATGTTTACTAAGTATGTTCCATCCTGCAAGGCGTAACCTTAATATATCATAGTGATACAAGTTCCATCTTGTTGAATTGCTTGATTTTGATCCTGTCAATTGTTCCTGCAGAATATTGTCCTCATCAGAGATCCAGAAGATGCGTGTAAATTTTATCCTCGTTTCAACCTTGAAGATACATCAAGCTTCAAGGATTTGGATAATCACAGGTAGTTTATCTGTCTTAATCTGAAGAAGTCAGCATTTTCATGTCATTTGAACTTAAAATGGATTGAAGTTGCATTCAATGATATATGGACATGTTACAGTCATACCACGAGGGCAGATTGTTGTTTGGAAATTCAGTCGTGTACTTATTTTAAATACTATTTTCTTTGTGACTTCTTCATAAGCATTTTCGGGGGGAAATCATGTTAGGGTGGAAGCTCAAATTCTTTAAACAAAAAATGACTTTGGTGGAAGCATACCACAAGGGCAGTTGTCCAAGGGGTCGTTTTGGAAATTTGGAGTTTATGTGCTTATTTTAAGTACTATTTTCTTTCTCTCCATCGTAAGCATTTTCGGGGGCAAACCATGTTTTGGTGGAAGTTCAAATTCTTTGGACCAATTATGATTTTGGTGCGACGTTTACAAATACAGTTAAAATCGTTACCCACATCATAATAAATGCAAGGTTGTAGTGACACAATCAAGTACAATATAAATGGAGACCCACATTCACAAAATTATGCTTCATATCCACGGGCAATGACATGAACATTCACACCATCAGATGTCAATTACAACCCAACATCCATTCCGCCAATTAATTATTTTAATCTTATAACATTATACTACACATTAGAACCTTTTTTTAGCTCATGCATACTTTCGAATGCCAAAAGATGATGATTTTTTTAAAGAAAAAAAATAATGGTAATTGATATTATGGAGAATTGGAAAGGGGAAAAAATAGAAATTCCGGGGTAGAGATTATATTTACTCTTAAGATTTTTATTTATTTATTGTTTCCCAGTGATGTCTAAAGCCTGCATTTCACTTTTAATAAACTAGGAAAACATTGATGTGTAACATGTTAGTATTAAAAAGTGGGTCTACTTTTTAAGCAATGAATTTGTTAGTATTAAAAAGTGGTCTATTTTGTAAGCAATGAATTCTACTTTCACAATTTAGTGATGGAACTTGGAAGTTATCCTTAAGGGGTTAAAATATTCCCAACCAGGCATACTTTTGAATCAATTGATCTAATGTTTGAATCGAAGAACAGTCACAACAAAGGGAAAAACATATATTTTTGAAAGGCGTTAAATTTATTGTGGTAAAATGGTGTTCTATGCATTCTGAAGTGTTCAATGTGGACAAGTTTATTAATGCCACCAAAACATAAAAATATAAGCAAAAACATATCGGTGACAAGTGTTGGACAAATATCTAGTACTCTTGTTAAGAGAATTGATTATCTAATTCCACTATAGGACTTGTTTGATTTTGACGAGTCCATAAAATAGCTGTTATGTAGTGGAACATCTGTTCTAATTGTTCTAATGATGTTGATCTCTTTTTACTCATCTTCATATGTATGACATTCCCTATTATGCAACAATATATACGAAAAGTACCATCACTTATGGTTTGTACTATATAATACAGCAAAAATGTTTTGAGGAGATTATACTATGATTATTACTTCCATCGGCAAGAAAGTCTCTGGCGTCAGAATGCTCTGAAGACTCTTCCGGTTCTCTTGAACTCATCAGATATGCTGGCTTGTGGAGAGGATCTTGGCCTTATTCCGTCTTGCGTTCATCCTGTATGCTAATTCAGCTGTTTCTCTTCACTTTTTCAGCACCTCTATATTCTTCACATAGGTCATAGATGGTTGCTTATGATGGGTTTTAATACAGGTAATGCAAGAGCTTGGCTTAATAGGATTGCGCATTCAACGGATGCCAAGTGAACCTGGGTTGGAGTTTGGTATACCTTCTCAATACAGCTACATGACGGTAAGGTCCTTTATAATCTACATTAGCTTCCACGACATTCTGGAAGAGTTAAAAATACAAATCAACCTATGTAATCCGCATTAAATATATGGGAATTGTGTTAGATCTCTTCCAATATTTGTTTGATGAAATGAACTAGTAGAATAAGAAATTGATAGATGAAAAGAAATTGTATTGAATTTCACTCAATCAATTGAATGAAGAATTCAGAAAAACAGAAATGGAAGCTAGGAATTCGAGAGCCTAGTCTCTCCCTTTTGATCTCAGATTTTCGGTACCTTTCCTATCCCTCCTCAATGCTATTTATAGCTGAAACATGATCTTAATCTTAAGCTCACAGCTAACAAACTCTACTAACCAACAACCTAACAAACATTCTAACAAATTCTACTAACAAACTATCTCTAACAAACTTACCACTAATCTAGAGGGGATTAGAATCTTCTTAAGTCCTTACTAACTAATTGGTCTATCAAATTGCTATTAAGAATAGGACACTTTTTAATGATGGGAACACAGCAGGCTTGTTGATGAAGCACCAAAGGAGAATAAAGAAAACAAGAATAATAGAAAAAAGAAAGGGAGAAGGGAGGAGATTAATTCCAATACTTTTTTAATGAATTGGTGGCTAAGAAGGTTTCATCCCTCACAAATGGAAGTGGTAATGTTGGTTAGACAGATATAGTTAGGATGAAGACAAATTTCTCCCCTACGGATTCTAGGTAGCGTAGAAATAGAATGTTTTTTCAATTCATAAGTGTTCATGCTGACCTTGTAGAAGGCACTCGCTTCTGTCTACAATCTCACCCTTGATTTGCTTTATATCACATTGTTGACGTAAAGGAACCCAGTGAAGCACGGCTCTACTTGTAGTGGAAGTCACAGGCAAAGTAGGGGGTCCACAGCCATGTCTCTTGGTAGGGAAAAAAGGTCGACTTGGAAAATGGGAAATAATTGAAATTGAATAATCAATTGTGTATTTTTCTAATTGTACAATTAGGCTACATATATGAGTAATTAAGAATAAATAAGGAAACTAACTACGATAAATAATAACTTCCCTAATCTACATATTTGACTTTCCCTATATATAAATAATAATAATATTGAATATTCCAACACTCCTCCTCAAGTTGGTATGAAGATATCTTCCATTGTCAGTTTGCATACTAGATAGTCGAATCTCTTTTTTTGTAATCCTTTTATTAGAATGTCTGCAATTTGTTCAGTAATCGGTACATATGGCATACATATTTGTCCACTTTCGATATTTTTCTTGATGAAATGCTTATCCACTTCCATATGTTTTGTCCGATCGTGCAACACCGGATTATGAGCAATTGCAATAGCTGATTTGTTATCACAATAGACCTTCATAGATGCTGAATTAGATATCTTCAACTCTTCGAGTAATCTATTGATCCATAACACGTCACAGATGCCATGAGCCACTGATCTGTACTCTGTTTCTACGCTACTTCTAGCTATGACATTCTGTTTCTTGCTCTGCCATGTGACGAGGTTCTCACCAACCAAGGTACAGTAACCGGAGGTCGATCTCCTGTCCGTGATACTCCTAGCCCAATCTACATCGGTATAAACCTCTACAAGTTGGTGGCCACGTTTCTTGTACAAAATTCTCTTTCCAGGAGTACCCTTTAAGTATCTTAGGATTCTATAGGCAGGCTCGAAGTGTTCTTGTCCTGGTGAGTGCATAAATTGGTTGACCATGCTTACGGCAAATGCTATATCCGGACGGGTATGTGATAAATAGATTAACCACCCCACTAGTCTTTGATATTGTTCTCGGTTTATCACAGCTTCAGGTTTGACCGGTTATAGTTTTTCATTCGGTTCACTTCAAGTTTCTACAGCTTTGCACTCGAGTAACTCTGTTTCATTCAATAGTTCGAGTACATATTTTATTTGACTCGCAAATATGTCTCCCTTTGATCTAGCAAATTCCATTCCAAGAAAATACTTCAACGGACCTAAGTCTTTGATTTCAAAATTATCAGCAAGTTTTCCTTTAAGTCTTCTCAACTCATCACTATCACTTCCTGTTAAGATGATATCTACATAAATAATTAAAATGACAATTTTACCATCAATTGAGTGTTTATAGAACATAATATGATCTGCTTGGCTCAAGGTTTTAAATCGCGGTATCGGGTTACGTAACGGTAACGGTCGCGGTGTAACGGTATCGGGAGTATCGGCCTGTCCGTAACAGAAATTAGCCGTAACGGTCGTGAATTTTTTAAAATCACTAGAACATCCCCAAAAACTCAATAAGAATAATTGTTTCACTCATTTAACCTTTAATAAACACATTATAATAGATCTTATGACATTTTAAGGTTATACACAACACAATAAAGACATAAAAAATACGAAAAACCGTCGTACTTAACAATCTTAAAAGAATAAGATGATGCACACAATACTTAATAAAAATATATTACACAAATATAATAAAAGAGTAAATTGTACTTATACATCATATTACAAAAACAATACACTCATATAAAATTATCAATACCAAAACGAATTGCGCGCAGGCTCTTCATAGTTGGCATCGGCATGATCACCACTCTGATTTTGTTGTGCAGCACCATAACCACCAAAGTAGTTAAAGGTGCAATGATCATAAATGGTGTTGCTAAGGCCACTACCACCGGTACCGCTAGATTCTGCTCTTTCTTCGCAGTGACCGAAAGTAGAACTCGAACTCTCTTGATGTGGAGGAGGGACACCGTATTGATAAGAAGGTGGTGGTGGATATGAGTATCCAATAGTAGGAGGTTGTGGGCATCCTAAAGGACCCATACCCACATAATGTGGCGCCGAAACATATTCCGAGGGATAATAAGGGTAAGGATATAGTTGTGGTTGAGGCCACTGATGATAATTATCCCCTTGATATCCATATCCATATCCTCCAACTCCAAACATACCAAAGCGGTTTGTCATGTCATCATATTCTTCGGAATTTAAGGATTGTGGGTTTGGTCTTCTTCTTGATGATCCAATTGCACTAGAAACAGAATGCCTTCGTGGCTCATTAATATTCCCACGTTCGACATTGTCTGCAAATCCAACCATTCCTAACTCTCCATGATATGGCGATCGTCTAGTGTCTCCTCCACCTCCACCTCCACCTCCACCATCATCACCACTAGACTCTCCACTAGGTGGACTCAAACCACGACCACTATCAGTATCACTTCCATCTCCAGATGGACTATCACTTTGCCAACGTCGAGGTGCTTGGCTACTGGAAGTAGCGACCTCATCATCGCTTACGTCTAACCATCTGGAGTTGTCCTGATCATCTAACAATGATTCTTCTCTCTCTTGAAGCCATGGAGATAGTAGATCATCTTCTTCAAAGATATAATCCAAGTTTATAGGGTTTAAGTTGTCTTCAATTTCACTTTGGTTTAATCTCATAGCATATCTAATTTTCAACCTCATATTATAAGCCACGTAAACAAGTTTATTCAGTTTTTGATACTTTAGACGATTTCTCGTCTTTGTATGTATCAAGCTGAATGTGCTCCAATTACGCTCGCAATTAGAAGATGATGTTGTTTGGCTCAACACTTTAACTACAATCTCTTGAAGTTCAGGGGCAGATGCACGAAAGTGGATCCACCATTCAGCTGTAGAAACAATATGAATTAAAATGATACGAAGATTGAGATTCTTATATTAATAGTTAATTGTTCATTGTATTACCTGAATTCATGCGTGTTACTGCATTTTGAGCCAATACTGTCTCGAAAGAATGTTCTTTATCACGAAACGTCATAATCTATATTTAGAACGTAACAAATCAAAAATCCACAAATAAAACATAGAAAACTTAGTAACTTGTTAGTCGCTAGTTGTTACTTTAAAAAAAAGAAAAAAGAACTAACTTGATTAATAGCTTAAATTTGTTTATCAATATTCGCCTCCAATCTTTGAATCATCACTTTTTGAACTCCTTCCATTACCTCTCTATGGTCAGAAAGTTTACCACCATATTGAAATTGAGGATTTAAAAAATAACTTACATGAATTCAAAACAAAAAGCACATTTTGTTAAAGGAAGTTTAATTCTAACACGTAACAAGAGTTTTTAAAATTGAATTTACAATTAGTCAATTACTTACCAGCCACATGCATATCATGGTGTAATTGGAATTGTCATCTTTTGTCGATTATTTTCCAATATTTTTTGTAGTAACGACAATTTTTTTCAATGGCCATCTTCGCTTTGTCCATAGCTTCATAGACAAATCCCATTGTAGGCTTCTCATCTCCATCAACAAGCCTAAGCACCCTCACCAATGGTTCTTGAACTTTTAAAATTTCTGAAGCTTTTATCCAAAAACCATTGTCGTTCACAATTTTTCTAACTTTTTTTCCACAGTTCTCCTTCACCCATCTTTTGTTTTTCCACTCATCACAATTAAACATATCTTGTAAGGTATTCTTATACCTTACAATGCTTTCCAGCATAATGAAATTGGTGGCAAAACGTGTGATCCCGGGGCGTAATAACTCTTTTCCTTCAGTAAATCTCTTCATAAAATCAATAACCCAACTAGAGTTATAAATGAAGCGTGATATTCTTCTTGCATCATCCAAAACTTTCAGCACATTTGTTTTCTCTCCAATATCTTTCAATACCAAATCAAGGCAATGTGCAGCACAACCTGTCCAATATAAATTTGGTCTTTTTGACATAAGTTTTTTCTCCGCCGCTTTTATTGCAGGCTCATTATCAGTGACGATTTGGACAATATATTTTTCACCAATTTCATCTACCACCTTGTCCATAAGCCTGAAGTAATAATCGGCAGTTCTGGTAACAACATCGGTGGCATCCACTGATTTATGAAAAACAGTCCCCTGATTACTATAAATAAAAAAATTGATAATGTGCTTTCGGGTAGGTCCGCTCCATCCATCACACATGATCGTAACGCCCCTCTCCTCCCAACTTGGTTTATGAGATTCGATCCACTTTCTCAATTCTTCATATTCTCTAGGTAAGAAAACTTCAGTCACCTCGTAAGGAGTAGGGATTTTCACTCCTTTTCCAACCTCCCTTGCAACATTCAACATTGGCTCAAGCCATGGCGAATTAACAACGTTTGTTGGCAAATGTGTGTATAACATAAATTGACTAACTGCGACCCCTAATTTTTTCCTCAACCCTTTTATTACCCTTGTTGAGATCTTTTATTGTTTGGGGGCTTTGCTATAGTGTAGATCAACATCAATCTCGGCCAACCGTGCTTCAGGTAAAGACGAATCAATCCAAGTTTTTTCGAACTCGATTCACGGACAGTAGAAGATTGTCGAAACATATTAGCAATGCAAGTAGTAGTGCTTCCCCGTCTGGTGCTTTCACCAACCCCGCTATTACTCCCGGTCTTATATCGGTTGCCTGCATCCCTCCTATATCTCTCCCTATCTTCTTCTTTTCTATGCAACCTCATACTTTCTTTTCGTGCATAAGCCATATCCGGATCATCCGAGTTATCATCATCACTCAAATCGTAAGGATTATCTTGATCACATTGAGAAGCTCGAATTTGTTCAATCACTTCTTCTCTTTGTTTTCTTTTATCCATTTTTTTCTCCAAGTTACCTTCAAGATGTTTCATCATAAGCGTTCTAACATCGGCACTAACACTTTGGCATGAAGCTACTTGACCCTTTTTGGCCGCCAAGTGTTGCTTCAATCTAGTTATTCCACCATTTATCTCTCTACCACAAAATTTACATTTTAATTTGTGTCTAGAACCATCAATAGGAATCTCGAATTTCCATCCAATATCATCACTAGGAGAATGTGGTCCTTCTTCACCCGACATTGTTAAATTTTAATTTTCTGTAATTTACATACACAAATTTAATTCATACTATTTACTAAAATTATAATTGAAGCTAATTAACACTACATTAACCATTATATATATATATATATAATGTGATAAATAATAATGACAAAAAAAAAAAAAATTGCTACAAAAATCTAAGTTAAAAAATTTTAGGACTAAATTGTAATTGTAAAAAAGCTAATTAACAATTTTAGGACTAAATTGTAATTGTAAACAAGTTAATTAACAATTTTAGGACTAAATTGTAAACAAAAATTATTTTTAAACCCCTTAATTATTTCTAAATTGTAATTTATAAATAATTTTAAGACTAAATTGATTACAATTTTTTATTAATTGGAAATAACTTCAGCCACAAAGCCACACACGCCCAAATCAGTAGGCATAACACCCGAATGGAGAGAGAGAGAGAGAGACAAACAGAGCAGCGGCGAGACGGCGACGGCGACGAGCTGCAACGCGAAGGAGAGGAGACGTCGTCGGCGACGCAAGAGCTACGTTCGGCGGCGGCGAGCTGTTTCTGTTAGGGTTTGGCGACACCGCGACGAAATCCTCAACGTTTGACGAGCTCTTTGGATGGATACGGTCTAATCGGTAAGTGTTTGGTTATCTTCTACTAGTTTTTTCTCCTCCTTGCTCAATTATATGAAAAATCTTTGAACGTTGAAGAAATCTGAAAAGTGTGCGCGAAATCAAAGAACTGTCGGTCGGTGAAGAATATTGTTCTTTATAGACTGTAACGGCCGTTACGGGCTCTGTAACGGCCCATAACTGCCCGATACGGTGCGATTCAGCCCTAGATGCCGGAATCGGCCGTGTATCGGTATCGGCCTACCCATTTTCCGGTACGAATCGGCCGTTACGGTACGTAACGGCCGATATTTAAAACTTTGGCTTGGCTTTATTGATAACCCTGACCTTTTACAGTGGTTCCAAAGGGTTCAAACCACACTCTTGGTTAGGAAGCACGGACACTCCGCCAGGAGTAGAGTGTCGGTGTCCGACACGTGTCGGACACCGACACGCACCCGACACGTGTCGGACCGTGTCGGAATTTTTCTTTATTTTTTTAAAAGTTCGACACGGCTCCGACACGCCTCCCTCGCGTGTTGGACACTTCGCGGGGCCGTGTCGCAATTTTTTTTTTTTTTAGGGGTGATTTGTGTAATATTTTACTAACCCTAATTGTAAAAATACCCATTATCAATCGTTCAGCCAAATCAGCCGCTAACCTTCTTGCGATTCTTCTCCTTCTTCGAATCAAATTCTCCATTTGAGCACGATTCGGTCTGATCTTCAAGGAATCAAGCACGATTCGACCTTCAAGCCTTGCTTCGTTTTTTTGCTCTGTTCGACTTCAGTTCGTGGTCTGTTCCTGCTTCGATTGCCGGTTGGTTTCTTCTTCGGTTTTTTGCTCTGTTCAACTTCAACCTTCAAGCTCTGTTCGCGGCTGTTCCTGCTTCGGTTTTTCGCCTGTTCGCGGCTGTTCCTGCTTCGGTTTTTTGTTCTGTTCGTGTTCTGTTCGCGTTCCTCTATTCGCAGCTGTTCCTGCTTCGGTTTTTGGTTCTGTTCGTGTTCTGTTCGCGTTCCTTTGTTCGCGGCTGTTCCTGCTTCGTGTAATTTGTTCTGTTTGTGGTTTGTTCGCGCCTTCGCGGTCTGTTCGCGGCTGTTCCAACTTCGGTTTGTTCCTCTTGTTCTGTTTATTATTTATTTGTTTAATTTTTGATCTTGTTTCTGTTTATAATGTTTATTATGTGTTTCATTCAAATTTTGTTCATGTTTCATTCAATTTCAGTTCATGGCAGATCTGATATTGTTTCTGTTTATATTGTTTATTGATGAAAGATAACCATTTTGATAGGACCCACTGTTGAAACTTGAAAATCTTTTATTTTAGGATCATTACTTTGTAGAATCAACCATTAATCTAAAATGTTGATTATATTCATGAATGTAAAATGGGTTGTTGAATTGTTGTTTATTTGTTTATACTTTACTGTCATTACCAGTGGCAATGACAGTGTTATAGTGTATATATTTCCATCGTCCAACTTGAGAAAACTACAAAGTACAAACATTTATTTTAAATCTCTTTCTAATTGTTTGTATCTTTTTTTACTTCTCTTTCTAATTTTTTTTTTAGGAATATGAGTGCATTTTCTAGTGAGGAAGGGATGAATAAAACCTCCCAAAATGAGGATGCATTAAGACCCCTATGGAAATATGTGACAATAATTGAAAAGGGAAAAAAAGCCGGAGGAAATGTTTCTTTTCAGTGTAATTACTGTCAAAGAAACTTTCAGGGGTCGTATTCAAGGGTTAAGGCACACTTGTTGAAATTACCAGGTGCCGGAATTTCCTCGTGTAAAAGTCTTACCTCAACATCTTGGTGAAATGAAACAGTTAAGTGAGGAAGCTGAAATGAAGAAAGTTAATGCAATGCCTAAGAAAATCCCATTGCCATCATCGTCTAGTCATGCCTCTAATGATTCAAGCCATGGTGCAAGTATGGGATTGGGTGGCCTTACTTCGTTTAAACTCGAAGGTTATCCATCAAGAAAAAGAAAAGGTGATGGAAGCACGGCCATAGAAAAGACATTTAATATTCAGTGTAGAGAAGAATTACACGGTGAGATTGCTAGAATGTTTTATTCCGGAGGATTGCCATTTCATTTTGCAAGAAATCCGTATTATGCGAGTTCTTACTCGTTCGCCGCAAATCACAATATTTCTGGTTATTTGCCTCCTGGTTATAATATGTTGAGAACAACATTGCTTCAAAAGGAGAAGGCAAATATCGAGAGATTATTGCAGCCAATTAAAAGCACTTGGAGACATAAGGGGGTGATAATTGTTTGTGATGGATGGTTTGATCCGCAAAGAAGGCCTCTCATAAATTTCATGGCGGTTACAGAAAGTGGTCCTATGTTCCTTAGGGCAACTAATTGCGAGGGTGAGTATAAGGATAAATGGTTTATTTCTGAGGAAATTCTCAAAGTCATTGCGGAGGTGGGGCCTGCAAATGTTGTTCAAGTAATAACCGACAATGCCCCGGTGTGTAAAGCTGCTGGATTACTGGTTGAGAGTAAATATCCGCACATATTTTGGACGCCATGCGTTGTGCACACTCTTAATTTGGCTTTAAAAAATATTTGTTCAGCCAAAAATACGGAAGCAAATGAGGTTGCTTTCGAAGAGTGTAATTGGATAACAGATGTTGCGGATGAAGTCATGATGATAAAGAATTTCATTATGAATCATTCTATGAGATTATCCATTTTTAATGAATTTGTGCCTCTCAAGTTGCTTGCCATTGCCGAAACACGGTTTGCTTCGGTAATTGTCATGTTGAAACGATTTAAACTCATTAAGCGTGGACTTCAAGCAATGGCCATTAGTGAAAAATGGAGTTGTTATAGAGAGGATGATACAAACAAAGCTCAATTTGTCAAAGAGAAGGTGTTTATTGATTTGTGGTGGGACAAGATTGATTATATTCTTTCTTTTACCGGTCCAATTTATGATATGTTGAGGATGGCAGATACGGATAAACCTTGTCTTCATTTGATTTATGAAGAGTGAGATAGGATGATAGAAAAAACAAAAAAGATCATTTATCGGCACGAAGGGAAGCAAGATCACAAAGAGTCAAGTTTTTTTTCAGTGGTTTACAATATTTTACTTGATCGATGGACTAGAAGCAATACCCCTCTCCATTGTTTGGCACATTCACTCAATCCTAGGTAATTATTAACTTCGATTACTTTTTAATTTAGATTTTATTTTTTTGACTCCTTAAACTTCATATGTATCTATATATTGTACTTATTTTTTTCTTTTCAATAGATACTATAGTGAAGCATGGTTACAAGAGCTCCCTAATCGAGTTGCCCCGCACAAGGATGAGGAGATTTCAAAAGAGAGAAAAGCATGCCTAAAACGTCTTTTTCCAAATTCGGAAGATTTGAAGAAGGTATATATAGAATTTGCAAAATTTTCAACTTACATGGAAGCTTTCTCAGAATATGATTCCGTAAGTCAAAGAGATGATATGGAACCTAAATTTTGGTGGGCTACCCATGGCTCTTCTATACCTATGCTTCAAACTATCGCTTTAAGACTACTTGTGCATCTTTCTTCTTCCTCGTGTTGTGAGCGTAATTGGAGTACATATTCTTTCATTCACTCGGTGAGAAGAAATAAATTGGCTCCTGAACGTGCCGAAGATTTAGTATTTGTGCACAATAATCTTCGGCTTTTATCAAGGAAAAAATCACAATACATGGAAGGGGATAACAAGATGTGGGATATTGGAGGGGATGCTTTTGATCAAATGGATGGTATTGGGCTTCTTTCGGTTGCTAATTTGTCCCTTGATGAACCAGATTTTGAGGCAGTCTTATTCACTGATGACGGATGCGAAGATGACAATCAACCAATTGACCTCGAGTGATATTTTTTAATTTTGGAATTATTTTGTAAGAATATTTTTAACTTGATGTTTTTTGTGGAATGATTAACTTGATATTTTTTGTTGAATGAATTTACTTGCTAGTTATGTGTATATGTATTTCGTTAGTTATGCTATAGACGTGTCCCCGCCGTGTCCGTGTCGGGGTTTTTCAAAAATTGTGGTGTCGCCGTGTCCGTGGCGTGTCGTGCCCGTGTCACATGTCCGTGCCTGTGCTTCCTTGACTCTTGGAGACTATTTTAGGCCGTATAGTGACTTTTTTAGCTTGCACACCTTTCCTTGTCCTATCTTTCTTTCAAAACTTGGTGGTAAACTCATGAACACTTCCTCCTCCAAATCTCAATTTAGAAAGACATTTTTCACGTCTAATTGGTGTAGTGGCCAATCAAGATTCACAGCTAGGGACAATAGAACTCGAACCGAGTTTATCTTAGCAACTGGAGCAAATGTTTCATGATAGTCTATCCCATATGTCTGCGTGAACCCTTTAGCCACAAGCCTTGCTTTGTACCATTCTATGCTTCCATCTGCCTTACACTTAACTGTGAATACCCACTTGCACCCGACTATCTTTGTATCATTTGGCGAATCAACTATTTCTTATGTACCACTCCTTTTAAGAGCATTCATCTCTTCCAGAACTGTTAGCTTCCAACCTGTATCACCTAGTGCTTCCTCAATGTTCCTTGGAATAAACAGATTAGTAACTTTAGAAGTAAAGGCTCTATAAGGTTCGGAAAGTTTTGTGTAGGATACATATCTAGATATGGGGTGATTAGTGCAGGTTCTAAGTCCTTTCCTGATGGCAATAGGGATATTAAGATCTGAAGGAATACTGGAATGAAAAGATTCATTAGGAGGTGGTAAAGATATAGGATTACTTGGATCATTGCTTGGGGAGTCGGATTGACTTTGTACTAGAACAATAGGCTGATATGTATTCTTCTTCATACCTCTCCGAGTATAAACCCGCAACTCAGTACATGATCATAGTATTTCTTCATCTATTTGTGAGTGAATTATACTCGGTACTAATTTACTAGTAGGGATCTCTTTTTGTTTTTCAATATTGTCATCACTTGTCTTTTACTGATTTGGAGGAAAAATTTCTAAAACTGTGGTAGGGAGAGGATCATCAGTGACCCAAAAATTCTCTTCCATTACATTCTCCCCCTGAAAGGGATTTTTGTCAAAGAAAGAAATATTTTCCAAAAACGTGACGTCCATACTAACATGAAATTTTTTTATTTGTGGATTGTAACACTTATACCCTTTTTGATTTGGTACATAATCGATGAAAACACATTTTTCTTCTCTAAGATCAAGTTTAGACCGAAATTAGCTAAGAATATGAACATAAGAGGTGCAATCAAATACTTTAAGAGGTAGGTCAACTGATATCCTAGAAGCTGGAAAGTGTGTTTTGAAATTATCAAATGGTGTAGTGTAATTTAGAATACGTGTAGGCATGCAATTTATTAAATATGCGGCTGTTAAAAAAGCATCACCCCAAAAATATTTTGGAATATACATAGAAAACATGAGTGTACGTGTGACTTCGAGTAAGTGTTTATTTTTTCGTTCAGCGATGCCATTTTGTTAGGGCGTGTCACAACATGTGGATTGATGTAGAATACTATTTGTTTTTAAAAAACTGCCTAAACATTCGTTGAAATATTTTGTTCCATTATTTGTGCGAAGAATGCTAGGTTTCATTTGAAATTGGTTTTCTAGCATAATGCAAAAACATTAAAATAAAGCTTCTACATCAGATTTTGCACGCATAAAATATGTCGAGCATAAACTGTGTGATCATCAATAAATGTCACAAACAATGTTGAAATATAAAGCTTCTACATCAGATAATGTTGTGATTTTTGAGGGACCACATATATCGCTATAAATTAAATAGAATGGTTTGGATGCACGATATGATTTTGAAATATAAGAAGTACGCTGACTTTTTGTAAACAAACAATTTTCACAATGAAAAGAAGACCAATCCACATTCTTAAATAAAGTCGGAAACAAATATTTAAGATATTGAAAACTTGGATGTCCTAGTCTAAGGTGCCAAAGTATGATTTTATCACGTACAGACGTTGAACTCATATCACTGGGGCCGTGAGTTATTTTATTCCTCAAGGAGTTATCATCGAAGTAATAAAGACCATCCACTAGTCTAGCACTGCCAATCATCTTCCCCGAGCTCTGGTCCTGAAAGAAACATTAAGATTAAGAGAAAATAGCATGATAATTCGAATCTCGCAATAGTTTACTTACAGATAAGAGGTTACAAGTAAGTTTAGGAACGTGAAGGATCGTTTTTAGATTAATACTATCTGAGATTGTTATTTGGCCATTTCCTGCAATGGGTGAGAAATTATCGTCTGCAATTCTAGTTCTTTCGTTACTAGAACACGGTGAATAGGTATTGAAAATGTAATAAAAACTTGTCATATGATCAGAAGCACCTGAATCAATAATCCAAGATGCCGAGTTTAAGGAACAAAAAAAGGCTGTAGAGTTACTACCTGTTTGAGCTAAGGAAGCATTAGGAATACCGAATGATGGATTGGTAGTCAGCAGTTTCAGAAGTTGATCAATCTGCTCTCTGTTGAATGGAGTGGTGGCAACTTCATGTGCAAAAGGATAAGATCGGTTAGATTTTTCTGCCGACTTGTTGCTCTTTAAATTTGCCAGTTTCCCATGGATTTTCTAACATGTTTCCCGTATATGACGGGGCTTGTTGCAGTAGTTGCACCATATACGAGGGTGTTCCTCTGCTCGGCATGGAAACCTGCTGGAGTTAGTATTAGCAGCAGCCAAAGCAGACTGGTCAGTTGGAGCAACTATAGGATCAATAATTTGTGGCTTGTTGACCATAACGTTCCAACGGGTCTCCTCCCTTCGGACCTCCGAGAAAACCTCATTAATTGAGGGAAGAGGCTGACAACCAATAATTCGTCCCCTAACTTCGTCAAGTTCCGGTTTCAGACCTGCCAAGAATTTAAAAACACGATCATCATCCACCAACTTCTTATAGCGGCTATAATCCTCGGTCGAATGTCATTCATGATCGTTGAATTTAACTTGATCCTGCCATATTCTTTTCAATGAATTGAAATACTTGGTGATACTGTTTTCGCCTTGACGGATATCACGGAGTTTTAGAGTCAGCTCATACTTTTGAGATTGGTTTCCCAGATCAGAATATATCTGATTTACATTGTCCCAAAGTTCCTTCGCCGTAGTGTAGCACATGTAGTTGGAGTTGATTTCTTCATCCATAGAGTTTACGAGCCACGTCATAACCATGGAGTTTTCAGCATCCCAAGTCGTATGCAATGGATCTGTGATGGCGGGTTCCTTTGCATCACCGGTTAGATATCCCATCCGTTCTCGTCCACGGATATACATTCGCACCGATTGAGACCAACGCAAGAAATTGGTTCCATTCAGACGAACAGAGGTTATTTGGATGGAGTGGAATTCAGAAGGGAGATGCTTTGGTTCGGTAAGTTGGTTAAACCTTGGGATGGATTTCGAGGTAACATCGGACATGGAGAAGGCAAGGGGAAATATCGTCAAAGGTTGAGAATCGTCGAGTTGACCTTCAACGAGCAAATCTCGCGAAAACAGGCTGGTTGATGCTGAGTTGAGTCGGCTCACTGAGTTATCTCAGTTCGTCGACTTCAAGTAAATCCAGCAGTGGTGGCGGTGGCTAGGGCCGTGAGTGTTCGTCGATGGCTGCAATTGAATCTCACAAACTGCAATCGAGTTGTAATCGTGAGATCTATTTCGTACAAATCTCGCAAAAGCAAGTTCGTCGGCTGGTAGGGCTCCGGCTAGGCTGTCGGCGGAGAATAAAGGATCGACGAGACTTCGTTGTTGGTTGTAGAGGGCTGGCGAGTGTTCTTCGGCAGCTGTAGGGGACCGGCGAGGCTTCGTCAGTTGTAAAGGGAGCTCGTCGTCGGCTGTAAGGGGGCGCTTTCGTTTGTCACCTGGCTGTAAGGAACGCCGGCGAACCTTCGTCGGCTGTTGTTGGATGCCGGCGAAAGTTGTCGACGACTATAAAGGCTGGAGGCGGATGTCGAAAGCTTGTGAAGGGCCGGCGGCGACAGCTGCAAAGGCTAGCTAGGGTTTTTGTTTTAGCTCTAATACCTAATTGAAATTGAATAATCAATTTTGTATTTTTCTAATTATACAATTAGGCTACATATAGGAGTAATTAAGAATAAATAAGGAAATTAACTACGACAAATAATAATTTTTCTAATCTACATATTTGACTTTCACTTTATACAAATAATAATAATAATATCGAATATTCCAACAGAAATATATTCATATAATGCTGCAAGTAAAGTAAATAAGCATTAGGAGTTTAATCCTAAAAAGTGAGATGGAAAACACATGAACATGTCATTAACTTCTTGAAGGAAAAGCTCAAGACGAATCCAGACATTTTTGTTTTCCTAACTAAATTCCTTAACATATTTTTTTCTTCGATTTGATTTTTCCGTTAGTGTTAGTGTTGAATTGTATACAGTTGTCATAGCCGAATTATTAGCATTGTATATACTTAATTTAGTTCGGAAAAATTATTATGATCCCTTAAATTAAGGGATTTGTAACGTTAGACTTAATTTCTTGATTTAGATAGATTAGTTTCTTTTTTTCTCTTTAGAGTAGTCTGTATACCAATAATTCTGAAGTATGAGAAAATCATTCCAAACCTTTTTCTTTTGTTATGGCATCAGAGCTGTAAGGCTCGATCCTCTATTTTCTCTTGGCCTTAATCGCCACTTAATCCTCTTTCTTCTCTTTTACTGTTTTCGACCTTAATCGCCATTCTCTATCGACCTTCATTGCCGACAAAAATTTCTGGGTCTATGGGTCTTCAATCGGCCTTCATTGCCGAGAAAATTTCTGGGTTTGGACACCACCACTGCTACCGAAATCTGTTTGTGCCCTAGCCACCGCCACCGCTGCCAAATCTGTTGCCCAAACCAGGAAGTGCCCTAGCCTCCGTTGCCGTCACCAGATCCTTCGCCGAGTCAATTTGCATCGCTCGATTCCAGCCTTGTCGCCGGCGAAATCAGATGATGAAGCCCTTCGTCGTCGATTCCAGTTTCGTCGCCGTTCAAAATTCGCCTTCGATTCGTCG
The DNA here is from genome assembly GCA_016647705.1 of Eucommia ulmoides. Lineage (NCBI taxonomy): Eukaryota > Viridiplantae > Streptophyta > Magnoliopsida > Garryales > Eucommiaceae > Eucommia > Eucommia ulmoides. The sequence goes on along the minus strand of CM028338.1, from coordinate 17,394,403 downwards.
TCGATTCTCCATCGAAGGCTTAGTTTGGTTCATTAAGCCTACCCACTGACCAAAGAAAAAAAAAAAAGGAAGAGAGGGGCATACCCACTCTGCTTCAGCACTACTTTTAGCAATAACACTTCCTGGGCCATTGATCTGAATTCCGCCTCAGCACTACTTTTAGCAACAACACTATGCTTCTTGCTCATTCAAGTGACCATATTGCCCCATAGAAACGTACAGTATCCCGATGTTGACCTTCTATCAGTGACTGAACCTGCCCAATCAGCATCTGTATACACCTCAGTCCCTCTCTTCTCATTTTTCTTGAATAAGAGCCCTTTTCCTGGTGTACTTTTTAGATAACGAAGAATTCGATACACAGCTTCCAGATGTTCTTCACATAGGGAATGCATCAATTGACTTACCATGCAAGCAACGAAAGCAATGCCAGGACATGTATGTGATAAGTAGATCAGTCTTCCAACCAGTCTTTTGTATCTTCCAATGTCTACTGGATATCCATCTTTTACATCTCCAAGTTTAGCATTAGCTTCTATTGGAGTGTCAGAAGGTGTGCAACTACTCATTCCAATTTCTTTCGAGAGATCTAGAATATACTTCCGCTGCGAAACTACAGTGCCCTTTTTTGACCTTGTCACTTCCATTCCAAGAAAATACTTTAGTTGGCAGAAATCTTTAATCTCAAATTCCTTGGCTAGACTCTGCTTCAATCTGCTTATCTCTTCTAAATGATCTTCAGTTAGAATTATATCATCCACATATATAATCAAGACAGAGATCTTGTCTTTGGTAGATGTCTTTGTGAAGAGAGTATAATCAAATTGCCCTTGTGTATATCCTTGACTCTTAACAAACTTTGTAAATCTCTAAAACCAAGCTCTAGGAGACTGTTTAAGATCATATAGAGATTTCTTTAGTTTACATACCTTGGTTCTAAATTTCTCAATAAAGCCAAATGGAGGTTCCATATAGACTTCCTACTCTAAGTCTCCATTCAAAAAAACATTCTTCACATCTAGCTGATTCAAAGTCCAATCAAGATTAGCAACAACAGACAAGAGTACCCGAACTGTATTTAGCTTTGCCATTGTAGAAAAAGTCTTAGAGTAGTCCACTCCATATGTCTCAGTGAAGCCTTTAGCTACAAGACGAGTCTTGTATCTTTCCAAAGATCCATCTGAGTTGTACTTCACGGTAAATTCCTATTTGCAGCCAACAACTGTCTTCCCATCTAGCAAATCCACTTTCTCCTAAGTAGCATTATTCTCCAGAGCTCTCATCTCCTAAAAAATTGTTTCTTTCCACTCAAGAACATTTAGAGCCTCCTGGACATTATTGGGAATGACCACACTAGACACTTGTGAAATAAAGGCACAATATGAAGATGAAATATTTTTGTAAGATGCAAAATTTGACGAAGGATGTTTAGTATAAGACCTAATACCTTTCCTAAGAGCAATGGGAAGATCAAGCAAACTAGGAGAATTTGACTTAGAATTATCTGGATGAATCTTTGACAAGTCATCATAAATTTCATGATCCAACCTCTGATTAGATTACTTGAAATGAATTAATCAATTGTATATCACATTAATCATACAATATGAGACTACATATAGGAAAACTTAAGAACTAAAAAAGGTAAATAACTAATTACAATTAACTATTTTCCTAATCTGTATATTTGACTTTCCATATATACAAATACTACCAATATTGAATATTCCAACACTCCCCCTCAAGCTGGTATGAAGATATCTTCCATTGTCAGCTTGCATACTAGATAGTCGAATCTCTTCTTTGGTAATCCTTTTGTTAGAATGTCTGCGATCTGTTCAGTAGTCGGTACATATGGCATACATATTTATCCACTATCGATCTTTTCCTTGATGAAATGTTTGTCCACTTCCACATGTTTTGTCCGATCGTGCAACACCGGATTGTGAGCAATCGCAATGGCTGATTTGTTATCACAGTAGACCTTCATAGGTACTGAATTAGATATCTTCAACTCTCCGAGTAATCTGTTAATCCATAACACTTCACAGATGCCGTGAGCCACTGATCTGTACTCCGCTTCTGCGCTGCTTCTAGTTATAACATTCTGTTTCTTGCTCCGCCATGTGACAAGGTTCCCACCAACAAAAGTACAGTAACCGGAGGTCGATCTCCTGTCCGTGATGCTCCCAGCCCAGTCTGCATAGGTATAAACCTCTACAAGGTGGTGGCCACGTTTCTTGTACAAAATTCCCTTTCCGGGAGTACCCTTTAAGTACCTTAGTATTCTATAGGCAGCATCGAAGTGTTCTTGTCCTGGTGAGTGCATGAATTGGCTGACCATGCTTACGGCAAAGGCTATATCAGGACGGGTATGTGATAAGTAAATTAATCGCCCCACTAGTCTTTGATATTGTTCTTGGTTTATCACAACTTCTGGTTTGACCGGTTGTAATTTCTCATTCGGTTCACTTGGAGTTTCTACAACTTTGCACCCGAGTAACCCTGTTTCATTCAGTAGGTCGAGTACATACTTTCTTTGACTCAAAAATATGCCTCCCTTTGATCTAGCAAATTCCATTCCAAGAAAATATTTTAATGGACCTAAGTCTTTGATTTCAAAATTATCAGCAAGTTTTCCTTTAAGTCTTCTCAACTCATCACTATCACTTCCTGTTAAGATAATATCATCTACATAGACAATTAAAATGACAATCTTACCTCAATTGAGTGTCTATAAAACATAGTATGATCTGCTTGGCTTTGTTGATAACCCTGACATTTTACAGTGGTTCCAAAGCGTTCAAACCACGCTCTTGGAGACTGTTTTAGGCCGTATAGTGACTTCTTTAACTTGCACACCTTTCCTTGTCCTATCTTTCTTTCAAAGCCCGGTGGTAAACTCATGAACACTTCTTCCTCCAAGTCTCCATTTAGAAAGGCATTTTCACGTCTAATTGGTGTAGTGGCCAATCAAGATTCACAGCTAAGGACAATAGAACCGGAATCGAATTTATCTTAGCAACTGGAGCAAATGTTTCTTGGTAGTCTATTCCATATGTCTGCGTGAACCCTTTAGCCACGAGCCTTACTTTATACCGTTTTATGCTTCCATCTGCCTTCCACTTAACTGTGAATACCCACTTGCACCCGACTATCTTTGTATCCTTTGGCGAATCAACTATTTCCCACGTACCACTCCTTTTAAGAGCATTCATCTCTTCCAGAACTGCTAGCTTCCAACCTGTATCACCTAGTGTTTCCTCAATGTTCCTTGGAATAAACAGATTAGTAACTTTAGAAGTAAAGACTCTATAAGGTTCGGAAAGTTTTGTGTAGGATACATATCTAGATATGGGGTGATTGGTGCAGGTTCTAACTCCTTTCCTGATGGCTATAGGGAGATTAAGATCTGGAGGAATACTGGAATGAGAAGATTCATTAGGAGGTGGTAAAGATATAGGATTACCTGGATCATTGCTTGGGGAGTCGGATTGACCTTGTGCTAGAACAGTAGGCTGATTTGTATTCTTTTTTGTACCTCTCCGAGTATAAACCCGCAACTCAGTACATGATTGTGGTATTTCTTCATCTGTTTGTGAAGGAATTATGCTCGGCACTTGTGTACTAGTAGGGATCCCTTTTTGTTTTTCAATATTGTCATCACTTGTTTTTTACTGATTTGGAGGAAAAATTTCTAAGACTGTGGTAGGGTAGATCATCAGTGACCCAAAAATTCTCTTCCATTACATTCTCCCCCTGAAAGGGATTTTTGTCAAAGAAGGAAACATTTTCCAAAAACGTGACGTCCATACTAACATGAATTTTCTTGGTTTGTGGATTGTAACACTTATACCCTTTTTTATTTGGTGCATAACCGATGAAAACACATTTTTCTGCTTTAGGATCAAGTTTAGACCGAAATTGGCTAGGAATATGAACATAAGAGGTGCAGCCAAATATTTTAAGAGGCAGGTCAGCTGATATCCTAGAAACTGGAAAGTGTGTTTTGAAATTATCAAATGGTGTGGTGTAATTTAGAATACGTGTAGGCATGCGATTTATTAAATATGCGGCTGTTAAAAGAGTATCACCCCACAAATATTTTGGAATATGCATAGAAAACATGAGTGCACGTGCGACTTCGAGTAAGTGTTTATTTTTTCTTTCAGCAATGCCATTTTGTTGGGGCGTGTCACGACACGTGGATTGATGTAGAATACCATTTGTTTTTAAAAAACTGCCTAAATAGTCATTGAAATATTCTGTTCCATTATCTGTGCGAAGAATGCTAGGTTTCATTTGAAATTGATTTTCTAGCATAATGCAAAAATCTTTAAATAAAGCTGCTACATCAGATTTTGCACGCATCAAATATGTCCAACATAAACGTATATGATCATCAATAAATGTCACAAACCATCTTTTTCCGGATAGTGTTGTGATTTTTGAGGGACCCTATACATCGCTGTGAATTAAATAAAATGGTTTAGATGCACGATCTGGTTTTGAAATATAAGAAATACGCTGACTTTTTGCAAACAAACAACTTTCACAATAAAAGGAAGAACAATCCATATTCGTAAATAACGTCAGAAACAAATGTTTAAGATATTGAAAACTTGGATGTCCTAATCTAAGGTACCAAAGCATGATTTTATCACGAACAGACGTTGAACTCATACCACTGGTGCCGTGAGTTGTTTAATTCCTCAAGGAGTTATCATCGAAGTAATACAGGCCATCCACCAATCTAGCACTGCCAATCATCTTCCCCGAGCTCTGGTCCTGAAAGAAACATTGAGATTCAGAGAAAATGGCATGGCAATTCGAATCTCGCAATAGTTTACTTACAGATAAGAGGTTACAAGTAAGTTTAGGAACGTGGAGGACCGTTTTTAGATTAACACTATCTGAGATTGTTATTTGGCATTTTCCTGCAATGGGTGAGAAACTACCGTCTGCAATTCTAATACTTTCATTACCAGAACACAGTGAATAGGTATTGAAAAGGTGATAAAAACTTGTCATATGATCAGAAGCACCTGAATCAATAATCCAAGGTGCTGAGTTAAAGGAACAAAAAAAGGCTCTAAATTTACTACCTGTTTGAGCTAAGGAAGCATTAGGAGTACCAAATGATGGATTGACAGTCAACAGTTTCAGAAGTTGATCAATTTGGTCTTTGTTGAATGGAGTGGTGGCAGCTTCATGCGCGGAAGGATAGGATCGGTTAGATTTTTCTCCCGTTTTGTTGCTCTTCAAATTTGTTGGTTTCCCATGGATTTTCCAGCATGTTTCCTATGTATGACGGGGCTTGTTGCAGTAGTCGCACCATATACGAGGACGTTCCTCTGCTCGGCGTGGAAACCTGCTGGAGTGAGCATTAGCAGCAGCCAAAGCAGACTGGTTAATTGGAGCAACTGTAGGGCTGATAATTTTGTGGCTTGTTAAGCATAACGTTCCGACGGGTCTCCTCCCTTCAGACCTCCGAGAAAACCTCATTAATTGAGGGAAGAGGTTGACGACCAATGATTCGTCCCCTAACTTCGTCAAGTTCCGGTTTCAGACCTGCTAGGAACTTAAAAACACAATCATCATCCACCAACTTCTTATAGTGGCTATAATCCTTGGTCGAATGCCATTTATGATCGTCGAACATATCTTGATCTTGCCATATTCTCTTCAATGAATTGAAATACTTGGTGATACTGTCTTCGCCTTGACGGATATCACGGAGTTTTAGAGTCAACTCATACTTTTGAGATTGGTTTCTCAGATCAGAATACATCTGATTTACATTGTCCCAAAGTTCTTTCGCCGTAGGGTAGCACATGTAGTTGGAGCTGATTTCTTCATCCATAGAGTTTACGAGCCATGTCATCACCATGGAGTTTTCAGCATCCCAAGTCGTATGCGACGGATCTTTGATGGAGGGCTCCTTTGCATCATTGGTTAGATATCTCATCCGTCCTCATCCACGGATATACATTCGCACCGATTGAGACCAACGTAAGAAATTGGTTCCATTCAGACGAACAGAGGTGATTTGGATGGAGTGGGATTCGGAAGGGAGATGCTTTGGTTCGGTAAGTTGGCTGAACTTTGGAATGGATTCCGAGGTAACGTCGGACATGGTGAAGGCAAGGGGAAATACCGTCAAAAATTAAGAATCGTCGGGTTGGCCTTCAACGAGTAAATCTCGCGAAACCAAGCTGCTGGATGCTGAGTTGACTCACTGAGTTGACTCGCTGAGAATCGTCTGAGTTGACTCACTGAGAATCACTGAGTTAACTTGCTGAGTTGACTCGGTTTCGTCGATTTCAAGCAAATCCGGCAGCGGTGGCTAGGGCGGCGAGTGTTCGTCGGTGGCTGCAATCGAGTTGAAATCGCAAGATCTGTTTCGTACAGATCTCGCGAGGGTTCGTTCGTCGGCTGTTAGGGCTCCGACGAGGCTGTCGGCGGCAAATAGAGGATTGACGAGGCTTCGTTGTCGGTTGTAGAAGGCCGGAAAGTGTTCGTCGGCGGCTGTAGAGGACCGGCGAGGCTTCGTCAGTTGTAATGAGGGCTCGTCATTGGCTGTAGGGGAGCTTTCGTTCGTCGCCTGGCTGTAAGAGACGCTGGCGAACCTTCGTCGGCTGTTGTTGGATGCCGGCGAATGTCGTCGACGACTGCAATTGCCGGCGGCGAACTTCGAAAACTTGTAAAGGGCCGGCGGCTACGCAGAGGCTAGGATTTTTTGGGTTTTAGCTCTGATACCGACTTGAAATGAATTAATCAATTGTATATCACATTAATCATACAATATGAGACTACATATAGGAAAATTTAAGAACTAAAAAAGGTAAATAACTAATTACAATTAACTATTTTCCTAATCTGTATATTTGACTTTCCATATATACAAATACTACTAATATTGAATATTCCAACAAGATTCTTGGTAGTGTGCTATGGGATATTTCCTCTTTTTGTGCCAGATACTCCTTTGAATATGCAAGACCTTTATACCGTTTTGCACACATCTCTGTTATTTGAGTATTTTTGAATCTGAGATGGCATTGCCAAAGGTCGTTCATTGGTAGGTTCAATATTTTTAACATTTAATTCATTTGTTTATCCAAATTTTGTATTTTCCATATCATTCTCTTTTGGTAACTGTTTGTGAGAAACATCATCATGAACAAACTCAAAAATTGAACCATCTAAAAAATCATCTTCACTAGTGCTCTCCTCCTGAAGATGGGAATTGTTGTAGTAGGATTGTCCTTAAAAAAATATGACATTCATAGACACGAACATTTTTTTTGAAACAAGATTAAAACGTTTATAACCTCTTTGATTTGTAGGATAGCCTAGAAAAATACATTTATGTGCCTTTGGATCAAGTTTAGAACGTCTAGGATCATAATTATGAACAAAGACCACACTTCCAAATTTTTTTAAGGGATTATTTGTTGTTAGTCTAGTGGTGAGAAAGCATTTGGTGAAAAGTTTTATTGGTGTTTTAAAGTTCAAAATTCTCGTAGGCAGCCTATTAATCAAATAAGTGGTTGTTAAAACAACTTCTCCCCAAAGATACTTAGGAACCTTAGTTTGAAAACTTATAGCTCTAGCAATTTCAAGGAGATGTCTGTTTTTTCTTTCAGCCACCCTATTTTGTTGAGGTGTATTATTACTAGAACTTTGGTGAACAATCCCCTTTTCGGCAAAAACATTCCCTAACACATTGTTAAAAAATTCCTTTCCATTATCACTTCGAAATTTTTTAATCTGAGTCTGAAATTGTGTTTAAAATTTTTTAAACACAATCTCAACATCAGATTTTTCTTTTAAAAGGAACACCCAAGTGACTCAAGTATAATCATCAATGAAAGTAACAAACCTGCGTTTTCCAGAAAAAGTTGGCACTCTAGAAGGACCCCAAACATCACTATGAATCATGGTAAATGGTTTTGATTTTTTATATGGTTGAGATGGAAAAATAGCCCGATGATGTTTTGCTAATTCACAAGATTCACACCGAAAAACAGAAGGATTTTTATTCATAAATAACTTGGGAAACAAATGTTTTAAATATTGAAAATTTGGATGTCCTAATCGATAATGCCCTAACATAATTTTATTGTCACTAGAAACAGAAATAGAATTGAAACAAGTCTATTGATCTTCCATTCCAAAGGTTGATCCGTTATTAAAGAGGTAGAGGCCACCATCTTGTTTAGCACCCCCAATAATCTTCCCTGAGGTTAAATCCTGAAATTCACAACGAGAAGACCAAAAATTAACTTAACAATTATGATCAAGAGTTAATTTGTTGTCATATATGAGATTATATGACAAATGAGAAATGTGCAAAACATTTCTAGGAATTAGAGAAGGGGAAATGGTAATTGTTCCATTTCCAGCAACAGTAGCAAAAGAGCCATCAACAATTTTAACATTTTGATTCCCTACACAAGGTGTATATGAAGAAAGAAATTGCGAAATGATGGTCATATGATTTGTAGCACCTGAATCTAATATCAAGGAGCCATTAGACTTGGTACAAGCGATGGCGGCAGTGAAAGAGTTACCTAATTGTGCTATAGAACAAGATGGGTTAGAATTTCCTAAGATTGGGACTGAAACATTTTATATAGATGCTCTATCTATTCCTTTGTAAACGGAAATGACTCTGAGGAAGATTGTTGCCCTGGATCTGTGCTGCTAGCTTGAAATGCGCTGACATCTCCCCCTGACCTGGTGTCACTGCCTGGTTTTTTCTTCCAATTTTTCGGTTTCCTGTGCAGCTTCCAGCAATTTTCCCGAGTATGTCACGGCCTTCTACAATGGTCACACCTAGGCCTCTGCTTTCCTCCTTACCTATCTCCTTCTAAATCTGCACCGCTCGCCACAAGAGCAGATCCCTCACTATCTGTTTTTGGTTCATCGATGTTCTTCAACATCACTTGCCGCCGTGCATCTTCTCTACATACTTCCGAAAAGACCTCCCTTATCGTCGGCAAGGGAACCTCATCGAGTTCTTTGTTCAAATTAGCCAAGAACACAAATACCCGACCTCTCTCAATCTTCTTTTTGTACCAAGCACTATCATTTGAATTTTTCCATTGTTCATCTTCAAACATATCCAATTCCTGCCAAACTATCATCATATCATTATAGTAGGTTGTTACCTCACGATTGCCTTGCTGCATCTTCTTCCACATTCGAGTGTTTAATTCGAACAATTGTGAATGATTGTCCAAATTTGAATAGGTTTCCCGAACTGCTTCCCAGACATCGCGAGCCGTCGGCAGGAACAAGAAGGGCTTTCCATCAATTGGTTCCATGGAATTGATCAGTTAGGCAGTCACCATTGAGTTTTCCGAATGCCACTGCCTGTATCTCAGATTGTCGGTGGCTGGCGGTTTCATTTCGCCATTCAAGTGTCCGAGTTCCCCTTTGTGGTCGATCACTAACCTCATAGATTGAGACCACTCAAGGTAATTTTTTCCATTCAATTTGTGAATGGTAATTTGAAAAGAGTTTTCAGAAAATGAGGTAGCCAAAATTAGCTGTTGCGAAGCTCCCCCCGACAACATCGCCAAAAGCAGCGACTGCAAACCCCCCGACAACATCGCCCCGCTACTGGCGTCCGCCGAGACTGAGCCGGAACCAACCATGGCAGCCTTGAAATTCATGATCGAACCCTAGGGCTCTGATGCCATATAGAAAGAAAGGAGGGAATAATTTTATTATTCATTGATACAATTATAAAGGAGCAAATAACTTTAAATAGGAAAAGAATGACACACGGCTGCTAACCCTAAAATTTCATACAATCAATGAATTTCCTAATTTATTCAAATCACTATTTTCCTAATTTATTCAAATCTCTAATCAATCAAACCTTAACAAAAAATAACCCTAATTTACCGACACCAATCAATTGACTATTTAGTGTAAATTTGAAAACCCTAAGCCTTTCCGCATGAATCAGTCGACTGATCAATGTCATTCGGTCGACTGATTTATTACGAAATCCAACATCAAGGGCTCTTTGTTTGAATGGGTCGACTGACTGTTGCACTTGGTTGACTAATTATGCATGGTTTACTACCCTTAAGTTTTTTGTCTCAATCGGCCGACTGACCACATGCTCCGGTCAACCTTTTTTAAGATTTTCAAAAAATAGCCTATGTTAGTTACACATAGCTGATTGTTTTTCAATTTCAGTTGTCTTTTTTGGACAATATAGTTTGAACATGTTTAGAGTACCAAAATTTATAGATGCAAAAAAGGATTATATCTACATGCTTAATAATGCCACGGAAACATGCTTTTTTAGTATATTAATTGTCGTGTATGTAATCCTAATCAAGTTGATATGAAAAATGGTCAACATATAGGTTGTTTTCACCTAGAGAAGACAAAAACTGTTTGGAAATATCTTCATCCTTTCATATGTCCATCTCGACTTCTGATTCCTCATTTCATGCTTGAATCATTGGATCATTCAATGTTTGATGGTTTCAGATACAAAACTCAACAAATGCATTTGTCAAATACAAACTCAACAAATGCATTTGTTTGTTTCTCATTCAATTTCTGTTCTTAATCCCTTGTGTTTGTGTGGCTTTTAAATTGTTTCCACCTTCTCCATCTGAATTTGTTGTGTTGGGTTAGGAGATATATTATAATATTTTTTATAATTGAAATTCAATTCATATTTTTACCTTTTGATTTTAGATTTGTAATTTATTAATGCTATATTTTTATTATTATTATTTTAATGTTGTGCGCCTAGCTTTGCTCAGGCTAGCGCCTAGGCTCCAGGGGACCTTGTGAGCCTCGTTGCGCCTAGAGCCTTTAACAACTATGGTCTCATATTCCCATGCCATATCGGGTTCTTTCTAAGTTATATTTTGGTAATACTAAAATCAATTTTTTTTTCTGGATAAAGGTACAATAAAAAACTAATTCTAGGGGAAAAAAAAGTAAATATTCAATTGCTAGAATATTTAACAAATTTTTTCAATAATTATATTTTATTACAATGATTTTTCTCATAAAAAAGGAATGTGAAATATACAGAAGTTACTTTGACTATGAAGTTGATTTTGATCTATAATGTATTAATTAAAGTTGGCTATTATGAATGAAAAATTAAAAATGAGTTATTTCATAAATTATATTGAAAGTACCCCCCAGCAAACTTTGATTTATTTCTTAGTCGACCTCATTAAATAACCCATAATGGTCCGATTGATTTACCTCTTAGTTTGTGTTTTCAGATTTTCAGTTATGAACCTTTGTAATGCATCCTAAACTCCTAGAGAGTAGAACGCATATGCAAAGATGTAATTCTGTTGTCTGTGTAGGCTCTAATCCTGAAGTACTTTGAATTGTTTTCACAGTTTACTGTGATCTGAATCAAGTCTGGTTTTACCTTATCGAATAGTCACACGTGTGTGTGTGTACATAGTAAGAGGACTTAGAAGTTAGAACAAGTAATTTAAGCAATAAGTTCAACACGTTTAAGCAATAACCAAAACTTGCATTTCATGATATGCTTGAAGTTGAATATTCAAGAACACTTCTCTGTTTGAATGACGAGAATTACTCAATCGAGCGAACTGTCTGAACTTGCAGGTAAATGCTCCATCATGTCATGACTGTTCCACTCTTCGTGCTTGGTGGGAAGAAGATGAAGAAAGAAGACACCGCTTCTTTAAAACTGTTGTAGGGTCTGACGAGTTGCCACCTAGTGATTGTGTTCCCGAGGTTGCATATTTTATCCTACGGCAGCATGTTGAAGCTCCATCAATGTGGTCAATTTTCCCTCTCCAGGTATTCTGACACACCATGCTACTATGTGTTGTTAGTGCTCTTTAACCACATGCAATATTCTCAAGCTTTTCTAATCTTATCCAACCTAATGATCGAAGAACCGTTAGTAACCCTACTTTTGTGCAACTATGATCATACCACCACTCCAGAAGTTCTTGACATGACAGGACCTCTTTGGCATGCCCATGGTTTAAATTAACTTCTGTAGTTTGAAATTTGTGGAAACTACTTGAACAACTTCCGAGGCATGACCAACACTTTAAACATCACCATATGGTTCTTATAGAGTATCTAAGTAACATCACCCCCTCATGCATATCCATACTCACAGGAAAAATAATATGGTGAGATAAATCTAATAGATTGGTAACAAGGAGATATGATACAGAAGATGATGAAATGTTGTGCTGGTGTCGAAAATGAAATTACTTATTCAAAAGGTGATCATAATCATTATCATGCATGTGCATGTATTTAGATAAACATGCACAGGTAAAGATTCATAAATATCTGTATATCTGTCTAATACATATCAATTGATCTATGCATTGTTTTATATTTCGCATGTGAGCTTTTATGTTGTCGACACTGCATTGCATCGCCTCCACATCCATTTTCCATGCGACATAAAATATATTGTGCTTCAAGTTGATTTTGAATTGTTTTCCTGGTTCAACTTTGAAGCTGCTGTTGGAAATAAAAGTTGTCAACTTACAATATATCAGCTAGTTAAGAATCCCAGTTGTCTCTCATTTTTTAATAAACTCGAGTTTGACAATTTAAGTGAATTGGCCTGAAAATTTCAATGAGTTCCTACCTCATTCATGGATACTGCCGAACATTAATTGAACGAGGCTACTGAATTTGTTCCATTCAAATAAAAGATAGAACCTATTATGATGTAGGAATTTGAAATTAGTCAATTTACATTTGTATTATGTCGAAGTTAAGTTGATATTCTAGAACTGAATGGTTTTTTTACAATGTCCAAGAAAATTGTACATGCAGTTTTACAATCGACCCATATATCATACTTTTTTCATTTTTGGTATAGTCAGTGGGATCAGTACCAATATGATTGTAAAAGTTCTAAAACTTTAACACAATGTAAAAATGACCCCCACTGAGAACCAAGTGCCTTCACCACTGCTTGAGAAGAGGGCTGATATCACTATGCAGTTTATGTGCCTTCATGTTCAAGATGCTTGTTCTGTACTCTTGTGCATATTTTGAGCAACTCATGCTTTTATTTGATTATAGGATTTGTTAGTATTGAAAGAAAAATACAGAACACGCCCTGCAGCTGAGGAAACAATCAACAATCCAACTAATCCAAAGCACTACTGGCGATATCGTAAGTACATATGCTATACATCTCGAAACATTTTTATTACGTCTTTATATTTTTGTTAAATCACATTCTTTTTCTGTGATTTGAATGCATGCGAAAAATGTTATTTAGGGATCAGACTATTGTAGTCCTATTTTCAACTGTCCATTCTCTAAGTTCTCTCTCTCTATATATATTCTTTTACCTGTAGGTCCTTGCATATTTTCTTTATTTTCTACCTCTTCTTTTTCAATGCTATAAGCTTCAAAAAGGCAATTAATTAGTGGTCTACTTTTTCCATTTCGGGTGCTAGGAACCGTGGACTTATCATAAACCTCCCACCTTGATTGCCTGTTTTAGTTTGAGTTCATTTTTAATTCTCTCTCCCCCCGCCCCGTGTGTAGACTCATATGAGATGGGGCAGGTTAAAGCTGATATTGTGCTAGTGAATGTTATGTGCAACGAGGAACATTCTAGTACATGGGACGGGAACCAAAGCAAGAGTCATTATATACCCTTACATGTGGTATGCTACCTGACTGAGGAGATGGCCCTGGATCGTTCATTATGGCGTAAAAGGATTCATGTGGCTGACCCTATTTAAGTGAGACAAAGGCTTAGTTGTTGTTACATGTGGTATGTTGTGGCTGGTCCAAAAAGCCTGCAGTTGCGTCATTTGAGGTTAGCATTGGTTTTAGGGATTTGGGGGATGACACAACCTTTAATGTTTAATTAACTTTTTTTTTTTTTTTTGGGGCCCCCAGCATCAGTGGTGCGAGGGGCTAGGTGCACAAAAGCTTCCCGCCATTGTAGGGTTTGAAAAGGGTCAGATCCCTGCATACAGGGATGTTATGTCCAAAATTAGAACCTAGGATCTCCAAGTCACAATGAAGCAACTTTGCTATTGTATCCAATGCTCTCCCTAGATTTTATTGATAACTTGAAAAAAATTACAAAAATAAGGGGGTGGGGGACTCAATACCTTACCTCTTCAAAGAATGCAACAATTGGAAAAATAAATGAAAGAAAAAGAACTATATGAATGAAAACTGAAACAAAGTTCCAGATGGTAAATCTGTTCTTCTGTTTTTAGCATTGGAATCCTCGTGGACCATTGGTGGCAAGATGGGGGGAGAAGTTGACATATGATAGAACTCTTCTAACAAATACTATAGTGAAGGAAATCATGCGACAAGATGGCCCACATCTAGTTCAGCTGTTATAGAGGAAATCAAAATGGACGTCATGCCTTTTCCTAGTAATTCTAATGATGGGAATACAGCAATGTGAAAGGCTGCTACATCTGGAAAATTTTTCTGTCCGATGCACTTGGAAGAATATGAGAGTTCAAGGGGCTCCAATGAGATGGGAGAAGCTGATTTGGTTTAAAGGTGTCCCCAAATTCAATTTTATCATGTGGGGGTGTCTAACCTTGGCATACTTGCACGATTTTCGAAAGGGTTCAGGAATATAAACCTCAAATTGATGATGACGTGTTCTTCAAATGTGCTTATCCTAGAATATTATGGAGTTTCTGTGGCAGAAACTGTTCTGCGAATTTTGCCTTCATGTAATGGAGTGAATGGGTGGCCTCTTTGAGTTGTTTTGCTGGGTCATCTCCCCCCCCCCCCAACCCCAACGAAACAAAAAAGAAAAGAAAAAACAAAAACAGAGAGAAGAATACCTCCCAACTATCTAATGTTTGTTGCTGAAGCTTTTCCAAACTGGATTGGAAGCTCAATATATATATATATATATATGAAACAGCTCATTGATATCCATCCTTCGGGAATAAAAATCTGAATAATGGCTTTGCATTGGGCGAGCTGCTAGTTCTATAGGTAATATTGGTTGCATTCTCCTCTTCTGAAGGTTAATTTTTCTTTTGAGCCTTAAACTAAAATTCATTTTAATTTTTCTTTTGAGCCTTAAACTAATTCGTTTGGTATTCAGGCGTACATGTGACATTGGAGTCCTTACTAAAGGATAAAGAACTTACAACAACAATCAAAGACCTCATCCGTGGAAGTGGAAGATCTTATCCTCTGAAAGAAGTTCAAGAAGTTGCATACCAGTGAAGCAGCCGGCGGCTTGTTGTGGACTCGGACAAGTTTCTGCAGCAACACAACTGAATGGAGTTTCGGAAAAGGCAAAGATTGCAGTCTCGTTAAGTTCTTTCTCAGGGGCAAAAGATACCTCTTCTTTGCATTTACTACAATTTTATATCTGAGTTTCATACCTTATCGCTGATCAATAAAAAATAGCAAGGTTTATTTATTTGTTTCGACCCTTATCCCTATCCCAGTTCTTTTTTCCCGGGTAACATTATTTCTTTGCTACCAACTGGAAATGTATATGTAAATCCGTTATAATATGCTTTCATTTTAATCCATAGAAGCAATAAAAGGGTAATATGTTTGTTAAATCAAGTTGTGTTTGGTATGCAAGAATAAAATGGAATGAATATGGGATTTGAATGGATATGGAATCGGAGGAATAGTCATTGTTGTTTGGTGAGATAAGTGATTTGACGTGTCATTGGAATTAAATTTGCATTTCCATGTTTGGTTATCATTGTGGAAAAACGAGAGAGATTGGAGAAATGACTTCGGATTGATTTGGAAAAAGAATTCCTATTTCAAAGGGATTTGAAAATTCCATTTTCCTTCTTTGAAATTATCATTTTAGAATTTCAATGTATTTTACAAATTCCTCTTTACAAATTCCCCTTTAGTACCTAAACAAAGGAATTTGAAAAAATAAATTTAAAAAAATATTTTTTTCAAATAAAATTTCTCCTCTAAATCTGTTACCCAAATGCATCCTAACATAATATTTTTAAGGCATAACTAAAATGAACAATTTACATTTGTTTACATCAAAACTAAAGGTGTGTTTGCTTGGGTGGAAAATGAATGGAAAAGAAAATTGTTGAAGGGGTAATTATGTCTTTCTAGTACTATTTAAAGGTTTTTTTCCATATTATTTAAGGTTTTTTGTATTGTTCCCCAACTACTATTATAAATAGAGGGAGAAGTTAGTACAATTGTCATGTCTTCTTATTCTTTTTGTATTCATTTATCTTTAACATGATATTAAGAGCAAGTTATGTGATCCTAATCTTGTAGTTCTGTTTAACCATAAATTTTTTTCCTTAAAAAGAAAAAAAAAAAAAAGAAAGAGAGAGAAACGCACAATACAAACCCTAGAACCCACATTTCCAACCCAAACATCCTTGCTGCTGCCGAAACCTTAGCTCCTCACCGTCCACCTACCACTCAAATCTGGCACCATCCAAGCCAGATCTCACTTCGACGTTATAGCTCGAACTTCGCCATCGCCAATCTACGACCTTTGCCATCGCCAATCGAACTTCTGCGACAACCACTGTCTAATCTTGTCGACTGTCACTGGAGCTTCGTCGATCGCATATCACCATGCCGAACGATTCTTTTGGCCCAGATCTGTTTGTCGCTACAGTTCTTCGCCCAGATTCAGAACTTCGCGACATCGTATGAAGTGTTGTCGAACTCTTGTGACACAATAGTTGCCGTCGTAGCCACCATCACCCAAATCTGACGTCACCCACTGCCATCGTCAACCATGAGCTACCTCAAACTAATTTAGCTAAGTTTTCATTCCTTAAAAAAATTGATTTAAGTTCTCATTCTTATATTATTTGTGGGGTTGTTTTCCTTGATCGTTATTGTGAGTTGTTCAATTGGGTGTACTTTTCTATTCATTTAACAGGTTATTAATGTCAATTACGGTGCCTCAATTGTTACCCGCTCATAAGTTGAATGGGTCCAAAATTGTACAAGTTGCAATTACCAACCAAGGGAAACGAGTTGGTTGAGGTAGTCGTAGTATTGACTTTCGAAGTGGCCAAGGTGGCCATTATCGTAGTCAACATCATCAGTGCTTAGTTTGTGGTAAGGAAAATCATACCTAAAATACTTGTTGGTACAAAGTTGTTCATTCTCCTAAGTATGCTCATGGAGAAACTTCTAATCAAGTTGCTCTCGTTTCATCATCCAACTCTTTAACTCCCAAGGCAATTTCTAATGACGAGTACATTCAATTCCTCCAGTTTAAGGCGTCTAAGTAGACATATACCCCCATCACTTCGCTAGCTCAATGAGGTAGCCTTATTGGATGTCTTTCTTTTCATTCTTCCCCTTCTACACCTTGGATTATAGACTCTGCTGCCACTGATCACATGTTAGGTACCTTTTCTTTATTTACGTATATTTAGTTATCTCCCGCATTGTCCCCTGATACTGTTGCTAATGGTTCCACCGTTCATGGTATTGGCACTGTAGAACTTTCACCCTCTTTCTTTTTATCCTCTGTCATGTATATTTTCTCTTTTGCTTTTAATTTTTCTATAAGTTAGTAGGCTTACTCAACAATTTAATTGTTCTATTTCTTTCTTTCTTGATTCTGTCATTATCTAAGATTTGAAAACACAGAAGACGATTGGCGTAAGACGTGAGAAAAATTACCTTTATTACTTTGATGATCATGACGAGACACCTGTTATCTCACCCACTGCCTATCCTGTTGTTGCATCTGTCCACCAAATTCATTGTCGTTTAGGTAATCCATATCTTGCCAATCTAAAGGTACTTGTTTCTAGTCTACGTCATTTGTTCTCCTTAGATTGTGAGTTATGTTAATTGGAAAAATATCACCGTACTTCATTTGCTTCTCCGACTCAGTTTCGACCATAAAATTCTCTTAGTTTAGTTCATTCAGATGTTTGGGATCCTTCTCGTATTGCGTCTATCTTAGGCTTTCATTATTTTGTCATATTTGTTGATGATTTCTCTAGGGTTACATGGCTCTATTAAATGAAAGATCAATCTAAATTGTTCTTAATTTTCTCTGTCTTTTGTGCTGAAATTAAAACTCAATTTAATGTGCCCGTGCGTATACTTGCATATACTTCGTAGTGATAATGCTCAAGAATATTTTTCTCAACCCTTTACTTCCTTCATGTCACAGTCTGGTATACTGCATCAGTCTTTTTGTCTTCACACACCACAGCAAAATAGAGTCGTTGAGCGTAAGAATCGACATCTCCTAGAAGTGACTCGAATTCTGATGTTTGAGATAAATGTTCTAAACACTTCTGGGTAGATGCAGTTCTTACAGTTTGCTTCTTGATCAATAGAATGTCATCTTTTATCCTGAATCGCAAAGTTCCTCATTCTATTCTTTTTTCCCTAATCACCCTGGTTTGCTTTACCTCCCGGTATCTTTGGATGTGTCTGTTTTGTCGACTAGTTGACTCTCAATAAGGATAACTGAGATCTCTGTGCCATAAAATATGTTTTCCTTGGTTATTCTCGCATACAAAAGTGTTATCAGTATTGTAGTCCTTCTTTACGTTGTCTTTTCATCTATGCAGATGTCACTTTCTTTAAGTGCACCCCTTACTTTTCTGCCACATTCTCTCAGGATGATTTGGATGTCACCCCTCTTTTTTCAAGCCTCCTAGATCCGACACTATCTCCTTTGACTCCAAAACATATCCCGCATAGTCGTTTTTCACCACCTTTGCAGGTATACTGTCGTCACCAGAAGGTAGCTTCTGCCATCAAGCCCATTATCTCTGTGTCTTCAGAACCAGTTCATCCATTTGTATCTGACTTAGACATACCCATTGCTGTCTAGAAGGGTAAGCGCATATGTACTCAACATCCTATTTCTAACTTTGTCTCATATGCACATCTATCTTCTTCATATTCTTCTTTTGTTGCTCCTCTACCCTCTGTTTCTATTCCTAAATCTGCCACATAGGCTCTCACTCACCCTGGTTAGATGACCTCAATGGAAGACGAAATAAGCTTCACATCAAAATTGTACTTGAGATCTTATCTCACTTCTGCCTAACAAAATAATAGTTAGATGTAAATAGGTGTACATAGTTAAAGTTTATCCAGATGGCAAAATTGATCGACTCAAGGCTCATTTAGTTGCCCAAAGTTACACTCATATATATGGTCTTGATTATTTTGAGACTTTTTCTCCCGTTACCAAACTCGCTTCTATTCGCTTATTTATCTCTTTGACTACCATCTTTCGTTAGTTGTTGCATCAACTTGATATCAAGAATACATTCTTAAATGTCTATTTGTTTGAGGAAGTATACATGGAGCAACCTCCTGGGTTTGTTGCTCAATGGGAGTCTGATTTGGTATGTCGATTGAAGAAATTCATTTATGGCCTCAGTCTTCTCGAGCATGGTTTGGGAGATTCAGTGAAGTAGCAACTGAATTTGGTTTTTGTCATTGTGGAATCGATCATTTTGTATTATACAAACACAGTAAAGTCAGGAGAATATTGTTGATTGTGTATGTAGATGACATCGTTTACTAGGGACGACCACTAGAGTATTCCGGAACTCAAAATGTTTTTGCATAGCTAATTTCAAACCAAAGATTTGGGTTAATTGAAGTATTTATTGGGAATTGATCTTTCACGATTAAGTCAAGGTATTTACCTATGTCAGAGAAAATGTGTTCTTGATCTGTTGAGTGAAACAAGAATGCTAGGAGTTAAACCGATTGATTCACCTATGAATCCAAACAACAAAGTATTAACAGATCAAGGTATACCACTGACAGATTCAGTGCAATACAGACGGTTAGTTGGGAAGTTGAACTACTTGACAATTACTAGACTAGATATTTCTTTTGCTGTAAGTGATATCAGATAGTTCTTGGATCGTGCCACGACGAATCATTGTGATGCAATGATTCATATCCTTCGATATCTGAAAGGTTCTCCAATATGTGGTTTCTTGTATAAGAACTTCGATCGTACTCAAATTAAAAGATATACAGACGTAGATTGGGTCGGATCTCTCTCAGATAGGAAATCTACTACAGAGTGTTGTGTATTTGTTGGAAGTAATCTCGTTTCTTGGAAGAGTAAAAAGTAGACAGTTGTGGTGCGATCAAGTGCAGAATCAGAATACAGGGCGATAACTCATTCCACTTGTGAATTAACCTGGTTGAAACATTTGTTGGAAGAATTTAGATTCGAACACACTTAACTGATGGATCTGATATATGATAATCAAACAACACTTCACATTGCATCTAACCTAGTCTTCCATAAGAGGGCAAAACACGTTAAAATTGATTGCCACTTCATTCGAAAAAAAATGTTGCAAAAGCAGCTAGAGACTAAACATGTAAAGTCGATTAATCAGTTTGCTAATTTATTCACTAAACTGTTAAGGGGCTCAAGGATAAAATATATTTGTAATAAATTAGGAGCATAGAATATATATGCTCCAATTTGAGTGGGAGTGTTAAAGGGATAATTAGTCTTTCCAGTACTGTTTAGGGTTTTCTCATATTATTTAGAGTTTCTTATATTGTTCTCTAACTACTATTATAAATAGAGAGAGAGACTAACACAATTGTTATGTCTTCTCATTCTTTTTTGTATTCATTTATCTCTTTAACAAAAATGAAAAGAAAAATAGGATGAAAAATAGAAAAAAAAAAAAATGTTTGGTATAGGTGGAAAATGAGAAGAAAAAATAATTTTTTTTCCATGCAAATTTGGGAGAAAAATAAATAAAGTAAAGGAAAGTAAAATTACAATTATACCCTTGATAATAGAATTTTTATTTATTTTTATAATATATGAGGGTAAAATAATAAATTATATTAAAGTGAATTATTTTCTCTCCTTTGATTTTTCTTTCCAAATCAAACAATACTAGAAAAAAATATTTTTTCTTTTATTGGATAAAAATATTATCATCTAATTTTTATTTTTATTTTTTTTTCATCCTTTTAACCAAACGTACTCTATATTTAGAATTTTAAGGTTGAATATGCTAAATATTTACCTTTTGGGTTTTTACTTTCTTAAGAAGACTAAATTGAATATGTATATTTATGAAATAAAATAACTTAGTTTTTATCCCATTAGACATTTTACATCATTAGGTAAAATTTTAAATCTAAGGGTTGAGATTAAAACTAAAGTTTTAACATTTATAAACTAGGGCTACTATTGTATGTAAGCCTTATGGTCAGTCTTGTAATACATTCAGTGACTTTTATTTGTAAAATGTTACAATCTCATTCATTAATAAAATGTATTTTGATATTATTCTCGAATTTTATCAATGTTTTTGTAGACCCTAAATATAAAGTTAAAATGTTTTAACTTTTTAATGTAATTAAAAGGCGAATACAAAAAATATTTGGTAACTTGTATCATAAATTATTCCTAGTTGGTATTGGATTGTTAAAACAACTTTTTAACAATCTAGTCCAGCTTGATGTAGTGTTTTCTCTTATGAGAATGGTGAATCTTAAACCATTAATATGAGATTATAGAACAACCACAATGAGACTTAATAAAATAGTAAGGGATCGAACGTTATTATCCTTGATATTCTACATGGTTTCTTTCCTCAATGTCAAAATAAAATATTTAAGTTGTGATTTTACTTATGATATTTTAACTTGAGGTATTTTTTTCTAACCGTGGAATATTGAAGGTATTCATTTGGTAGTGAGACATATATATGTATATACGAGTATGCAAGATAGGACATATCACTCTTAGTAAATAGAGACGTTTCCTTTGTGATTCTATTTAATATAATTCAATAAAGCTTCGGTCCAAAACTGTGCGACGATTGTGATGAGATTTCAATTAGTGTTAAAAGAGATTATATTATCAATAAATACATATATGATCAGATTAGTATTTTTTGACTTTATCCATATCATGTTTGTCCTTTAGGTATGGAAATCATAACTTAGAGGTTTCTCTTGGTGAAATTCCTATCAACTGGATAGGATTGTGGTATGTAGGTAGACGTGACTCACAATTGGAGAAAATACCTCAGAGAAATTGTTTCTCCTAAAAGGGAGAAATTGTAATTATTCTAATTTTAATTGATTGATTAGTTAATTAATTAATAATTAATTCCACCATCTAGCTATTGATATGAACCAAATAGGTCACATACAAATGAAAACAAAAATTTGAAATCTTCTTTAAAAGAATAGGTAGTAATGCTAAATTGTTTACGAATTCGGAGGTTAAAGCACAGTTAAGGAAAGGAAGGGGCCCAAGGTTTTAAATACTAGACAATGTCTATAAATAGGGAAGGCCTTTATTCCCGCCCTATATTAGTGAAAATTCGGTCAACACTGTTTCGGCCTTATTCCTTCTTTGTTTGTTTGTTATACTATTTTGATTCTTGCTGCCTACTAGAATCAAAATATATATCTCTTAGATTCTTGATATTAGAATTAGAGTCTTAGAGATCTCAAGAACACTATCCCTATAAAATTTTCGTGTGAATACTATTAGAGTTAAGACACTTATGTTGCTTCTAGGAGAACTGTTCTCAACGGATGATTCGGAATCAGGTTAGCCTCTCTTGGAAGAGTCTTCCTAGATCAGACTCAAGAACTACTGGCACTAAAGTTGAAGCACCGGAAGAAGTATATTGAATAAATTAGATTTAATCTTTTAACTAGTTTATTTATTTTATGTTGATATGGATAGATTCCGTTACGCAATTCAAGTAATTTTAATATCTAGTTCCTTCAATTATTGCCTCTCGATCTCACTCACTTCATTTATGCACGACGACAATCTCTCCTACTTCATTCACACCTGTGGGTATGTACCTCTTTCTCTGTCCATTGTTGCCCTCTTTTCGTCTATTTTTTCTCTTTCTCTGTCACAAAATCGAAACAACCCTTTCCTAATCCCACCACTATTGCTGCACCCGTTTCTTAAAATCGAATCATCCCTTTCATACCATCATCCATCCCCATCGTCTCCCCTACTATCGCCATTAATCCCAAAATCGAACCCCCATGTCTTTCTATGTCTATCACCTACTTAGCCTTCCTCTCTACCCTTTGAATCCCCATATCATCTCTCTCTTTCTCTCTCTCTCTCTCTCTCTCTCTCTCTCTCTCTCCCCCCCCCCAAAAAAAAAAAATTGAACTTTTTATCCCTTTATCTAGTATTGCCTCCATTGATACCCTCAAACGCGGTTGCGATCTTACTAATTTATTTATTAATTTTGGGTAAATTCTATATTTGACCTTCTAAGTGTTGACAAATTTTTATGTTGTTCGATAAGTTTGGTACATTTCACTTTATACACTATATCTTTAATTACGATTTTAATTAGTTCGTCCGTCTAATTTAGACGTTAAATTCCACAAAATAAAAGATAAATTTGTAAATGTAAATGCTCTTTAATTTTTTTTTATGTTTTTTTTTTCCTTCTTGACCGTTCATTTTCATTACCATTCATTTTCTTCCTGGATCTACTGCGAATCTACAGTTTGGGTTTAGTTAAATATTGATTTCTGCTCACATTTTGGGCTTCAATAAAGGAAATTGAAGTTCGATTGATGGGGTTTTTATAGGGTTTTGATTAAAATATTCAAATCTTGTTTTTAAATGTTGTTGAATTTCATTATTTAAAAAAAAATGAGAAAAAAAAATGAAAACGAAAACAAAAACAAAAAAAAAAAACAAAAACAAAAACAAAACAAAAAAAAAAAAGAAAAAGAAAAATTCAGCAGCCTAAAAAAATTGAGAATTATTTCTTCTTGTTCTAGTCCATAAACTTTTCTTTGTGTTCTTCTTCTTTGCTTTGTTTTCGTTCCTAAAATCTCATTCTTAGTGAATCAATTTGTTGAGTTTAGATTGCCACAAGAAATTTTTTGATTGAGGTTGGTTAAGTTCAATAAAGAACTAAAAAACAAGAGAGTGTGAGCTCATAAGAGGGTAAAAGCCGAATTTAAGTGAAACACGAGTGTGAATCCATAAATCTTGAGGAAAACACGTCAGGGAGTGTTTGTGAGGTTTGCTAACTTTGTTTTGCAGGTTATTAAACATGTCTCAAGAAACAAACAAAGGCTCGTCCAATAAAGCACCAAAAATTATGGATGTCATAGACGTTAAACTTTTCTATATGGCCTTGGAGAAAAAGTTTAAACGATTGAACTCGCGGTTTAATAAAGTGCATGAGCGACTAGACAAAGTTGAGTCTAGTTCACAAAAGGGGTAGTCACTTAAAGCTCCTAATATGCAACAACAAGAGAGGAATTTGCCTCGGTATGAATATGAAGATGATGATGGGGATAACCTAGATGAAGAGGATTGTGTCTCTAATGCGAGCTTGGGCAGATTTGGGCATGGATATGAGAATAGAAAAGATAGATATGGGGAGCGGATTGATAATAACTTGGGAAGCATCAAGGTGAAAATGATTTCATTCCAAGGAAAAAAACGACCTTGAAGCATACTTGGAGTGAGAGAAAAAGGTAGAGTTGATCTTTGATTACCACAACTACTCCGAGGAGAAAAAGGTAAAACTCGCTGTAATTGAGTTTATTGACTATATTATAATATGGTGGGATCAATTTGTGATAAACAGAAGGAGAAACATAGTTCACATGGCCATAAAAGTGGAATGGCAGCTTAAAAGGAAAGGAACTTGACCATTTCAAAATCTGAGCTCCTCTACTTCATGGAGACCGAATATGAGAAAAGAGGAAGGGGTTGTTTCAAATTCGAAAACCGAACTACTAAAAAAAAGAGACGACGTGCCCAATGTCAACAAAGGTAAAATCGAAACCCAAACTCGTAACCATGATATTAAATGTTTTCATTATTTGGGAGTGGGTCACATAACTTCACAATGCCCAAATAAGAGGACCATGATAACACGTGTTGATGGAGAGATGAAAATCGAAAGTGAGAGTGATGATGACCAGATGCCACCACTTGAGAATGCTTATGATGATGTGGAGTACCCGGTGGAGGGAGAGTAACTTGTGGCAAGGCGTGCTCTAAGTGCCCAAGTTGCGAAGGATGACATGGAACAACAAAGGGAGAATATTTTTCATACTAGGTGCCATGTTAATAACAAGGTATGTAGTATGATCATTGATGGGGGGACGTTGCACTAATATGGTAGCACTATATTAGTAGAGAAACTGAATTTGAAACACCCTAGACCGTATAAATTGCAATAGTTCAATGATTGTGAGGAGGTCCAAGTAAATAAGCAAGCGTTAGTTTCATTTTCAATTGGAAAGTATAAGGATGAAGTATTTTGTGATATTATTCCAATGCATGCGGGTCATATACTGTTGGGCAGACCATGACAATTTGACAAGAATGTTACTCATAATGGACTCAAGAATAGGCACTCATTTGTCAAAGATAATAAAACCATTACTCTTGTGTCGTTGACTCTAAGACAACTGTATGAGGATCAAATAAAATTGAAAAGAGAAAATGAATTGAAAAAAACATGTGAGACGGAGAGTTTTAAAAAAATATGAGAAAAAACAACAATGAAAAGAGAAAAGATAGTGAAAAGAAAAAAGAGAGTGAAAAAAAAATGAGATAAAAACAGATAAACAAGTGAGCTTTTATGCTAAGGCAAATAATATCAAGAGTGTTTTTTATGCAAACCAGCCTATATTTGTACTAATGTACAAAGAGGCGTGTTTTGGTACTAATGAACTTGACCAATCTTTGCCTAGTGTTGTTGTTTCATTGTTGTTGGAATTTGAGGACGTATTCCTTAATGACGTGCCAAGTGGATTGCCACCTATTCAAGGTATAGAGCATAAAATTGACTTTGTGCTAGTGCAACAATTCCTGACCGACCAGCCTATATGAGTAATCTAGAAGAGACGATGGAACTTCAAACGCAAGTGGAGGAGTTGCTAGCCAAAGAACACGTAATAGAGAGCACAAGTCCGTGCATGGTACCGGTATTACTTGGGCCTAAGAAAGATAGAACTTGGCATATGTGTGTTAATTGTCGAGCTATTAACAACATTACGATAAAGTATCGACATCCCATTCCTAGGCTAAATGACATGTTAGATGAGATGCATAGGTCATGTATTTTCACTAAAATTGATTTAAAATGTGGGTATCACCAAATTAGGATGAAAGAGGGTGATGAATGGAAAATTGTCTTTAAAACTAAATATGGATTGTATGAGTAATTGGTGATGCCTTTTGGGCTAACTAATGCACCGAGTACATTTATGAGGTTAATGAATCATGCATTGCATGCGTTTATAAGCAAGTTTGTTGTGGTCTATTTTGATGATATTTTGGTTTATAGTAAGAGCTTAGATAAACATATTGATCATTTGCATTGTGTGCTTGATGTTTGGAGAGAAAAAAAACTATATGCAAATTTAAAGAAATCTTCCTTTCGCTCGGACAAAGTTGTGTTTCTTGGTTATGTTGTTAGCGTGAAAGGGATTACGGTAGATGAGAAAAAGGTAAAGGCTATCAAATAATGGCCCACACCTAAGTCAATTAAGGAGGTAAGAAGTTTTCATGGTTTGACTAGTTTTTATCATTGATTTATTAAAGATTTTAGTACACTAGCCGAACCAATCACTGAAATTGTAAAAAAAAATCTATGGGTTTTAAATGGGGTATTGAGCAAGAGCGCATTTAATGAGATTAAAGAACGATTGTGTGGTGCTTCTTTATTAGCATTAACTGATTTTTTTAACTTTTGAGATTGAGTGTGATACTTCAGGAATAGGTATTGATGTTGTTTTGATACAGGAAAAGCGGCCAATAGTGTACTTTAGCGAAAAACTAAATGGGGCAGCGTTGAATTACCTGACGTATAACAAGGAGCTTTTTGCGTTGGTGAAAGCATTGGAGACTTGGTAACATTACCTATGGCTGAGAGATTTTGTCATACATACTGACCATGAGTTTTTGAAGCACTTGAAAGGACAAGGTAAGTTGAATAGAAGGCATGCCAAGTGGATGGAATTCATTAAAACCTTCCCTTATGTAATCAAATATGAACAAGGTAAGAAAAATATTGTGGCCGATGTACTATCCAGAAGGTACGCCATTGTCTCTAATTTAAATGCAAAGTTATTAGGGTTTGAATATGTTACAGAGTTGTATGCTAATGGTGATGACTTTTCTAATGTGTATAGGGCATGTGAGAAAATGGTGTTTGGTAAGTTCTACAGAATAGATGGTTATGTGTTTAGAGAGTATAGACTTTGTGTGCCTAATAGTTCTATGCATAAGTTGCTTGTGCGTCAAGTACATGGGGGTGGTTTAATGGGCCATTTTGGTGTGAGAAAGACTTTAGACATATTATATGAACATTTATTTTTTGGCCAAAGATGAAGCGTGATGTGTAAAGAGTTTGTACTAGATGTGTTGTGCTACATGTTGGCAGGCTAAATCTAGAGTCTTACCACATGGATTATACACTCCTTTTCCCGTACCTAGTTTGCCTTGTGTGGATATTTCCATGGACTTTGTTTTAGGCCTACCAAGGTCAAAGAAAGGTAAAGATTCGGGTTTTTTTGTTGTTGTTGATAGATTTTCTAAGATGACACATTTCATATCTTGTAATAAAACTGGTGATGCAATCCACGTTGCTGATTTGTTTTTTAGAGAGATAGTATGGCTCCATGGCGTTCCGGGGAGTATCGTATCTGATCGTGATGTTAAGTTCCTTAGCTATTTTTGGAAAGTCTTACGGGGAAAGTTGGGATCTAAATTATTGTTTTCAACTACTTGTCACCGCTAAACAGATGGACAAGCCAAGATAGTAGATCGAACTTTATGTACTTTGTTGCATACTATAGTTCAAAAGAACTTGAAAAATTGGGGGCATTGTTTGCCCTTCATTAAATTTGCTTATAATCAGAGTGTTCATTCTACTACTGATTTTTCACCATTTGAGATTGTTTATGGTTTTAATCCACTAACTCCTTTGGATTTACTGCCTTTGCTAGTTAATAAGAGGGCTAGTTTGGATGGACAAAAAAAGGTTGAGATGGTGAAAAAACTCTATCAAAGTGTGCAATACATAGGGAAGAAAAATGAGCAATATGCTACCAAATCTAACAAGGTCGAATCATTTTGAAGAGATGGGGGATGATGAGAATAAACAAGCACCATCAAAGGATCCACTGCATTTTCTAGTTGGGCCTATTACTAGGACGAGATCCAAGAAGATCAAAGAAGCACTTCAGTGGGCTAATTTAAGAGATTTGAGCTGAGTCTAAAATGGTGAAGTCCAAATCGAGCCCCAATGACGATCAAGGCCTAGTCCATCTCATTAAGACAAGAGAATGGGCTTAGACTTGAACTTGAATAGAGCTAAGCATGAGAGCCACGAAATTTTCAGCTTATTTATTTTATTTATTAGTCTTTTAATTTTAATTTAGATTATTTATTTGATAATTTGTAAGGCATGATTGTCAATTTGTTTTTTCCTTTTTAGACTAGGAGTGTAAGGTAAGATAATGAAGTTTTCTTATTCTTTCTTTTTGTCTTATAGTGTGAGACACTAGGGTTTTATTGTATTTTTTATTGTGGCCGCCACTGTTCACGCGTACTATTCACGGCTAGGGTTTTTTGGTATTCCTTGGCTACCTATTTAAAGAAGAGATGTAAGGATGACACATTACTTTTTGATTAACATACTTGAGAGAGTTTTCTCTTAAGTTGTTTAGAGAACTTTTTCTGAACTTACTAAGAATTTCTTGTGGCGTTTAAACTCTATATCTTCAGTTCATGATTCACTTATAATCATTGGGTCAAGGTTTGTTATTTTATACCTTTGGTTCTCGTTTAATTCATAAACGATTGGGTTAAGATAATCTACCAAACTTTTCTGTATTTTCGTGTTCTTCCTTTGTCGTTTGTAAATCTAACTTTAGTTCGGTCCTCGTAAAGAAATCCTAAATTAATTTCGGGTCTCACTAATCCTTGGTGAAGTTTGCATCACAATGAAAGTCATTTTTTGTGTATTCCTACTTTTTTGTGCCCGAGCATGTGAGCTTCTTAGCGACACAACCATGGTATTTCAGAGTTTGTCCCTTCTTCCCGACATTTTTCTGAGTCACTTTTGTTTGATAATGTCTTCAAAGTTGTAAAGTTTTGAAAAATTTCTTGTCTCTGACCAAGGCCATGGACCACTAGCCCCCTAGTTCCGGACACGAGTTGATTGTAAGGAAATTGTGTCGCCCACTTAAGAGCAGGGTTTCCCATAGTGCCTGGTCCTCTTGGTCCCCAGGGGCGCAACGCGATGGTTAGTCCCCCATGGCTAGTCATCGGTAGGTTCTTCGTAGAAAAGTTCATTCCTAAACCCTTTCAGGTTATCCCAATTTAGTCTATGCTGGAGCACTTTTCTCTTCGAAATGCTAGACTTATAGTCAACTGGTGTGGACAGGTTCTTAGCCGCAAGCCCTCAAACCCGATCAATGCCTTACCTTTTCTAGATGACCTTGGTCTTTTCCCTCATACAGACTATCAACCTATGGAGAAGGTCTAGTTATCAATCTTAACGCTGAGCGTAGGGATGCTGTTCCAGAGAATTATCCATGGCTTTGAGGGTCAAGATACTGTCTTTAGACAATCATCCGTGACTCTGATGGTCGGGATGCCTTTCTTGGAAAATCATCCGCGACTTTAGGGGTCAGGATGTCATTCTAGAGAATCATCCGCGACTCTAAGGGTCGGGATGCTATTGTTGGAGAATCATCTATGACTCTGAGGGTCGAGATGCCATGTTTGGAGAATCATCCACGACTCTGAGGGTCGGGATGCTTTTCTTGGAGAATCATCCATGACTTTTGAGGGTCAGGATGTCATTCTTAGAGAATTACACGAGCCACATTACCTTGAACACCTCTTTTATTGATAAGTAAAACTGCCATACTCGAATATATTTGAAATTTTTACAAAATTGGATCTTCTCTATAGAAGTAGTACTTCAGATATTCAGCGTTCCACAGGTGCCTGAGCGGTAAACCTTCTTCTGTCTTAAGATCATAGGTGCCTGGACATGTAATCACAGTGACTCTGTATGGTCCTTCCCAAGTGGAGGCCAACTTTCTTTTTGGCTCTTTGTTCGTGCCTCTTCTTGGAGGACGACGTTTCTCTCCCGGAACTGAGTCCACTGTGGATGATATTGATCTCACCTTCCATGCGCTAGTCGTCCCTGATATCAACTATCCGGGGCCGAAGAAGGCCACAGTTTTCTCGTCTTTCCCTAGGGACCATCCTCATTGGGATGCTTCTGTTCTTTACTCCAGACATATTTTTCAAGATAGCCTCTCTGGATGAGGGCTTCAATCTCTTGCCAGAGCTGGAAACAACTTTCTGTGGAGTGGTCTTGGTCCCGGTAGAACTCACAGTACTTGCTTATTAATCTCCCGGTCGAATTCCCTCTTAGGGACGGCAGATGAGGGAAGAAATCATGACCTGAGATTTTTGTGAAGATGGCATCCACCGAGGCCGTAAGTAGAGTGAACCCTTGTTAGCGATGCCCTAGGGGAGGAAATGGTCTCTTGTCCCCGAGCAGGGGTCCCAATCTTCCTTCAGTTTGTAATTTGCTCGAACCTTGGGCTTGATTTGGAACTTTATTCTTCGGTTCCTTCTACTTGTTCATTCATTCCCTATCTCTTTTAGTTGCATCACGGAGGTCATTATTATGAAACTTGGTCCCACGATCTAGAGTCTGATCGAGAGTGGGAGCAAAATTTGAACAAAGCTCATAAGATAACCTTTGATGTCGGAGCCCGTCAACAAAGGCATTCAGTCTTACGCTTTTAAGGAGCTCATCGCACACGTCAGCTTCTCGGTTGAAGTGCTCGACGTAATATCCCAAGGATTCACTTGGCTCCTCCTAGAGAGCAAGGACATAGGTCATAGTTTTTGGCCTCTGCCAAGAGCAATTGAAATAAGCGAGAAACAACTGCTTGAGATCCTAGAAGGTGGAGATGGATATTGGCCTCAAGCCCTGAAACTAGGACCTCGTTTCCCCTGAAAGGGTAATTAGGAAGGCTTTGCACTGCAGGGCTACAGAGGCCAACTACATGTCCATATGAGACTTGAACATGGATAGGTGGTTGATCGGATCCAATGTCCCATCATATGGACTCATTCGGGGGTGAGTAAAATGTCTCGGCATTGCTTATTTCAAAACTTCTTCCACATATGGAGATCTTACCTCCATAATAATATTTTGTCCTGGCTGGCCTCCGTGCACCTCCTGGAAATGGGCTTCCATGTCAGCAAGGTGGCACTCCATGACTTCCACAGCTCGATACTTCCCCCCGTATATGATTTCCCGCAACTTGGACCACATTGTAACGGGAGAGAGGTGAGTAGGAGTTGATTTCACATTCTCGCCGACCCTTGAGGTTGAACCTGGCTAGCCAGTGGAGAGCTCGATCATTGGGGGACGCTGACAGGTCCCTTGTTGCATGTCTGTGCAAAGAAGAAGGTAGGGATCTTGGCGTTGCTAGGGGGCCTCTCCAGTCTTCCAGACTCATGGTCGCGAGGTGGAGGACAGCCCCAAGGTGCGCACCCATTCGAATATTCTATACGAACATCGTAGTCTTGGGGTTGCTCTTTGGGCCTTGCGGTCTAGAGAAATAGTCCTTCTTAGACAGGGAACAGCGCAGGTGTGCTAGGAGGAGCTGCGCACATGACATGAACCCATCCATCTAGCTCAAAAAAATATCAATCCCCTGAGGTCTTCCCGCAAAAGCCCTAGGGTGTAGGGTAGATAGCCATACCTAGTCCTGTGGGGTAATTATCCTCATTGGTGGGAGCTGAAGAATGTGACCTCGAAGCTTTTGACATATCTCGTGATTCTTCTAGAGGATGATAGCTTCCCGTAGCGGGAGTTTTTGTTCTGTGTCTATCTGTTTGACTAGACCTTGCTGTTGATCCTCAGATTTTGATGAATAATTAAATGTTGATATTTTTTGTGGAACTAATATGTTTATTGAGTGTTTCAGTTTAAAGAGTTCCAGATTACATCATGAAGTAAATGTAAAGGATGCAGAGATAATGCAGAGAAGAAACATCATGAAGAAATTGTGAAGGATGTAGAGATGAATACTAAGAGATTGAAGATTCCGAAGAATCTAGGTGAAAACAACTCTAATCTATTTTTACTCTTAATGTATCCCGATTAGGATCACACACAACACGAAAATGATTTTATATTTATGTGTGTTTTGATAGGATCCTAATTAGTGAAATTATTTGCTCCAATGTGTAATTGAAAAATAAATAAAAGTAATTGATTATAATTGAATTTAAGAAGTTAGTGGAGCAAAGCGAGAAAAGAAATTGGTTAAAGGGGCAAAAACGTCAAAGAAAATGATTTAAAATAAAATTAAGGAATGAGCTCTGCATGGTCCAGTCGACTTATGAAAATTAGACAAAATCTCTTAATCGTTCGGTCGATAGGTAACTCGACCTGTAGCCAAAGAATGAACTCTCTGAATCTCTAGGTCAACGGATAGGTCAACTTGAGAAACTCTTAGAATTGTCCAGTCGACAGATGATGGATGGGCGGTTGACCAATGGGCAAAGGAATTTTAGCTTGGCTAATATCTTGAATAACGCGATCGACTTATGGGCGTTGGTCAGTCGACTGATGAGTCTGTTTCAAGTTTAGAGAATTTTAAGGATTCTGATCAAACAGTAACCTTTACTAGCCATTTATGGTTGAGATATGAGAGAAATTTTAGGGATATAATAGTATTAAAGATATATTATTGATATTTTGTTATCCCTATAGATATGGTTCATATATTTTGGTTATTTCTCAAATTGGTTCATATAATTCTTTCTACCCTATCGATTTAAGTTTGAGAAATATTTGAGGGACTAATTTGAATATTTTGAAAGCTATAATTAAGTCAAATATACCTAAAATTAAAGATAATGATATATGGGGTCTATATGTGCTTTTTAGATACTTATCATTTAAAAACTAACCGTTGGAGGGCTTGTTTCAATTTCCTATATATAAACCTGCGGATTTCACATAAAACCACACATTATATCAAGAACTATTCAATTCATAAGATTTTATAAGAGTAATCATTCGGATTTTGAGAGATCAAATTGTGAGATAAATTATTGAGAAGTTCTTGAGTTCAAGCGCTGATTGTGTAAGCGTCACCGAGTTGAGTTGTCTAGCGTTCCAATCCATAATTCTTCGATATTATTCGAGTAAGATATGTCCAAGCTATTAATCTTTACTGCATATTTAGTTTTCTATATTTGCCTGGTTGATAAGATCTTGATAAAATCGTTTTCTTAACTTTAAATCACATACAAATATTTTAAAACAATTTGTGGTGAAAATCTGATTACATACTTATTTGTGTGCTATTCATATTTATCACAATTGACTTTTTATATTTTCTTGGTGAAAGTGTTTCGAGCATATTCTTAATTGAGTGTATTGCTATCATTGCTTGCTTGGTTAATTAATTGTATGAGAAATCGTTTTTGAAGTTTAAAAGCATAAAAATTCTTTTAAAACAATTTGTGAGATAATCTGATTACGTGTTCAATTTTGTGCTACCCACATTATTTTTATAATCAGATTTTTGTTTCCTCACTTAGTTCTATCACTAGTAATTATCGGGACATTAATTGAGTTTAAATTGATTTAAGGTGGTAGAAGCTCCAAGTGGAAAAAACTTATTAATTTCTTGTATTTAATGAGTTGTGTGCGGATTAGGTACTATTGAGAGTATCTAATCAAGGGTAGCTTGGTTTCAATCTATTCTGGTAAAGAGATTGGGGTGTTAATTCTTCCTTTATAGAATTAATTGTGAGTGATTTGTAAAGATTTCATCCTTACTTGGAAAAAGGATAGTTAGAGCGTTTCTGTGAGGTTTTGATTCTTTAGCCTAAGGTACAAAAAGAATTAGGTTATTCTTGAGCTTGTAAAAAGTAGAGGTTATTTTTTAGCCTGGAAAAAAAAGAGGTTATTCTTGAGTCTGTGAATTGTTTTTTTGTAAAGGTTGATTTTAAGCATGTGAAAAGAATCATTGTGTAAAGGTTTGGTTCCTACTTGTTTAAAGGAATCTTAGTGATCAGTGGGTGCGAATCTCCATGGGACTCGGAGGACTAGATTAGCCAAGAGTAACTTGGTGAATCAGGATATATCGTGGTATGCTACCTTATTTATTTTACTTATATTGTTATTTGGTGTGCATATAGTTGATAATATATATCCATTGCTATAAAGATAATAATTAATTTTGGGATAAAATTTATTTTTTGAATTTTTGAAGTGTTATTGTTATTCTGATAATTTTTTAATATTACCCAATTCACCCCTCTCTTGGGTAGCTCATTGGGCCAACAATTGGCATTAGAGCTGGTTTTATCTCGATTAGGCTTAACATCCTAACTAAACTGGTCACGTGCACACATCATGGATGATGTGTTTTGTGTATCCTCTTTTGATAGTGGTAAATGCGTATATGATAATGTGATTTTTTATTCTTGTGGTAGTAATGGAGATGATGATAATGAAAATGTCTATATTGTTATGAAAAAATTATTTTCACTCACACTACTTTTTGCTAAAGAGAGCTTGAGTTTAAAAAGAAAATCGTTTCTTTTCAAAACGGTAGAAAAAGTGTCCAAAAATTTAAAGTGTATTTGGATGATTATTATGGTACACAAGAATTTTCGGACGTTATTTTTTAAATTAACAATTTGCTCTCTAAAGTGGATTCTTTTGAAAGTGAAAATAGAGTTTTAAAAAAAATCTTGAGATGATTTCTAAGTAAAGGTCAGATCTTGATTCAAAAATCGATTTACTTAAGAAAAATTTTGAAAAATCAAAATTCGACCTTAAGTCTGTTTCGAGAGATTCTAAAAATGATTTTTCTAGACAAAATGGATATACTTCAGTGTCTCATCCTTCATCACAAGCAAGTGGTAGTTATGTGGCTATTGTTAAAAAATTATTCTTGCTTTATATCTCGTGCTTTCTATGATAAATCGGATTTGAGATGTTATTATTGTAATAGGATTGAGCTTTTTAACGTATCATGTCCGTTTTAGAGCTTTATGTTTATGTCTAACAAAGACGGATCCAAAATTAAATGGATACCGAAGAGAACTATTGAAATGTCATGTGCAAAATTACATAATGTCAATAGTGGACCTGAAAGAATAAACAAAGAAGTTGTATTAAAGCCAAAACAGGAAGTCACCAAAGATCCACAAACGACGCGTGCAAAGCGCAAAGATGCATTAAAGACAGAATGTGAAATTACAAAGAAGCCACAAGCGAAATGTGCAAAGAGAAAAGATTCATCAAAACTAAGATGGAACATCACCAGGAATCCGCAAGTGACATGAGCAAATGAAAATATCAGAAAACCAAGTGGCAATAATCAAAAGTTCAGAGAATACAGATAAGCCAAGAGGAATTATACAACCAAAGCAATCATGAGTACAAAAGAGGTAAAAAGTAAAGTTGTCCCGAAATATATAAAAAGTACTCCTAATCCCTCACAGTTTAAATTTATTAAATTTGTTAAAGATGGAGATTTCTGACTTTCCAAATAGGTAAGTTGGTAATGGTTTTTAAGACTTATTTTAAATGATGCGTTACTTGTTGACTTAGAAATATTACATGGTGATTATGGGAATAATATTTAATTAAAGTGTATTAACATATTTTTATAATGTGCTTATATCAAGTAGTTATCATGTGTTTAATTTTAAAGCATGTTATGTCATTTAGAAAATTAATCGAGGTTTGTGATCTCACTAAATAGTACTAATTATTTGTTGCATATGCATTTTAATAAGATTATTTGTATAATGTATTATCATTCATGTTATTTACTTGTATACAAATGAGTTGAATTAAGCTGATTTTTTATGCATCTTGACTTATTAAAATGCATGATATTTTCTATTGAGGTGATTTAAAAAATAAAGAATGATTTGATTAATGCGTATTGTATTAAGTCTATTTTTGATACTATATATATGCGATCATTTGAACATTCATAGCGAATCAATCTGTGCCAATTTTTTTTTCTTGCTTGCATTAGGTACCTTTTGCTATCAACCATTTTCCTTGGGTGTTTCCATATTATCTCCGATATGGAAGGCTAACCGGTGACTCTGAGAGGCTTTTTGTTCCTTTGCTCCTGTTTGCATTGCAACTGGAATTCGGGCCCAGGATTGAGATTGGCTTTTGAGAAGGTTATGTACAACTTTTGTTACAGTATGGAATGGTTTGGTCAGGAATGGCAAAGGGTTATACCATAGTTGAGCTCAAGATGTCTTGGAATGGGAAAATCTGTCTTGGGATATAGATCGTTGATTATCTAAGTCTGGCTTTAAAGGGATTCTAGATGATCTTCGAGAGAGAGTTCGAGTGAATGGCTTACTGAACATGGATTCTAATGAAGGTGTTTTTGGGTTTCCCCGAGTCAGCACTAGGGCCCCAGCCAAGTGTCTACCATTGTCGTGACGTGACCACATTTTAGAGCCCAGAGTACCACACAAGAGCATCAACCAACCAGGGCTCATTCCCTAGAATCTCATCTGTCCCCAAGAAGGAGCAGTGTGCCTCGTAGGGGCACTGTCACCCAGAACTTTGTGTCGTGCTCCTGGATGGCCAACTTCAGAGACTTAGTCATTTGTCTTCGCCAGCACATCATTCCAATCTGTTTCTCCACTAGAACTCTACAGATCTTCGAGCTTCTCCACCAGTGATTATCTCATGAATGTCCCGAATTATGGATTAAACACGTGGTTTTGCCTAAGTAACCGTGTTTAGGCTCGATTAGGTAAAATTAATCATCCCAAACACCTATAAATACTAGGGTAAATACAAGCCCAAGGTAACGCTCAATGTACATTTACATACATGATGTGTTTTTGTAACATTTTATCTCTGAGTTCTTATTTTTATGCTGCAAGGGCTTTACCAGGACAAATCTTAGTCAAGCCTTGAAAAGTTACAACTCCCTGAAGAGTAGGATTCTGGACTCCAGCTAGTTAGTCCCCCAGGTAGTCAGTTACAGTTCACTTAAAGAATTTCCAACTCCAATTCCAACTCTGCAATTCCATCTCAGTAGGAGGACCCACATGTTCCTGACTGGACCATATTCGAGGTGTCTGCCACTTTAGGATGCCAACAGTTTGGCGTCGTCTGCGGGAATCATGGGAAAAGCCTTCTCTTGCTCAGCGGTCCCTACTCGACTGAGATATGATAATTGCAAGTGTTGGCCTAGTGAGCTACCCAATAGGGGGGGTTGAATTGGGTAGTATTAAAAAAAATATCAAAATAATAATAACACTTCAAAAATTCAAATAATTAATTTTACCCTAAAATTAATTATTATCTTTATAGTAGCGGATGCGTATTATCAACTATATGCATACCAAACAATAATATAAGTAAAATAAAAAAGGCAGCACACCGCGATATATCCTGGTTTACTAAGTTACTCTTAACTAATTGGTAGCGTGGGAAAAACACGCCGCTACTTACACTCGCAAGTATATGAGGCCTAAGTTTTAGTATAGTGTGATCATTAAGATCGGGTTATCGTACCCACAGGGATTGTTGTCGTTACTATCAAATACCGCGTTTGTCGTGACCTAACTTTATCTAGGCGAAAAACAAATGTAATTAATTAATTAAACTACTACTAATATAACCTAAATTAACTACATTATTATGTTAATATGTTTTAGGGTGAATAATTGCATAGGGATTAACGTGTTTACAAATACGTGTTCGATTCCAATTTACTCACATTTACGTTGTTCGACCTATTTGACAACCTCGGTACGTAAACTCCACCGCCACCTCTTCCGAGTGTAAAACGGGAGAATACATGACTTCGAGTCAATGAAGAAGTCCCCCTCAACGTCTTAACGACCCTAGATCACATGAGTCTAGCCCCGTGTCATTGATTGCACACAATCCAACTCCCTCCCGGGTTATTGGATCGTCGCGTTGTATTTACCCTATCGACAATCTCCGTTCTAAAACTCCCTCGCCACCTCTTTCGAGTGTAAGATGAAGGATATAACGCAACTTCAAGTCAACGAAGAAGTCCCCCTCAACGTCTTAACGACCCTAGGTAGCGTGTGTCTTGCCCCACGTCATCGATTGTCCACGATTCAAACCCCGACTGGGTTATAGAATCGTGGCGTTTGTTTACCCTAATCCGAATCTGGGATTTGTTAAAACCCCGTATTCTCCATTTATCAATCCAAGCATAATAAATAAAAAAATACGATAAATACAATCAAACTACGAAGAACAAACATACACGCAACACTGAAATCATCCAAACAACGTATTTATAAATTATAGGTTAATCCCTACTACAATCCATATTTAACTCGGGGCCATAGCTGCATATACAATGAAATAACGAGCTAAATATGCTCACATGCTCCTAAGATAAAGAAATAATGAAAAATGATTGAAGAACTTAGTCTCGTCCGAAGATAAACCGCTAAGAACGCTCAACGATCGATTCGTCGTCTTCTCCACTTCGGGATGCGAGCTCCACTACTAAAATTCCTAACCCTTGGCTTAAATATAGCCTAAGGGGCTCAAAAATGCAAGAGAGGGAAGAGAGTATACCGGCCAAGGGGGAGGAGAAAGGGTATTTATAGCAAAAATATCTCAAAAATAGCTAAAAATATCTCAAGACTGTGCAGGGAAAATCCGTCTAAGCGGTGGAAATTGCGCCTAGGCGAAGTCAGGTCGGTTCGGTCTGATCGCCTAGGCGGTGAAGTAGGCGGTGCACTGGGAGAACATTTTGTTGGATTTTCGCTTAGGCGGTAGAATTTCCGCCTAGGCGAGCAGTTGTTAGTAGCCCATTGTGTCTTCTGCTGGATTTTCGTCTAGGTGATGGAATTTTCGCCTAGGCGGTCGTCTGTCAGTAACATTTTGCTCTTCTCTGCATCTTCACCACTTAGGCGGTGGTCTGGACGCTAAAGCGGTGGGCCTTTTTCATCTTTTAGCCTCCGAGTCTGTTTATCCACCGTAACTTCAAACCGCTTTGCTTCGATCTCATCGTTTTAGCTCCAGTTTTCTATCTTTTTGCCCCACACACCTGATTTATACAAAAAGTATGAAAACTAATTAAAACATAATAAAATACTATATAAACATATTCGAAAACTAACAAATTCGGATTGAAAATAGATAGGTTTTTCACACCTATCACTAATCCAGTCCTCCGAGACCCACGGAGATTCGCACCCACTAATCACCAAGATTTCTTTAAACAAGTAGGAACCAAACCTTTACACAATTATTCTTTTCATAGGCTCAAAATCAATATTTATAAATTCTTTTTTCTAGGCTCAGGTATAACCTTTTATTTTTCTAAGGCTTAAGAATAATGTCTACTTTTTACAAGATAAAAAATAACCTAATTTTTTTTGTACCTTAGGCTAAAGAATCAAAACCTCACAAAAACGCTCCAACTGTGATTTTCCCAGATAAGGATGGAATCTTTACAAATCACTCATAATTAATTCTATAAAAGAAGAATTAAAACTTCAATCTCTTTACCGAAAGAGATTGAAACCAAGCTACCCCTGATTAGATACTCCCAAAAGTACCTAATCCGCACACAACTCACCAATTACAAGAAATTGATAAGTTCTTCCCACTCGGAGCTTCTACCACCTCAAATCAATTTAAACTCGATTAATGTCCCAATAATTACTAGTGACAGAACTAAGTGAGGAAACAAAAATCTAATTACAAAAATAATATGGGTAGCACAAAATTGAGCACGTAATCAGATTATCTCACAAATCGTTTTAAAAGAATTTTTATACTTTTAAAGTTCAAAAACGATTTCTCATACAATCAATTAACCAAACAAGCAATGATAGTAATAGACTCAATTAAGAATATGTTTGGAATACTTTCACCAAGAAAATATAAAAATCTGATTATGATAAATATGAATAGTACACAAATAAGTA
Organism: Eucommia ulmoides; assembly: GCA_016647705.1. Taxonomy (NCBI): domain Eukaryota; kingdom Viridiplantae; phylum Streptophyta; class Magnoliopsida; order Garryales; family Eucommiaceae; genus Eucommia; species Eucommia ulmoides. The sequence continues at coordinate 17,354,382 of CM028338.1, read as the reverse complement.
TATAATCAGATTTTTACCAAAAAACGTTTTAAAATATTTTTATGTGCTTAAAAGTTAAGAAAACGATTTTATCAAGATTTTATCAACCAAGCAAATATAGAAAACTAAATATGCAATAAAGATTAATAGCTTGGAAAGATCTCACCCAGATAACACCGAAGAATTATAGATTGGAACGCTAGACAACTCAACTCGGTGACGCTTACACAATCAACGTTCTAACTTAAGAACTTTTCAATAATTGGTCTCACAATTTGATCTCTCAAAATAATATCAGAATGATTACTCTTATAAAAGTTTATGAACTGAATCGTTCTTGATATAATGTGTGTTTTTATGTGAAATCCGTAGGTTTATATAGGGAATTGAAAAGTCCTCCAAGGGCTAGTTTTTAAATGAGAAGTATCTAAAAATGACCTATAGACCTCATATATAATTATCTTTCATTTTAGGTATATTTAACTTAATTATAACTTTCAAAACATTGAAATTAGTCCCTCAAATATTTCTCAAACTCAAATCGATAGGATAGAAAGAATTATATGAACCAATTTGAGAAATAACCAAAATACATGAACCATATCTATAGGGATGATAAAATATCAATTATATATCTTTAATGCTATCATATCCCTAAATTTTCTCTCATATCTCAACCATAAACGGCTAGTAATAGTTACTGTTTGATCAGAATCCTTGAAATCCTCTAAACCTGAAACAAACTCATCAGTCGACCGACCAACGCCCATAAGTCGATTGCTCGATTCAGGATACTAGCCAATCCAAAATTCCTTCACCCATCAGTCGACCACCCATCCATCATCTTTTGACCAAATGATTTAGAGAGTTTCTCAAGTCGACCTATCTGTTGACCTAGACATTCAGATAGTTCATTTTTTTGCCACAGGTCGACCTACCTGTCGACCGAACGATTCAGGGACTTTGTCTAATTTTCATAAGTTGACTTATCTGTCAACTGGACCATATAGACCTCCTTCCTTAATTTTATTTTAAATCATTTTCTTTAACGTTTTTGCCCCTTTAACCAATTTCGTTTCTCAGTTAGCTCCACTAATTTTTTAAATTCAATTTTAATTAATTATTTTTATTTCTTTTTCAATTACACATAGGAGAAACTAATTTCACTAATTAGGATCCTATCAAAACACACATAAATATAAAATTATTTCCGTGTCATGTGTGATCCTAATTGGGATACATTAATAGTAAAAATAGATTAGAGTTATTTTTACCTAGATTCTTTGGAATCTTCAATCTCTTAGTATCCATCTCTGCATCCTTCACAATTTCTTCATGATGTTATCTTCTCTGCATTGTCTCTGCATCCTTTACAATTACTTCATGATGTAGTCTGGAACTCTTGAAAGTGAAAGACTCAATAAACATATTAGTTCCACCCAAAACATCAATATTTAATTGTTCATCAAAATCTTAGGATCAACAATCTCCCTATTTTTGGTGATGACAATTAACTTTGATATTTTTTTCAAAACAATAATGTAACCGCACTCCCCCTAAATCCGAGAACGGGTTCTTAACTCAATAAAGCACAATCATGAAGAATTCTCAACTAAGCATAACCGTGAAGATAATCAACAAAGCACAAACTTCAAAATGATAAATAATTCTAACTCCCCAAATAACTCTAACTCCCCCTTAAGATATTCAACAAAATATCAATAAATTTTTCCCCTTTGTCATCTCAAAAAGTGGGGAAGGGGAACTACAAAAGAAATACTACTCTAGACAAATATCATTATGCCTAGTCTATACCAAAAACATCATTCTTGTTGATCCTAAGATTTTGATGGACAATTAAATATTGATATTTTTTGTGGGACTAATGGTTGTTTTAAGTGTTTCAGTTTATTAGTTCCAATTTATGAAGATTTTGACGATAAATATGATGAAAGATTAAGAGGTTGAAGAATTTAAAGAACCTAAGGAAAACAACTGAGGTTTAAATTTGAACTCTTAATATCCCAATTAGGATCACACACGACACAAAAAGATTTTTAAATGATTTTTATAAATATGTGTATTTTTAATAGGATTCTAATTAGTTAAATTATTTGCTCCTATGTGTAATTAAAAAAAAAATTATAATTGATTAAAATTGGAGTTAAGTATTTAGTAGAGTTAATTAAGAAAAGAAAATGGTTAAAGAAGCGAAAACGTAAATAAAAATGTATTAAAAACGAGTTTATAAATAAGATCCATTATGCATAAGTCGACTGGTAAGTCGACCGAACAAAACAGATGAAACTTTCTGTATCTCTAAGTTGACAGGTAGGTCGACTGGTGAAGAAAAATGGAACTTTTTGAATCTCTAAGTCGATAGGTAGGTCGACCGGTGAAGAAAAATGAAACTCTCTGAATCTCTAAGTCGACAGATAGGTCGACCGATGGGCACAGAATCTTTGGCTTAGCTACATCCTGAATCGAGCCGTCGACTGGTCGGTCGACTGATGGCGCAGTTTCATGATATTGAGGATTTCAGATTCATATCTAAAAGTAACCGTTTTTAGTTGGGATTTGTGAGAGATTTTAGGGATTTTATGATATTTAAGATATGATACACCTATTATTTGATTCCTATTGATTTGGTTCATCAAGTTTTAATGTTTCTCAATTTGGTACATAAAATTGTTTCTATTCTATTTAATTGAGATTGGAAAATATTTGGGAGACTTAATTGAGAGATTTAAAAGCTATAATTAAGTTAATTGAACCAAAATGAAGTCATAATGATATAACGGATCTAAGAGAGTATTTAAGTGTCATGACATATGAGAACTAGCCATTAGAGATGTGATTTATATCTCATATATATAGACCTGCGTTTTTCATATCATTAAGAGTGGCTAAGAGAGATTAAGAAATCAAGAGATCATATTGAGCTTTTTTAAGAGATATCATACTGAGATTTTTTTTTAGAGCAATTCTAAGAGACAATCTTGAGAATCATTGACTATTAATCATTTCTGCTACTGGATCTGAAGTAACTACATTTTAATTATTTTTCAGTAGATTTCGGGTGAGATTTTTCTAATTACTTTCTATTTTGTATTGCTTGTTTAATTTTTGGAAATTGATCTTTAGAAATTGTTTCTGATTTTTATTGAAGAAAACGTTTTATAAACAATTTCTTGAATCAGATTACGTATTATCCATGTTTTGTTAAAAATTAGATTCTAACTATCTCACATATTTTTATCACTAGTTTTGGGATATTAATCTAGTTTTAATTTATCTGGGGTGGTAAAATCTCCGAGTGAGGTAATTTACTTATCAATTTATATTAGTGAGTAGTGTGACAGATTAAATTCTGTTGGGAGTATTTAATCAAAGGATAGCCAGTTTCAGTTTCTTCCTGTAAAGAGATTGAGGTAGTAATTCTTCCCGAATAGAATTGATTTGTATGAATTTTTAACGGTTCAATCCTTACCGGGTAAAAGGATATTTAGAGTATTTGTGAGGTTTTAATTCTTTTGCCTTTATGTTAAAAAGAATTAGGTTATTCTTTAGTCTGTAAAAATAGAGGTTCTTCCTTAACTTGTGAAAATAATTTTTGTAAATGTTGATTCTGAGCCTGTAAAAGAATCATTGTGACCTTTAAAGGGATCTTGAATATTAGTAGGTGCGACTCTCCGTGGGGCTCGGAGGACTAGATTAACCAAGAGTAGCTTGGTGAACCAATATAAATTTCTAGTGTGCTGCAATATTTATTTTATTATTGTTGTTTAGTGTGCACTTAGTTGATTTGATAATTCCGATGTGATATAAAGATAATTATTAATTTAGGATTAAAATTAATTATTTGATTTATTGAAATTATTATTCTGATAATTTTTTAATTACCCAATTCAACCCCTTTTTTGGGTATTCCACTGGACCAACAATTCTAAGCATGCAATCTTCCTCTATATAATTAAAAATTAGGAAATTCATGCATATGTGAATAATCATAACATTTCAGTAATACAGCATGATATCAATTAATATCTTCGTAGAATCTAAAAACATGTGATCTTTAACGTACTAGAATAGGAAGCATATCTCAAGAATAACGATGTTATCTCATATTATTCTAAATCCCTTCATAATCATAATGATTTAAAAATCAATAGATATGAGGCGTATGTGAAGAATATATTGTCATCCATATAGTAAGATACTTTAATTTCTATAAATATATTCATGTGCACAAAGTATCAACTTAATACATTGAGTTTAGAGAAACATTCTAGGGCATCTTAAAAATCATACATCATTATGTTTAGGCTCATATAACTAAAAATGAAAAGAAAAAAATGCATTCATTTACACAAGTGTCATCATACAATGTCATCCTCCAGATCTTGCATTTACGAGATATTTTGATCTTACAAATTCACAATACATACGCTAGTATCCAAATACTACACAAACACCATGCATCTTGTTTCACTTAGGCATGCATAACTTTCATATACATGAGAAAAATTAGTTATCATATATTATAATAGCTGTAGGATCTTACCTATCATCAATAGGCTACCATTAACATAAAACTTTCAACCATAACTCTTATTTGGAAACTCTAGTAGGCTGACAGGTAATCCTCAGACATGTAACCTGGTACCATTGTTCGCCTATAATAGCGGTTTCAACCAACTCAGAAGTTAGACAAGGAGTCGACCTCAAATAAATTGTGACTTGATAGTAGACCTTACCTATTCCTACAAAGCGTCGAGGTATAGGAGAATGTCACTTAAAAGATTACCTTCTTAGGATCCAATAGGATCTTCCTAAAATTAAAGAATTTCTAGGACCGTTCTACTAGTCTTAAGTACTAGGCCTCCAACAGCAAAACTTAGAAAAGTGTCATTCAAAGACTTCGACAGACCAACAATCAAGACAACGATCGATCTTACCTAGCTAATGTTTAGGCAAAAGACTCTATCCATTGGGCTGGAGCAGATTATTGCCAGTAAACGTGGCTATCTTTACCTATGCAATGTTTTACTCTTAAAATTATATCGTTGTTTAGAACTATGTTATGACCCAATCTTTGGTAACTCGCCAAGGTACATAGGAAACTCAAACGGGTTCAGTCGAATCAAGAGAGGTGTTAACTTCATGACATTCTCTCAGCCCTGTACTGAGGCGCATCTTTGGAGTAATCCCTCGACTTTCCTGAGAATCCATTTTCACTTTCTTTGTTATTCAAACAATAAGGGATTCCTTTGCAAGAACTACGCTTGACCTGATCCTTGAAAACTTTCCAAGGTACGTAGGAAACCTATTATGTTTTGGTAATCCAATTGTAGAAACCCCAGCCATGGGATGAGGCACGTTCTCATAGTTTCTATCGTTGTACATGAATTTGACCTGTTAAAGTCCAAATGCATACCTTTTGAAGCAAAAGAGCAAGGCTCTAAATTCACCTTTTCACTTCCTTTTAAAGGATGCTAGGGGTAAAAATGGCGAACAAATAAAAAAAGAAAAAAAAAAAGGGAGAGAGACATTTGATTTCAGTTGCTTTGTCGTCACTGATAGGTGCAAATTACCTATATATTTTCAACCCGAATTTGTTAGTTTTCAAGTATGTTTATAGTTATTTTTATATGTTTTAATATGTTTTTATTCTTTTTGTATTAAAATAGTTGCGTGGGGTGAAAAGGTATAAAATCGGAGCATAAACGATTAATTCGTATTGAGAACGGTCGGAGAACAGTGAAAAATGAGCAAGGAGGCAAAAATCTGAAGGAATCCCACCGCCTAGGTTCCCATACCTCTGCCTAGGCGGTGAAGATGCAAAGAAAAACCAATTTCTGCTAGGCAGAAATCCCACCGCCTTGGCAAAAATCACCCATCGCCTAGGTAGAAATTCCACTGCTTAGGCGAAAATCCAACAGAAAGTTTTCCACAGCCACCGCTACAGCGGTGAATCCAATCGTCACGGCGGTGGCCTCTGTACAGTGTTAGATATTTATTTTAAATATTTTGTCTATTTATACCCCTTTCCTCCATTCTCCTGCACTCCCTCCAGCCATTATAGCCCTTAAGGCTTAGGTTAGGATATAGAGAGAGTATGAGGAGTGCTCAAACATATCCGAAGGAGAAGATCAACACGCGGAGAACGAAAATCGTTCGGTGGACAATTTTAGTGGCTAATCTTCGGATATCAGCTAAGTTCACCCGTTTTTCTTTTTATTTCTTATATTCTATGTATGTTTAAGCATGTTTAGCCTAGTTTTAATTGTATAAACGGATATGGCCTTAGGTTAAACATGGATTATGTATGGGATGAATATTATTTATAAAAACGTAGTTTTGGTTTAGTGCGTTTCTTTGATGATTGTTCTTCAATATGTGAGTGTGTTTATCATATTATTTGTTTATTGTGCTTAGATTTATGTATAGAGAATACAGGGTTTGACAAATCCTAGATTTGGATTAGAATAAACAAACGCTATGGTCCAATTACCCGGTCGAGGTTAAGATTGTGGATAATCTATGACATTGGGGTAAGACTCACGTGACCTAGGGTCATTAAGACATTGAGGGAGACTTATTCGTTGATTTGAAGTTGCATATTCCCTCCTCTTACACTTGGAAGTGGTGGCGAGGGAGTTTTAGAACTGAGATTGTCAATAGGGTAAACACAATGCATGAAATCAATGACGTTAGGGTGAGACTCACGTAACCTAGAGTAGTTAAGACGTTGAGGGGGACTTCTTCGTTGACAGAAGTCACGTTATATCCCTCGTCTTACACTCAGGAGAGGTGGCGATGGAGTTTACGAACTAAGATTTTGTTTGCAATCAATGAGGTTGGGCAAGACTCATGCAACCTAGGGTCGTTAAGACGTTGAGGGAGACTTCTTCGTTGACACAAAGTTGCGTTACATCCCCCCGTCTTACACTCGGGAGAGGTGGCAGAGGAGTTTTAGATATCGAGATTGTTAAATAGGTCGAACACCATTATTGTAAACTAAACGACATCAAACCTGTTTAAGTAAATAAAGTTAATCCCTAGATAATTAATCTCATAACTATCTCGTATTAGCAATTAGTACAGTTAAATTAGTATTTTTGTATGAGTATTAATTTTATATTCCTTTTTTGTCACATAGATAAAGTCGAGTTATGATAATCGCGGTACTCGATAGTAATCTCAACCAATCCTTGTGGATACGATACCCAACCGAAAGGTCCATTATACTAAAACTTGATCCGTAAGCTTGCGGTGAAAGTGACAACACTTAATTAGCGACCACCAAGTTTTTGGCGCCGTTGCCGAGGATTGATTGTCATCAGATTTAGTTTCCAGCAACGTCTACCAAGTTTTTGGCGCCGTTACCAGGGATTATCTTGTTGATTGTTATCGATATTGCGAGTAAATAACTTGATTTTAATCTAGGCATATCTTTTGTATATAATTTTCTTGGTAGTTTTGTTTTTGTTTTCCTACAGGATGCTTGAAGATGTTAGATCGACAAGTACTCTTGTGGTTTGATCATTAAACATCTCTTCAATCTTGAGGGCATGTGTCGGGCCGAGGACATTAAACCAAGCGTTTCTTGGGAGGCAACCCAAGGTCACAAATAAGTTAGATACGTCTCCATCGATTTGAGTCGGAGGCGAGATCTTCTCGCCTCCCAGGTATGTGTTTTAAACCCCTGTCTTCAACATCATGTTATATATTGTCATTGGGATCACTGGCGGCTCATTTTGGACTTCACCTGTGTTGAGTTGGTGGTGATGTGTAGTATGTTTTAGTATGTGTTTATGTTTTTAGTTAAATTTTACTGTTTTTATCGTATGCATGTTTGTTTTGGATTAGTTTGTTTAGATTAGTTGTGTTTTGTGCTAAGTTTTGATGTCATCTGGGCCTTCACCCGATGATGATTTTGTCCCCTGATTGTTTATTGAGGTCGAGCATAACGCTCATTCATGTGTATTTTGTGTGTTTAACGTATCGTCTTAGTAAAAGTTATTGTAGATCCTAAATGCACGAGCACGTAAACTCAATATAACACTATCTAATTTACTTGAAACCAATTATCTGTCAATCAATTTCATGACAATAGGGATTCTAGAACTTGATTTGGCGGAAATTTGAGGCGAAATCCTAGACGATGTTGTTTAGGAGATATGATTTAGGCATTCATTTGATCGCTTGAGCCTTTTAAAGCCTACCATGCAATATCATTATCCCTCGTTACCCTATTGAAGCCTAAAATTCGTTTCAATTCTGAACACTTAATAAATACCCTAGCCGATTGATTTTTGTCCAAACCTATATCGCCGAATTAAAGGCACAATGTGAGTGAATCAAGTTAGCATTTTGCTACTTGATGTGAGTGGTTGGGTTTAGGGCAAACTTTTAAATTGGTTCGGTATTCAAGTACTCGCTTGTCATATGTCATTCATATTTTGGCACACTCCTAAAATTGTAGAAATTCGAATGAGTCTGGAGGTGTGTTACTTAATCCTTTTTGCACACCCCTTAAATTTTAACAATCGAATGAGTTTGGGGCTGTGTTCGAAAAAAAAAATCTCTAAATTTCTTGTCGACAAGTGAGTACTACGTTCTTAATTGTATTGTTCAGGGTTGTTTCTATTTAAACTATGGGGTTTCGAGAGTGAGAATGTCAAGCGATGTGCCTCGGGTAACGTTAAGTTAACGACGTTAACCTGTTTGCTATTCCAAAATATCCTTAGCCATTATTCCAAAATCGAACCAAGCCCTATTGATCTTCATGAACCTCCGAGCCTACATTCGTGGAGAATAGATCCCGGGTCAGGTATATGGATTCCCTATACCTAAAAGGTTTAAGTCCTGATATATATTTAGGGATAATCCCATCTAATCAATGGATAATAGTATATTTGAGTTTAATCACACACACTTAAACAGGATCTAGAATGACACTTACCAGTTTTGAACGTTAAAATTCTAGAAAACCACATGGTGTAATTTATGCTTGAACTTGATAGGATTGGGGGCCGATGAGGAAAACAAATTTCGGCCGGTAGATAATCAAAACTTACACATTTTTGTTTTTAGTATTTTTTGTTTTTAGTTTTTAATTTCGTAATTAGTTCTCATATTTTCTTGTATTGTGTGGGTGTTTTGCTCGAGGACTAGCAAAATTCTGAGTTTGGAGTATTTGATAGGTGTGAATTACCTATATATTTTCAACCCGAATTTGTTAGTTTTCAAGTACGTTTATAGTTATTTTTATATGTTTTTATTTTTTTTGTATTAAAACAGGAGCGTGGTGTGAAAAGATATGAAATCGGAGCATAAACGATCAATTCGTATCGAGAACGGTCGGAGAACGGTGGAAAAATGAGCAAAAAGGCAAAAATCTGAAGGAAGCCTACAACCTAGGTGTCCAGACAACTGCCTAGGCAGTAAAGATGCAAAGAAAAACCAATTTTTGCTGGATTTCGGCCTAGGCGGAAATCACCCATCGCCTAGGCAAAAATTCCACCACCTAGGCGAAAATCTAACAGAAAGTTTTCCACAGCCACCGCCTTCTCCACCGCTGCGGCAAACCTTAACCGACATACTCCACCGCCGTAGCAGTGGCCTTTGCGCAGTGTTAGATATTTATTTTAGATATTTTGTCTATTTATACCCCTTTCCTCCCTTCTCATTCACTCCCTCTGGCCATTACAACTCTTAAGGCTTAGGTTAAGATATAGAGAGAATATGGGGAGTGCTCAAACATATCCGAAGGAGAAGATCAACACGCTGAAAAGGAGAATTGTTCGGTGGACGATTTTACCAGATAATCTTTGGATATCGGCTAAGTTCATCCGTTTTTCCTTTTATTTCTTATCTTCTATGTATGTTTGAGCATGTTTAGCCTAGTTTCAATTGTATAAATGGCTATGGCCTTAGGTTAAATGTGGATTATGTATTGGATGAATATTATTTATAAAAACGTAGTTTTGGTTTAGTTGCATTTCTTTGATGATTGTTCTTCAATGTTTGAGTGTGTTTATCATATTGTTTGTTTATTGCGCTTAGATTTATATATCAAGAATACGGGGTTTGACAAATCCTAAATTTGGATTAGAATAAACAAACGCCACGGTCCAATAACCCGGTCGGCGTTAGGATTATGGACAATCTATGACGTTGGGGCAAGACTCACGTGACCTAGGGTCATTAAGACATTGAGGGGGACTTCTTCATTGATTCGAAGTCGTGTATTCCCTCGTCTTACACTTGGAAGAGGTGGCGATGGAGTTTTAGAACTGAAATTGTCGATAGGGTAAACACAATGCATGAAATCAATGACGTTGGGGTAAGACTCAAGTGACCTAGAGTCGTTAAGACGTTGAGGGAGAATTCTTCGTTGACACCAAGTCAAGGTATATCCCTCATATTACACTTGGAAGAGGTGGCGATGGAGTTTACGAACTGAGGTTTTGTGTGCAATCAATGAGATTGGGCAAGACTCACGCAACCTAGGATTGTTAAGACATTGAGGGGGACTTCTTCATTGACATGAAATTGCATTACATCCTCTGTCTTACACTCGGGAAAGGTGGCGGAGGAGTTTTAGATACCGAGATTGTCAAATAGGTCGAATACCATTATTGTAAACTAAACGATATCAAACACGTTTAAGTAAATAAAGTTAATCCCTAGATAATCCATCTCATAACTATCTCGTATTAGTAATTAGTATAGTTAAATTAGTATTTTAGTATTAGTATTAATTTTATATTCCTTTTTTGTCGCCTAGATAAAGTCGAGTTATGATAATCACGGTACTCAATAGTAATCTCAACCAATCCTTGTGGATACGATACCTGACTAAAATGTCCATTATATTAAAACTTGATCCGTACGCTTACGGCGAAAGTGGCAGCGCTTAATTAGCGGCCACCAGTCACCTAAGGACGTTCTTAGATTTATCTAAAGACAGCAATTCTGAAATTGGTTTAAGAAATATGAATTCCGACTGGTAACTCAAAATGCTTCAGGTTTAGAAGGAAGGAAGGTAAAAAACTATTAGAAATTTAGAAACCTCCGATAAATAACCAAGTTTGAGATTTGACCTTAAAAACAATGAAGTATTTCAAAAAAAAAAAAAGGGAAATATACTACAGTTGTGCTAGCACTCGCACGGTAATTCATAACTTCCGATTGTTTATGTGCTATTTTTACTTTCACAACTAACATCTCAAGGCAGGTGGTAGAAAGGACAAACGATATAAAAATAAAGGGAAGAACCAAGAGAAATCTAGAACGTCACTCTTCAAGCATTTTTGTTCTAAGGACATAAGATATCACCATTAAATCAACAGTAAACAAAACATTAAAGCCCTACGATATCACCACCTAAACAAACAACACATCAAAGCCCAACATCCTATTTAAATCTTGAAACCAGACTTCACTAAAAGGCCATAGACTTGAAAACCATACTTCCCCATTAAAAACTTGGATTTCGATACAAAGAGTTGATTTCAAGACAAGTTTGGTATACTACAGAGATTGCCACCTAGATAGAGCTTTTCAGCCAAAAAAGAAGTCTGCTGATCGACGAGGATTTGCTAACTTCTAAGGAGAAAAGGCATCATACACCATTCAAGAGACAAGACCAACGAATGCAGATAAGGGGTTTCTTTTTCTTCTAACATTAATTTGACTCCCAAAATACAAGAAACCATGTAGGGGTTGTTTACATATCAGCATTCAAAGCACAAAATAACCGAAGTAATAACTAAATGGGGTGGAAGAGGTTCACCATCCCAATTCAAACCATTGATCTACGAACATTGGCACCACAAGTAAATCATTCCACTAATTCAATCTATGGCTTAAATGGTAAATTAAATAGCTTGGGTGTTGCACCTGTGGGTGAATTATGGAATTGATTTCCTATTTCAAAAATTATTTTCTTTCACCGCTCGATAATACGCCGACGAGCATGCTTAGGGATTCACAACACTCATCTCGAATTCATTTTTCATCACCTCTGACAAAAGCGAGACAAACCGACTTACCTTATCTTATAGTGGCTAATCAGTCTCTTCCCGAGCCCACAGACTGGGGCATATTTTACACTGGTTATATTTCTAGTTTCACAATAGGAAATGTTGAATTTGTTTCTTCACAAAACTTATCTAATCACTGCCCCAATTAGAGACTGGGCATATTTCACCGTATTCAGGATTTTTCTATGAGAATATGTATGCAATTCTGTCTCGAATGATAGATTGGGACGCCTTGACAAGTAGAATCATCATAAAATAGGGCCGAACTATATTTTGACCTGATTCCTAACCTAGAAAATTAGGATATGTAGGAAACCCTTATTGGTTTGGTCTTCAAGTTAAAATAGAATCAATGCCCTGAACTACGTTTCAACCTGATTCCTAGTGATGACCATGATATGTAGATAACTCAAGTAGGTTTCAGTCGTCTAATAACAATAGGGTCATTGTCCAAAATATCAACTTGACATGTTTTCTAAATTAACATACATAAGCAACCCATGACACTAAAAATTATGTGCTTGGTTCGGGAGACATGGGCAGCCCATGTGGGTTTTATCGCATTTTCCCGAAACGCCCAGGATTTATTTATTCACCCAACCTAGGGCACATTATATCAAGTTTTTCAATCGAGATTCTTTAATTGGATTTACTCCCAACTTGGGTTGGGGCAAATTTAAGAATTATGATTACCCCCTGAGAAGTACTTACAACCGAGCCCCAGTCTCCAATTGGGGCACATTTTATCCAAGGTAACTTCCTACGAGAAGTTTTCTAGTCCTCTTCGGCAGTCCCAGGTGGGATGTTTCTGTGAAACTCCACTGAGTGTCGAGTTTTTCCTAAGGTTTCTCAGCTGAGAATCCTCTTAATCATCTTCAATCTTGCATTGAGATGACAACCTCGGAATCAGTTTATCTAACCAAGAACCTTTTTCCATCCAATCTTGATTTATTTTACTTGTTAGAACTACATTTGACTTGATTCTTAGCTATCTTAAGATATGTAGGAAAATCCCGATTGGGTTCAGTTGTTTTTTTAATGTTTAAATAAATAAATGTTTAATTTTCTGTTTATATAAATAAATAGATGGATCTTTGTGAAACTTTGGTTTATCTTATGAGGACCATCGTTTGTCTGCTTTAGTCTTAGACTGAAAATACACCCCCAGAATTGGTTTCTCTAACCCAAAATTTTTCCACCCAATCTTGATTCACTTTACTTGTTAGAACTACATTTGGCCTGATTCTTAGCTATCCTAAGATATGTAGGAAAATCCCAGTTGGGTTCGGTAAAAACCATTACCGAACTACGTTCGGCCTCATTCTAGTTATGCTAAGATAAATAGGAAACTCTTGGGTGGGTTCGGCAAAAAAGATGATATATTAGTCCCGCATGTGCTCATGCCTGTGTCATATTAGTTATATGTACCTGTGTAATATTAGTTACAGGTTACAAATTACGCGTAACTATGTTACAAGCACTTGTATAATATTTGTTACATCTAACAAGTTTTATACACATGTTAGATATATGTAACTATGAGAGCGCAATACGTGTATTGGGTCTTCTACCTTTTTTTAATGCGCGGGACCAAAACACAAATTGTAATTGCGTACAGAACTTTTTTAAAATTAAGGTAAAATAATAAATTTGCCACAAAAACACCCTTGAATAAACCAAGGCCACAGATGGATTCAGAACGTTGAAATTAGGCAAGAATTGATTTTAGACCTTTAAGAACTGATAAAAAAATAGTGAACCAGAAAAAAAAAAAAAAAAAAAAAAAATTAGTATCTTGAACCTGTAGTAAACCGATCAACAATAGGGTTTACCAGGGCTTAGGTGACAGAGAGGGTGTTGATGTGGGCAATTATTGGTACTGACAGGGCAACTGATTTGTATCGACGTGGCAATGATATGCTAACGTGACAACTGGATGTTGATTATGTGGAAAGTCAAGCAAGTGCACTGGATTATGTGGTAGTTGGCGTGGTAACGACGTGGAAGCTAACGCAACAACACTATTGACGTGGCACTGATCCAGTAAGCTGATGCGATGATGACTTGACTAACGTTTGCGATGATGGGGTAGTGATCGAGAGATAATGTGGATGATGTGGCGCCCCATGCTAGGGTTGATGTGGTAGTTGTGCGTGAGATTTGTAGGCGGAGCAGTAGAAACTTTGTAGAAAGTGTGTGGGCACGTGCTTCGTACGTTTGCAATGAGGTTGATAGCGTTAGCTTCATCTTTGAGAGACGAGTACAGTGATGTATGTTGTGTTGAATACTAAGCAAAGGTGGTTGTTATAGAGGTGAACAATAGTGACAGTTGCGCAAACTACTATTGTGACGCATGGGAGTGCATGAGGCGGTGGCTGAACTGCTCTTTGGTGGCATTGGACTCTCCGTTTCAAGACAAATTTGATGGTGGTTTTGAATTTGGTATGCAGTGGTTGAGCGGTGATGGAACATACCGGAGGCGATAACAATGTTGGTGATTCGAGAAAGAAAACAAGTAGCTAGATTTTAGTAAAAAAAAACTCCTCTTGGTACCATATTAGAATAAGTGAGGTGGAATATGAGAGAGAATATGAGATGATTGTACTGGTATTTGAAAAAGATACGCTATTACATAAATGTACAAATAGTCTATATATAAACGGTTATTAGATTTTTCTATTGAAATTAGCGTTTAACCATTATATATATTTTGACAGTTGTGATAATTTTTCTTTCACAAAATATTCATTAGCGAAATCCCATTTCTGATAGTCAATCTTACAAAATCCCTATACAATTTTGCATTGATTTTGGCTGAGTGAACTAATTACAAATTTCTAAATCATTATAGCCCATATTTAATTGATGGTTAGCTTGAAAAAATAAGCATACAACTCTAATACTTTTCCCTAAACTGTGAGCATCCAAGAAAACAGGTAATCCAAGTTTGAAGAAACATAAAAATTGATATTAATTAAAAATCGAGCACAGAACGAATCAATTCAATCCGAGCGAACTCCGGCGGATTCCACACCACGAACTGTTCATGTTTGAGCTCCTCGGCTCAATTTTGTAATTCGAAGAGTCGTCCACCCTGTCGTACATCACAACAGATCTGGCCGTAGACGGTGGAGCTCCTTCCATCTCCGGAAAATTAAGGATGCAGATGTGATTTTAACTATAATTATACTTTCATCCCTATACTTTATATTTGATTTTATTGTAAACTGTATTTCTTAGAATTTTAATTTAATTCTAAGATTAAATTATACTACTTCTTTTACCTTTAAAGTTCAAATGTAGTTGTATTTACTGTCCAAACTTCTAATATTTATACATTATTATTTTATTTTTTTTGACAAAATACCTATTAGGTTAGTTCATTTTTTTCTTAGTCAGCCATCTATAAGTAAATATTTTTATGTACATTGTAATAGGTAGGAAGCACGGCTACTTGCTGGAGAATCAATGTATGTGTATTTAACACGGACACACGGTGAATACGGCGAGACACGGACTCGTGTTGAATCATCCTAGAGAATTGAAAATTTAACTTTCAAATCGGACACGTTTTGGATATGTAAAGAACATGCGCGGACACGTGAGAGACACGGCCAGATAATATTCAATATTTTAAAAATTCATGAGTTAACAAATATAAATAAATAAAATTTAAAATGCAAAGGGACAAAATTACTTAAACTCCTTCGCATCTAAAAATTATCTGATACCCCATGTAAAATAAAATTTATAATATTACCATTAACATTTGTCAAATTTTAATATAAATATATATAGAAGAATTTTCTTTTAATGTATTGACTTTTCTACCATTAATATAAATAATTTATGAATTTTAAAAAATAGGCGTTTTTGTTTACTATATTGTGGTTTACTTGTCAATTGTCTCTTTCCGTAGATAAATTTTCTGCAATTTAATAATTAATTTTTTGCATTTTTTTTTTTTTTATGTTTTGACATTTTATTATTTGTTAAAATCAAGGAACTCCCCTTTTTCTTTTTCTTTTTTTGACATTTGTTGGTGTTTTAAATGACACAAGCATCAATAGATTTTTTTTTAAAAAAAAATAAAAATAAAATAAAAATAATAATAATAATAATAATAATAATAAAATGTTAAAATATCCTAATTATACCCCTTTTTTTTTTCTTTTCAATTTATTGTATTTGTGTTAGATATGATACATATGTCCATGTATGTTCTTTCATAATGTATAAGTATATATATATATATATATATATATATATATATATATATATATATATATATATATATATATATATATATATATATATAATTATAATTTATAAACGGGTAGTTACATGCGTAGGGCATCTCTCACCCTAATAAATAAAACAAAGGAAAATAAATTATATATTGTTCGATCGGGGACATACAAAAATTTGTAGAAGAAATATAATATGGACATATCGATATCTATTTATAACATAAAAAATTAGAAATATGTTTACTCTAATGAATATTTTACTACCTTAGCGATGCTCTTGCATTGCATGTTTGGAGTGTACGGTATCCAATATTAAATTAAATTATATATTTATTAATAATCAGCGTTCATTCGTTCTCTTTTGAGGTTTCCAACTTATTTATTTGGTTACCTCGTCTTTATCAATATTTCTATATATTTTACCTACAAGGCAACTCGCGTCAAATTATAAGTTACTTTTTAGTTAGAAATCTACTTTTAGATGGAAAATATAATTTCAATAAATATTGAACTAGTTAATTATAGAGGTTTTTAATTGTTAGTTGTAGAATTTAATATTCTTTAAAGAAAAAGAATTGTTTACCTATTAAATATTAAAAAAAAAAAAAAATTACTGAAAGAGAATAGTTTTTAACTTATTTACATTAGTAATGCATTTCGCCCTTATGAAGGGCGAAATCGAATTTTTTTTTTTTTTGATCCCGCACTTGTGAACAGCGGGATCAAAAAAAATTAATTTAATTTGATCCCGCCCTTGCGAAGGGCGGGATCAATAATTTTTTTTTTTTATTTGATCCCGCCCTTCACAAGGGCGGGATCAAATGAAATTTTTTTTTTTTTTTAAAATATGATCCCTCCCTTGTGAAGGGCGGGATCAACAAACGGCGACCAGCCGTTACCACGGCTGGTCGCCGTTTGCTTTGGCCGGTCAAACGACCGGCCAAAGCTGCAAAGAAGGCAGCCTTTTGAATTTGAATTTTTGAAATCTCGGTATATGTGCACAACTTCGCCTATAAATATCACTTGCCGGATTTCATTAAAATTCACATTTCTTCATTTCCTCCTTCTCTCATTTGTTCTTCATTTTGATATTTTTTGTTCTAGTTACACTTCTTCTATTCAGACTTCTACTCCTCTATTCACAGGTTAGTATATTTTTAACATTTTTTTAATTTATTTGTTAATTTAATTAGTATATTTTTTACCTTTATTTGTTAGTTAGTTGGTTAATTTAATTTTTTAATTTAATTGTTGAAGTAAAAATTATACTTTGACCATTTTCACATGTTTAAGAAAATATAAAATAATATATTATTTAAAAAAAAATGTTAGTTAGTTAGTTTAATTTTTTACTCTAGCTATTTAATTAAAAAAAATATGCACTTTGACCCCTAAAAGTTTAACAACTAGAAAAATATAAATTTTTAATATATTATTTTAAAATAAATTATTAGTTAGTTTGTTTGTTTTGTTAATTTAATTTGTTGGTTTAGTTGTTTAATTAGTTGGTTAGTTTAATTTGTTAATTTAGTTGTTAAATTAAAAATTACACTTTGTCTCCTTTCACATGTGTAGAAAAATATACACTTTGGCCTCTGAAATTTTTTCAATTACAAAAATATAAAATTTTCAACCTATTGTTTTAAAATAAATTGTTAGTTAGTTTCATTTTTGAATTTTGTTATTTAATTTAAAATGTATTTATTTAATTTGTTAATTTAGTTGTTAAATAAAAAATTACACTTTCGCCCCATGTGTACGAAAATATAAATCAACATATTACATTTTTAGTTAGTTTAATTTTCTAATTTAGCTATTTAATTAAAAATACACTTTGGCTCCTCAAATTTTGATAATTAGAAAAATATAAAATTAAAATACCTATTATTTTGTTTAATTTGTTAATTTAGTTGTTAAATTAAAAATTATACTTTCGCCCCGTTCACATGTGTAGGAAAATATAAATCAACATATTACATTTTTAGTTAGTTTAATTTTGTAATTTAGCTATTTAATTAAAAATATACACTTTGGCCCCTTAAATTTTGATAATTAGAAAAATATAAAATTAAAATACCTATTATTTGTTTAATTTAGTTGTTAAATTAAAAATTACACTTTCGTCCCTTTCACATGTGTAGGAAAATATACACTTTGGCCCTTGAAATTTTTTCAATTAAAAAAATATTAAATATTCTACCTATTGTTTTAAAATAAATTGTTAGTTAGTTTCATTTTTTAATTTTGTTATTTAATTTAAAATGTATTTATTTAATTTGTTAATTTAGTTGTTAAATTAAAAATTACACTTTCGCCCCTTTCACATGTGTACGAAAATATACACTTTGGCCCTTGAAATTTTTTCAATTAGAAAAATATTAAATATCAACCTATTGTTTTAAAATAAATTGTTAGTTAGTTTCATTTATTAATTTCGTTATTTAATTTAAAATGTATTTATTTAATTTGTTAATTTAGTTGTTAAATTAAAAATTACACTTTCGCCCCTTTCACATGTGTAGGAAAATATAAATCAACATATTATATTTTTAGTTAGTTTAATTTTTTAATTTAGCTATTTAATTAAAAATATACACTTTGGCCCCTTAAATTTTGATAATTAGAAAAATATAAAATTAAAATACCTATTTTTTGTTTAATTTAGTTGTTAAATTAAAAATTACACTTTCGCCCCGTTCACATGTGTAGGAAAATATACACTTTGGCCCTTGAAATTTTTTCATTTAGAAAAATATTAAATATTCAACCTATTGTTTTAAAATAAATTATTAGTTAGTTTCATTTTTTAATTTCGTTATTTAATTTAAAATGTATTTATTTAATTTGTTAATTTACTTGTTAAATTAAAAATTACACTTTCGCCCCTTTCACATGTGTAGGAAAATATAAATCAACATATTACATTTTTAGTTAGTTTAATTTTTCAATTTAGCTATTTAATTAAAAATATACACTTTGGCCCCTTAAATTTTGATAATTAGAAAAATATAAAATTAAAATACCTATTATTTGTTTAATTTAGTTGTTAAATTAAAAATTATACTTTCGCCCCTTTCACATGTGTAGGAAAATATACACTTTGGCCCTTGAAATTTTTTCAATTAGAAAAATATTAAATATTCAACCTATTGTTTTAAAATAAATTGTTAGTTAGTTTCATTTTTTAATTTCGTTATTTAATTTAAAATGTATTTATTTAATTTGTTAATTTAGTTGTTAAATTAAAAATTACACTTTCGCCCCTTTCACATGTGTACGAAAATATACACTTTGGCCCTTGAAATTTTTTCAATTAGAAAAATATTAAATATCAATCTATTGTTTTAAAATAAATTGTTAGTAAGTTTCATTTTTTAATTTCGTTATTTAATTTAAAATGTATTTATTTAATTTGTTAATTTAGTTGTTAAATTAAAAATTACACTTTTGCCCCTTTCACATGTGTAGGAAAATATAAATCAACATATTATATTTTTAGTTAGTTTAATTTTTTAATTTAGCTATTTAATTAAAAATATACACTTTGGCCCCTTAAATTTTGATAATTAGAAAAATATAAAATTAAAATACCTATTATTTGTTTAATTTAGTTGTTAAATTAAAAATTACACTTTCGCCCCGTTCACATGTGTAGGAAAATATACACTTTGGCCCTTGAAATTTTTTCAATTAGAAAAATATTAAATATTCAACCTATTATTTTAAAATAAATTATTAGTTAGTTTCATTTTTTAATTTCGTTATTTAATTTAAAATGTATTTATTTAATTTGTTAATTTACTTGTTAAATTAAAAATTACACTTTCGCCCCTTTCACATGTGTTGGAAAATATAAATCAACATATTACATTTTTAGTTAATTTAATTTTTTAATTTAGCTATTTAATTAAAAATATACACTTTGGCCCCTTAAATTTTGATAATTAGAAAAATATAAAATTAAAATACCTATTATTTGTTTAATTTAGTTGTTAAATTAAAAATTACACTTTCGCCCCTTTCACATGTGTAGGAAAATATACACTTTGGCCCTTGAAATTTTTTCAATTAGAAAAATATTAAATATTCAACCTACTGTTTTAAAATAAATTGTTAGTTAGTTTCATTTTTTAATTTCGTTATTTAATTTAAAATGTATTTATTTAATTTGTTAATTTAGTTGTTAAATTAAAAATTACACTTTCGCCCCTTTCACATGTGTACGAAAATATACACTTTGGCCCTTGAAATTTTTTCAATTAGAAAAATATTAAATATCAACCTATTGTTTTAAAATAAATTGTTAGTTAATTTCATTTTTTAATTTCGTTATTTAATTTAAAATGTATTTATTTAATTTGTTAATTTAGTTGTTAAATTAAAAATTACACTTTCGCCCCTTTCATATGTGTAGGAAAATATAAATCAACATATTATATTTTTAGTTAGTTTAATTTTTTAATTTAGCTATTTAATTAAAAATATACACTTTGGCCCCTTAAATTTTGATAATTAGAAAAATATAAAATTAAAATACCTATTATTTGTTTAATTTAGTTGTTAAATTAAAAATTACACTTTCGCCCCGTTCACATGTGTAGGAAAATATAAATTAACATATTACATTTTTAGTTAGTTTAATTTTCTAATTTAGCTATTTAATTAAAAATATACACTTTGGCCCCTGAAAATTTGACAATTAGAAAAATATAAAATTAAAATATCTATTATTTGTTTAATTTGTTAATTTAGTTGTTAAATTTTGATAGGCGAAAATGTCCATCCCGACCCTGCCTTGCACCCAATTGATCTTGTCGGTTTATTGTAATGAATGTTTATGCTACTTTATTTTTTTGTTATGTCAACTTTTATGTATTATAAATTTTATGCACTTGTCGCGCACATTTCTTTATAATGAATCTTATATTTTGTTTATAAATATGATTAAATTTTAATTTCGTACTAACAAATTTACCACGAGTGTTGTGGGGAAAAATTTCAGCTATACATCCTGGGCCTGAAGATACTTCAGTTCTACACCAACAGGGACAGCACAGGTCCGAACTAGTTTGGTTAGCGCAGGTAAACATTTAGGTTATTGCATTTGTTTTTTTTTTATTTAAGTTTTTTAATTTTTTAATGTTATTTATTATGTCTTATTAAATATTTCGGGATATCAATACTTTTGACTGTGTTGGACACGATGTAGGGGAATGGAGAGAAAATGTCCCCCCTAGAGTTATACAGTTAATAGAATCAGTCGGTTTGTACGGCCCATTTAGGTTGTGGCCGAAGCGGTTAGATAGGGCCCTCATAACCGCGTTGGTAGAGAGATGGCGTCCGGAGACGCACACTTTCCATCTACCTGTCGGGGAGATGACTGTCACATTGCAGGACGTGATCGTCTTATTGGGGTTACCCGTGCATGGGTTGCCAGTTATCCAGAATGATGACTCGCATGAGGATACCGTCTGGCAGAGACTCTGCGGTGAGCTACTCGGAGTGCAACCACCAGTGGATAAGATTAGGAATGGGTCTTTGACGCTGAAGTGGTTACGGGATACCTTTGCTATAGTTCCTGACGAGGCCGACGAGGAGGTTATGCATTGCTACGCACGTGCATATTGCTTGCTTATGCTTGGTGAGATGTTGTTTTCTGATAAATCACACAACAGAGTTAAGTTAGCCTACCTCCTACTGCTGCGTGACTTGACACCTTTTGTCAAGTATAGCTGGGGCAGTGCGACCCTAGCGATCCTCTACCGCGAGCTCTGTAAGGCGACGAAGCCCAACACGAAACACATTGCCGGGTGCCTATTTTTGTTGGAGTGTTGGGCTTGGGAGCGATTTCCAAGGCTTCGGCCTGAAGCAGTCCCTCTCCCCGACTATAATATATTATTCGGAGAGCTCGACTACGGTGGCGACTTGAAGTTCCCAACTGCTCCGAGGGGTTCTTGGTAAGTAATTAGTATTTTATTTTTAATTTCATTTATCATGTAATAGATATTTATTTATAGATATTAAACTTATGATTTATATTTTTGGTGTACAGGTGGACTCTTCAATTTAATTTGGATAATTTGCCGATGCATATTTTGGTGGTGTATCGCGATCAGTTAGATCGCTTGAAGAATGACGAGGTTATTTATTTACTTATATCGAAATTTTAATTTTTTTATTTGTTTGTTTATATTTTATTTTACAGGTCATTTGGATGCCCTATACCTTGCCGACTTTGCCTCCATATACTAAAGATGGAGAAGATATTTGGATGGCAAAGTTGCCCCTAATATGCTATGAGATTGTCGAGTACACGTATCCCCTCCGCGTGCTACGAAAGTTTGGTTATCACCAAGGGGTTCCTGAACCGGTAATGTGGGACAGGAACTTGCACAAAATTACTCGGCGAGGATACTTCCGTGCAAACTGGGCTGACCATCACCATGCACATATAGTTGCGTGGAATAATCGGCAAGCACCAGATGTCGGCAATTTTGAGCAAGGGATAGGGGTTGACCAAGAATACATAGATTGGTATTAGTGAATCACACGAAGATTTTTGGTCAACCCGGCGTACCAACCTCAGTTTGGGTATCTACCAATAGGAGGACGACTGGGATTAGATGTATGATCACATTGACTGTACCATCTGTTTAGTTATATGAGTTAGATTATGTTGTTATTATTCATGTATTAATTAAACCAATTTATGTGTTTTGTAGGATACGGAGGTATCAAACTTGATACGCTTGAGTGATCTAACCCTGCGGTCCGGTACTGCAGAATCGGGTATCGAGCTGGCTCATGCCATCAATGATGGCACCATTGGGAGGATGTATCGAGGAGTACCACGCCATATGGCAGCTGACGTTCCTTCATCTCCTCAGGCTGCTCCTCAGCCTTCTCCTCAGCCATGGACTTCTGATGCCTATCGTCCAGGTAGTGTGGGCGATGCCGAACCTTCTACATCGTACGGCATGGGCGCTTATGCCGGATCATCTAGTACGTACGGCATGGGCGCTCATGCCGAATCATCTAGTTCGTACGGCATGGGTGACGATGCTGGGCCATCCAACGTGTACCAGATGCATGACCCTTATTCGTATTACACATCGCAGCTAGGTACACACCCGTCATCGTCATTCGTCACTCCGGAGATGGATGAATTTATTTCAACTTCAGGCATCATTCCTCCGGTGGCATTTGCCGAACCCACAAGATTGCAAAGACAAGTGTCGCCGGTGCTGTGGTTCGAGGACGACGTCGATGCTATCCCGGGGAGTATGCATCAGGCGTTCACGAACTTCGGACAAGTTACACAAGTTCATGAGGAGGCTGAGGAACCTCCTGTTGCACAACGACGAGGGCGGAGGAACGTCCGTCGGAGGCCTTGCGGTACATAATTAGTTATGTAGTTGATAGTTTAGTTATAGAAATGTAAATACATTTTTTTTGTAAATATATAGTTATATAGTAATTTATGTAGTTAGTAAATACATTTTTTTGTAACGTCTGGAGATTTAGAAAGTTGTTGATGTACCGTATATATTGCTTCGCAAATAGATACAGAATTTGAATGGGAGATCGAGCAATGTGTCTAACATTCCAGAAAGATTCTTAAAAAGGCAAAACAACTCGTAACAGTATAATATTAAAGGCGATTAAAGTTAAAATAATCATAAATATTATATTAAAAAAATATTACATAGACGGAAACAAATTTAACGATATTTGTTACAAAACTCATAACAAAGACAGTATATAAGAAATACAGTACATAATATCATAAAAATAGTGACAATAAAAACACTCCAAAATAAAATACCAGAGCAAAAAATTAATTATTCTTCATTCGACATGTACCCCTCAGACAAATATTCATTGTTATTTATCACGTTATGGTATTCGTTTGGAGAGAGTGCTCTGTTGCTTGCGGCAGCCATTTCATTGGCTAGTTGTAGTAGATAATATCTATTTCTGCGCAACAACATTCGATTATTCTCCAGGCGAATTCGTGTAATAGCATCTTCAATCTCGGTTGTGTCATCAATTATACATCGTCGAGGCATCTGAAGACTTCGACGATGCGGAACTGGTGCATTAAGATTTCTCAAACAACATACAAGGTTGGACGACGTCATTCCTATGACGATTAAAATCTTTCCATCATATTTACCATACAAATGGGTCTCGTCAATGGTGATTACAGGGCGACAATAACGCCATCCGTCGACTGAAGCTTTGAATGCCCAAAATACCATGTCGAACATCCTATAGTTAGGCATATCAGTCGACACAGTGCTCCACTCGATAATCGTACCTGCATTGTAGTGCTGCAACGCGACCATAAACTTCGGTTACTTCCGGTATGATTCATCCCAATCTCCGAACAAGGTCTCAATGGCTTTAGATCTAGCCAAACAAGCTTTTCTATAGGAGATAGTGTATCCATGAGCCTCCTTCACGTAAGCCACAATGACGCCAATCTTCAATTCTGGATCCTGTTCTACTTGTCCAAGTATTAGGTTCGAAATGAGTGCAGAATCCAAATTTTTATGATCTACAGCAGTATGATTATAGAAACATGTGTGTTGCCCCTCATACTGTGTAATCTCAAACATACCGTGACTTTTTTTCCTCCCCGCCCGCAACATTCAATCGCATCCATGCGAACAATTAATCGACCAGAGCTTCTTGTTCGTTTGCGAGACATAAAACTCTTTGTTCTTTTTCAAGTGGTAAAATTTGACGGCCTGCTGGAGATGTTCCTTGTCCTTAAAGATCATACCAGTACGGAATTCGTCCATCTCCGGTGTCCAAAAATTCTTCCGCAACTTCGGCTCGTATTTCGCCAAGTCATCGTCGTCACCCCATTCCAAGTTATTGAAAAATGAAATTACATTGTCTAACTCCAATTGCTGATTTTCACCCCCTTGCCCGCTAGGCCCAGCATCTAGATCTTCGTCTGGCTAAAACGCAAAATCCGCATCGAACTCTTCTTCTGACACATCGTCGCGACTATCAATTGTATCAAAGTCACCACCATAATTACTTATGTTATCTTGCGGCGGACTATTCGATGAATAATGGGGATGTGGAAGAGCAGAGCTGGTGCCATGACCACGGTCAATCATACTATGAGAATAATCTTGCTCTGGAATATAGGGGAGTGGGACGGTGTAATTAGACTCAAGTAATTGGGGGTGCAACATAGGAGTATTGTGGGAATGATATTGTTCTAGACTGTAAGGGGTGGGATGGTGTAATTAGATTGGACTGCTTGGGGAACGGTGCCGAAAAATTGTCCGTCAGATTGGGTACTGTACGGATTTAAACTCTGGGTCATTAAGTTGGTAAAATGACCACTTGGGGGAAAAAAATTTGGACCATCATCAAATGCCCGTTCTATCTCTACATATACTTCAACAGCAAGAAGGGAGGGTATATAAAGAGGTAACTCAAGCACTTGGTTTAATGTTGAGTCATCCTCGATAGAAAACAAGGTATATTTATAGTTCGACCCGAAAAGAGCCATCGGCATCCTATACTTTAGTTTCAAAATTCCAGTAACCCCATCTTCAAGAACACATGGTTTTAGCGTCTCAATTAATTCATTTAAGCTTGTTCCCCTACGGACAACCAAAGATTTTACAACTGATGTACTATAACAAACCCCGAACTCCGTACCTTCCAATATTCTACCACCCCAATACAATAACAATCGAACGTGATCCATTTCAAGCGGCTATCATTTGACAAGGCAAAACAAAACAAGAAAATAATATCGTTAACTAAAACTCAATCACAAAAGTATGTTGGTTTATAGTGTTCATTTTTTATGGGTTAGAGTAATTTATTTTCAATCCTTAATATTTTACTTATTTTGAATTTATTCAATAATTATTTTAACTTTAACTCTAAATCGAATATAAATTCCACGTCAAGCTAATATCAACTAAATAGATTCAATTAATTTGAGGAATGAAAGTGCACAATTTGTACATCATATTCCAATGTTTGTAGTGTAAATTTTTTATGGATTTCAGTAATTTATTTTCAATCTTAACATTTTACTTACCAATATAACAAGTTTAATAAACTAACCAAAAATTCTTTTATATAAGTTTAAACAAATACATTTTAAATTAAATAACGAAATTCAAAAAATAAAATAAATTAACAAATTAAACAAATAATAGGTATTTTAATTTTATATTTTTCTAATTATCAACTTTTCAGGGGCCAAAATGTATATTTTTAATTAAATAGCTAAATTAGAAAATTAAACTAACTAAAAATGTAATATGTTGATTTATATTTTCGTACACATGTGAAAGAGGCGAAAGTGTAATTTTTAATTTAACAACTAAATTAACAAATTAAATAAATACATTTTAAATTAAATAACGAAATTAAAAAATGAAACTAACTAACAATTTATTTTAAAACAATAGGTTGAATATTTAATATTTTTCTAATTGAAAAAATTTCAAGGGCCAAAGTGTATATTTTCCTACACATGTGAAAGGGGCGAAAGTGTAATTTTTAATTTAACAACTAAATTAAATAAATAATAGGTATTTTAATTTTATATTTTTCTAATTATCAAAATTTAAGGGGCCAAAGTGTATATTTTTAATTAAATAGCTAAATTACAAAATTAAACTAACTAAAAATGTAATATGTTGATTTATATTTTCCTACACATGTGAACGGGGCGAAAGTATAATTTTTAATTTAACAACTAAATTAACAAATTAAACAAAATAATAGGTATTTTAATTTTATATTTTTCTAATTATCAAAATTTCAGGGGCCAAAGTGTATTTTTAATTAAATAGCTAAATTAGAAAATTAAACTAACTAAAAATGTAATATGTTGATTTATATTTTCGTACACATGTGAAAGGGGCGAAAGTGTAATTTTTAATTTAACAACTAAATTAACAAATTAAATAAATACATTTTAAATTAAATAACGAAATTAAAAAATGAAACTAACTAACAATTTATTTTAAAACAATAGGTCGAATATTTAATATTTTTCTAATTGAAAAAATTTCAAGGGCCAAAGTGTATATTTTCCTGCACATGTGAAAGGAGCGAAAGTGTAATTTTTAATTTAACAACTAAATTAAACAAATAATAGGTATTTTAATTTTATATTTTTCTAATTATCAAAATTTAAGGGGCCAAAGTGTATATTTTTAATTAAATAGCTAAATTACAAAATTAAACTAACTAAAAATGTAATATGTTGATTTATATTTTCGTACACATGTGAAAGGGGAGAAAGTGTAATTTTTAATTTAACAACTAAATTAACAAAATTAAATAAATACATTTTAAATTAAATAACAAAATTAAAAAATGAAACTAACTAACAATTTATTTTAAAACAATAGGTTGAATATTTAATATTTTTCTAATTGAAAAAATTTCAAGGGCCAAAGTGTATATTTTCGTACACATGTGAAAGGGGCGAAAGTGTAATTTTTAATTTAACAACTAAATTAACAAATTAAATAAATACATTTTAAATTAAATAACGAAATTAAAAAATGAAACTAACTAACAATTTATTTTAAAACAATAGGTTGAATATTTAATGTTTTTCTAATTGAAAAAATTTCAAGGGCCAAAGTGTATATTTTCGTACACATGTGAAAGGGGCGAAAGTGTAATTTTTAATTTAACAACTAAATTAACAAATTAAATAAATACATTTTAAATTAAATAACAAAATTAAAAAATGAAACTAACTAACAATTTATTTTAAAACAATAGGTTGAATATTTAATATTTTTCTAATTGAAAAAATTTCAAGGGCCAAAGTGTATATTTTCCTACACATGTGAAAGGGGCGAAAGTGTAATTTTTAATTTAACAACTAAATTAAACAAATAATAGGTATTTTAATTTTATATTTTTCTAATTATCAAAATTTAAGGGGTCAAAGTGTATATTTTTAATTAAATAGCTAAATTACAAAATTAAACTAACTAAAAATCTAATATGTTGATTTATATTTTCCTACACATGTGAACGGGGCGAAAGTGTAATTTTTAATTTAACAACTAAATTAACAAATTAAACAAAATAATAGGTATTTTAATTTTATATTTTTCTAATTATCAAAATTTCAGGGGCCAAAGTGTATTTTTAATTAAATAGCTAAATTAGAAAATTAAACTAACTAAAAATGTAATATGTTGATTTATATTTTCGTACACATGGGGCGAAAGTGTAATTTTTAATTTAACAACTAAATTAACAAATTAAATAAATACATTTTAAATTAAATAACAAAATTCAAAAATGAAACTAACTAACAATTTATTTTAAAACAATAGGTTGAAAGTTTTATATTTTTGTAATTGAAAAAATTTCAGGGGCCAAAGTGTATATTTTTCTACACATGTGAAAGGAGACAAAGTGTAATTTTTAATTTAACAACTAAATTAACAAATTAAACTAACCAACTAATTAAACAACTAAACCAACAAATTAAATTAACAAAACAAACAAACTAACTAATAATTTAATTTAAAATAATATATTAAAAATTTATATTTTTCTAGTTGTTATACTTTTAGGGGGTCAAAGTGCATATTTTTTTAATTAAATAGCTAGAGTAAAAAATTAAACTAACTAACTAACATTTTTTTTTGAAATAATATATTATTTTATATTTTCTTAAACATGTGAAAATGACCAAAGTATAATTTTTAATTCAACAATTAAATTAACAAATTAAACTAACCAACTAACTAACAAATAAAGGTAAAAAATATACTAATTAAATTAACAAATAAATTAAAAAAAACGTTAAAAATATACTAACCTGTGAATAAAGGAATAGAAATCTGAATAGAAGAAGTGTAACTAGAACAAAAAAATATCAAAATGAAGAACAAATGAGAGAAGGAGTAAATGAAGAAGAGTGAATTTTAATGAAATCCGGTAAGTGATATTTATAGGCGAAATTGTGCACATATATCGAGATTTTAAAATTTCAAATTAAAGCTAAACCTATACTTATACCTATAAAAAAAAAATAGCCTGCCTTCTTTGCAAAAAAAAAAAAGGGGAGAAGGCAGCCTTTTTAGACTGCCTTCTTTGCAGCTTTGGCCGGTCGTTTGACCGGCCAAAGCAAACGGCTGGTCGCCGTTTGGTGATCCCGCCCTTCACAAGGGCGGGATCAAATTAAATTAATTTTTTTTGATCCCGCTGTTCACAAGCGCGGGATAAAAAAAAAAAAAAAATTTCGATTTCGCCCTTCACAAGGGCAAAATGCATTATTCACGTAAATAAGTTAAAAACTATTCTCATTCAGTAATTTTTTTTTTTTTAATATTTAATAGGTAAACAACTCTAAAGAAAAATATACTTGGCTAAAAAATTTAATAGATTTTTATTATTTGAACCTAACTTAAGAGTTACTCTAGTAAAAAAAACCAATTAAATATTTAGGTTAGTAAAAAAACCATTATAAAAAATTATGTAGAAATTAGTCACCCATGACATGATTCATAAAATACCAATAGCTGACATTATTACTCTCCCTAAAATCATGAGACCTGAATCGAAAGTTCATTATAGGCCAAAGGTTCCTAAACTTAATCTTTCTCTCTACGCCGGAACTATTCTGATCAGTTTGCAAAGACAAAGAAGGGTTTTTGAACTTGAACTTCACAATTGGACTCATTCTGATCAGTCAAAGCTTTTTGCATCGGCGAATCTCGTCTATCACCTTTTCCTATTTCTCATATTCTGTACGAAAAAAAAAAAAAGGTTCTATCCCGTCGTCGTTGCTGCCCAGGCTGCTAATGTCCACTAACACCGTTGCTGCCCAGATCCACAACCTCTACCACCATCGCCGCTGTTGTTGCTGCCCAGATTCGAAACTTGCTGCCTAAATTTACAGTCCTATCACCATTGCCGTCCACAATCGACGTCGTCCAAATCAACGCCAACCGTATCTGACGTCGTTGTGTCTTTAGGCAAGTCGGACGCCTCCACGGGAGTCATCATCGCCGACGAGCAGCCATGGAACTGAAGAAGACTCGCCCCATATATAAGTCTCAAGAAGAACTAGTCGTATCCAAGTCTCAAGAAGAACTAGCCGCATATATGGGTTTGGTTGGACTTACGGACTGTAAATTATATTTTCCCCATTTTTGGGTTTTAGTTTTAATTTATTTTTATTTTTTTTAGTTTTGTTTTACATTTCTCCTCCTGAATATTCACAGCTATTGAAATACTAGTGTGAATATTTACATTGGTAATCAGTATTAAATTTGGTTTTATTTATTGTTTCGAAATAGTGTGAACATTCATAACATTGAAATGTTGTCAAATATATCTCACTGATGTGATTATTGTTTGAGTATAAATATTGAAAATGTGCAGATTCATAATACAATATATGCTAGTGCGATTGTTCACACAACTTTGAAACAAAAAATTAAAGGGTAATTAAGTTTTTGGTCCTCAAAAGATGATGAATCTATAGAATAGACATCCAATTCAAATAAATAAGTTTTTAGTCTACATAGAATCTTTAGAAAAAAAATCTTTAATATTACTCCTAACTATTAATTCATATTTACAATTCTATCATTTTGTCCTATACAATAAGACAAAACTATGCAACAGGACATTAACATTAACATAAATGTTCAAACAATACACCTTACCTATATTACAAAACTACAATTTGAGTTTCACGTTAACGTTAATGCATTTCATATTCTTTTTGTGTGTATTCGCGTTAATGCATCTTCCTCATATATTTGTGTGTTAGCGTTAACATATCTTTATTTTTTGAGATTCTATGAGTTAACGTTAAAATGATCGTACCATATCTATTATTTGTGTATTTGGATTCAGTGTACGTTAATGTTAATGCATTTTCACCATCGGACTGTGTGTTTTTAGCGTTAACGTTTTTTGCTTTTTGGGGGTTTTGTGCTTTAACGTTAATGTAATTTTTTTTTTTTAGCCCCCGTGTATTTGCATTAATATTAACTTAACGTATGTGATTTTCATGTTCTTCTTGTGTGTGTATTAAACGTCAATGCATTTTCTCATCTGCTTGTATGTGTTAGGTTTAACATATCTTTATTTTTTGGAATTTTGTGTATAACATTAACATGATCATATTATATCTATTGTTTGTGTATTTGAGTTGGGTGTTCATTAACGTTAATACACATTTTTTTTGCCTCTTCGTGCTAACATTAACTCATTTCATGTTCTTTTTTATGCGTGTTAATGCTAATGAGGATCAACCCAAGGCATCGAGCAAAATCAGTCAGCTACCATATCTCAGTTACGCAACAGATCTAGAAATCTAAATCTGAATTTTTAGATTTGGAAATCCAAATCTAAGGGGTAGAGAGAAAGAGTGTATGCGTCGTGAATGGCTGTTGCATGAGAACATGAGCAAGACGTCGATTTTAGATCTGGACGGACGACGACGGCTAACGAACATTGCCATAGGTGGTGGGCTTGCTATATTGAACAACTGACGGTGAACATCTGTCGAAGATAACTATCACGACCAGCTTGTTCGTGTCTTCGTCGCTACTTGAATAGAGGAGAACCACTAGAGATAGAGCATTGGAACCCTAGGAGAGAGAGAGATCTGTAAACCACCACGGCCCGATCTGTACTGTCCAAATCTAAAAAGCCACCGTCCAAACCACAGCGACCAGGTCTGCGAACCGCGACAAACAATGCTGTAGATGGCTTGAAGTCAATCTATTCTTACCGACGTCATTCTTTCGATGGCTGAGACTTTTTGCCTCGCTGGATCCACGAACGGGACGGCGGCAGATCAAATATACAATATTCGTCGAACGTCATCCAAGCCCTCACCCTTGCCGATCATGAGGATTTCATAGAGAAATCGCGATAAAGGCGAGAAGTGGAGCAAGAGATGGCGATAGATCAGAGAAGATGTGAGTTAGAGAGAGAGAGATGATAGAGAGAGGAGATCTAAGAATTGCCACTGCACGAAGCCTTGAAAGAGGTGTAACCACCCCTTTGACTGGCGAATCACCACCGCGAACAAAACCTCCGAGGTATTGCTGAAGCTAAACACAGATCTGAGTGGAATATTATAGTGAGTATGGGGAGGAATGAGCTTGAATCAGGCAGGGGAGGCGGCGGTAGAGTAATCGCCGATGCCGCCTCCCTTACCTAGGGTTTTTAGAGAGAGATGATAGAGTCAGAGAGATTAAAGAGGATAAAAAGAGAGAGAGAGAGAGAGAGGATTGTAGAGTGACAATGATCAGTGATAGAGTGAGAGAGAGAGAGAAATAGAACGTTAACATAAATGTGAGAGAGAGTGTTTTGTTTCAAGGGTATATTTGTCTTTTTACGATTTTCTTTTGTTTGCCAAAGATTAAAAACTTAATTAATTGTACGCAAAGGTTCAAAGGCTACGTGAACTGTTAAATGGAAAGCAGTTCTTCCAATTTAAGCATTCGTTGAAAGTACTAGATTTGTCCTCTAATGAACTTCTAGTGGACTTTCCACTGGAAATATGTGAATTGATTTCATTACAGTGTCTTGATCTTTCTTGGACAAGCATGAGAGAGTTGGTAGTTGAATTGATGAAACTAGTAAACTCGAAAGTTTTGAACATGCAATACACATCAAGGCTTGGTAAAATTCCAGTTGAGGTGATATCAAGTTTATCATCATTGCAGGTGTTTAGGATGGATCGTATTTATCATTGAAAATGGGGTGCTCTACTAACTGGAGAGTGTGTTTTAGCTAGCTGTGGAGAACCGTTGATTGAAGAACTTTCTTGTCTGAAGCACTTGAATGATCTCTGTATCACCATAATGAGTGTTTCAGCTTTCCAAAAAGTATCAAGCTCTCCCATATTACTGAGCTCCATGAGAGAACTAGGACTATGGTTTATAGATGATGCCACCTCTGTAAATGTGTCATCCTTTCGTTATATGAATCATTTGCATCGGCTTATAGTGGAGGATTGTCATGATTTAGAAGATATGGCGAATAATTGGGTGATAGAAAGAAATGAGCCCTATGAAAACAATCCTCGTGCTCACAAGTTTAGACGCCACCTTACTTCTACAGTCTCTGATGTGTTTATTTAAGGGATTGTCCGAGGTTGAAGAACCTAACTTGGCTTATATTTGCTCCAGCCATCTGTATCCTTAACATAAGGAATTGCCATCAAATCGAAGAATTGTTATGTAATGCTAAATTTGATGAAGCTACACAAACCGAAAGAATTCCAAAACCATTTGTGGAACTGAAAGCTCCAAATTTGTATGATCTACCTCAGTTGAGAAACATTTATCCTCATGCTCTACCTTTCCCACTCTTAAATAAAGTATCGGTACTTAATTGTCCAAAGCTCAAGAAGTTGCCCCTCAACTCTAAAAGCGCCAAAGGACGTCACATTTTTATAAAGGGATCAAGACAGTGGTTTGATGGGATTGAATAGGAGGATGAACCCACCCGAGATGTTTTTCTTCCTTACTTCCACCCGATATGGATAGAATCTCAATTGATATATTTATATTTGTTGTTTTGTGATAGGTGTGAAAAACCTATCTATTTCTAAACCAAATTTGTTAGTTTTCAAGTGTTTTAGTTATATTTAATTGCGTTTTAGTTTGTTTTAGTGTAAAACAGGTGGAGGGACATTAAAGGGTGATAAACAAGTGAAAACGATAGGAGAAACGGTGAACAAAATGTGAAAAATAGGGTTTCGGTGAATGAAGACCACCGCCTGGGCGAAAGTTCCACCGCCTAGGCAGAAAAGAGGCAGAATGTTGGAGAGCTGAAGGGATGAACCACCGCCATGGTGAGAAAACCACCGCCTAGGCGAGAAAGCGACAGATTGACATGCCAACAGCCACCGCCTAGGCGAAGATCCGACAGAAACTTAACCGACTTAAGCCACCGCCTAAGCGGTGAACCACTGCTTAGGTGGTGACACTCTGCGCAGAAATATCTGTTTTCAGATACTTTGAAGATATTTCCAAACTTTGCCTATAAAACCCCTTTCTCCACCAAACCTCAAGAAAGACTTTTAGACATGAGAGGAGGCCTTGGTTGTTGTTCTTGAGAGTTCTCTTCCATCTTAGTTAGGTTTAGGTAATTTAGGAAGTAGATTAGATTAGTTTAGGAGGTGTTCTTGGCCAACCCTTGAAGAACTAGAAGAGGAAGTTCATCAACGGAGAAGAGAAAGCTCGGGAGGATTGTTCTTTAGAGAAAGTGGACTACTCCACTTTGAGATTTGGCTTTTCTTCCCTTGTTTCCATATTTGTATTTAATGTTTATTGTTTATATTGATGATCTCCTCTTGATTTAATGTTGTATTGGCTAAGAACATGTTAGTGTAATTTAGAGATTAGTTAGGGAAAAGTGTAGTTGTGTAAATACTCGTTTAGTTTAATATACGTTTCTTTAACGGTTGTTGCTTTTAAGTCCGATTGTGTTTATCATTTTATGACGATCTTAATATGCTTGTTACGGTATCATCGACACGAAGTCGCGTATTCCCCCGTCTTACACTCGGAAGAGGTGGTGGAGGAATTTACGAACCGAGATTGTCGGATACCTAAATTCCATTATTGTTAACTAAACGAAATCAAACGTGTATGAAGTGAATGAAATCAATCCCTAATTAATCAACTTAGTTAGGATTAACCCACTAATTTTAGTTTAGTTTAGTTTAATTTCAATTCATGTCTTTCCTCGTCAGGATAACATGAGACTACGTCAATTGCGGTATTCAATTATTCACATTTTTCTCTGTGGGAATGATATCCGATCTTCAAGATTCACTATATTAAAACTTAGACCTCGTATACTTGCGAGAGTACGTAGCGGCGTGTTTTTCCCGCGCTACCAAGTTTTGGCGCTGTTGCCAAGGATTGTCTTGTTGATTGCTATCGATATTGGGAGCAAATAACTTGATTTTAATCTAGGCATTTTTGTATATAATTTTTGTTTATAGTTTTGTTTTTGTTTCCGGCAGGATGCTTAAAGATGTTAGATCAACAGGTACTCTTGCGGTTCGATCATTGAATATCTCGCCAGTCTTGAGGGCATGTGTCGGGCTGAGGACATTAAACCAAACACTTCTTGGGAGGCAACCCAGGGTCACAAATAAGTTAGATACATCTCTGTCAATTTCAGTCAGAGGCGAGATCCTCTCGCCTCCCGGTACGTGTTTTAAACCCCTATATTCAATATCATGCTATATACTGTCATTGGGATCACTGACGGCTTGTTTGGACACCACCTGTGTTGAGTTGGTGGTGATGTGTAGTATGTTTTAGTATGTGTATATGTTTTTTAGCATGTTTTACTATTTTTATATGTGTGCATGCTTGTTTAGGAATAGTTTGTTTAGTTTAGTTGTTGTTTTGTGAATAGTTTGTTTAGTTTAGTTGTTGTTTTGTGCTAAGTTTTGACGTCATCTGGGCCTTTACCGGATAATGAATATGTCCCCTGATTGTTTTAATGTCGAGCGTAATGCTCATTCATGTGTGTTCTGTGTGTTTAACGTATAGTTTAGTAAAAGTTATTGTAGACCCTAAATGCATGAGCACGCAAACTCAATATAGCACTATCTTATTGATTTGAAACTGATTATCCGTCAATCAATTTCATAACAATAGGGATTCTAGAGCCTGATTTGGGAGAAATTTGAGGCGAAATCCTAGGCGAGGTTGTTTATAAGATATGATTTAGGCAGTCATTTGATCGCTTGAGCCTTTTGAAGCCTACTATGTAATATCATTATCCCTCATTACCCTGTCGAAGCCTAATAGCCGTTTCAATTTTGAACACTTAACAAATACCCTAGCCGATTGAACTTTTTTCGAACCTATATCACTAAACTGAAGGCACAATTTGAGTGAATCAAGTTAGCATTTCGCTACTTGATGTGAGCGATTGGGTTTAGGCCGAAATTCTAATTTGGTTCGGTATTCGAGTACTCGCTTGTCATTTGTCGTTCATATTGTTTGCACATTCCTAAGGTTATAAGAATTCGAATACGTTTTGGGATGTGTCACTTAATCATTTTTCCACACTCTTAAAATTGTAGAAATTTGAATGAGTTTGGGGGTGTGTTAAAAAATAAAATAAAATAATAGTTTCTTTTTGACATGACAAGTGAGTACGACGTTCTTAAACGTTTGTTCAGGGTTGTTTCTAAAAATATGGGGTTTCGAGTGTGAGAATGTCAAGCGATGTGCCTTAGGTAATGCTAAGTTAACGACGTTAACCTGTTCTCTATTCCAAAATACCCTTGGCCATTATTCCAAAACCAAACCAAGCCCTACTGATCTTCATGAACCTCCGAGCCTATATTAGTGGAGAATAGATCCCAGGTCAGGCGTATGGATTCCCTATACCTTAAAGGTTTTAGTCATGATCTTTATTTAGGGATAATCCCATCTAATCAATGGATAATAGTATATTTAAGTTTAATCACATACACTTAAACAGGATCTAGAATGACGCTTACTGTTTTTGAACGTTGAAATTCTAGAACACCACATGATGTGATTTATACTTGAACTTGATAGGATTAGGGGCCGATGAGGGAAAAATCTTTCAGCCGGTAGATGATAATCAAAACTTACACATTTTTGTTTTTAATGTTTTTTGTTTGTAGTTTTTAATTTCGTAATTAGTTTGTATACTTTCTCGTATTATGTGGGTGTTTTGCTCGAGAACTAGAAAATTTATGAGTTTGGGGGTATTTGATAGGTGTAAATTACCTACGTATTTTCAATCCAAATTTGTTAGTTTTTTAGTACATTTATAGTTATTTTTATATGTTTTAATATGTTTTTATACTTTTTGTACAAATCAGGTGTGTAGAGTAAAAAGATAGAAAACTAGAGCGAAAACGATGAGGTCGAACCGAAGGCGAGTCGAAGTTATGGTGGATAAACAAGTAAGGAGGCAAAAATATGAAGGAATCCCACCGCCTAGGCATCCAGACCTCCACCTAGGCAGTGAAGATGCTGAGAATGACAAAAGGCTATTGACAGCCCACCGCCTAGGCAGGAAATTCCTCTGCCTAGGTGGAAACCCTAAAAGAAACATTTCCAAGTCTACTACCTACTTCTTCGCCTAGGCAATCACCAAACCTGCAAAACCGGTATAGGTGCTGTAACTTCAAGGCTATTTTGGACTATGATTCAATCCTATTTTGGAAACACTCAAAACATATAAGTTGTATATATTTTTCTTAGCTTTCCATATGTTTTTGAATCACCTCAATCGGAATTCGGATGAAGAAGTTACAGCAAAAACAAAATTGCAAACCCGTAGTAACTTCGCCTAGGCGAAGTTTTCTTTGCCTAGGCGAAATTCCAGTAGAAAGTTAACCGACTTAACTTTGCCTAGGCAAAAATCCTGCAGCACAACCTTGATATTTATGAGATATTTTGAGATCTTTCGGAGTTTTTTAATCCTTTCTCACCTTCTCTCTCTTCCCTCTCTTCAGTCCTTAAGGCCTTAGGCCATATTTTAGGAGTAGGATTAGGGATTTTTGAGGGAGAGATCTCAACCCGAGGTGTAGGATGAAGAGGTAAGCGATCATTTGATGGTTCTAGAGCCAATTCTTCGGAAATAGGCTAAGTTACTCGTTTCTTCTCTTTATTTTCTTCATTTTGGTATTTGTTGAGCATGTTTAGCTCGTTTTACATTGTATAAACGGTTAGGGCCATCAGTTAAACATGGATTGTAATAGGGATTAACATATTATTTATGGAAATATAGTTTTGGTTGAATTTCTATTTCGTTTATGGTTGTTCCTTATAATTTTGATTGTGTTGTCGTGTTTTCTATGATTATATGCTAGTTTAGATATATTGAGAATATGGGGTTTGACACTCGGGAGAGGTAACCTCGGATTCGAACTAGGGTTAACACAACACGACAATCTAACTACCCGAGAGGGCGTTAGAAAGTGTGCAATCAATGACGTTGGGGTAAGACTCATGTGACCTAGAGTCGTTAAGACGTTGAGGGGGACTTCGGCGTTGACACGAAGTCACGTATTCCCCAGTCTTACACTCGAAAGAGGTGGCGAGGGAGTTTACGAACCGAGATTGTCGGATACGCCGAACGCCGTTAATGTTAACTAAAATGAAATCAAACGCATTTAACTAAATAAAGTTAATCCCTAGGCAATCTACTCCCTTAAACAATCTCAAATTAGTATTTATAGTATAGTTAACTTAATTAGTATTTTAGTTTAGTATTAGTATTAAATTAAATTCCATTTTTGTCGCCTAGATAAAGTCAGGTTATGACAATCACGATACTCGATAGTAACAACACCAATCCATGTGGATACGATTCCCGACCGAAAGGTCCATTATACTAAAACTTGATCCGTACGCTTGCAGTGAAAGTGACAGCGCTTATTTAGCGGCCACCAAGTTTTTTATTATACCCCCTAACTTAGAATTTTGCTAGTCCTCGAGCAAAACACTAACACTAAACTAAACTAACTAACGAACTAACCAACTAAAAAAAGAAAATTTTAAACTAACACGAAAGAAGTATATGCATGTAAATATAAAGTTCAATTGAAATGACCAATTTGTTCCTCCCTTAACATCCCTAAATCGGATCAAGTTCGGGAAGTAACCCACACCAAGTGGTGTTCTAGAATTTCAACGATCAATAACAATAAAAACCATTCTAGATCCATTTGAAGTGTGTGTGTGAGAACTCATATGTATAACTAGTCAAATACCGGATTCGATTATTCAATCGTTAAGCTCATAACTTAAACCGTTGAAGGATTCAGGAAAACCATACGATTGATTTGAGTCTACTATCCACTAATGTAGGCTCGGATATTCATAGAGATCAATAGGGTTTGGTTTGGCTTTGGAGAACGACCACAGGTATCACTGGAATAAAAATAGCAAATCGGTTTAATCGATCGGTACCCGAGGTAAAATTGCTTGTCGCTATCCTCTCTCATGACCCCCACATTTAAAGTACAACTCTGAATAAGAAATGAAAATCCTTGTATTCACTTGTCAAAAGAGAAGAAAATGAAAACTATATTCACGTTGTTTTTTTTTTTTTTTTTAATTTATTTATTTAACATATTCCTAATTTAATTCGAATTATTATGGTTTTAGGAGAGTGCAAAAAGAAGTTAGAGAAACACACCCCCCAAACTTATTCGAATATATAAATTTTAGGAATATGTAAAAAGAAATGATAGAAACACACTCCCAAACTTATTTCATGAGCGTGCAAAAGAGAAAAACGAATGTGACAAGTGAATACACTAATACTGAATCAATAAAAATTTATCAGAAACCCGATCGCTCACTTGATTTCACGCAATTTTGAAAATTAGGCTTAGCGACATTGGGTTAGGAAAAATTTAAATGAAAAGAGTATTTGAACGTTTTCATAATTGATTACGTTATCGGCTTCGATAGGGGAAATAAGGAATTAACATTTTCAGGTTAGCTACAATGGTTCAAGCAAAAAATTGACGACCTAAATCACGTCTCTGGAATTACCTTACCTAGGATTCTGCCTCAAGTTTTTCCCAAATCAAGTTCTAGTTTCCTCATTTTCTATCATGAGCTTAATATTGAATAATCAACGTCTAATTGTTCAGATAATTATACACTGAGTTCAAATGTCGTGCGATTTTAAGATCGAGATAATTTTTACCCAATCGACATGTTAAGCAGACAAAACACACAAGGAAGGTATTACCCGCCAACCTTAATATGCAATTAGGGGATAATTCTCATCATCGGGTCTTGGCTCAAATGAACTCACATCTAAACTTGCATACACAACTTTATACATACACAAATCTAAACTAAATCTAATAGTAACATACATAAATTAATCTAACACTACTCATGCAAAAACAAAAATTAAACTAACCAAAGTAAAAATTTAAAAACTAAAACATTCATAATAAAATACATACATAAACATAGATTTGTACATCAAAAATTTTGCATTTTGTTCAAAAAATAATAATTGTTCATCCTTTTCTACAAAAAATAAAAATGGATGAACATCCACTGAACTATCATCCATTCCATACCATCCAGGCCTGAACATGGCAGTGTTCCAACATCAGCGAACCCAATAAATATATAGCATGCTTGCAAACAAAATGGGTTGAACACATACATAGGGAATAAGACTTATTCCCTACTGTTCACTTGAAGAATAATCATCATTGTCATCACTTTGGGAAGGAGAGTGTGGTCTCTGAAGGAGATGTGGCAGCACAGATGGCATCGGAGAGTAATCGT
Organism: Eucommia ulmoides; assembly: GCA_016647705.1. Lineage (NCBI taxonomy): Eukaryota > Viridiplantae > Streptophyta > Magnoliopsida > Garryales > Eucommiaceae > Eucommia > Eucommia ulmoides. The sequence goes on along the minus strand of CM028338.1, from coordinate 17,313,771 downwards.
CCAGCTCAAGGCCAAGGCCATCCCAAATCTTCAGTTGGACTCGATCTTGCTGCCTCAAAAATTGGTCCAGGAAAAAATCGATCTCATATTGATTTTGGAGGACGGTCTGAAGCATGTTATTTATCCCCTCTTGGGATTTTTTATCTCGGGCTTCAAAAGATCCCGCCGTCTCGTCTGTTGGCTCTTCCCCTTCCTTAGGCTCAGGCTCGGTTGCCTCTTGCGCCCTAGTCTTCCACAACCGGTTTATCGTTGATAGATTAAGTGGAACGATAGGGTCACACAGGCTTTCCCCTGATACCGTCACGTCAACTAATAGAAAAATATGGGTCAATAGTAACGGAAACGGGAGCCTACCCTTTACCGTCTTCGTAGCATGTATGATCGATGAATAGATCAGGAATCCAATGTTGATTGGTTGCCCGGTTTGAATTTTATAGATCAAAAAGGCCCTGTCCTTTATGACGTCTGAAAGATGTGACTTCGGTAGGAGGCTTCCGCAAATGAAGTGGTGCCAGATTTTTGGAATTGGCTTTAGGCATTTCACCGAGAAGGTAGCGACATTCGGCCCCTGGTGTTTCCACTTTACTTCGCCAGATGTGATCTTTTGAATGACCCTATGCAAAGTAGGGTCTTGGCTTTGAAGGGACCCCGGTGCCGAAAGTCCAAAGAGATGGTTGATAAAGTCAATGTTGAAGATGATAGGCTTATTTCGAACCCTTACTTGGTCATCAATGGCCTCTGTAGCATTAGCATAAAATTCTTTGACCAAAGCAATCTCGCCTGGGGGTGGCGATTTACAGAATTTCTCCCAGTGGCGGCTTCGGATTTCATTTTGAAATTCCACCGGGAGATCCTCAATCGGACCGAAACCTCGTTGACGTATGCATGCACGATGTTTTTCGTGTTCTTTGAAGTGCTCCTCCGCTTGTTTTGACACAAAACAGGTGGCATCATAGTCAACGTCGGTCGGCACCTCAGGGTGTGAACTTGACCCTTCTCCTCTCGCCCTTTTCTTTGCTACTGTTTTCGGCATTTCCTAACAATCACAATCACAAAAACCTAATACAACCTCATCATATATGAACAATTGAAAAACAAAAATCTCCCTAATCACTTTGTCAAGAACACATACATTCAAACAAATTTCACAAATGTGACACCCTATCTTAGTTCACACACTCAGCCAATCCAATTAAACATGCTTATCACCAAGAATCAAACCAAAAAACCATGGAACTTCGAAATCGCGAAAATAGGGTTAAGGGGTTTTGGGCAAAATTTCAAAATCCAATGATTTCTTCGATATAATCATGCAAACCAACCAATAATTTCAACAACTAGACTAAATGTAAAGTAAAAGAAACTTACTTGTTGAGAATTAATGGTCCAATCGAAAGAGAATGAAGAAATCGCACCTCACGCAAAAACCCTAAATTTTCAGAAATAGGGGTGGAGATCCAATTCTTGGAGGTTGAATCGTGATGGAAATGACTACTTTTGGTAATAAAAGGATAATTTTTGAGTATTGGAATGGTTTGGAAGTGAGCTTTTAGAGAGAAGGTAGAGGATTTTGGAGAGGGAACCTTGCGATTTCGATTTTTGAATGAACAGGCGCTGTTTTAACTGTAGAAGGTCCACTGCTTGGGCGGTGAAGCCCTTTTCTTTAAAATTAAACCTTCTGACGAAATTTCGTCTAGGCGATAGTTTTTTCGCCTAAGCGAAATTACACCAGTGTGCAAACATTTTATTCTGCTGCTAATCCGCTTAGGCGATGGTTTATCTGCCTAGGCGGTGGAGCGTATTTTCAAAATTTGTTGCATCCTGTATTTTTACCGCCTAAGCGGTGGTTCACCACTTAGGCAGTAGGCCGTTTTTGCTGAAAAACACCCACTCTGTATTTTTACCGCCTAAGCGGCGGTTCATCACTTAGGCGATGAGCCTGCAGCTCCTACTTTCATGTTTTTCTCAAATTTTCAAAATACGGTTCCACCCCGTACATTTTCACTTCGCTTGTTCAACGTGTTTAAACTTAAAATACTTCACCAAACGTCCATACTCCGAAATTCACTTCCGAACACATTCCGAAGCCATGCCGGCTTCCAAAAAGAATAAATAATCAAATAAATAGTAACAAAAATCGGGTAATTTGATACCCTAAGTTTCATTTAAAAAAAAAAAATAGCGCTTGAGTTACCGTCCCCAGCTAAAATTTCGTGTTGCTAAGTATTTTTCACCAAAATTCCCCTTAGACAAGGAATTTGGACTCAAATGCTCAGTCGGATCAAGATCATGGCTTGAAGTTGGCTTCTCCTCTCAGTCCTTATCAATTGCAACAAGCTCAATCTCGGGATTGAGAATTAAGAATTCCAATCTTCTTCATTGTTTCTCGCTTTGCTTGATCTTATCAACACAATGAAACAAAAAATTTAATTAAAAACAAAACAAAAATAAATGTTAGGATTAACACTCGACTACTTAGTCGCAATATCAACTTAAAATTCACACTAATCCCACGTCAACAGCGCCAAAAACTTGGTGCGTTGATGAGACTAGAATACGATACATTTGCTTTTCCTATTTAAAACTTAAGTCCTGAGCCGTTACCGCTTATCTTTTGTAATATTCAATAAAATTCACACTAATCCCCGGTAACGGTGCCAAAAACTTGGTGGCCGCTAAATAAGCGCTGCCACTTTCACCACAAGAGTACGGATCAAGTTTTAGTATAATGGACCTTTCGGTCGGGTATCGTATCCACAGGTATTGGTGTTGTTACTATCGAGTATCGCGATTGTCATAACCTGACTTTATCTAGGCGACAAAAATAGAATTTAATTTAATACTAATACTAAACTAAAATACTAATTAAGTTAACTATACTATAAATACTAATTTGAGATTGTTTAGGGGAGTAGATTGCCTAGGGATTAACTTTATTAACTTAAATATGTTTGATTTCGTTTTAATTAACATTAACGGCGTTCGGTGTATCTGATAATCTTGGTTCGTAAACTCCCTTCCCACCTCTTCCGAGTGTAAGACTGGGGAATACGTGACTTCGTGTTAACGCCGAAGTCCCCCTCAACGTCTTAACGACTCTAGGTCACGTGAGTCTCACCCCAACGTCATTGATTGCACACTTTCTAACGCCCACTCGGGTCATTAGATTGTCGTGTTATGTTAACCCTAGTCCGAATCCGGGGTTACCTCTCCTGAGTGTCAAACCCCGTATTCTCAATATATCTAAACTAGCATATAATCATAGAAAACACAGCAACATAATCGAAATTATAAGGAACAACCATAAACGAAATACAAATTCAACCAAAACTACATTTTCATAAATAATACGTTAATCCCTATTACAATCCATGTTTAACTGATGGCCCTAACCGTTTATACAATGTAAAATGAGCTAAACATGCTCAACAACTACCAAAATGAAGAAAATAGAGAGAAAAAACAAGTGACTTAGCCTATATCTGAAGAATTGACGCTAGAACCGTCAAACGATAGCTTATCTCTTCATCCTCCACCTCAGGTTGAGAGCTCTCTCAAAAATCCCTAATCCTACTCCTAAAATATGGCCTAAGGCCTTAAGGGCTGAAGAGAGGGAAGAGAGAGGAGGTGATAAAGGATTAAAAAAATCCAAAAGATCTCATAAATATCAAGGCTGTGCTGCAGGATTTTCGCCTAGGCGAAGTTAAGTCGGTTAACTTTCTGCTGGAATTTCGCCTAGGCGAAGTTATTGCAGGTTTGCAATTTTGTTTTGGCTGTAACATTTTCATCCGAACTCTGATTAAGGTGATTCAAAAACCTATGGAAAGCTAAGAAACATATCTACAACTTCTATGTTTTGAGTGTTTCCAAAATAAGATTTAATCATAGTCCAAAATAGTCTTGAAGTTACAGCACCTATACCGACTTTGTAGGTTTGGTGACCGCCTAGGCAAAGAAGTAGGCGGTGGACTTGGAAATATTTCTACTGGGGTTTCCACCTAGGCGAAGGAATTTCCTGCCTAGGCAGTGGGCTGTCAATAGTCTTTTGTCATTCTCAGCATCTTCACTGCCTAGGCGGAGGTCTGGACGCCTAGGCGGTGGGCTTCCTTCATATTTTTGTCTCCTTGCTTGTTTATCCACTGTAACTTCGACTCGCCTTCGATTCGATCTCATCGTTTTCGCTCCAGTTTTCTATCTTTTTGCTCCACACACTTGATTTATACAAAAAGTATAAAAACATATTAAAACATATAAAAATAACTATAAACGTACTCGAAAACTAACAAATTCAGATTGGAAATACATAAGTAATTTACACCTATCATTTTGTCTGTTATAACTTGTAACCGGTCTCATATTTTTTCTTTGTATGCAATTGAAGTCTTGCCTCCAACATTAGAAAACTAATCTTGATAGTTGAACAAACTACTTTGAACATCAAACTTGCCATGAAAGACCTTGAGGTAGTATTTGGGAGTACAAAATATAAGTTTTGAAATTTGATTTGGAAATGAACGCGTATAATTTTTTTAAAGATTTTTACATACTTCATTTCTAAGTCCAATTTCGAAATTCCAATTCCGTGAAGCCAAACACTACTTGAAAATCTCAGTTTTTTTTTCCTTGGGAAATGAAGCTATTTCTAATCCCCACAAGTTGTCTACTCTATTATATATGTTGGATTATAGAGCAAGTCGGGTCAACTCGTAGAGCGTCCACATGGGCTCCAAGTTCTATGGATAGCCATCATGTGAATGGGTGCGACTCTTGGTCTTAAGGATCACGTTCATTCAATAGACATATATTAGAAAGAACACACCAATTAAGATTCTTTCTATAAATAGAAATTGATACCTCTAAAGTTTCTAATCCCGTCAAATTACAGAAAATTTAAATGGTCTGAGTTAGTAAGTGTTTGGATATTATTGGAAAATACTCTAGTAGTATTTTTTTTAGCCGATGAGAGAAGAAACAAAGAACAAGTAATAAACAGATCTTTTGAATCCGAAAGGTAAGCTTCCGTTTTATTATTTCCACATTAGTTTACAAGAAAAATATATTAATCTCAGGAATCAAATAACATAAAGGATTTTTTTATTGTTTAACCCTGATTTTTGGTTGAGCCTTTTAAACAAAAATATATATATATTATTTAATCCTTCTATTATTATTAGTCCTTTGTCAGTTAACAAAAATATTATCTCCGATAATGGAAAGTAGTTCGATAATGACATCTTTGCCGAGCTGTGTGCCGAGTTGGGGATCAAAGCAAAATTCGCCTTCCCCAGCTACCCCAGGCCAACAGACAGGTCAAAGTCACCAACCGAACTATCCTGCAAAATCTGAAAACTAGGTTGGACAAATCAAAGAGATTATGGGTGGAGGACCTATATTTCGTGTTGTGGGCTTATCACACAATAGCCCGGACCCCAACTGGTGAGACGCCCTTCGCGATCACATTCGATTCGGAGGCTGTAATCCTCATAGAGGTCGAAAAACCCTCTCCCCGTACAGCCCGCCTATTCGACCTAGTTGAGAACGAGGCCAGCCTGATTCTGAACCTTGACCTACTCGAAGAAAGGAGAAAGCGGGCTCAGATCCATCAGGCCGCCTACCAGCAGAAGACAGCCCGGTACTATAATCGTCGCGTCCGGCCTCGATCTTTTGAAATTGGGGACCTCGTTCTAAGGAAGGTCACCCTAGCCACTAAGGAGCAAAATGCCGGGAAGCTAGCATTGACTTGGGAAGGTCCCTACTGTGTAGTTAGCATAGCCCGGCCTGGCACGTACAACTTGGAAACGGAAGAAAGGGCACCACTCAGGCACCCTTGGAATGCTGAACACGTCAAACGCTACTACAAAACCGATGACCGAAGTCCATAAAACTTGTCCTACATTTTGTATTTTGATCTCACAAGAGTTGTAACGAAAAAGGTTGCAGTCAATGAAAAGGGAAGCATTTTCGGTTCAATTAAAATTCTACTTTCCGCAAAATAACGCGCCTACGGATCGGACCCTGAAGAAGATCTTTCATCTTAGAAAAAACGAGATCGACAGATCTTCTGGGGGGGCAAAACGATCCCAAAACAACCTAGGGCAGGAAAGGGTAGCCCTCTGGGCGCCAGGAGGCCGGGGTGAGCCGTCTCAAAGCCCCTCTCCCTATAAGGGCGGAACCAGGCTGTCCCCGTGCCAAAGGACGGGGGTAGGCCAGGCTCCAGCCATTAACCCAGGTAAAGGTAGCCCTCTAGCCTCGGGAATGATCCAGGGATGATATGAAATCAAAAGCCGCACCATGGAGAAGATCGATAAGCCCGAAAAATTGGGCTGGTCAGATCATCTGGGGGGCAAAATCAATGGAATAAGTGGTGAAATTGTACCGATCACCCACAAAAGACGACCTCAATAGCTTGCACGCAACAAGCTCGCTTGATCGCCTAGGGGGTGAAGTGACCTGTAATTCGAGCAAAACACCAACTACGGCGTGTCGACTGACCTAAATGCCTTGTCTGGTAAAACACCAAGAAATCTTGACTCACAGGGGCTCACTTAGCCATCTGGGGGTGCAAAATCAAAGAGCCCTATCCGGCAAAACACCAAGAAAGCTGGGATGACACGGGCCCACTTGGTCGTCATGGGCCCTAATAGCTTGTTCAGGCCAACCTCATTGGTTATCTGGTGTTCAACCTCAACTCATCCACTAAGAATTGCCGAGGAATACCAAGTTGACCACAACAGCTCGCTAAGCACAAGCTCTCCTGATCGACTGGGGGGCAAGGGATGTGCAGATTGCTGAGCACAGACTTATGCTCCAGTCCGGCAAGTCTTAGCCACTTGTGATAATAAAATAAAGGTTCTTTTTTTTTTTTCAAAATGCCACCAATCATCCAATAAAACAGACGCAAGAAAATAACGGGCAAAAAGATGTTATATTTAGATCGAATCGTCAAATTTACAAAATGTGGCAGGCCTTTTGCCCGCAATATACCAACCCGCTATCTGCTGGGCCGAACAAAAAGAAAAAAGAAAAAAAATTGGCTGGTCATGCTAGGCTGGTGGACTACTCGGCGGTGACCTCCTCGGCCTCCGAGATGACCGGTTCAACGCCCGACTTGACGTCCTGCTTGGCCTGGGCTTCTGTGATGTTTTCAATGGTTTTCTTGAGGGTCAATTTTGTATGGTCGACCTTTGAGAACTGTTAGCACAAAGAGTTAATCGCTCCCTTGAAACTAAGCCTGATTACGCTCACACCGATGCAATCCCAGAGCTGGTTGAATTCCTCGCTCTTCTTATACAAGGTGACCGCATCAGCTCGGGCCACGGCTCGAGCTTTCTCAAGCTCAGCCTCTTGGTCCCTCTGGAGTTCCTTAAGCTTCGACTTGGAAACGTGCTCAGATTGCCTGGTCTCCTCTGCCTTCTTCTCCGCAATCTCCTTCTCATTCCGCAGGCGGTCTATCTCGCCGGTCATCCACTCCATCTTGCTCTTATAGTGTTCCAGGAGTTGGATGTCCTTATCCCTTAGTTGTGTTAGCCCGTTGACCGTTTGGATGACTTGGTGTAGGCAAGTACCAGCCTCTAATGAGGCAAACACCGCCTGTAAAACCAAACCACGGTGTTATTAAAAACTTTAAAAAGTTCCAAGTACTAAACCCTAACCGAGGAGAATCACTTACCGAAAGTGAGTGCCAGTTCAAGTCAGCACAAAGCTTGGCGTTGGACTTGTCGGCGAATCTCCTCCTATCCGCCGGTGGCACCATTCGCATTGCGAACTGTGTTAGCACGCTTGTATTTTGAGTCACCGGCTCGTTGAGAAGAAGCCTGGATCGAATGATGAACTCTCTAGGATTCTCGCCACCCTCGAGCGACCGCTCTTCACCTTGGACCGAAGTGGCGGGTCGGCTCTTCTTATGTCTTCCAGGTGGCACGTCGGATGTCCCCACCTTTCTTTTTCCCTTGTATTTTCTAACGAGGAAGGTGGGGTCTTCCTCGACGATCTCTTGGTACTCAACATTTGTAGTAGCCGGGGTCTCGACTCTCCTCGGTGTGGGGGCAGGCCTAGCCTGGTCAGTGGGCCTCATCTCCTCAGCCCTCGACTTGACCAATGTGCTCTGCGTGCCCTGTTGAGAGTCCACTTCCCTCTTTTCCATCCAGGCTATCGCAGCCAGGTCCATCTCTAAAAAGAAAAAACAAATAAATATATAATTCAGTCAACAACGAAGAAAATAATTGAAGTAAAATGAAATGACCGGGACGAGCTCTAGGCACCTACCATTTTGTGAATTCAGGTTCAAGGTCGACGTCAGCAGAGACAGATTGCTCCAGAAGTAGACGCCATACAAGCACGACGTGAGAAGAGGACCGACGTTCGTAAACGGCGCCCTAAGAATCACCTCTTTCTCTTCTAAGATCTTCGAGCTGGGATTGCGTTTCCTCATCACTGAAAAGAAAAACAAGCTCGTTAGAACTAAAATCGGGGTAAGGGGAACGAGGTCCTATCTGAAAAGGCTTACCCAGATCTCCCCAATGCCTTTACACCGAAAAATCGAACGACGGCTTCTCGTTAGACTCCCACCTGGTACCTCCCAAGAAGAAGAACCCTAGCTTCCAGTCCTTAATGGAGTTCGGGTAGCCCTTAAGGAACTTCCGCCCAGTTGATAGATAAAACCAGCCCTTCCCATCGGGCGTGGCCTTCGTCAAGAACAGTGCATGGAACAGGTCGAGGGACGGTGTAATTCCCTCGGCCAGGCAGATGATGTAGAGTGACACGATCATACGGATGCTGTTGGGAGAAAGTTGTGATGGACACAGGCCCAAATCCTAAAAACTTTCCTTACCCAGGGGTGGATGGAAAATCGCAGCCCAGCCTGAAATTGCTGGTCGTAAACCGGATAGACCCCTCGGGTGGGTCTCATGCTCGGTCATCCGGCCCAGCAGCCCGGACTACTACCGAGCTGGGGATCGCGTATTTGGTACGCAGTTTGCAAACCACTTTCTCCGGAAGATTGGAGTCTAACCTCTAGACCGCAGTGTCCAGATGAACCTCATAGACCGACCGACGAGAAGTTGTGCCCGCCTAGGGAGGACGCCCAGACGTAGATGGTCTGGCGGCCGCAGAACTGCCAGAGGAGCCCACCTCGCATCCTGTCTTCCATGACTCGTAGGGTGGACCAGCCGCAGGGAGTGCCCTTGCTTCGGTCTCACCCTAGGACTCATCGGATGAAGACGTCCACTGGACGGCGAGCTCTTGCTCATCTTCCGACCCGGAGGCCAGAAGGATAGCGGGGTCCGACACCGTCACAAACAAGTTAAACTCCATCTAGGCTCCCAAGGAGTATGCCGCTATCACGTTTATTAAGGAGATGCTATTCCCCGACCAACCAGCCTAAGAAGCAGAAGACATAAAGAAGAAGATGAAAAAGAAAAAAGAAAAGAAGACAAAGGACAGGAAGAGTACCGTGCTCAGGAGGTTGGTAAGAGCTTTCGCAAAAATATGTTGAGGAAATTTGAAGAGTGGGTCACGTATTTGTAGGGTGTCGATAAGTCGAAACGTCATGTCACATTGAATTGCTCGTAGAGCTTCAATTCCAGCGCCTCAGCCACGTGTCGGACATCTGAACGGACTGACAGTTTGGCTTCCTTGAGAAGCCAAAATGTGTATTCAACATGTTGGTCTAGCTCCCAGGAGATGCTAATGAACATGCCCTTCCGAGTTGTGCCACCTCGATTCCACCGACCACTCTCTTTCAGCTCGGATGCTAGCGCCATGAGGCCTGACCACTAAACCCTCAGCATCTAATGTCCATTTCCACAATAAGGCTTGGGAGGCAACTAATATGGGTAAAGTCGGGTCTCATCCACATGTCAACCACCAAGAACAGTTTCTGCCACATCGCCAACCACCTCGTATCAGCCCGGTATATAGACAACCCTTGATGTTTTGTGCCCGACGGCCACCGCAGGTTGGAGCGCCCAGACCGATCTCCTCCTTTGGTCCCAACCTGGCCCGCCTCCTCGGTAGGGTGGACCTTGGCCCCCGCCATCAATAGTAATGGGCCCAAGGCCCAAGCCCATAGCTCTAATCTGCCATACGCTCATGCACCTGACTACTTACTAGTAATCTGAACTTAAGGTCTTAATCTTGTTTACGCTAATCATGCTTCCGCCTATAAATATGAGGCTTCTCTAACATTATAAAGAGACGAGAAAACCATTCTAGAGAGAGAAATTTCACCATAGGCCGCTCAGATAGGTCGAGGTAACAGAAACTCTTCGATCTATATTTCTACCCCAAACTCTTACTCTCACGCCGGATGAGACACGCCGGGAAAAACTCAGCCGTCCTTTGTGTAAGTGACGAATAGGAGCTCGACCCGGACGACGACTAAGAGCACGGAAGGAAAAGAAGACCCAGGCTCAGACTCAGGCCTGACCAGATCCGTCCGACCCAGCTGCAGCACGCTAGGAAGTTTGATCTTCATACCCCTCTTACCCCTGATCTGAGAGTGTTCGGAGCATACTGCTGGTCGGACCAAATTCTGACACAAACAAATATTAAAAGGTATAGCGTGATAGAATAAAAATTAATGTATTCATAAATAATAGTATTCAATTTTTAATTGAGTTGTAATGATAATTATTATTTCTTCCGTACATAGGTTTCCTGATTATAGTTCGGTAAGGTGTAATGTCCTTCTATAGTGGAATTGCATTATTTAATCAATAATTAAGGACATGTATTACAAGAGCGGATTTAAACACGAGTACATGCCAGTATATATAAAGAGAAAGAAGAACCTTGGATATATAGATCTTTGGTGTAAGGTTGAGGAGGAGGAGAGAGAATGCCAGAAATAAAGAGAGAGAAAAAAAAAAATCATGAATGGTTAAGAGAAAAAATGTAATTTTATTGACTAATACAATTGCAATACATAAAAATTTAAATTTAAAATAAGGTATGAATTTAGTAAAAAGGGATATATATTGAATGACCTTATTTACCTAATAAAATTAAATATATATATTGCAATGGAAGATGCAATTTAAATTTGAATTTAAGAGAATTACTATTAAAAGTTATAGTGCGAAAAAAATAAATTAATGTATTCATATATGATGGTATTCAATTTTTAATTGAATTGTACTGATAACTATTATGTCTACCTTATATTGGTTTTTTTATCATAATTTGGTAAGGCGTAATGTCCGTGTTGTAGTAGAATTGTATTTTTTAATCAGTAATTAAGGACATGTATTACATTAGGCATTTGGACATGAGAATTTATGATTGATTAAGAGAAAAAGTGGAATTATATTGACTAATACAATCTTTTTATTTAAACCATCATATATATATATGCATACATAATAAACTTATATATTCATACCTAATAAACTTTTTATTCCCATATTACCCTCATCATTTTTCTAAACTACAAATATAAAAAAAATTAAATCCACACCTAATAAACTTATATATATAAGCATGAGGTCAAGCGTTTAGCCTTCTTATCTCTCTTTCCGAATGTGCCCATTCTTTCCATTGCATACATAAACAAGGGCAACTTCAATTTCAGTCACCTTTTCCGCATCTCTCTCTCTCTCATTTTGCTGGTGGCTCTGCACTCTGCAATCTGTGGAGGGGGGGGCATTTGATCTTTTTTTGTTATTACAGGAATTGAGATGGATAAAAAGACCAGCCTTGTTTTTCTTGCTTTCTGTATTGTGTGCTCCTCACTTCCATTTTTCGATGGAAGAACCGTCATAGCTTTTGGAACCCAAGACAGATCAGAAGAATGGGGATATGTTGAAGTCAGACCCAGTAAGTTAATTACCCAGAAAATCCATATAAATTTGATTGGTTTTTAGATAGAGAATTTTAAGGTTCAGATTGATCTTGGTTGCAGAGGCTCACATGTTCTGGTGGTACTACAGGAGTCCAAACCGCGTTGAAGATCCAAACAAGCCCTGGCCCATCATTCTCTGGTTACAGGGCGGACCTGTAAGTTTTCCAATTCTTTCTACCCAGAAAACAGAGCAATTCACTGTTTTAGAAGAACGGATCCCGGTTCATTTTGATTTTTTTTTTAATAAAATAAAAAAGCTGTTTGATGTGATTAGGGAGCTTCTGGGGTTGGAATCGGAAACTTCGAAGAGGTTGGGCCACTAGACACCGATCTGAAGCCAAGGAATTCAACATGGCTGACAAAAGCTGATCTCTTGTTTGTGGTAGCTAAATTTATTTATTTATTTTTAATTCCTAATTATTATTAAAAAATTTAATTTTTTTTTGGGCGGGGGCGAAATTATAGGATAATCCAGTTGGGACTGGGTACAGTCATGTGGAAGACAGAAAGCTGTTGGTGAAAAGTGATGAGGAAGCAGCATCTGATTTGACCACATTGCTTATTGAAATATTCAATAAAAATGAAAGTCTCCAAAAGAGCCCTCTCTATATTGTGGCAGAGTCTTATGGAGGAAAATATGCTGTCACTCTTGGATTGTCAGCTCTGAAGGCCATACAATCTGGTAAATTGAAGCTTAAACTTGGAGGTAATTTTTCTAATTATTTCTAATTACAAACAAAACAGATGGCATTTTTTTAGTTTTTTTGAATTTTTCTTTTCTTTACTAATATGCAGGGGTCGCTTTGGGAGATAGCTGGATTTCACCTGAAGATTTTGTTGTAAGCAGTCGTTTTCTCAATTTATTGGAATTTTTCTTTTATTTTTTTCCCCTGTGTATGATAATGATATTTTCTTGGTGACTTCAGTTTTCATGGGGTCCTCTTTTGAAAGATGTTTCAAGGCTTGATTTCAATGGTTTGAAGAAATCAAACAGGTCTGATTTTCTCCTTTATTTTTTTTTCCCACCGGGCTATGGGCACACCCTCACACATGGGGTGTCTAGTGCATTCACTATTAAATTAAAAATTTGATTCCCGGAGTCGAATTGACAAGTCTCCTCTTCCCAACTGAACTAATACCTCTTGGGTTGCTCTGATTTTCTCAATCCCCTAAGATTATGTATAGAAGTGAATTTCTCTTGTTTTCTTGTGGAAATCTGATTTGAAAAAAAAAAAAAAATGCAGTTTGGCTGAGCAAATTAAGCAGCAAATTGATGATGGTCATTTAGAAGATGCAACAAATACATGGAGCGAACTTGAAACCTTGATTAGCACCAGCAGCAATTCTGTCGTAAGAAAACTTTTTTTTTTTAGTGTTTATGTTTACAAAATTATATTTCTATTATGAATAAAAATTCTGGAATAATTACGTGTTAAAGAAATGAAATAGATTTTTTTTTTTTTTTCATATTTCTATTTTCGTTTTTATATTTCTAGGAACAGAAATAGAAATTTGAGCCAAAAACACTAAACAAAAAAAGAAGAAGAAGTTTTTGTCAATTTAAAACAAAATTTCTCGTAACAAAACTAGAAACAAGTCTTCTTTGTTTGTTCCAAATGTTCATGTTCCTGTTCCATATTTTTTGAGGACAAACAGAAAAGGGAACAAAACATTAAACAGAACACCATCTATCTATCTAGAAATTGTTTTTTTTTTTTTTCTTGAAACATTGTTTCTGGATACAGTTTTTTCTCCATTAAAAAAAAAAAAGCTTGTGTCTGGATTGTATGCAGGATTTTTACAATTTTCTGTTAGATTCGGGGATGGACCCCGTGTCTTCCACTGCTGCGGAACTATCACAAAAAATAGCAATGAAGCGATATTCTAGATATCTCGATTCCATGAGAACTTCGTCGGTCAGAGTCGGCGGCAGTGATGGTGATCTAGATACCTTCATGAATGGTGTCATTAGGAAGAAGCTAAAGGTCATCCCAGATAATGTTCAGTGAGTATATATATATATATATATATTCACTCTTTTTAACTCTAAAATTTAAAGATAATATATTTTTGATTTTTGTTTTTTAAAGGGTTTATGATTTTTGTTTTGAAGATGGGGAGGGCAGTCTGATCTTGTTTTCGGAGCCCTAGCAGGTGATTTCATGAGGCCAAGGATCAATGAGGTATATACACCCCAAAATTTATAAGCTAGTCTATTAGGCAGTTTCTTTATGTTGTTCCTTTTCCCATAGAATCAACTTCTAAGGTCCCGTTTCTGTTCCCTAATTTCTCTTCTCGCTTTTAAAACATGTTTTTTGTCAAAAAGGCATGACCTTACCATCAACTTATTTCTGTTGTCATAAATTAAAAAAAATAATTTTAAAATAATGGTCATCGTCAAATATGTTTTTATTTTCGAAATATAACAAAACAAAAATAGAATTCTTATCCCAATACATTGGAAGTAGAAATACAGGAGCAGCAGAAAGACTAACCAAATGCCACCTAAATTAGACAACTTACGTTTTCTTTAAAGTTGAATGGCAAGATTGAAGGCCACGTTTGGGGGTGTTGTGTGGAACACAAACGTGATTTTTACCTCACGCGTTCCACCCCTTCAACACCTTATTAAGTGGAATCTTGCACTGAACATCATGTCTAAAATTGACAATCACGGCGCTACAGAACGGCTTTATTTTTTTTTTAATTCTCAGCTAAATATTTTAATCTAAGCAAACGAAGAATGCTTTATATAATTTATTATAAGCCATCTTTCTTGAGTTGATCCCATTTCTAGAATGTGGTCACACACTCATTTTCAAAGTTTGTTTGAAAGTAAGGGGGAATTATATTATATAAGTATGGGGTGGGTGAGATTTGACAAATTCTACATTTGGCCAAGTTCAACATTTGTTTCAATCCTACAAAATTACAAACAATGTTACTGATTTTGGACAAAAAATTGGTTATGCTCAACATGTGGTATTTTAATGAGGACATTTTTGTCATTTCATCACTCTACTGAACTTAAGACGTTTTTTCTTAAGCTTTTTCTAACAACGATTTGGTTAAAGAATGATAGAAATAAGTATTAATTGTTGTCAAGAAATAGTAAGCGAAAAAATGTCTTAGATTTAGTGGAGCAATGGAAAAAAAAAAACAAAAAAATCCCTATTCGAAAATCACATGCAGTGCATAACCCATTTTCTATCTCAAATCATTAACAATATTTCTAATTTGTAGAATTGAAATAAATGTGGAACTTGAGGTATCAAATTACAATTTAACAAATCTTAGAATCCACGTAAACACTCACCCATACTTTAAGGGGTAATTTTTTCCAAAAGTAATTCTTATCTTCTGAATCTTTTGACATGGAATTTATTTATTTATGGTTAAAAAATCAGGACGAAAAAATGATAAAATAAGTTTGTTTGATTTCAAAAAACATAAATTTGTTTTTTGGGATTAACACGACATGATTTTTATTTCTTAGTTTGTGTGAATAGCAGTAGAAAATAAAATAACCAAAATGCAAAGTATATTATATGACAGGTGGATGAACTGTTGGCAAAAGGAGTGAATGTGACTGTGTACAATGGACAAGTAAGGTCACTCATTAAAATATATGCCTCTATCTCTTGCAATTAACTCTTATTAAATATGCTAGTGTTATTTATTTATACTTTTGTGCGTAGCTTGATGTTATCTGTGCAACCAAAGGGACTGAAGCATGGGTGGAAAAGCTCAAGTAAGGAACACCCCCACCATCTTTCCCTTCAAATGTCAAATAATCAATTATCACGTTTTACATTTAAATATTATTTATTATACAGGTGGGAAGGGATGAAAAATTTCTCAAGGATGGATAGAAGTGCTATCTACTGTGGGGATGATAAAGTGACAAAGGGCTTCACTAAATCCTACAAGAATTTACACTTCTATTGGATTCTTGGAGCTGGCCACTTTGTAAGTCAACCCAACTCTCTTAATTATTTTTAAGGTGTATTCGAATCAGTTTATGCGCATTTCGATTAATCATCTCACCTAGTGATCTTAAGAGGACATTTCTCAACATCGACTTCGTGATGATAGGAGAGTGTCTTATTTTTCCCACTCTCATGCTTCACGTCATCTTCTTCATGTCATTTCATTCACCACAATAATTAATGTCCATTTTTCTACTCACTCATATTTCTAGGTAACTTCCACAACTTTGATAGTGCACGTCTATGCTTTCTAAAATCAATATCATATTTTATTGACAAAAACTTTCTTAAAATATAATATATATATATATATATATATATATATATATATATATATATATATATATATTTTTATTTATTTTTATAATTTTTTACTCTCTCGCGTTTTCTATTTTATTTTATTTTATTTTGTTTTTTTATGATATTTATAGAAATAGTAAAAAGATAAAATAAAAATTAATGTTGGAAAAAAAAAATCAAACAGAAAAAAAAAAAACAATAGAAATTCAAAAACAAAGAAAAAAATAAAAAATAAAATATAAAAATATTTTAAAACAATTGTTTTTAAATTAAAAGTGTTTTTTCATTTTTGTTTATTTTTAGCTTTTTGTTTTCTCGTTTGTTACTTATGATTTGTTTTTCTATAAACACCATTCAAACAAACTAAAGAAATAAAAACAAAGGGGTTGATCATCCACTCCTATTTTACTGTGAAAATTACTAATTGAACTTAATTTATTTTTTATGTACCGATCACTCTTTATGTAATTTCGCAGACTGATTTACCTCTCTACAATGAGTCTTTATCTTTTTTATATTCGCTGTATGTAACAAAATATGATAATAAACTATTAATCAAATTAAACACGAAACATAAAATTTTGGTCAATAATTTTTTTTATGTGATAATGATTTATAAATCATAATTTTTAAAATGGGATGTTGATTTGGAGTTGTCCCCAAATGTATAAGTTGTACTTCA
Organism: Eucommia ulmoides; assembly: GCA_016647705.1. NCBI lineage: Eukaryota > Viridiplantae > Streptophyta > Magnoliopsida > Garryales > Eucommiaceae > Eucommia > Eucommia ulmoides. Next base: position 17,296,961 of record CM028338.1, on the reverse strand, counting down.
ATTTCATTAATTATTACTCAAAAAGTAGTAGTACTTCCTGTAAAGGGGAAATAATAATTTAATTTATCGGTTACCAAACGCTTAGGTAGGAATATATTAATTCCTCAGGTACTTCCCAATCAACCCATAATTTTTTTTACCTAAATCGATTAATTCCCAATTTCTTAGCATGCATTTATTCCTCCCACAATGCGATGCGTACGTGCATGGCGGTGCAGGCATGTACTGACGTGTCGGCAGAGCAGAAGGCTTTGCCGTGTGGGGGAACCATCTGTCACTGATCGAACAGACGGTGCTGATCGGATTCTCACTTTTCTAAGAAAATTTGTGTTTGAGGTGTGCAGGTACCAGTGGATCAGCCCTGCGTTGCATTGAGTATGGTGGGTGACATTACCCAGTCTCCTTCTCCCTCCACTTAATTGGTACACAAACAACAACAACAATAAATACACAAACAAACTGGCGCCGTAAGAAGCAACAACCACACAAAAATAAGAAACATTGCACAGGCTCCATTCTTACATTTATTTGTGTGCTCTTCATTTTACACTTGCAGTAGCTCCATTTGTAATCGCAATTTGATTGGTCAAGAACATTTGTGCCTTGAGGGTCCTCTCTTCAAATTATATTTTCGATACAATTGCAAATGTTAATGTCAAAAAATTATGTACAAATTATTTATATATTGACTCCTACCTATTGCTTACAAGCTGTAATTATGGTTTGTTACGCAAAAATTATCTTTAGGCTATTTTAAGTCTAATTATTTATGTGATTTAATTATCGATTAACATATGTTCATATATCAATATATTATCCTTTATGAGAAGACGAATGTAAATTATTGATTTGTCAATGTAGACAAATGCGGAAACATTAAAACAAAAAATGTACTTTTCGGATTCGGAAGACTCATTTATAACCCGTTTCTCGTTTCTTCTCTTATCGGTAAGAAAAAAATAGTACTAGTGTATTTTCCGATAATATCCACACACTCATTAATCAAGATCACTCAATTTTTTTGTAATCTGATGGGACAGAAACCTTAGAGGTATCAATGTATATTTATAGAGAAAATCCGAAAGGGTATGTCCGTTCCAATAAGTATCTACCGAATAGACGTGGTTCTTAAGATCAAGAGGTGCATCTATTTACATGGTGACTATCCATAAAACATGAGGCCCATGTGGTCGCTCCACGGGTCAACCTGACCCGCTCCATAATCCAACGTCTCCCACTCAGACACAATGGGCACCAAATGTGTTACTCTCTTTAAACTCATGCATTATACTCTCTTCATATAGGTTAGTGGTGTGTGCGATCAATAAGTGTCTTCACACAATGTGGGAGCACCATATTAAATTTCTATCAAACTAATATGGCAACATCCTACTACAAAATAAAATAATCGTCTATACCCCAGACCAATTCAGTCACATTAAATTAAGTATTTCTAATCCCTTTAGGGTTTAAAACTTAGAACATGCTTAATCTCATTTGCAATAACGTGCTTATTTTCAAAAATAAATAAATAATAATATATAATATAATTTTGAAAAATAACTTTATATGTGGTGGCCACCATTAAGTACCGTACACTGCAATTTTAACAAAATGTGTTACTAAATTGTCTTCATTTGATTCTCATGTTACTCAACTTCTATTTGACTACTTTCCTAGACATGTCTCTTTAGACCGCATCATTTATGGCCATAGGATAACAAGTTAAAGTAGTAACATCAAATTTCTAAATCATAACATAGTTCAAAGTCATAAGGGTACAACTAGATCATTATTAGTGATCTATATATATAGGGCTCACACAGTGAAAAAGCAAAGATCCATTTCTCACTCCCTATGTGGTCGTCTTAAAGCACGTGTAGTATGATTTACATGCTACAATATTATATTCACAAAAAATGAGGATGTCAATTTAAATTACTGTACGAATCTAAGTCCAATTACTACATAAGTGATTGACTTGAGAAATTCAAGTTGGTATCTCATCGAGTATCCAATTGAAATCTTACATTCGGCTATTCTCAGTCTACATGAAGTGTGGAAAACTTTCATATTCGGTTTTTCATAAACCTCATCTTGGCTCATCCAAGACGGCATTGTAAAGAATTCTCTAATTCAATCCTCATAATTCTAAAGTCTCATCTCGCACACTATCTCAGCATCGAGGCTAGTTGCTGTGTGAGTGGCCAACCATTTAGCCTAGTGACATCTACCATCATGGTAATAATGTGTGCTATAGTAAATATCCTAAATCATTTATCATACATTTAATGAATGCAAAGAAAGTATGAAATTATAAATGTGCATCATGATATTTAGGATCCTTGTCATATGCGAGGGCAACCATACTATCAAAATGCATGTTACATGATATGCAGAATGTAGTATTATCTCAAGACTTTCTAAAAATCTTTTTAACCAAACAATCCTTTGAATATCTAAAGCACAAGCAACATATTCTGCTTCCATAGTGAATAGTGCTATGCAGGATTGTTTTTTGCTTGACCATAAAATAGTACAGTTGCTAAGTACGAAAGCATATCCAGATGTCAACTTATGTTCATCCAAGTCACCACTTTAATTTGCATTATTATATCTTTGCAAATGTATAGTTTCACCACGATAGCAAAGCATATAGTTTGCGGTTCTACGAAGATACCGCAAGATCCTTTTAATTACTCTCCAATAAACAATTCTTGGATTGCTTTGGAAATAACTAACCAATCCTACAGCATAACATATGCCTGGTCATGTACACATCATGGCATACATTAGGCTTACAATTGCACTTGCATATGGTATATGAGACATCTCTTCTTTTTAGCATTAGTTCTAGGACAAATATCAAAACTCAATGTATTACCCTTCTCAACAGGAGTGTCTATAGGCTTAGCATTATGTATTCAAAATCGTTCCAGTACCTTCTTGATATAAATCTCTTGAGAGAAAATAAGAAATTTCTTAGAAATGTCTCTAATAATTTTTACACCATGTACATAATTTGCTTCACCCATGTCCTTCATATCAATAGTAAAGGACAATCACTTTTTAGTGGAGACAATCATCCCTATGTCATTTCCTGTCAATAAAATGTCGTCTACATATAGACTAAGGATAATAAAACCCTTATCCGACCGCTTTATAAAACATAATGATCTTCCTCAATCATGATAAAGCCAAAAGTAATTATGGCTTGATGGAATTTGAGGTATCATTGTATAGATGATTGTTTTAGGACATAAATGGAACGTTTTAACTTACATACTTTGCGCTCTTGTCCCTTGGCCACAAATCTAATAGGTTGATCCATGTAGATCTCCTCATCTAGTTCTCCGTTGAGCAAAGTAGTCTTAACATCCATTTGAAAAAAAAAAATAAATCCAAATGGGCAACAATGGCTAGGATTAGGTGAATGAAGGCAAACCTAACAATAGGTGAAAAAGTTTCCTTGTAGTCTACACTCTCTTTTTGAGTTTAACCTTTCACCACAAGACGAGCTTTGTACCTATCAATAGATCTATATGTCTGACGTTTAATCTTTTAAACCCATTTGTTTCCAATAAATTTTTGTCCAGACAGAAGATCAACTAGTTCCCATACTTGATTTTTTTGCATAGAACTAATCTCATCTTTCATTGTAGTTATTCATTCTTTAGCAGCAGACAATGATAAAGCCTCTTGATAAGAGAAAGACTCGTATTTCTTTAGTGAAAAATCATGAAAAATTCCATATCAATCCCAAATAGATGTCGAAAAATATTTTCACATTGACTTCTATATAGTTGACGAGTTTGAGAATTATTTTGTGGTACACTCCCACTATTCTCTAAATCTCTCCTACTATCTTCGGAAATCATTGGCCCACTTATAGAAGGGCGAGGATTAATTTTCCATCATCGCTGAGTGATGGTGTAGAGTTATCATTTAACTCATTCAGCTCATAAAGTTCTTTACTACCTCTTAGTTTATATCTACTTGGAAACTCATTTTTCATAAACTCGACATCGTGTTACTCAATCTCATTCAGTACGCCATCAGAACCTTCATGTCATATCACATATCCTTTAGAGTGATCATGATATCTAATGAATGTGCACTTTTGAGCTCTAAGGCCCAATTTTTCATGTGCATGTGATGTAACACGAACATAACTTGTAGATCCTCATGGTCGCAAGTGTTTTAATTCTGGTTTGAAACCAGTCCATAACTCATATGGTGTAGATAGTACTGACTTAGAGGGCACTCTATTAAAGATATAGGTTGTTCTAAATAAAACATCTCCGCAGAAATTGATGGGTAGATTATAATGTGCCATCATTGACCTAACCATATCCAATAAAGTTTGGTTCTTACGCTCAGCTACTCTATTTTGTTGTAGAGTACCGGGAATCGTTTACTGTCTAATTATGCCTCTATTATTACATAAATCCTTAAATTATTCAGAAAAATACTCACATCCTCGGTCAGTACATAAAATTTTAAGATTTTTACCTCTTTGATTCTCAACTAAATTAACAAATATTTGGAAGCAATCCAATGCCTTTGATTTATGAGAAATGAGATAAACATAACTAAAACGTGAGTAATCATCAATGAATGTAATAAAATAATTAGCACAATGTCGTGCCATGACATTTATAGGTCCGCAAATGCCAGAATAGATTAATTCTAAGGAAGATATGACCCTTCTAGCCTTACCAAAAAGGCTTTCTTGTGACATTTCCAGCCAAACAAGATTCACAGATAGGTAAGTTAACTTTAGAGAGTAGACCTAAAAGTCTTTCTCGAGCTAACATAGTCATTTTGTCTTGCCCAATATGACCAAGTCTTGCATGCCATATAACAGATGTAGACGTAATAGAATCATTATTACTGGAAAATATGTATCAAAATATTAAGAATCGTCAACATCTAGTACATAAAATCCATCTAAGATGTGTCAAATACCATGAAACACGGAATTGAATAGAGTCTATAGTGAAACTAAAAGAAAAACCTAGTTCGAACATGGTAGCAATAGACATCAAGTTTCGTCGAACTCTGAGAGCATAGAGAACGTCATAGAGAAGCACAGTGCATCCAGAACGCATCTTTAATTGATAAGTTCCAATTTCTACCATATATTCACTAGTGTTATTCCCTATGTAAATACGTTGCTCCCAATTAGAATTCTGCGATACTCAATGAACCCTACTTGATCTTCTGCGACGTGTCTTGCTGTGTATCTACAATCCAATCAAGATATGAACGAGCAACTAAGACATGATTGCCCACAAAGGCGTCATTTTGAAAGATAGAGTTGGTTCATACCTTCTCCGGCTCAGTGCATTCATGAGTGAAGTGACCAAGTTTATCACAGTTATAACATTTCAACTTAGACTTGTCCTTCTTTCCTCCACACTTGCCTTTTTTATACTTTCTTCCCTTTATCTTTTTATAAACAGATCCTCCTATTCCTCCTTGTCGTGGTTTGTCCTGCCACTTTCGCTTGGACCCAAATGTCTGACGATGGCTAGACTCAGTGACAAATATAGAAGTATTGTCTTATGCCTCCAACCTCTGCTTCCAATTCCAAATGACGCTGTAATTTGGGTAAAAGTTTTGATAGTTTCATTTTGCGTCATTGTGAGCTTCATTTGCTCCAAGAATTGGGCAAAGAGTGAAGCACAACAAGGATCTATTGCTTATCCGATAAGTTGTTATCAGCTGCTTTTAGGTCACGTATCATAGCCGATATCTTTCGAAGATGTTCAACCATATTTTGTTTTTGGGAGACATCTTATAAGTTTCAAATTTAAACGTCAAGGCTTGCAACCTAGTTGTTGATGTACCGGCAAATGCTAACTTCAAGGCATTTCACTCTCTAGTGCGATGGTATAACTTTTATAATCACCAATCAGATTATCGTGCATATAACTTAACATAGTGAATCTTGCACTACGATTTTTCATGGTCCAATTTTGATAGGTTTTCCATCTCACTCCAGTGTTGGGCAGAATTACCTTCGGGAGGTGATTCCATACTATGTGTCAGTGTTTCTAGAACCTCTTGCTCATTTAGGAGATACTGGATCTTACGATACCAAATATTGGCACACATACTAATTATTTTACCGCAATAATCAAATTTCTAAAAAATAATGCATATCTCTATAGTACAAAATCAAAAATTTCGCTATGCTCATAATCATTTATAAATTTAAATATCATTTTTTAGATATATTATGCGCAAAATGAAAAATGAGGAAAATATATTTCAGCTCATTATTGCCTACAAATTTTAATTTGATATTTTTCTAAATGAACAAGACATGTATATCAAATTAAATAACATGAAAATTTATATATAATTCATGCTCACGGGTAATGAAATAAAATTTCATGTCATGGTATAGAATTAAGTATATAAACACATGCGATATAGTTAAAAAATGCAATAATATAAATATAGATCTTGTTTATCCTAGTGGTTGTCAGGCACTATTTTGTTTCCAGAAGGGCGAAGGGTCAAATCCCCTTAGGCTCTTACATTTAAAAGCAATTTTCGCCATTTAAAGGATTAAAAAAAAAGTGCTGAAAGTAAACAGCACATTTAAAGGATTAAAAAAAAAGTGTTGTATGAATAAATTATCACAAAACAAAAGCGTTGTTTCATTAAATAAATGAAACAACGCCGTTTTGAGTCGTCTTCTTCACCATTCCAGAACCAAAACAGTGGGCGTGATGTACCATTCCAGAACCAAAACAGTGGGCATGAACAACATCACGAATTATTCCTTTTTTTAATCTTCTAAAAATCATATAAAATTAACCGCTAGTCCAAATTCATAAAATATATATCGTTGAACTCCTAATGAAACGTAGAATTTTTCTGTATGAAACTTTTCCAAAAATATCTAACTTTTCGAAAAAAATAAATAAATTTGGCCAATAACGAGAAAAAAAAAAAACAATTGTTCCATGTAAAAACTATCATTCATGCACTATAATAACATAATTTGGCGAAACGAATCTATAAGTCTCTGATACCAATATAGACAAATGCAAAAAAATTAAAATAGAAGCGTACCTTTCAGATTCAAAAGACTCGTTTACAACCTGTTTCTCGTTTATTCTCTCGTAGGTAAAAAAAAAATACTATTAGAGTATTTTTCCTATAATATCGACACACTCACTAACCCAACAACTCAAATTTTATGTAATCTAATAGGATAGAAACTTAGAGGTATCACCTCATATTTATAGAGAAAATCTCAAAGGGTGTGTCAATTCCAATGGGTGTCTACCGAATTGATGTGATCCTTAATACCAAAAGGAACACCTATTCACATGGTGACTATCCATAAAACATGGGGCCCATGTGGATACTCCATGGGTCGACCCGACCCACTTCATAATCCAACAGTTAAAATCATTAAAATGTGCATGAGAAATTGTCTTTGAAAGTAGTACCATAGAGTTTATTGAAGTATGTAAAATGAGTAATCCCACATTGGTTAATGAGAAACACTTAAACCACATTTATAAACCATTTTGGATTGTGGACTTGGGACGATCAGGTCATGGATCGCGGGTTTGGACTAGGGTTGATCCAAGTACACATAATTCTTTCTAGAATTTTCTTTCAATTGATTCTAGCAATTTATCTAATCAAACAAGACTTGTCTTTTCGTATTTGTAACTCGTTTTTAATAAAGCATTATATGTGATTAATTCTTAGTAGCTTAAAAGTGATATTTTTGGTGTGTTGCAGTTACTTATTTGTTTTATCTATATAAATAGAGAAGTTTTGCATTACCATTTAGACATGAAAACTCAGGACATCTTGTACTACACATACATTTGAGTCTATGCTAATTTATTCTTTGAGAGAGTTCAACACTTGTTTTGTTCGGCAAATGCTATTATTTCTAATGCTAGTATCGAATGATTGTGATTGTTGTATCCTTGGAAGCAAATCTTGAGTAACCGTAAACATGTGAGTGAAGATAGAATTTGCTTTAAGGAAATACTGTTAAACGATAGTCTTGATCGGTATCAATTTACGATATTATCATCGGTAAATGACTACAAGTATAACCTTATTTATTTATTGATTTTATGTATTTTAATTTATTGTTGAAGAATATAATTTTGAAATGTTTATTAATGTTCTAGAATAGTCGTTGCCATATATTTTACGTTCATAAATATTTATTGCTGCATGAACGGGTTTTTGAAATTTGTGTTATGAATTGTTATACATTCTATATTAGTTTTTATAAGTTATATTAAACAACAAGTTTCACTAAGAATTGATTTTTTTTTATTTTTTTTTTAGTATTATTTCATTATATATGTGCTATAGTTGTAGGAGGATTGGTCATAAGAGTAAAACTTGTTTTTACAAGATGCCCGCGATCGGCACTGAAGACTTGTAGGAGAAGGCGAAGGAAAATTCGACCGTTGAAGAGACTGGGTTGAACATGAGTGGGTTGGAGGATCACTCTTTGTGAAAGGCAAAACCGAAAGACCTCCATATTTTACTACCAGCCAAGAATGGAGAAGACGCTAATTTAAGAGGGGAAAGAGCTATTATTTTACATATGCTAGATATGGATTCGACTACCATTCTTGTATTTATAAGCAGGGGAAGACTTGTTTGACTTGCCTTCCCTAATGCTTAGCTCGTCACCATTAAGGTGGAGACAATCATGGAGGCATGGGTTAAGGGGCCATTACTTAGGGGGACGTAACGACACTTTCCTTAATAAGTAGGAGGGACATTTCACTCACTCTCAAGTAAAGGTAGGTCCGGTTCTCTCGCATGGGGGCATGCTCCTAACCTAGGTATAAAGTGAAAGCCGAGGGACCTTTTTATCGTGGAAAAACTAATTTTGGGATAAAATGCCTTTTCGGGGTGACGTCCACGCCAGGAGATTGTGTCGATCGGCTAGGAGATCATTGTATCTTCTCATGCTCAAAACGTGCCTTGGGATACATGGTATTATTTTTGGCTCTTGTCGGATTTTTCCTTATCAGATGCCACTATACCAAGTTATGCGAAGAGATATTTCTCGGGGATAATGAGATGACTTTCCTTAGGGAACTGGTTTGGCGCAAGGTCGAGGTGGCGCTTCTTGACGGTTGTTCCCAATACCGCATTTGTTAACAAAACGCTTTGATTTCCACACTGTCGGCCTGTTTGAGTATTTAATGCCCCATGATTGATTAGATGGCATGCTGTCTTATTTCCCTAGGTGACCGTTGGAGAGGCTCCCCTTGGGCGCCCTTATATAATGTACTTTGGGCTTTTGTCTTAGGTTTTTTCGAAACTTCTCGCAATGGAGCATCTATTAGTGTTCTTGTGATTTTCTCATCACTTACACCTAGTAGTTCGAGTTTGTATTCCCTGCTCGTCCAATCCTCCTTCACTCGTGTCTCCTAGAGTCCTCCAACGCCTTCTTGCCTTTCTCTTTTTTCACTTAGATTTTTCTTTTTTCTTACAATGTCGAAGCATCGTTAGTATACTCCTACTTAGTAGTGGTTTAGTCTCTCTGCTAGCGATTGTGACGATAAAACTGGGTCATTTTCAACGGCGTCCTCTATCGGGCGTCATGATACCAACCCAGGACTATAATTTTGGGGGTCCAAATTGGGCCCAATGTCAGGCCTTCTGATGGGCTTGCCTCTGGTATTGGTGGAGCAGAAGTTGGACCTTTGGTTCGGCTTAACCTTGAGAGAGCGACTAAGCCCAATTAGACATCGCCTCCCACTGTAGAAAATTTTGAACCAACCCTCAACTTAGCAACGTCAAGAAAGTAAAAGTCACCACCTTGAAGAAAACTCTGGAGGCAGAAAGAGGTTTGACTTCTTCAGGGATAATTTCTCTAGTCTCTACTTCATGGCGTTTACTCGGCCCGTTCAAGTTTCAAATTCTAACTTGGAGTTGGAGCAAGAGATCGATGGGTATTCTTTGGGAGTCGATTGTTGTTCTCATGAGAAAACTGAGGAGGGAGGTAAAACCATGACTCTTTCTTCCCTAAGTTATTTTTCCTCTTCCCTTGTATATTAAAATTTGTTGGGCAGATATATCGAAATAAGAAGTGGACCCAAAAGTTCTAACATGTATGCATAAACAATAGGTTTCCCAGGTGACGACCACTACTCCCATTGTTGTAGTCGTTCTTTAGAACGCTTCGGCTGCTGCTCTAGATGCTGCTATAATTGTTGCTCAGCCAGTGCTCCCAACCGACGCGGTGTCACATTGTTCGTTTAACTCGGCTAGGAAATAGAGGCTGTCTAGCATTGCGGTCATCCTTTATGATGAGCCTATAACTATAGAACGAAAGAGATGTTGCTTGTAGCCTTTAGGAAGGGAAAAGAGAAGGTGGGGGAGCCTTCCCACAGTCATCTATCTATTGAGCTTCCCAATTTTGGCGAACTGTCAAAAGTGAGGCCTCAAAGTCGAGAGATTGACTTTGGATTCAAGGGTCTTCATAACCTGGAGAACACGACTTGATGGGCCCAAGTCATATTTTCTCCAAGCGACGTCGAGGGAGCTGCGGAGCAGGGAAACTATCCTCTCTTAAGGTAGCTTCAACTGAGTACGACGATAAGTATTTATATACTTTGTCTCTTGTAAGTATTTCTATTGTTCTACTTCTTATATTTTTCTAAGCTTTCTCCGGTTCTCTTGACAGACGGTAGTGCACGTATTCGCCCTTTTCGAATGGTAGAAATATATCATAACCAAACTCCAAGGCCTTGAGTGTGAACGGACGAAGTAAAGTCCCAACTTGATAAAATGAAATGCTGAGAGGCTAAGGCCGAATAGGTGGCTATGAAGGCGAAACGTTAGGCGATGGAATAAAAAAAAAAGACACTCGAGGCAGTAGGGTTGGAGAGAAAGGCCGTTGAGACAGCGGGGAGATTTGTTGCTTTGGAACAAAGATTCTTAAAAATGACCAACTCTAAGGTAACAATCTTAGCTCTTTTTGTCGAGAAGAGGGCTGCCCGGGATCGGATCGAGGTCGTGCAAGCAGAGGAAAATACCAAGGCAGAGAAGGTAGTAGCTAAGGACATCTAAGAGTGGCAACAGTCTAAGGAATTTAAAGAGCTAAAGGGAGTACCCTTAGGTTGATTTTTCCAGAATCCAGCTTCTAGGATTCTTCCCTCTCGAAGATGAGACTACGCATAGTGAGCTCGACCGCTTAGAGCCCATAATCAACATTTTTGGTGTGCCTATTGGTGTTAGAAATTAGACTAACCAGCAGTATGGTTCGGTCATCCTTTGCATGGAGAACTGCAACTGATTTGGAGTTGATCTTCATCCTTGTTGGGGTCTTCAATCCGAGCTGGATAGTCCAATTCTTCAGAGCTTCAGTCTGAGCCACTGTCCAGGCTAGTCTTCGACTTGTCACCTGAACACAAGACGGATCAGGTGTTCCCGACGTGTCCCCTTCGGCGTGAGAGTAAGAGCCTAGGGGGAAAGAGAGCAGGTCGCTTAGAGAGATAAAGTTATTACCTCAACCTCTTTGCGTATTTTTGCCTCTAGAAATGTGTTGATGAATCATTTTATTTATAGGCGAGGAGGCGATTAGCATCCTGAAAAATTAGGGCCTTAAGCTCAGTTATCTACTAATTAGTCATGTGCGTAGGGAACACAGCGGATTAGAGCTATGGGCCTTGGCCTTGGGCATTTTGTTTGTTGATGGAGAAACCCATGGGCCAAGCCTATTAAGAGTGTGAGGCCATCCCGGGCACCGAGGTACAGGTCTAGCTAGACAGATCAACCTGCCATTCTTCGGCGATATTTGAGAAGATTCTAGCTTGGCAACTGGTGAAGTCCTTCATTGCTGCCGACTGAGGAGCTCACTGGGTTCATTGATAGGTGTAATTTACCTATCTATTTCCAAACAGAACTTATTAGTTTCCGAGTATGTTTATTACGTTTTTATGTATTTTTGCATAAATCATATGTGTGGGGGTGAAAAGGCATGAAAACAAATCATAAACAATTAAATCGGATAAAAAACGGTGGAAGAACGGTGGGAAAACAAGCATAAGGGCAAAATTCAGAAATGTAGCCCTCCACCGAGGCATCCAGACCACCACCGCGACAGTCAATATGTGGAGAACCCAAAAACATGTTGGAAACCCACCGTCGCGACGGTGAAACAACATAGAGGTTTCTAATCCCATCGCCAAGTCCACGGCCTAGGCCGTGACCTAGCCGAGATACCCATTGTCGCAGCTGTCACTCTACACAACTGTTAGATATTTATTTAGATATTTTGCTCACTATTTAAGCCCCTCTCCTCTCTTCTTCTCTCATCGCCTGGCCATTAGAGACCCCTGACCATTAGAGACCCCTAAGGTCTTAGGATATTTTAGAGAATGTTTTGGGGAGTGCTCAACAATTCCGAAGGAGATGAATACAAATCGAAGAAGGAGAAGCGATCGTTGAACGGATTTAGCGGCAAATCTTCGGACTACGGCTAAGTTCTTCCATTTCTCTCTTTATTTTCTTAACTTTGGTAGGTTGTTGAGTATGTTTAGCTCGTTTTTCTTTATATAAATGGTTATGGCCATGAGCTAAACAGATTTTGTCTAGGGATTAATATATTTTATGAAATCGTGGTTTGTTTGAGTTGTGTTTCGTTAATGGTTGTTCTTTGCTATTTTGATTGTGTTTATCGTTATCATTTGATTATATTTTTGTTTAGATATATAGAGAATACGGGGTTTGATACTCGGGAGAGGTAACCCTGAATTCGGACTAGGGTAAACAAAACACGACGATCTAATAACCGAGGAGGGAGTTAGAAAGTGTGCAGTTAATGACGTTGAGGCAAGACTCATGTGACCTAGTGTCGTTAAGACATTGAGGGGGACTTCTTCATTGACGCGAAGTCATATATTCACTCGTTTTTCACTCGAGAGAGGTGGCGAGTGAATTTACGATATAGAGATTGTCAGATAGGTTGAATGCCGTTATTGTAAACTAAATGAAACCAAACATATTTTTGTAAACGAAGTTAATCCCTAGAAAATATTTTCCCTAAACATCTCAATATAATATTCGTATAGTTAGTTTAATTAACTTAGTATTGGTCTTAATTAATTATCAACTCAATTTATATCGCCTAAATAAAGTTAGGTTATGACAATCGCGGTACACAATAACAATCTCAACCAATCCCTATGGATACAACAACCCCTACTCCTTCTCATCTATACTAAAACATGACCCGTACACTTGCAGTGAAAGTGGCGACGTAATATTCTGCTACCACTCATGAGACAATTTAATGTCATGGCGTTGGTGACGTGGAATTTTCGATCCAAATGGCGGACACGTAGAGGAGGTTAGATTTTTCCCTCATTAGTTGCCCCCCAACCCTCAGAGTGGAGATGGAATCATAAGACGCTAAGGGTTCTAAGCACCATAGGTCTGCCAGGTGGCAAAAATCAGCCCGGGCGAATGCTTCGAGGCTTCCGCAAGAAGCTTGACTATCACCTTGACCAGATACGTGACACATGGCCTGACAGCACATGGATCAAAGTTCTGCACACCGTTCGATTAACCCAACGGTTCGACTTCTCAGGCCTTCTATAAATAGGCACTTTATTTCTTCGCATTTCTTCGCACCAGAGTATTTCGCGATAGCTCCACCCGACCACAAAGCACGAAACTCTTCTTTCTCTTCTTTTCTTTTATTTCTTCAAGTCCTCAATGTCTGAGTCTTATTCGTCAGGGTACAACCCATCTAAATCGGAAGGGATCGTGGCTAGACCCCAAGTTGAGCATATCGAGCTCAGTTCGTCCATGATTGAGGTTGACGAACCGAAGGTTATTTCTACACCCGAGGTGGTCGCTGAACCAGAGGTCATCGTTGACTAGATGACCTCTTCATCTGAAATACCTCGCAAGGCGTCCAGAGCGATGACCTATATATATCTTGGCACAACCAACGGGCCTCGTCGAAGGAAGGTGGTAGCGTGCGGAATACGCCGCTACTTACACTCGCAAGTATACGAGGTCTAAGTTTTAGTATAGCGTGATCATTAAGATTGGGTTATTGTATCCACAGGGATTGGTGTCATTACTATCGAATACCGCATTTGTCGTGATCTGACTTTATCTAGACAAAAAACAAATGTAATTAACTAATTAAACTAATACTAATATGTCCTAAATTAACTACACTAATATACTAATATGTTTTAGGGTGAATAATTGCCTAGGGATTAACGTGTTTACAAATACGTGTTCGATTTCGATTTACTCATGTTTACGGTGTTCTACCTATTTAACAACCTCGGTATGTAAACTTCACCGCCACCTCTCTCGAGTATAAGACGGGGGAATACATGACTTCGAGTCAACGAAGAAGTCCCCCTCAACGTCTTAACGACCCTAGGTCACGTGAGTCTCGCCCAGCATCATTGATTGCACACAATCCAACTCCCAACCAGGTTATCGGATCGTGCGTTGTATTTACTCTATCGACAATCTCTGTTCTAAAACTCCCTCGCCACCTCTCCCGAGTGTAAGACGAGGGATATAACATGACTTCGAGTTAACGACGAAGTCCCCCTCAACATCTTAACGACCCTAGGTCGCGTGAGTCTTGCCCCAACGTCATTGATTGTCCACAATTCAAACCCCATCGGGTTATAGAATCGTGGAGTTTGTTTACCCTAATCCAAATCCGGGATTTATCAAATCCCGTATTCTCCATGTATCTAACTAAGCATGATAAACAAATAATACGATAAATACAATCAAACTACGAAGAACAATCACAAACGAAACACCAAAATCATCCAAACACATATTCATAAATTTATTTGTTAATCCCTACTACAATTCATGTTTAGCTAAGGCCATAGCCGTATTTACAATGAAATAACAAGCTAAACATGCTCACAATATCCTAAGTTAAAAAAATAAAGAAAAACAATCGAAGAACTTAACCTCGTCTGAAGATAAATTGCTAAGAACGCTCAACGATTGATTTGTTGTCTTCTCCACTTCGGGATGTGAGCTCTACCTCTTAAACTCCTAAACCCTAGCCTAAATATGGCCTAAGGTGCCCAAATGGTCGTGGGGGCTCAGAAGAAGGGAAGAGGGAATGATATATATAAGCAAAATATCTCAAAATATCTAAATAAAATATTTAGGCTGTGTAGAGGCTCACCGCCGCAGCTATGGGATTCAGCACAACGGCGGTGGGTAGGTCGGTTAGTTAATCGCCGCAGCTATGAGGACAGTGGTGGACGGCGGTGGATGGTCAGCAAGGATAAGCCAGTCTCTGCATCTTTACCGTCGCGACGGAGGTCTGGACGCCGCAGCGGTGGGCTTCTTTCTTCCGAGCTTGTTTTTCTACCGTTATTCGACCGTTTTTGGTTCGATCTCATCATTTTCGCTCCAGTTTCCTATATTTTTGCTCCACACACCTGATTTATACAAAAATTAATAAAACTAAATAAAATGTAATAAAATACTATACAAACGCACAAAAACTAACTTAATTCGGTTTGATAATACGTAGGTAGGTCACACCTATCAGAGGGTGAGGAGTGAAGCGGGCTCGTCTGGGGGCCTCGATGTTGAGCTCGACGTGGGTCCAGCCGT
This sequence comes from Eucommia ulmoides, assembly GCA_016647705.1. Classification (NCBI taxonomy): domain Eukaryota; kingdom Viridiplantae; phylum Streptophyta; class Magnoliopsida; order Garryales; family Eucommiaceae; genus Eucommia; species Eucommia ulmoides. The sequence continues at coordinate 17,281,319 of CM028338.1, read as the reverse complement.
GGAGCTTGATATCAAGGGCCTATCCTACCTAGTGGCAAAAGCCCAACTGCCTACATTGGGTTGGATTCCAAGGGTCGGCCTAGCCTCTGGTCGATTAATTTGCGAGGTTCCACAGGATGCCTTGGTATGGCAAGTGGAAACCGATCTGTCAGAAAAGAAAGTACATGACCTTCGATCGAAATACGCATTTCCCAGCACGGTAGAGGTGCATGTTCCTTGGAAGAATAACCGTGTTTGTGCCCCTCTAGAGGGGTTCATCACAGTGTAGGATCAGCAACTATAAGGTGGTTTGCAATTTCCCATCCATTCTTGGGTGAGTATAGTCTGTTGGGATCTCAGATTGTGTCTGTCACAGCTTGCGCCTAACAGTATGCAGATGGTTATGGCCTTCTATGTGATTTGCCTTGCCGGGGATATCACATCGACCCTTGAGCTATTCCACACCATCTTCCTGGTGAAGTCCATGCCCGGTGGAAAAGGCTGGTATTACATTGCAGCCCGACAAAAGTTCCTTACCAGCTACGTCGACTCCATTTAAGATTGAAAGTCCAGTTTCTTCTTCCTTGGAGAGACTGGATGAGAAGTCACCCTAGTGACGAACGAGTGGGAGCACCCGATCCAGATACACTAGGGAACCATGGATAAGTTTCTCACCCCGGTGCCAATTATGTTTCTTGTCCATGTCTGGTTTTCTAACTTGGCTCCTTTTTTGCTTTTTCAACCCCAAAAAGGTACAAGTCGGGCCCAGAGATTCTTGAGCAGTGAAATTGGATCATCAACATGCCATTCTTTCAAGTCAGGGCTCTTCTCACGTTGTGTTTATACGACCTTTACTTTTGGAGTAATCTTTCCCTACCACCCCCCGTCTGAAGAGAGATTCTAAGAACAATAAGTCAATCCACCCCAGCTCGTCGAATTCTTTATACTTGAATTTTCTTTTTCTTCTCGTGATTGGCATTGTCTCCTTGCAATCATGGACATCGAAATGCTAGCAAGGCTGGCGGTGCAAGAGGTCGCGGAGGAGGCATGAGGAGAGCCCCCCCCAGCAAGTTAAGAAGGAGGTGACGGTTCAGGCTGCACCAGCTAGGTTGGCACCCGTCAACCCTTTTCCCCAAGCAGCACCCCAGGTGGCCCCTGCCAAGTCGATCATAATGAGCAGGACAATGGCGCCTAGGAGACCTACAGCCATAACTACATCCAGGCCTATGGAGATGCCTATAGACGTGATGAGCCCAGCTCTCATGGAAATGAGAGATAAAAGAAAGCAAAAAGTCAGTATGTTTAGGGTGGTAGCTGAGCAACAAAAGAGAAACTGTGGAGAGGGCCAGTAGAGTCGTGAGGAGGGCCAACTAGAGCCGATGAGGCTTTTCATCATTACCACCAGCCTTCAGAGTGACTGTAGTATCTTGGATATGTCGATCATCCTCTCGATCTTCATTTACCAAATTACGTCCCCGGCGAACCGGACGAAGTTTAGTGAGAAGTCAAATGGAAGGCTTGCCTCCGACCTTTACTGGAATCTGTTGTCGGTGAGTTCTGAGATCGATCAGATTTTTAGACTTGGAATATTTTCATGTTTCATCTTTTTAACCATTTTGCCCTTGTAGGCTCTCTACTCGGCAGTCGAGCTGGGACTGCGCTACCACAAGGCTAGCGAAAGGTGCAAGAAGCTGGAGACCGAAAGGACCAAGTTGATCACTAGGCTGAACGAGTCCTAGGCGGAGGTGGAGAAGTTTTGGGCTGAAGTCGAGCAACTGACAAAGAAGAACGAGGGCTTGTCCTAAGTGTCCGCGGATAACTTGGAAAGAGCAAACAGAGCAATTCAACAGTCCAAGACTGATCTTAACCAGCTCCATGAGATTAAGGACAGCTAGGCCGCTGCCCTAGAGTAGGCTCGGGCTGATGCAGTAAAGAAGTGGAAGAAGAGCAAAGAATTTGTTGACCTCCAAAACCGGATTGAAATGGACGTGATGAAGCTGGGTTTAAAGGGGCGATCAATTCTGTTTCCGCGCCAGTTCCCACAAGTGGACCACACATAGATCCAGTCCGTAAAGATCCTAAGGTCCCATGCCAGATAGAGCGTCGGGCCAAACGTTAGCTCGAGAGGACAGGTAGACCCTCCAGCTAACGACAAAGCCCAGGTCGGCCCACTTCCGCAGTGACCTCAATTGGCCCAGTCAACCATCAAGACGACAATTTTTTTTTATTTGGTTTTTTTTTTTTTTTTTTTTCCTTTTGTTTTGTTTTCAACCCTGCCAAGAGCGGGCTTGTAATGACGGGCAGAAGCCCCACCTTTTGTAACAAATTTTTTGATCAATGAATGGAACTTCTTTAATCTTCCGATCTTATCTAGTATGCTTGAATTTTCTTTTTCTACTCAACTCTTAGCTTCTGGTCGGCCTTCACTACACACTTGCATGAATAATTGCCAATAAACACTGTAACTTAATAAAAGTAATTGACCTTACTTAGTTGAACAGTAAACAAATTAATCCGCTTGGACACCATTGAACCTTAGTAACCAAGATGACCATTATCAGCCCGATTATCTCGAAGGAACAATTACACCGACCTCGTAAATTGTGGGCCCAATGTCTGTCTTTACCTCGGCGATTTTTGGCCACTTGACATTTTTTTGGATAGATTTTGGAAGCTAGCTACCCGAGTAGGAAAGATGTCGTTAGCCATCTAATTACATGCTAACGTTTTTGGTTTCCTATGCAAAGCAATCAACATGACAAAGATACCCAATGGTCATGTTTTTTAATCTAAAATGTTTCCCGATTCTTTTTGCCACCATATTCGAGCTATGCTGACTTGCAAAATTTTTGGACTGACTAGATCGATCTGCAAGCCATTTATCTTCTACCAATCGTCCTGCCCCCCAGGCGACCATAGGAGCTCAGTTTTGTTATGCTCTTGTGGTCGTATTACTAGATGGGGTCCGACTTGAGCCGAGTTCTCCTTAGTCAGGCTCGTTTTTGAGCCTTTTCGGGTTATCTCAATTCCTCTTACAGGAGCATCGTCTCTTTAGGTCGCCTGAGCTCGGCTTGGCTGTGAGGGAACAGATGCTAGCTGGTAGGTCCTCGGTCCCAATTGGTGTAACCCCATCGAGGGGTGACTGCTAGTCGGTACCCAGGGCTAATACCACTAACCTGCGTAGTGGGTCGGTCTTCGTCCTTAGCGTGACAACTAGTCTTTTGTTGGTGTACATTGGATATTCAGTTGGAGGGATACCCGTGCTAGTCTTTATAAGACAGGGGGTCTACTCGCCTCCGCATGGAAAAGCAGTTAGAGGGCGGCTCGTCTTCGACCTAGTCAGCACAGAAGACAGCTTGTCTCCGCCTTCGATGATTGACAGCTAGTTTTCACCTTTGTATGGAGAAGCGGCTGGAGGGCAACTCGCCTACGACTAGATCGACACGGAGGGCTACTTGTCACGACCCGTCCCGAAATCCTGACATCCCGGGCTGGCGTGACGACATCATGACATCACCAAAAATAACCAACCAACCATCTATTACACGACAATATGCATATATATATAAATAAACCATCATCTATATGAAGCTATACACATTTCTGTTATGGGAACACGCCCGTTCCCCAAATATACTAACAGTAAAATATAACAATATGAACCCCTCACAGGTTCACCTCAGAAATCTCATCTCATCCCAGGGGACCGACTCCTAACTGCTTCACCTGCGAGTATACTGTCTTCTTAGTAAAAAAAAAAATTAATAATAAAAACTTAGTTTACAACATCTAAATGGATCAAGCGTAAGTTTATAAATACCACATAGCTCGTAAAATCCCCAGTATAAAAGCAGAGAAAATAAAGCGACATAATTAAGTTCCTTTCAAATCCAACTAATATAAAAATCATACTAATCACCATGATAATAAATATCAAATCAGCCAATATACGTAAAACACCACATCTCAAGCACATATCTCAAACACACACACTGGCCAGTCCTAGTGATCGTTTTAACCTCATGATCAGGAGTTGCAATGGTACCATACCACCCGTAGGATTTGCCTTCCTAACGGACACCCATCACTCCGCCGAAGCGGATAATCACTGCGCAGTATAAACGTCTAACATCACTCTACCGAAGCAGATAAATACTATAGTATTGTGAAGTCAATAACATCGTCAAATTACGAATCAATAGTATCGTCTAATCAACAACATCGTCAAATTAATAACATCATCATCAAATCACAACGTAATGATATCGTCTAATCAACATCGTCAAATCACACATCCACATCTCTTTTCCAAAAACTGACTTTTTATCCGAAAATCATATTTCTCACTTTCTTTTAAAATGAAACGTCTTATTTTTTCAAAACCACTTTTCCACTCTTTATTTTTAGAAAACCAGATATTTTCCACCCTCTTTTAAAACCACTGAATCCAACAAAAATCATTTTCAACTTTCTTCAAAAACCAACATAATTCGACAAAAATTTATTTCACCAACTCACCCAACATATAATATACATATATGTGTTTAAAAAAAAAAAAAAAAAAAACTTTAGTTAAAATGCATTTTCCTCCCCCCAACTTCCTTTAAGATCTTATTTTAATCATTTTCAATTTTTACAAGTTTCTGAAATTATAATTTCACCCTTACTATTTTCAATTTTTGATTTTAATTATCAATTTGGATCTCAAGTTTAATTTCCATGCTTTCTAAATTTCAAATTTGACCCCTAAACTTTTAAATTTTGATTTTTATTAACAAAAATTTTTCCCGAATTTCCCAATACTTTAAAATGCTACTATTGATGACGTACGTACTATGATTTGGGCCTTACACTACTCGTCTCCGCCTTCGCACTTGTGGAGAATTTGGATACTTTGGAGAATTTTTTGAACTGAACACTCTTTTCATTGATTTGAAATTTTCTATTACAAGCTTCCTGAGATCAAAGATATATATATATATATATATATATATATATATATATATATATATATATATATATATTTGACAAATCTAGGAAGATGGATCTTCCCTTGCGTAAGGGCGCTTCAGGTGTTCTACATTCCAAGGGTGTCTTAGGGGTACCTCTTATTTGGTTTCCAGGTTATAGGTGCCGGATGGGCTACTCAAGTGACCCAATAAGGTTCTTTCCAGCTTGTATCAAGCTTTCTAGCGCTTTGGTCCCTGTTGGCTAAGGTGACCTTTCTTAGGATGAGGTCACTGACGTCAAAGGTTCGAGGTCGGATCTGACGATTATAGTATCGAGTTATTCTCTACTGATAGGCGGCTTACCGAATTTGAGCCCTTTTCTTCTTTCCTCCAGCAGATCGAGACTCAGTGCAAAACCTGCTTTATTTTTAGCTCGGTCAAAGGTAAATGCAGCCCGGGAAGAAGGTAGGCCAATGTCATCCAGGATGACGGCCTCTGACCCGAAGGTCATAGCGAAGGGCATCTCACCAGTAGGGGTCCGAGCTGTCGTGCAGGAGGCCCACAACATGGGGTACAGGTCTTCCACCCATAATCCCTTTGATTTATCCAACCTTGTCTTCAAATTTTGCAAAATGGTCTGGTTAGTGACTTCGACCTGACCGTTAGCTTGGGGGTGGCCAAGGGAGGAGAAGTGCGTGCTTATTCCCAGCCCGGAGCTTAGCTTAGAGAACAAGTCATTGTCAAACTACTTCCCATTGTCTGACACAATGGCTTGGGGATGCCAAATCGATAAATCATGCTTTTCCAGACAAAGTCTCGGAACCTTTCCTTGGTGATTCTGGCGAGGGGCTCAGCTTCTACCCATGTCGTGAAGTAATCGATGGAGACGACCAGGATTTGTTTTGGATAGTACCCTAAGGGAACATGATAAGAAGGTCGATACCCCAATGGGCGAAGGGCCACGAGCTAGTCATCGGCACCAGCTCAGTCGGCGGGGCATAAGGGTGCGCGGCGAACCGCTGACACTTGTTATATTTCTTGATGAATTCCCCTGCGTCTTTAAGCATCTTGGGCCATTAGTACCCATGCAGGAGTAGCTTCCAAACTAATGATCTGCCACCCGAGTGATTCCCATAGATGCCTTCGTAGACTTTTCGCATAACGTAGTCGGCCTTCTCAGGTCAGAGACACCTCGAGTACGGGCCGAAGAAGGACTTGCGGTAGAGAATCCCATCAATAAGAGCATATCGTATTGCTTGGTATTGTATTTTTAGGACATGATCCTAGTCCTTTGGCAGCGTCCCATCAATAAGATAGCTTATGATTGAATCGACCCAGGTCGGATTAGAGCTGAGGGCGCAAATATTGTCGACCTCGTCAGAGGAGGCTTTGCTCAATGAGGTAAGGTATTCGATATGCACTATTCACTTGAGGGTGTATTCCACCGCCGAGGCCATATTAGCCAATGGATCAGCATGCGTGTTTTCTTCTCGAGGTATTTTCTTAACTTGCACTTTCTCGAAATCCTTCATCAGGGTCTTTACTCTCTCTAGTTAGGCTATCATGCTCGAGTCCTTGGCTAAGTATTCATCGTTAACCTGATTGACCATCAGCTGGAAGTCGCTCAAGACCTGGAGAATCTTCATGTTGAATTCCTGGGCTAATCTCAGCCTAGCCAGGAGAGCTTTGTATTCCACTTCATTATTTATAGCTAGGAATTTGAGCCTGAGGAAGTACTCAAATTCTTCTTTATCAGGGGCAACGAGAATAATCCTGTCCCCGGAACCGCTCTGGTTGGAAGATCTATCGGTAAAGAGCTGCCATTAATCAGGACCCAAGTCGGTAAGTTCAGCTAACGATTTACCAGCCTGGTTGGTTGATGAAGAGATCTTCTCAACTTCTTCTTGATCAGTGGCGACCTCTTCATCCAAGAAGGTCAACTCGGCTATGAAATCAATCAAGAGTTATCCTTTTATAGCAGTTCTGTGGCAGTATTCGATGTGAAATTGGCCCAGTTCAAGGTTGTACTTCATCAATCACCCAGAGACATCGGAAGAGTGGAGAATTTGCCTTAACGGTTGGTCGATCAGCACAATGATTGTATGAGCCTGGAAGTAATGTTTGAGTTTTCTTAATATAATCAACAAGACATAGGCCAACTTCTTAAACTTTGTATATTTCGTCTTGGCATCAATGAGGACTCAGCTCGCGCAGTAGACCGGGATCTGAGCATCGGCCTCTTCTTTGACCAGGGTAGCACTTACCGCCGTGGTGGAGGCAACTGTGTATAAGAGCAGGTCCTCCCATCTTTTTGGCGTGTTGAGCAGAGGAACTGAGGAGAAGTACCTTTTTAGTTCTTTGAAAGGTGGTATCGTATTCCTCGATCCATTCGAATGCCTTATTCCCTTAGAGAATTTTTAAAACTGGAAGGCATTTCTTGGATGACCTAGAGATGAATTGGTTCAGGAAGGCTAATTGGCCTGTCAATATTTGAACCTCTTCTTATTGTATGGGAAGGTCATACCAAGCATCACGCTGATCTGGTCAGGGTTGGCATCGATGTCGCGCTGTAAGACTATGAAGCCAAGAAACTTACCAGCGGACAACCCAAATATGCACTTGCTCGGGTTCAGTTTCATTCGGTGAGCTCGAATTTTGTCAAAACAAGCTTGGAGGTGGCCGAGGTGATCCTAGGCTCGGCTTCTCTTGATGGGCATGTCATGAATGTACACCTACATTGTCTTCCCAATCTCCTCTTTGAACATTTTATTCACGAGCCTTTGATAGGTTGCCCTGGCATTATAGAGGCCGAAAAACATGACCTTGTAGCAGTAGATGCCTCTGTCCGTAATGAACAAGATCTTACTCTTGTTGTGTGGGTACATGGGGATCTGATTGTAGCTGGTGTAGGCATCCAATAAGCTCAGCTACTCATACCCAGCCATTGCGTCGATCACGATGTCAATCCTTGGTAAAGGTGATAGGTGTAAATTACCTATGTATTTCCAATATGAATTTGTTAGTTTTCGAGTACGTTTATAGTTATTTTTATATGTTTTAATATATTTTTATTCTTTTTGTATTAAAATAGGCGCGTGGGGTGAAAAGGTATGAAATTGGAGCGAAAACGATGTGATTGAACCAAAGTGGACGAAGTTACGGTGGATAAATGAGTAAGGAGGCAACATTGTGAAATAAGCCCACCGCCTAGGCGTCCAGACCTCTGCCTAGGCTATGACTATGCTGAGAATATTTCCAAGTCCACTGCCTACTTCTTCGCTTAGGCGGTCACCAAATCTGCAAAGTTGGTACAGGTGCTGTAACTTCAAGGCTATTTTGGACTATGATGAGATTCAATTTTGGAAACACTCAAAACATGGAAGTTGTATATATTTTTCTTAGCTTTCCATAGGTTTTTTAATCACCTCAATCAGAGTTCGGATGAAGAAGTTACAGTCAAAACAAAATTACAAACCTACAGTAAATTCGCCTAGGCAAAGTTTTCTTCGCCTAGGAGAAATTCCGGTAGAATGTTAACCGACCTAACTTCACCTAGGCAAAATCCTTTGCGCAGAATAGATATTTTGGAGATATGTTTTTGGCCTATTTAAGCCCTTCTCTCCTCTTCTCTTTCCTCATCTTCAGCTCCTAAGGCCTTAGGCCATATTTTAGGGTTAGGATAAGGGATTTTTGAGGGAGATCTCTCAACCCTAGGTGGAGGATTAATGAGAAAGCAATCGATCGACGTTTCTAGAGGCAAATTTTCGGATATCGGCTAAGTCGCTCATTTATTCTCTTTGTTTTCTTCATTTTGGTAGTTATTGAGCATGTTTAGCTCATTTTACATTGTATAAATGGTTAGATCCATGAGTTAAACATGGATTGTAATAGGGATTAACGTATTATTTATGAAAATGTAGTTTTGGTTGAATATGTGTTTCGTTTATGGTTGTTCCTTATAATTTCAATTGTGTTGCTGTGTTTTCTATGATTATATGCTAGTTTAGATATATTGAGAATACGGGGTTTGACACTCGGGAGAGGTAACCCCAGATTCAGACTAGGATTAACACAACACGACAATCTAACGACCCGGGAGGGCATCAGAAAGTGTGCAATCGATGACGTTGAGGCGAAACTCACGTGACCTAGAGTCGTTAAGATGTTGAAGGGGACTTCGGTATTGACACGAAATCACGTATTCCCCCGTCTTACACTCGGAAGAGGTAGCGAGGGAGTTTATGAACCGAGATTGTCGGATATGCCGAACGCCGTTAATGTTAACTAAAACAAAATCAAATGTATTTAAGTAAATAAAGTTAATCCCTAGGCAATCTACTCCCCTAAACAATCTCAAATTAGTATTTATAGTATAGTTAACTTAATTAGTATTTTAGTTTAGTATTAGTATTAAATTAAATTCCATTTTTAAAACCTAGATAAAATTAGGTTATGACAATCATGATACTCGATAGTAATCTCAACCAATCCCTGTGGATACGATACCTGACTGAAAGGTCTACTATACTAAAACTTGATCCGTACGCTTGCAGTGAAAGTGGCAACGTTTTATTTAGCGGCCACCAAAGGGGAAGATGTCCTTGGGGCAGACCTTATTAAGATCCTTGAAATCTACGCAAAGTCACCATTTGTTGTCGGCCTTAGGACCTAGGACAACATTGTCTAGCCAGTCCGAGAATTTAACCCCTTCCATGACATCCGACCTGATGAACTTATCCATCTCTTCTTCGATGATCTTCTGCCGGTCTGGATGAAACTTCTTTCTTTTTTGGAAAATAGGAGGGTAGTGCACGTTGGCATGGAGCTGGGGCATAGCCACACTAGGATCAATCCCGGGAAGCTCATTATAGGACCAGGCGAAGATGTTGTAATTATTTCTTAGCAGCTCAGTAAGTTTGGCCTGCTGTTCAGGGCTGAGTCGGGTTCTTAACCTTACTGTTCTTTTGACAATGGTGGGGGTAAATGGAGACTTTGAGAAAATCGTTATGGGGCCAGAGAATTGGCTCTTCATCTCGAGGATCACTAATTAGGATAAGCTCGTTGCCCCCCGGTCAGGACCACGAGCTTGGGAAAAGATCGATGAGGCTCCCTGAGCTCAAGTGTAGGACCTAATTTTTGCATACGCATAATTTTAGTTGCAATCTAGAATATTTAAAAAATAACGAGGTAAATTGTGTCAAATCATACCTATTTTAAAAAAAAATTGGGGTTAATTAGCAATTTTTAAAATATAAATTTTAGATTTTAGGTTTAACTAATAACTTAAAGATAATTTAGGGCAATTAGTGTAATAAAAATAATAAATAAATAAATCAAGTAGTGGGGGGTGAGATCATTTCCTTCATTGAGAAGGACATGAGTTCGGTCGGCGGTGTGCAGTCGGCGTGGGTGTGTGTGTTTTGGCGTGTGTGTGTGTAGGTTACTCGGTCGCTGATTTTGTGTGTGTTCGGTCGTCGGTGTGTGGGTGTGTGTTGATCGACCAGTTGTGTGTGTGTGTGTGTGTGTTGTTCGACTACATGTGTGTTGATCGTTGGTATATTATCTGAGTGTGTGTGTAGTTCGGTAATCAGTTGTGTGTGTGTGTGTACGTGTTCAGTTGGTTGGTCGCCGGCGGGGTGTGTGTGTGTTGATCGGCCGGGGTGTGTGTGTGTGTGTGTGTGGTCGACTGAAACCCAGCAAAAAATAAATAAATAAATAAAAAAAAAACAAAAAACAAACACCAACTTCTCAGCCAGCAGAGGATTCGGAACAGGTAACGATTCCGTCGATTAATATTTTCTTCAAATCAAATTATTAGCATTATATTTTCCTAATCGTGACGATAATAATGTTTGCAATTGTTAATTTTGATAATGTTATCAGTGAATATTAATATAGTGAATTGGAGTAAATAATAATTTTGCATAATTAAATTTAGGGAATGGAAAATTGTGCATTTTAGGGTCACGCATTTCATATTAGGATTATTTTAAATAAAATATTAATTCGAGGTAAGTGTACTATCTTCTATGTAAATTTACAAATTATATTTTGGTATAAATTGTGGGGAAAAAATGTTTATTAAAATTGGACGACTTTATGACTTATGTGGATCAAGTAGATTTTAAATGTGAAAATTGATTTTGTTCGACTATACTATAGTTTAATCCCTTCAGGAGGGCATGTCCTGTGGGATGGTATTAACCTATTAGGAGGGCACATCCTGCAGGTGGTTGGTTATGTTGTGATATATTATAACCTGTCAAGAGTGCCAGTTCTGCAGGTGGTTGATTATATTATGACCTGTCAGGAAGATTGGTTCTACAGGTGGTTGATTATTTTGACCTGTTAGGATGATTAGTCTTCCAGATAGTTAATTATTTTGACTTGTCAAGAGAATTGGTCCTGCGGGTGGTTGATTGACCCGTCAGGAATACAAATACTGCGGGTGGTCCCCCTACCATTGGGGATATTAAATGGCCCTAGCATTGATAGTCACGTTAGATGGCACAATTGTACAGGTTACGGTACCGTCGTAACTCCCGATCGTGAGGTGAAACGATTATATGGCTAGTAGAAAAATATGTGTGCTGTATTTTACTATACGATGAACTACCTGGATTGGTTGATTTAAATTTATTATTTTATTGCATTGATGACAGTGGAAATTGATTCCAGTATAGTATGCGGTTATATGATACTATATTTTGAAACGTGGTGTTTAATAATTATGCTTGATAGTAGTACACGTGCGTGTATATATATATATATATATATATGTATATATATGTACGTATGTATGTATTTAGTTGTTTCGTCAGGTTGGGTCGATGGGGCGTCATGCTCGGCCTTGGGCAATAGAGGCCCAGGGTGGGGGTGTGACAATTTGTGGTATCAGAGCCTAGATTATGGGTTCTGTAGACATACCAGTTGTCTAGTCAGTAGTGGACCTTGAGATAGGGTATCAGTAGGTGGGTTCGGCACGCAAGTGGTAGTTACTTTATTAAATTAAATATTGTCGTTTTCTAGTTGGCCCAGTTGGTTATTAAATTTTATTTCAGATGGTGAATATGGAGCATAAAAACAAGAGTACTGGGAGTGTGGGACCCCAGAGGTAGAGAGACAGGACGCATAAAAGTTTGGATTGAGTCGAGAGAATTTTACAAGCTGCAGCAAAGCTGACAAAGCAGCAGACAAAGATAATAGAATGCCAAAAAGCCCAAACCGACATAGCTACTTCCCAGGTGGAAATTCTGAAAAGATTCAAAGAATTAGATCCTCCAGGTTTTACAGGAACTAGGAGTCCAACTGATGCCGAGAACTGGTTGAGAGGCGTGGGACATGTATTTGAGGCAATGGGGATTTTTTATGATAGTCGAGTTCCTCTTGCCACCTTCCAGCTAAAGGAAGAAGCCGAACACTGGTGGGAGGAGATGAAGAGGTTAATTATAGTTCCAGGCAAAAAGATCACTTGGGATCGATTCGTTGTGGTGTTTAATGAGAAATATTTTTCTGAATCCTATCGGTTCCAAAATGAGGAAGAATTTATATTATTGAAGTAGGGGAAGCTGACCGTCCTACAGTATGAAGTTAAATTTGATGTCTTGTCCCTCGTTTCTCCTAATCTAGTGAAAACGGAAGAGGCGAAATGTAGATGATTCCAAAAAGGGATCCATTTAAAAATCCGTTCCAGGCTAACAGGCAGACAAATTAAGAGTTATGATGAATTGGTAAATACTGTAAAAATTAGTAGAAAGTGATGTTCAGGAAGCCACCGAAAACCGCGAACAGTACAAAATGAGTAGATTTGAGTCACCTAATAGATATCCAGGTGGCACTTCTCGGGGAGCGGTATCTCGATCGCTAGTTGCTCGGGCCCCATCGATTGGCTAATTCGTTAGAAGCCGAGGTCCATGGCGGTCATACTCTGGGCGATAACAGAATGTATCCGGATCGAGTGTCAGCTAGCAAGGACAGGGGAGGAGCCAGATATTTAATCGAGTCGGGGTATTTGTATGCTACCAATATGGATCACCAGATCATTTTATCAGAGACTATCCTATGGCGAGTCCTGTATGTTTCCGTTGTCATGAGCTAGGTCACATAGCGTCGAATTATCCGAAATTTGTTGTCAGATCTGCACCTTCTGTGAGCAATGTGGGTAGTGTTGGCCCTAGTAGTGTTCAGGGGCATAGTAGAGGATCAGCCGGTAGACCTCCGACTCGGGGTCATGTATTTGCTACTACCCGACAGGATGCCTAGGCTACTCTAGACGTGGTTAAGGTGTTATGTCTTTATATAATAGAGATGCACGTGTACTTAATGATCCCGGTTCTACTCATTCAATTGTTTTGGCAACATTTATGATGCATCTAGGCAAATTTCCTACTTCTCTATCATATAGTATCATTATCTCTACTCTGGAAGGTGAGTCGGTGTTGATAGATAGTGTGTATAGAGACAGTCCGCTTTGTATTGGTGATAGAGAATTGTCGGTGGATCTATTCCCCCTAAGTATTCACGATTTTGATGTGATACTGGGTATGGATTTTCTATCCAGCTATCAAGCTACAGTGGATTGTTTTAAAAAAGAAGTTACTTTTCTGGTCTCAGGCGAGCCCGAGTTTGTATTTTCAGGGGACAGAATCATTACCCCTGTTAGTTTGATTTCAGTTCTAGAGGCTAGAAAGTTATTAAAGAAGGGATATCGGGGATACCTCACGCACGTGATTGACACCAGGCATAATGAAGTTTAGGTGGCGAATATTCCAGTGGTAAGAGATTTTCCCGATGTGTTTCCAGATGAATTACCAGGGTTTCTAGTAGATAGAAAAATGGAATTCACTATTGAGTTACTTCTAGGTACTACTCTTATATCAATTCCATCCTATCGTATAGCGCTTATCGAGCTTAAGGAATTAAAAATTCAGTTGCAAGATCTTTTAGACCACGGGTTTATCAAACCTAGTGTTTCTTCGTGGGGAGCCCCAGTGTTATTCGTAAAGAAGAAGGATGGCACGCTGATGATATGTATTGATTACAGACAGTTGAATAAAGTGATGATTCATAATAAATACCTATTGCCTAGGATTGATGATTTGTTCGACCAATTACAGAAGGCCGGGGTGTTTTCCAAAATAGATCTTCGATCGGGATATCACCAGCTGAAAGTCACAGACAGTGATGTGTCGAAGACGGCGTTCCATACGAGGTGTGGGCATTATGAATTTTTAGTGATGCCGTTTGGGTTGACGAATGCTCTTACTACTTTTATGGATTTGATTAATCGGATCTTTTAACCTTACCTAGATCAGTTTATTATCGTCTTCATTGATGATCAAAATAAAGAAGAACATGCAGAGCATCTCAAGATTGTGTTGCAGACTTTGCGAGAGAAGCAGTTGTATGCCAAATTCCATAAATGTGAATTTTAGTTGGATAGAGTTGTATTTTTGGGGCATGTTATCTCGGGGGATGGTATTCAAGTTGACCCAAATAAAGTTGAAGTCGTTGTCCAATGGAAAAGGCCAAAAAGTGTGACCGAAGTTCGAAGTTTCTTGAGATTGGCTGGATATTATCGTCGGTTTGTACAAGGATTTTCTGTTATAGCTGCCCCATTGACCCGATTGACCCGCAAGGAATCTAAATTCAAGTGGACTGACAAATGTGAGCAGAGTTTCCAAGAGCTGAAGAGTAGACTGATATCTGCGCCAATACTTTTCCTTCTGATTAAAGGCAATGGCTTTGTAATCTACGATGATGCTTCACACCAAGGGTTAGGGTGTGTACTGATGCAACATAGGCACATGATTGCATATGCCTCCCGATAATGAAATAATCATGAGCGTAACTACCCGACGCGTGATTTGGAGTTGGCGGCGATTGTGTTTGCCTTGAAGATTTGGAGGCATTACCTATATGGTGAGACTTGTGAGATATACACCGACCACCAGAGTTTGAAATATTTCTTTACTCAAAAGGAACTAAATCTGAGGCAGAGACGTTGGATAGAATTTATCAAGGATTATGATTGTACTATCTACTATCATCCTGAAAAGGCTAATGTTGTGGCAGATGCGCTGAGTCGAAAATCGACAGGTTCGGTTTCACATATTCAAGTTGTTTATACTAATCTATACACCGAGTTGAGATCTTTGCGAGTTCAGTTGGTAGTTGATCAAACGGCAGCGTTACTTGCGACTTTGACTTTGAGACCGACATTGATCAACCATATTATAGAAACGCATAAATCAGATGCCCAATTGGAGAAAATCCGAGATGAAGTGAAAAATGGTCACAGAGTCGATTATTGTGTCAGGGATAATGATGAGGCCTTGATGGTTGGAAATAGACTATATGAGCCTGATGATGCCAATTTGAAGAAAGATATCTTGGAGGAAGCGCATAGCTCAGCATACGCAATGCACCTAGGTAGTACCATAATGTATCAGGATTTGTGAGAACACTATTGGTGGGATGGAATGAAACGTGAAATTGTTGAATTTGTTGCCAAGTGTGTCATTTGTTAGCAAGTCAAGATTGAGAACCAACGTACAAGTGGATTATTGCAACATCTACCTATTCCAGAGTGAAAATTGGAGCATATCACGATGGATTTCGTTTCGGGATTACCCCATACCCAAAAGGGACATAATTCCATCTGAGTGATTGTTGATAGGCTTACTAAGTCTGCCCATTTTCTGGCTGTAAAGACGATGTACTCTCTTGATAAGTATGCCCAATTATATATTGACGAGATTGTTTAGTTACATGGTGCACCGGTTTTTATAGTGTCGGATAGAGATCCAAGATTTACTTCGAAGTTCTGGTCGAGTCTCCAAACTGCTCTAGGTACCAAGCTGAAATTTAGTACCACTTTTTATCCTCAGACTGACGGTCAATCAAAGCGTACGATTCAAACATTGAAGGATATGTTGAGGGTTTGTGTTCTAGAATTTCCTGGTAGTTGGGATGATCATTTAACGTTAATGGAATTTGCCTATAATAACAGCTACCATTCGGCAATCAAGATGGTCCCGTATGAAGTGTTTTATAGCAGAAAATGTAGGACCCCAGTCTGTTGGACTGAAGTGGGAGAAAGAAAATTATTGATGTCGGATATAACTCAAATGACGACAGATAAGGTGAAAGTGATTAAGGAAATATTGAAGATTGCATAGAGTTAGCAGAAAGGTTATGTTGACAAGCGTAGACGGGAGTTGGAATTTGAAGTGGGTGATCACGTGTTTTTGCGTATATCCCCGTGGAAGGGCATAATGAGATTCGGGAAGAAAGGAAAGTTAAGTCCGAGATATATCGGGTCATATGAGATTTTAGAACGGGTTGGAATGACAGCTTATCGACTTGCCCTACTGCCAGAATTATCCAGATTACACGACATTTTCCACGTGTCGATGTTTAGGAAATATGTGCCAGATCCTTCGCATGTATTGAGTTCTCAACCAATCGAATTGGAAGAGGATTTAACATACATTGAGGAGCCAGTCCAAATTATAAACCGTAAAGATCAAGTTTTGCGGACGAAAATGATTCCATTGGTGAAAGTGCTCTAGCGTAGTCATTCCATGGAAAAAGTGACATGGGAGCGAGAAGATGATATGAGAGATAAATATCAACATTTGTTCGGTCAAGGTAACTAAAATTTCAGGACGAAATTTCTTTTAAGAAGGAAGGTTTGTAAGACCCTAATTTTTGCATACGCATAATTTTAGTTTCATTCTAGAACATTTAGAAAATAACAAGATAAATTGTGTCAAATCATACTTATTTAAAAAAATTTAGAGGTTAATTAGCAATTTAAAAATATAAATTTTAGATTTTGGGTTTAACTAATAACTTAAAGATAATTGAGGGGAATTAGTGTAATAAAAAAATAAAAAAATAAATCCATGCACACATTGTATGCAACCTAAAAAGAAGAAAAAAAAAACAGAAAATGAGAGAAGTGGGTCGACGGTGTCCATTCGGTCGACGTTGTGGGTGTGTTCGGTCGGCGATGTGCAGTCAGCGTGGGTATATGTGTGGGTTGTTCGGTCATCGACTGTGTGTGTGTATGTGTGTGTGTGTGTGTTCGGTCGTCGGTGTGTGGGTGTGTGTTGATCAGCCAATTGTATGTGTGTGTGTGTGTGTGTGTGTGTGTGTGTGTGTCGTTCGGTCATCAGTTGTGTGTGTGTGTGTGTGTGTGCGTTCAGTTGGTTGGTCGCCGGCGGGGTGTGTGTGTGTTGATCGCCCGGTGTGTGTGTGTATGTGTGTGTGGTCGACTGAGACCCAGCAAAAAAATAAATAAAAAACAAAAACTAAACACCAACATCTCAGCCAACAGAGGATTCATAATAGGTAACGATTCCGTCGATTAATATTTTCTTCAAATCAAATTATTAGCATTACATTTTCGTAATCATGACGATAATAATGTTTGCAGTCGTTAATTTTGATAATTATACAATGAATATTAATATAGTGAATTGGGGTAAATAATAATTTTGCATAATTAAATTTGGAGAATAAGAAATTGTGCATTTTAGGGCCACACATTTCATATTAGGGTTATTTTGAATAAAATATTAATTTAGGCCCTATTGCTGTTAAGTTCATAGGCGCCAGCGTCCCGGTAGTTTTTTACGACGGCATTTTTGCAGTGCGAAAATCGAGGTAAGTGTATTATCTTCTATGTAAATTTACAAATTATATTTTTGTATAAATTGTAAGACAAAAAAAAGTGTTTATTAAAATTGGACGACTTTATGACTTATGTGGATCAAGTAGATTTTAAATGTGAAAAGTGATTTTTGTCCGACTATACCATAGTTTAATCCCGTCAGGAGGGCATGTCCTGCCATTATGGTATTGACCTGTTAGGAGGGCACACCCTGGAAGTGGTTGGTTATGTTATGATATATTATGACCTGTCAAGAGTATCAGTCCTGCAGGTGGTTGATTATATTATGACATGTCAGAAGGATTAGTCTTGTAGGTGGTTGATTATTTTGACCTGTCATGAGGATTAGTCTTGCGGGTGGTTGATTATTTTGACCTGTCAGGAGGATTAGTCATGCGGGTGGTTGATTGACCTGTCAAGAGTACAAATCCTGCGTGTGGTACCCCTACCATTGGGGATATTAAATAGCCCTAGCACTGATAGTCATGTTAGATGGAATAGTTATACAGGTTACGGTACCGTCGTAACTTCTGATCGTGAGGTGAAACGATCCTATGGCTAGTAGAAAAAGATGTGTATAGTATTTTACTATACGATGAACTGCTTGGATTGGTTTATTTAAATTAATTATTTTATTACATTGATGACAGTAGAAATTGATTCCAGTATGGTATGAGGTTATATGATATTATATTTTGAAACGTAGTGTTTAATAATTATGTTTTATCCATAAAATGTTTTTGTATTATGAAGACAGTACACCGATAAAATATTTGATTTCAGGTGCTGCAGTTAGGAGCGAGTCTACTACTGGCACTAGGTAAAGTCCGGATGTAGTGTCATTTTGGAGGTGGGCCGATCAGATGCAAACCGTGGAAGGTTCAACCTTTTTTGTGATTTTTGTTATAAATATTTGGGACCAGTGTGTTCCTAAATTTTTGGAATGAGTAAATATATATATATTTTTTTGGAAAAAAAATATTGATAGTGGTACACGTGCGTATAATATATATATACGTCACGCCCGGCCTTGGGCAGTAAAGGCCCAGGGTGGGGGTGTGACATCGGACCCAAATAGTAATTGCTATCTCTTCTCCATCGCCCTCCTTGTATAGGGTCGGGCAGCCTATTGATCCCCTTGGACCTCACCTACCCCAGAGCTGGTGGGGAACTTCATTTTCTGGTGATAAGGAAAATAAATGGCCTTTAGGGTGACCATGGTGGGTCGACCCATGATTGCATTGTATGGAGACAGCCTATCCACGATGAGAAATTTTGACCAAAGCATGGCCGTTTTGGGCCTGGATCTAATCATGACGGGCAGTGAGACCCATCCGACGGAGTTGACGACGTCTTCCCAAAACCAACGAGGACATACTTTATGGGCTGAATAGCATTAGAGTCCACGCCCATTCTGTCAAAAGTCCATTTGAAGATAATGTTGGTCAAGCTGCCACCGTCAACCAGTATCTTTGCTATGTTGAAGTGGTTAACTAGGGCATCATCGTGTGGAACGATCACCCTTTTCAGGTCGACTTTGCTAAAGGATGACATTATTTGAGACGGTATCGACCATGCTGACCTCATACACATCTTGTCTGTCTTTTCTCTTAGCCTTGCATTCATATCTCTTTCGAGAGGAAGATATTTCGCCACTGAGGCCGAGTTCGCCATGGATAACATTTATCTCTCCATCTACTCTGAAGTTTGCATCATCACCAATGTTGTCGTCCCGGGGTAGAGGTCGGTTGTTTCGAGGTTCGTTTGCTTGGCACACATAAATCCAGAGGTAACCCCTTCTAATGAGGGCCTTTATTTCATATTTTAGCTGAAAACAATCCTCGGTGGTTTGGCCATGATCTCTATGGAAGTCACAATACTTATCAGTCGATATGCCAAAAGGCTTCTCCCTCAGGGGGAGATAGGAGGAAAGATTCTCTTCTTGATATTTTTGGCGAAGATGGTGATGACAGAGGCGGTGAGCGGTGTGAAACCGTGCTGGTGAGGCCCTAGGGGCAATCTTTTATCCTCGGGCAGAGGTCCCAACCAGCCTTCAGCTTGGAGTCTTCTAGATACCTAAGCTCGGCTCAACCCTTCATCAAGTTGGCCCTTCTTCTTTAGGATCCCTTCTCTCTTCCTCTTCACTCTATCGAGGAGATCGGTCTCATAGAAACTGGTACCAAGATCCAAGGCTTTACGCAGGCATGATGCTAGTCTCGAACTTAGATTGTAGGAGAGTCTTCGGTGCCTCAACCCATCAATAAAGGCGTTAAGTGCCACGACATCGGAGATCCTTTCCTAGGTGAGAGATTTCTTCCAGAATCTATCAATGCAATCTCCCAGGTTTTCATTTGCCTCATGCTTGAGCGCGAGGATATGGGTTACAGTCTTTAGCCTGCATTGGGATTGGCTTAACCGGGTGAGGAACTACTACTCAAATTAGAAAAATGTGGAGATTGAGGTCGGAGCCAAATCGTTGAACTAGGTCTGAGCAGCACCGGTCAGGATGAGCAGGAAAAACTTGTATCTTACTGTGTTGGAGGTGGCGTGCATATCCATGTGAGACACAAAGATGAAAAGATGATCTATGGGGTCAGTGGTCCCATCGTATTGGGTTATTGGGAAATTAGGAAATTGATAAGGAACAGGCTCTTCGGCGATTTCATTAATAAAATGAGATCTTATCCCAGTACCCCTCCAGCGTCTCTGATCTAGTTAAGCATGGCTTTCATCTCGGCCATGCGATGCTCCATAGCAGCATCCTCTTTGGCCGGGGCGACGACCTGGCTGACCGCTACCCGGGTCTCACGCCTACAAGCTGGCTGATAAGAATTAACGAACACCATCAGATGATCAGCTACATGTTCCAGTTGGGCCTATTACTAGAGCAAGATCCAAGAAAATCAAAGTAGTACTTAATGGGTTAATTCAGGAGACTTGGCCCATATTTACATTAGTTAAGCCCAAATTAGGCCCATCGGATAATCAAGGTCTAATCCATCTCATCAAGGTAAGCAAATGGGCTTAGACATGAACTCAAATGGGCCAAATCATGTGGACCACGAAATTCTCAGCATATTTATTTTATTTATTAGTGTTTTATTTTTAATTTAGGTTATTTTATTTGATAATTTGTAAGGCAAGGTTGCCAATTTAGCCTTTTTCTTTTTAGATTAGGAATTAGTCCTTTCCTTCTTAGATCAGGAATAAAGTTTCCTTATTTCTCTTGGATTCCTTAGTCCTCTAAGGTTTCCTTTTGTTTCAAGTGTGGTATCCACTATTCATGTACTGTTCACCGACACTGTTCACATGCACTATTCATTAGCCTAGGATTTTCTTTTATTATTGGCCACCTATTTAAAAGACTTGTATCCCATGGAAAAAAAAAACACATTATTTTTTTATTAATAAATTTTTGAGAGTTTTCTCTTTACTTCTTCAGAGAACTTTTCCTGAACTTATAAAGAGTTTTTTGTGGCGTTCAAACTTATATCTTTGGTTCGTGATTCATTATAATCATTGGGTCAAGATCATTATACCATTGATTCGCGTTTCATTCATAAACGTTGGGTCAAGGTAATCTATCTTTCAATTTCTGTATTTTTAGTTCGCTAAAAAACTGATTTAGTTTCGATCTTCGCAAAGAAACCCTAAGTTGATTTTAGGTCTCACTAATCCTTAGTGAGGTTCGCATCACTGGAGGTGGAGAGTGGGAGTCTACCTCTCAAATCTCGTGAGATTGGTGCTCAAACCAGTCCTGGTAACTGTATTCCCGAGCTGGTGGTGACCCTGGTCTGTCCTCAGATTAGCACCCTCGTGTCGACTGAGATAAAGTCCTCGAGGCAACAGGAGGTGTCAAGATCCTGTCCCCTGGTTGCTCAATTATCGAGCCGCAATCAGGCATGTGCTATATGTTCTTAAGAGGTAATCACTCAATCATCGGACTCCTATAAACGCTCTTTCTCCCCTGCAATGTGGAGATTCAGTCCCCCTTGCAACAAGGTCGGAGACAAGCATGCAAGAAGGACTTAGAAATAATCTTGGACTTTGCCAATCTGGCGCTCCAACTTATCGAGCCTGGCAGTGTCAACTGTCCTGGAAACCTAGGCTGGGAAAACACCCGAGGCTGGGACTGATGGGTCGGCTTGTCCCTCAATATTGTTATTTTCTTTCTCGGCGGGAATGTGGGTAGTTGCTTTTGTATCTGGCCTTGGAGCTCGAGACATGTCTTCAATGGGGTCGCTATTCACTGTGGTGTTCTAGTTCCTTGATTGCGAAGAATGCCCAGACCTTGTGTTCATCAAACCTTAGCAAAGTAGGTAGCTAATAACTTGGACAAGGCTATTTGCGCACTTCCCACAGACGGTGCCAAACTGTTGGTGTACAAAATTAGACCAATCAACAGTATGGTTCGGTCATCTTTTGCATGAAGAGTTGTAACTGATTTAGAGTTGATCTTTGTCCTTGCTGGGGTCTTCAATCCGAGCTGGACAGATACTGTCCGGCCTAAGATTTGAGTTGGACAATCCAATCCTTTAGAGCTTTAGTCAGAGCCATTGTCTAGGCTTGTCTTCGACCTGTCACCTGCACACAGGACAGGCCGAGGTTTTCCCAGCGTGTCCCCTCCAGTGTGAGAGTAAGAGCCCGGAGGGAAAGATAGCAGGTCACTTCGAGAGATAAAGCTATTACCTCAACCTTTTTTTATATTTTCCCCTCTGGAAATATGTTGGTGAAGCCTTCTATTTATAGGCAAGAAGGAGATTAGCATCCCGAAAAATTAGGACCTTAATCTCGGTTATCCGCTAAGTAGTCAGGCGCATGGGGAACACGACAGATTAGAGCTGTGGGCCTGGGTCTTAGGCCCTTTGTTTGTTGATGGAGAAGCCCATGGGCCAAGTCTATTAAAAGTGTCAGGCCAGCCCGAGTACCGAGGTGTAGGTCGGGCTGGACAAACTGACCTACCCTTCTTCCACGATATTTGAGAAGATTCTAACTTGGGGACTAGTGAAGTCCTTCATTACTGCCAACCTGAGGAGCCATCCGGGCTGTCTATTCATTGGACTCATGAGGCCATTTGATGTCGTGGAGTTGGTGACATGGCATTTTTGATCCAAATGGCAGACACATGGAGGAGGTCAAATTTTTTCCTCATCAGTGCCAATAATCATCCTTCCAGTTGCGTCCGTTGGGGTTAGCGACCAGGAGACTTCGACAGTAGTGATGGGCCTATTTGGGGAGGCATCCTCAGACCAACTAGTGACAGTTTCACTGCAGCCCCTCTTGGTGACCAATAGTTTTTCTTCTTCGTCTTGCTTCCTTATTTGTGTTTGAATTTTGTTTTTTGTAATTACCCTAGAAGTCCACACTTGTACTTCCCTCGAGTCTTCATTTACTAATAGTAGAACCCTTCTTTATTCCTACATCCTTGAATTTGTATTTTGGCCTAATTTTTCATAACTATTGAGTAGCTAGTTTGGCCGGCTTAACATATCTAATAATGGTCTCCCATAGCCAACATTTAATTGGAATTATTGGAGAATCATTGGTGCCATGAAGATCTATCCCAGGCTGGGCAGATCTAAAGATGTTACCTAATCCAAACGCACTACAGTTTACATGGGTAGAGTCATCAGCTCTAAGTCAGGATTATTTTATCAGGAAGCACGACCCCAATGTCGCCCTCAATTCAGGCAAAGTGGAGCACATATGCTGAGTAGAACTGGTTCTCATTTAAACCCGAATAGTCGTTTTGGTTTGCGCACCAGACGTGATGATTTGCATGTTTCCCAAGATGAGCTTGACTATGTATATCTATTTGGACAGTCTTTTGGGATTCCTCATCCAATCAATCGCTGATCATTTAATGTGCACGTCTTTTGTGCTTCTCTCTATGGGATTGTCTTTCTAAGGCTTATTTATTCCACTTCTTCTCCACCAACTTTTCTTTATTTCTTTATCTGTCCCTTTTCTTGACCTTCTCTCATTCCTTTAATCTTTATTGGTTGTTTTCTATAATGGGTCTTCATGAGAAGATTGAACGATGCCACCATAGGGTAGGCCACGATGTGAGGATGTTCGATGCCCTTATTATGTAGCTGAAAATATAGGAGCGGCCATTTCATCATCTTTACCACTTGGAGATGCTTTGAGTACTCTTCGTTTTTATAGATACCCATTATTACAAGGTGATAGATGAGGTCCCAGACACGCTGAAAATGTTGGAGATAAAGGAGGCAAAATCTGCTGAACTTTAGGTGAATTTGCTCTGCCAATCTACGGTGAGGATAGAGATGGAGGCAAAGAACATTGCCCAAAATTTGAATATCTTCAGTCTCATCGCTGTTCTTTTGAATTACACTTTCTTGGTAAGGCTTGAATGGCAAAATCTGCCGAACTGCAGGTGAATTTGCTTTGCCAATCTACGGTGAGGGCAGAGGTGGAGGCAAAGAACATTGCCCAAAATTTGAATATCTTCAGTCTCATCGTTGTTCTTTTGAATTGCACTTTCTTGGTAAGGCTTGAATCATTCAGTGATGAGGCCGGACCTAGTGACCAGGCCCCTTGCCGGACCTGATGCGAACCTCACCAAGAATTAGTGAGATCTGAAACCAATTTAGAGTTTCTTTGCTAGGATTGATCTAATTCTGATTTATAGACAAAAAGAAAGAACACACACACACACACAAAAATAGAAAGTTGGATAGATTATTTTAATCCAATCATTTATGAATAAAACTCAAACCAAAGGTATAAAGTAACAAACTTTGACCCAATGATTATAAGTGACTCACGAACCGAAAGTAGTTTGAACATCGTAAGAAATTCTTGATAAGTTTCGAAAAAGTTCTCTGAAGAACTTAAGAGAAACTTTCTCAAAATTATATTAATCAAAGTATAGTTCTTTTTCTAATGGGCACACTCTGGCTTAAATAGTCAGCCACGAGAGTACAAAAAAACCCTAGGCTAGGAGACGACCAAGACAAATATAAACCCTAGTTGTCTTGCGAAAAATTCGTGTCCAAGGTGTACAAGAAACCCTAGTTGCCTTACACGCCTACTACAAAACAAAAACAGACGAAACGAAAACTCTTTATCCTGTCGTTCACTGCTAGTCTAAAAAGGAAAAGAGTAATTGACATTCATGCCATAGAAATCAGCAAATAAATTACCTAAATTAAAATTAAAAGACTATAAATAATAAAAGTAAAGTCTATAAATAATTAAATAAATAATCTAAAATTCGTGATCTATATGCCTAAGTCCATTCAAGTTTACACCCAAGCCTATTCATTTACCTTGATGAGATGGACTAGGCTATGATAGTTATTTAGGCCTAATTTGGGCTTCACCATTTTAGACTCAGCCCAAATCTCTTGAATTAGCCCATTACGTGCTTCTTTGATCTTCTTGAATTTTTCCTAGTAATAGGCCCAACTAGAACATGTAGTAGATCCTTTGATGATGCTTGTTGGTTTTTATCATCCCCCATATCTTCAAAAGGATTCAACCATGGATCGTCACCTACATCAAATGGAGAAAGATAAAAAAAAAAAAAAAAAAAAAAAAAAAAAACATTAAATATAGCACTAACGTTACACTCACCTGGAAGATCCAACTTGTATGCATTATCATTGATCCTCTTAAGGACTTGAAATGAACCATCCCTGCTAGGATGTATGTTTTACCACTTATGAGCTGGGAATCTTTCTTTTCTCATATGCACCCAAACCTAATCACCTGGTTCAAAGATGACTCATCCACGACCCTTGTTTGCTTTGGTCACAGATTTGTTTTCTCTATGTGTTTCCATACACTTTCATGGAGTTTCCTCACCATCTTAGTGTACACGCGAGGTTTCTTCAATCCTCGCGATAATGTGACTACTCACAAGTGTACGAGGTCAAAGTTTTAATATAATGGATCTCTTAAGATCAGATATCGTTACAATAGGAATAGTGTAATTTAGTTGAATATAGTGATTGGCATAGTCTCATATTATCTCGACTAATCAAAAATTGTTTGTATTCTACTTAATCTACTAAGATAAATGACAACTATTAGGTTAGTTCTAATTACACTAATTACTTAGGTATTGATTTCTTTCACATAATGCTTACTTGACTTCATTTAGTTAGCTATAATGGTGTTTATCTATTTTGGCAATCTATGTATCTACAACTCCTCTGCTACCTCTCCCGAGTGTAAGACGGGGGATTCCACAACTTCGTGTTAACGAAAAAGTCCCCCTTAACACCTTAACGACCCTAGGTCGTGTGAGTTTTGAGCCAACGTCATGGATTGCATACATTCTAACGCCCTTCCGGGTCGTTAGAACGTCACGTTGCATTTACCCTAGTCCGAATCCGGGGTTACCTCTTCCGAGTGTCAAACCCCGTATTCTTGGTTTATCAATACAATCATAATATCAAGAATAATGGTAAACAGAATCGGATTTAGACAAACATCCATTAAAGAAATATTAATTAATTCAAACTAGCATTTGCATGATTTCAACAACACCTAAGTATACTACATGATCTTAGCCATATACCATACAAAACAAGAGTGATTCAACATCTTTATATATGTAAAAGTAATTACAAAGATAAAAACAAGAGAAGAACGATCAAATCTGAGAATAGAACGGTCCACTGTTGCCCTTAATCGCTCCACCAATGATTCCTCTTTACCCAAATGATAAATCTCCTTCTTGATCTATCAAAGATAGCTTAAGAACTCTACATTAGGGTTAGGGATTCTCAACAACCTTTTTCAGACGTGTGGGAGTGATATTTAAAGGCCTAAGGTTTCAAAAATATCAAAACAAATATTTTCCTCTGTGCAGAGCTATTCGCCACGGCGGTTGGGATCACCGTTGCGGTGATGGTTTGAGTTGGTTAGTGCACCGCTGTGGTGGTGGGATTCCTGCTGCAGTGGTGAAGCTTTTTACGAATTCTCTGTTGTTTCACCGTTGCGGCGGTGGATTTTATTACTGCAGTGGTGGAGCCTTTGAGCTGATTTCACAATTCTCTGTTGTTTCACCGTTGCGGCGGTGGATTCTATTGCTGCGGTGGTGGAGCCTTTGAGCTAGGTTCATAATTCTATGTTTTTTCACCGCCGCGGCGGTGACTTGCTGTTATGAAACCTTATATTTTTCCTTCGTTTCTTCGCCGTTCTCCCATCGTTTTGTTTGTTTATAGCTCGTTTACATCCTTACACCTGAATAACATAAATACTTACAAAAACACAATAAAAGATTAATAAAACACTCGAAAACTAGCAAATTCAATTTGAAAATAGATAGGTATTTTACACCTATCACTTAGCCTTTTTTTACCATCCAAACTAGTCCTCTCATTAACCGGGAAAGGTAGCAAATCCAAAGGATTTAGTGGATTAAAAACCATAAACAATCTCAAATGATGAAAAATCAGTAGGAGAATGAACACTTCGATTATATGCAAACTCAACGAATGGAAAACAACCTTCCTAATTTTTTAAGTTCTTTTGAAATTTAGCATCCAACAAAGTAGATAAAGTTTGATTCACTACCTCGGTTTGTCCATCCATTTGGGGGTGACATATTGGGACATATTTGGACATTCGTTTCATTCTTACATTTATTTGTGTGCTCTTCATTTTGATTTTACACTAGTACTAGCTCCTATTGTAATTGCAATTTGATTGGTGAAGAACAATTGTGCCTTGAGGGTCCTCCTCTCATCAAATTATATTTTCAATACAATTGCAAATGTTAATGTCAAAAAATTATGTCCAAATTATTTATATATTGACTTCTACCTATTACTTATAAGTTGTACTTATGGTTAATTGTTAGACAAAAATTATCTTTTGGCTATTTTAAGTCTAATTATTTATGTAATTTAATTATCGATTGGCATATGTTCATATATCAGTACATTATTCTTAGTGAGAAAACAAACGTGAATTGATTTTTCAAAAATCATTAAAATGTACGTGAGCAATTGTCATTTAAAGTAGTCTCATAAAGTCGATTTAAGTATATAAAATGAGTAATTCCATATTGGTTAATGAAAAACACTTAAACCACATTTATAATACATTTTGGATGTCGACTCGGGCCAATCGGGTCGTGGGTCGTGGGTTTGGACTTAGGTTGATCCAAATATGGAGAATTTTTTCTAGAATTTTATTTAAATTGGTTCTAGTACTTTTTCTAACCAAACAAGACTAATATTTTTATATTTGTAACTCATTTTTAATAAAGCGTTACATGTGATTAATTCTTAGTGGCTTAAAAGTGATATCTTTGGCGTGTTTGTTTTATTTATATAAATAGAGAAGTTTTGTAATACCATTTAGACATGAAAACTTAGGACATCTTGTACTACACATACACTTTGAGTTTATGCTGATTTATTCATTGAGAGAGTTCAACACTTGTTTTGTTCGCCAGATCCTTTGAATTCTAGTGCTAGTATCGAATGATTATGATTGTTGTATCCTTGGAAGCAAATGCCTGAGTAACCGTAAACACGTGAGTGAAGATGAAATTTCCTTTAAGAAAACACTGTTAAATGATAGCCTCGATTGATAAAAATTTATAATATTATCATCAGTAAAGGACTGCAAGTGTAACCTTATTTATTTACTAATTTTATGTATTTTAATTTATTGTTGAAGAATATTATTTTGTAAGTTTATTAATGTTCTAGAATATTCGTTGTCATATATTTTACGTTCAGAAATATTTACCGTCGCGTGAACAGGTTTTTGAAATATTTGTTATGAATTGTTATACATTCTATATTAGTTTCTATAAGTTATATTCAACAATAGGTTTCACTAACAGATGAATTTTATTATTTATGATTATTATTTCACTATATCTATGCTATAGCTGCGGGAGGATTAGTCACAAGAGTGAAACTTGTTTTTTCAAGATGTCGGCGACCGGCATCGAAGACTTGTCTGAGAAGATGAAAAAATATTTGGTCGTTAAAAAGACCGGGTTGAACACGAGTGGGTTGGAGGCTCACACTCTGCGAAAGGCAAAATGAAAGATCCCATATTTTACTACCAACAGAAAAAGAAGAAGAAGCTAATTTAAGATGGGAAAGAGCTATTCTTTTACATATCCTTAATTTGGATTGGACTTCCATTCTTGTATATATAAGTAGGGGCCTGATTCTTGGCTCATCACCATTAAGGTTGTGACAATCGTGGAGGCATGGGTTAATGGGACTATTACTTAGAGGGATGCAACGACTCTTTCCTTAATAAGCATAAGGGATGTTTCACTCACTCTCAAGTGGAGGTAGCACCGGTTCTCTCACCCGGGGGGGCGTGATCTGGATCGGGGTATAAAGTGAAAGTTGGGGGACCTTTCTATAATGAACAAATTGATTTTGGGATAAAATACCTTCCCATGGAGATATCCACCCCAGTAAATTATGTCATTTGGATAGGCGCCACTGCAGCTTCTCGTGCTCAATACATGTTTTTGGATGCATGGCGTTATTTTGGGTCTTGTCAAAATTTACTTTATTAGATGCCCCCTATGCTAGGGAATGCGAAGAGACATGTCTCAACAACATTACAATCATTGGCTAGTGATAAAGGATGAAATGATGAAAGATATCCACTTCCATAGATTGTTTTAAAACATGAAGAAGTATTTTCAGAAGCTCTCAAAACGGACTTGAGGTTGAATTTTGATTTTTCAAAATTTTTCTTAAGTAAATTGATTTTTGATTCAAGATCTGACCTTTGTCTGGAAATCATATCAAAATTATTTTTTAAAACACTTTTTTTATTTTCAAGAAAGTCCACTTTAGAGAGAAAATTATTAATTTCAAAAACAACGTCCGAAAACTCTTTTGTACCACAATAATTATCCAAATGTACTTTAGATTTTCGAACAATTTTTTTCTCTATTTTCAAAAGAATCAATTTTTCTTTTTTGAAAACAAGTTTTCTTTGGCAAAAAGAAACACGAGAGAAAGCAATTTTTTCATGACAATATGGACATTTTTATTATCATTATCTCCATCACTACCACTAGTACCACAAGAATCATAAACAACATTTTCATATATGAATCTATCACCATCAAAAGAGGATACACAAAAAATATCATTCATGGTGTGCACATGACCGGTTCAGCTAGGATGTTAAGCCTAATCGAGCTAAAACCAGCTCTGGTACTAATTGTTGGCCTAGTGAGTTACCCAGGAGGTGGTGAATTGGGCAGTTCTCAAAAATTAAACAAATTGTTTTATCTTTCAACACTTATTAAATCAAATAATCAATTTATCTTAAATCAATTATTTATCTTTATAATACAGTGGATAAGTGTATTTAATCTAGGTGGACACCCAAACAATAAAATATAAATAATGTAAATCAATGCAGTACAAAAGGGTATATCCTAGTTCATCAAACTACTCTTGGCTAATCCAATCTTTCAAGCCCCACGAATATTCGCACCCACTAAACCACTTGATTCCTTTAACATGTATGAACCAAACCTTTACACGATAATTCTTTTACCAGGCTAGAATCAACCTTTACAATTATTTTTTTCATAGACTAAGAAAGAACCCTATTGTTTTACCAAGCTAAAGACTAACCTAATTATATTTAGGAAGAATCACCACCTTCTCCTTTTCCTAGGCGCAAGAATAACCTTATCTTTTTCCAAGCTCAGGACTAATATAATCCTTTCACAGGCTAATGATCAAACCTAATTCTTTTATACCTTAAACTAAAAATCAAACCTCACCAAATACACTCCAAGTATCCTTATCACCGGTAAGGATGGAATCATTACAATTCAACAAATTTTAATTCTAATAAGGAAGAATCAAGCCTAACTATTTTCAAGGGAAAAGAGCAACCTAACATTTTTATGCAATAGGTAAAGATTAAACCTCAATCTCTTTACTGGAAGAGATCGAAACCCAAGCTACCCCTGATTAGATACTCCCAACAGTATCTAATCTGCACAAACTCACCAATTACAAAAATCAATAAGTTTCTTCTCACTCAGAGCTTCTACCACCTCAAATAAATTAAACTCAATTAATGTCTCAATAATTACTAGTGATAGAATTTTACGTGAGGAATTCAATATCTGATTATAAAAAATGTGGGTAGCACAAAAATAAGTCCGGAATCAGATTATCACAAAAAATCATTTTAAAATATTTTTTATGCTCTTTAAAGTTCAAAAACGATTTCACAACGATATTATAACCAAGAAAGCAATGATAATGTAAATTCACAATTAAAAACTAAAGCTTGGAAAGATCTCACCAGTATAACACCAAAAGATTAAAAATTGAATTGCTCAAACAACCCAGATCGGTGACGCCAAATTAATTAGCACTTTAACTCAAGAACTTTTCTCACAATAGATCTCACAAATGATCGCTCAATAAAATCTCAGAATAACAACTCGTAGAAATCTCAGGAATAATTAGTTGTTGATAGAAGTGATATATTGATATGTGAAATCCGTCGGTCTATTTAAGCTGAATTGAAACAGGCCTTATAACGGCTAGTTTCTACATGGTATGACAATTAAATGCACATATAGATCCCATATATCAATACCATTTTATCCTGTTCAATTTCACTTAAATTTAAATTTTAAATCATTTAATTTAGTCCCCAAATTATTTCTCATTCTCAAATCGAAAGGATAGGAAGTATTAAATAGACTAAATTGAGAAACACTTAAAATTAGTGTATCATATCCATAGGGATATTAAAATAAGTGTATTACATCATTAATATATCTAAATCCCCACAATATCGCGCTCAGATATCTCAAAAATAGCTAGTTAATGGCTAGTTTTTTAGTAGTTCCTAGAAATCCTCAAAGTTTAAAACAATACAGTCGGTTTACCGATCATAGGCTATTAGTCAACCAATCGTTTCAAAAATTAGCCTAATCCATTTCATAAACAACGGTCAGTTTATTGATCCCCATGGGTCGGTTGACCAATCGACACAGGATGCAAACTCGGCAAAATTTTGGCTCTGGTCGATTGACCAATCGATATAGAGAGTTCAACTATCGGCCATCGGTTAACCGATATCCCTTGATCTGTTAACTGATCAATTCAAAGACTGTCCAATTCTCTAGCCCTTACCCATCGGTTGACCGATCCTTCAT
Organism: Eucommia ulmoides; assembly: GCA_016647705.1. Lineage (NCBI taxonomy): Eukaryota > Viridiplantae > Streptophyta > Magnoliopsida > Garryales > Eucommiaceae > Eucommia > Eucommia ulmoides. The sequence goes on along the minus strand of CM028338.1, from coordinate 17,249,548 downwards.
GGTCGGTTGACCAATCAATGCTGGAACTCCTTTTCTCAAATTATTTGAATTCCAAAACTTCAATGTTTTCAATCCTTTAACCAATTTCTATTCTCAGTTAACTAAATTGACACTATTAATCAATTTTAAATACTAATTTTTCTTAGGTCAATTTTTCTTTTTCAATTTCACATTGGTGCAAATAATTGAACTTAATTAGGATCTTATTATAAACACACATAAATATCAATCATTTAATTTGTGTCGTGTGTGATCCTAATCGGGATACATTAAGAGTGAAAATAAATTTGAGTTGTTTTCACCTAGATTCTTTAGAATCTTCAATCTCTCAATGTTTGTCTCCACACTCTTCACAATTTCTTCATGATGTTATCTTGATTGAAACTCTTTATACTGAAACACTTAAAAAACTCATTTGTTCTACCAAACATATCAACACTTAATTGTCCATCAAAATCTCAGGATCAACAATAACTTTATTCAACAAGTCTTATACATGACAGGGGCACACCCCTCTGGTTCGAAAAAGAGAGAAAATACAAATATTCACAATATAGAGATGCCTTTTGGGTCAAAGGTCTCCTCCCTTAGCTGATCATTCTCTTCTTTTCTCCTTCTATTTGGGATAGTGTGGAAGCTAATCTAGCAAGTGAAACGTCGTGCCTATTTTCTTCCCTTGGGATTTGCTTGATGGTGACCTTTTTGAATCCTTATAGCAGGAGCGTGACACTTCTAAGGTATTGCGTCATTTTGGCCTCCTTGGCTACGTACTTCTCATTGACCTGATTTTCTACTAGAACGAAGTGACAGACGATCTCTGCTATAGTGGTGTGGAGCTCTTTGAGGATCCTTAGAGAGGATATCAGTGCTTCATGCTCGGTCACGTCATTCGTTGCTTTGAAATTGTGCCTCAGGGTGTATTCCAAGATGTTGCCCTCGAGGGTGCGAGTCCCAACCCAGTCCCTGATCTATTATATTTTGAAGATCCACCCACATTTACTATCCAGCATTTGGTCAAACACTAGTATGATTCGCCAGTGTCATCTCCACTTCTGGGTATTGGTCCTTCTGGAAAGGTGAACTACAAGATAAATTCAGCCAACGACTGGACTTTGATGACTATTCGTGGCTAATATTCAATATGAAATTCCCCCAATTTGATGGACCATTTCAGCAGTCGTCCGGAAGTCTCTAGTCAATATAAAATAACCCAAAGGGGTTGGTTGGTGAGCACCACCACCGAATGAGCTTGGAAGTAGTGTCGGAGCTTTTTGGTAGATATTATTAGTATATACACAATTATCTCCATGTAGGGGTAGAGGGATTCTCCTCCATTCAGCGCATAACTGACGTAATATATGGGCTCTTAAGCCTTGTGCTCTTCGATTATCAAGGTCGACCTTAAGACATTGGCCAAAGCGATCAAGTAGATGATCATCTCCTACCCTAGCTTCAAGGTAGTGAGCATCAGAGGCTCTAAGATGTAATTCTTGAGTGCCTGAAAGGTGTCTTCACATTCATCGGCCCACTCCAAAACTCTTATTTCCACGTAATCTATTGAAGAATGGCATACACTTGCTAGAGTTTTATGAGATGAATAGGTTTAGGGTAGATACTCGCCTCGTTAGGATATGTTCTTCCTTTATGGTCCTCAGCGATGCCATGTTCAAGATTGCCTTGACTTGTTCTAGGTTGGTCTTCATTCTCTTACGGGTAACCAGGCAACCAAGGAACTTGCCAGCGTTAACTCCAAATTCAGCTTCATTTGGTACTTTTTGAGTATGTCGAAGTACTCCTATTTGTTGGTAAGGTGGTCCTCAGCCCTCTTGCTTTTAACGAGTATGTCGTCAATGTAAACCTCCATGGTTCTTCTGAGCAGTTCAGTGCACATCTTATTTACCAGCCTCTAGTAGGTGGCTCCAGCGTTCTTCAGACCGAAGGGCATGACTCTGTAGTAGTAGAGGCCTTTATCAGTGATGAACATTATTTTTCCCTCGTTGGATGGGTACATGCTGATCTGGTTGCACTCGGAGAATACATCGAGGAAGCTGAGCAACTCGTAGCTGGCTGTAGCGTCTACAATCACATTAATTTTTGGGAGAGGGAATAAGTCTTTAAGGCCCGCCTTATTCAGGTCAGTGAAGTTTACACATATGCGCCACTTCCATGTCTTCTTCTTGACCAAGACAATATATGCCAACCATAGAGGGAAGCTGATTTTCTCGATCATGCCAGTCTAAGAGCTTATTTTTTCTACTTTAATTACTGTTTGCCTCTCTATTCTGAACTTCCGTCTCTTCTGACGGACAGGTGGGTAGGTGTGGTCCATGTGTAGTCGGTGTATAGAGATGTTCGGATCTATCCAAGGAAGATCTACATGCAACCAGGCATACACATCGTGGTTAACACTCAAGAGCTTACCCAATTAATTTATCATGCCCCCAGCTAAGGCTCTTCCAATCTAGACCATTTGGTCTGGCTCCATAGGATAGATTAGGACGTCCTTCAGTTCTTTATCAGGACGGGGTCGTGGTGGACTTGGCTGCCCGACCTGAGGGTCCAGTATGTCCCTTGTGTTGGGACGCTCTGTGATGTCCCTAGATAAGGAGTTTTCATTAACCCTCTATCTCCTAAATTGTTATTTAGAAGACGATGCTTCGGGGAGTTTCATCTCGATCACAAAGCATTCTTTAGTCACCTTATGGCTTCCACGCACTTCTCTCACACCATTGTTCATGGGAAACTTCAGCATCAGGTGGTATGTTGAGGTGATAGCTCTTAGAGCATTGAGACAATGCCTCCTGATAATGGCATTGTACGCCAACAGATAGTCTACCACCATGAACCGCACATTGAAGGTGGCATGCCTTGATTCCTTACTTGTTGTGATCTGCAGTATGATCCAACTGAGGAGCTTTACAGTTTCTCCTCTGAATCTGACCAGTAGGGTCATCATCAGCTGACACACCCCGAATTTTTAAAAATAAAAAAAATAAAATAAAATAAAAACTAATAAATATATATATTGGCTAGGGTTTTGGTAGTAACTGTCCCATAGCATAGGCCTGGGTATAGGTCAAGTCATAATCGAATGTCATGGGTGCTTGTGTGTACTAAATTCACTATAAGGTTAGGGTATATGTCTTTCCTAACACTAATTGGTTTTAGGATGAGTGATTGCGCCTAAGGTCCTACAAGTGGAAATGAACTAACATTGTGTTTAAGTATAGATCATCCATACGTTATGGATATACATCATGGAGATGCATTCAATTCTAAAGATATGATTTAAATAATGAAATTTTTCATTTGGATAATATTACTCAAGATATTGAACTCGGAACTCTATAAGTTACACACACACACACCGAGGGTGCATACATTTGTGATGTTTTATTTCTAACATGTCCAATATACCTAAATATCACAATCTATATTATATGTTTGATCATATCATGCAAATTTAGAAAATTCACATCTTGATCACAAATGTGCTTAATATGCTTAAACTTGGATTTAATGTGATCATATAGTGCATTGTATGATTTCAATGTAAAAATACTTCAAATATTATTGATATAATGTTTTGAACATATCTATATCGTTATTATATCATTATTCATGCAATAATATTGTTCATACCTTACTCAATTGGAAATTTCACATTTTGATCATAATTACGCAAAAATTTGAGAAATTAGGTTCTCAATATGATCATAAGGTACATTGTACATTTGGATCAGTAAAACACTTTTAATATAATTGAAATAATATTTGTAATGTGTTTGGATAAAAAATTATCATAGACATCAACCAAAACCAAGAACAGACAAAGAATAATAGAATTGTGTTGAAAACACTGTAGCAATCAACTGTTGTTGTCCAAAAAATCAGAATTGACCTTCTATAGTAAATTGGTCATATCTCTCTTATTACTTATCCAAATCTGATGAATCTTATATGGTTGGAAATATAATTCAAATATATTTAAAAATATATAAATTTCATGTCGGTCCAAGTTGTTTCTACTATTCAAATTTCAACATTTCGCCAGAAGTCAATAGATGTTTTTTGTAAAACATCCTGTCTAAACATTTGCTCACTCAATTGATCATATCTCACTCATTTAGAGTCCAAATGAGGTGATTATTTTTTATATGGAACTCTAACTCAATAAAATTTAATTTTGTGCATGGTAGGCATAATTTGGATATGTTTTTCCTATAAAACAGTAGCCATTTGTAAAAATATCAGTAATTTTTCTCTCTCTTGCCCTGTTTTTGCTCTATTTTTCGGATTGATTGTAGTTTGTTTTTTTATATATTTTTAATATTCCTATACCTTATTTAAGGGTTTTTATATAATAAAAATCATTCCATTTGATCAAATCATCATTGGATTAAATCAATTTGATCAAAACTATTTCAAAGGTTTAAGAACAAATTTGATAGTTTTCTTGCATAAACTAAAAATTAATTTTACATATGAAATCTTATCCGGAATGTTCAAATAATGTTATGATATGCTATTATAATGTGTGTACATCATATATATATACATGATTTATTGATATGTTTAACGTTATATCCATGATTAATTGACAAATTGGCTCAATGACTCAAAAAATTATGTTTTTTCACAATTAAAATGTGATTAAGTGTTGGAACTTGTTTGGAATATTTATGAATGATCAAATATGTTGTATTTGTGTATATATGTCATTATAAATCATGTATTTTATGTATAAATTCGTGATCCTAGTATTATACACATAAGATACATGAATTGGACAAACATGTGCAAGTGGTTGAGTATTAAATGCTTTCATACTTAATGATAGGGTAGGCTAAGTTATGGCCTATATTATTGTGTCACATGCCAACCACACCCTTTATTATTTTGATCAATTTTCAGATTGGAAGATCCATGTCTTTAATGATCCATACCTACCTTTGAAGACCTCCACCAAGATTTATCTAATGTAATAATGATCAACAACCATACTCTTTATTATCTTGAATATATTATTGTATTTTTACATTACCATAATGAAAAAATGGACAATGGGTCCTATATAATTAATAAGGTATGTCTAGCATTTATGGAGTTGGAAAAGGTTATTGGCTATTTGACAAATCTGTAGAAATTTGGAAGTGAAGAGGAGCCTATGTCTTGACATTTTGAAGAGAGCTCACCAACGGTCATATCCTCTCAACTCTCTAATTGTGATATCCTCCCAACACTTCTCTACATATATAAAAATAGGAAAGATTGCTGGAAAAATCAACCAAATACCAACTAACTAATTGAGTTACAAAAATCAATCACACCAAAGAGCTTCAAAGAGATATACAACAAAAGCTTCTAAGCAAAATTTTATCTAACATCACCTTCATACTTTCTTGATTCATATTCTTAAGTGATTGTCGTATTATAGCTTTACACACATAGATTCTTGAGTTCTTTATCTTGTGAATGTTGAAGCTCTATTTTGTGAAACGGTGAGAATTTGATTATAAATCATGACTAAGGATTTTGCTCAAGATGAGAGATTTGTGAATGGAACATATTCACTCAAGATTGTAAAGTCTTGAGATACCAACTTCTCAAGCGGTGACTATAGACGGTTGGGTCTTCACCCGAAAGAAGATCAAAGATAGTGAAATCCTTAAAGGAGCTCGAGGGAGTAGACTAGACAAAGGGTTAATTTAAATATCAGTGTCAATCTCTCTAACTCCACTCTTTACTTTTCAATTTATATTTATGTTTGTGATTATTTGTTTTATTGAATATCCGTTGTGCACTTCACACAATCATATAAACACTTAGTTTAAATTGAGTAGAATCAATTAACGAAAATTTGTCAAACCCAAATCACCCCCCCCCCCTCTTGGATAATTCTTGAGCTATCAATATATAAATTTTTATTTTTATTTTTTTGAAAAATGGTAAAGAAATGGGCTTTTTTGAAAATGTCGGTTTTCTCGTAAAAGACTTAAGCCAATTTTAGAAAAATGAGTTACCATCTAGCATTGAGTTTAAATAGTGTGCTAAGTCACCAAAGGTTTTGAAAAATAATTTGAAAAAACTGCTTTATGTAACATTTTGACTTCAAAACCACAATCTGAGCAGAGATTCGTTTTTAAAGGTTCGGGGCTTAGTTACGCTCGGAAAAGCTATTAGGCACCCCAAGACACCCATCTGAAGACGATACCTTATCCAAATAAGTCCAATCAAAATTTAAGTCCGAATGTTTCATTTGATTTTGAAATCTCTTCCGAAAATAATCTTTTTGCTTTTCTTTATTTATTTGTCTTTTTTTTACATAGTGAAAACTTTTTTGTATTTTATTTTTTTTTTATTTTTTGAAAAAAAATATTTTTTTTAATTTGCTTTTAGTTTTTCAATTTATCATGAAATAAAAATGGAAAATAATTTTTTAAATATTCCCCCAGATATGATCTCCTATTAAATATCAATGATTTAATAAGGATGCCCCTCAGGGGGCATAATGTAGAGAGTTTTTAAGTTTGGGTTATTTTGATAAAAGAAACAAATATGGATACAAACAAAAAATATATTTTTGAAAAAAAAATTATTTTTGTTTTATTTTTTGTAAAATAATCTTTTTAGAAACAAAATATAGGGGAGTTGATTGCTTTATAAAACATTATAAAATACATTTTTGAGAAAAAAAAATTCTTTCTTAAAAAACATATTTTTTTAAAACGTGAAAATCATTTGAAAGGACTCCCCTTTTAATGATTTTTTAAAATACTCCCCTTTAAAAAGACGATTTTTTCACAAAAACTCTTTTTTTTTTTTTTTTACTTTTTTATATATGTATAATTTTTTAGAACCAAAATGATTTGATCTTTTGTTTTTAGAAATACTAATTTTTACGAAAAAGTAATGTTTACATATTTTTTATGATAAAAAAAATATGACATGTGCATAAAATTTTATTTCTTCCATTTTACCAATTTATCCCAAGCTCAAAAATCGACTTAGGGAAGTGCATTCCTAAACCCACCGTTTGAAAATTTCACATTGGTTGCAAAATCGGAAATGATGGTATGAAAAACTCTCTCTTTTTCATATTTCAAGTTAAGAAAAAAAAATTCTCTCCTTTTTTTTTCACTTTTGGAATTTTTTTTTTTTTAAACCAAAATGATTGTTTCATCATTTTTCACATTTTTTATGCAAGGAAATAAATATATACAGAAATGTAAAGACAATATACAAGGTGCGTAAAATAAAATTACATAAATAAAAGCGCAGATTGGCTTAGAACAAAAAATAAACACAACAAAATAAAAGTGCGAAAAGTTGCAGAACAAAAAACAATTACAGTAAAATAAAAGTGCAGAAAGGCCCCGAACAAGAAAATTAATGAAAATAATACAAGCATGGGAAGGAGCAGAATAAGAAAAAAAATACAAAAAAATAAATCGAGTTGTAATTGTTCACTAGAAACGTCCTCTTAATTTTGTCCAATTTTAGATCTTTCCATTCAAGAGATTTAAATAAAAATAAAAGTGTAGTTGGCAGGTTAGAAAACTTACCTGGGCTTGGATAATTTATGCATTTATCTTTCTTATTTTTCACATTTTTTTAACTCGTTTTTTTTTTTTTTCAATTTTCCTTTCCCTCTCATTTTCATTCCCTCTCCATCTCTTTTTTTCTCCGAAAAATCGCCCAAAATGGATGGGGTGATTTCCTTTTATAGGAAGCCCACCCCCAGAACTTTTAACACTATTTTCTTTATTAAGAGAAAGATTTGAAGGGGGCTATCCACTCAAAGCCCCCACCCCTACCCTTTTTTTTTTTAGTATATGAAGGGAACCGCCCATGCATGGACAAGTATCCATGCAGGAATGGATATGTATATAATTTTCCTTAAAATTTTAATAATATCAAAATTGCACCCAACAATATTTTAACTCAGACCACCTGCTTGGAAAGAGAGAGCCGTATCAACAACCCATTCTTAGACATTTGTTCCATTTCTCTTTTCTTTTTCTTTCTTTTTTTATGTTTTTTTTCTTTTTTCTTTTTCTTTTTCTTCATTTTAATTTCTTTTATTCTTGATATTATTTTCCCTAATTGATTATATGAAAACTTAATTAGTAATCCAAATATCAATATGTTTCAAAACGATTTTCAATTGTTTGTCAATTTCATGAATTTTCGAAAATGCCCAAACTTTCGGGTCAAAATAAAAATTTCCAAATACTTTCGATTTCACTTGTTTTTTACCAAATTGATTTTTTGAAAAATAGAAGTGACAAAATAAAATATGATAAATGCTTCAAGATTTATTTCAATCTGATCAATTTAGCCTCATAAGAAATTTTCATTTTGACCTCGAAATTTTATTTTGACTTTTCGAACCTCTATTAGAGTTCTTATTCGAGTTTTTCAAGAATTAATCATCTTTAAAGATTTAATGAAAAATTTTAAATAACAAATTGTTCCTTCTAATGCCAATTTGAAGTTTATCAAAATTTTAACCAAGCCCCCCCTAAACATTTCAATTCGACAATTTGTCTCAATGGCTTATTCGGAGGCCAAATTGGGATTATGAGACTTTCATTTGACTTTATTAGATATCAATTGAGCTTTAGAAAGATTAATTTTTAAACTTCGGGTCCAAATATCAATCTTTCAAATTTTCAATTTAGTCCCAAAATTTTTGAAAGGCACAATTTGATTCAAATTCCGAATTCAATAACATTTTGACTTAATTGGGCTTTTGCAATGTTAATATAAACCTTAGAGATTTAATTCCTTATTTCAAACTTCCAATAAAGCCAATAAGATTTCCTATTGTAAAAATTTAAGCTTGAACTAATTTTTGAAATTTCAAATAGGGCCCTCAATTTTTGCTTGGATATTTCCAAAATTCATGAATAATTGACTTGGCAAAACCTTTTTTCCTTTTTTTTTTTTTAATTTTATTGTTTTTATTTATTTATTTTTAAATATCATATATGGTCGGGACAAAATGTACAGTCTACAACTGTCCCTCTTTGTCATACGATTTTAGTCCTGGTGACAAAGATAGGAGACACACACAATATTTTTCTGTCGCTCAAGTGAGTGTAGTGCAAGAAGATGATGAACGAAATCCCATGAAATGTACCCCAGCCTATGGTTGGGGTAATGCACGCTTGGATTAAGACAAACTTACCTAAGAATCGACCCGTCTTTTCTGATTATGGAAACCCTAGAAAAATATGACCGAACTCATTTGAGTTGCCTACGTATCTTGGGAAAACCAAGGATCATGTCAAATGTGGTTTAACGAATGCCCCTCGCGAGGCAAGATAGAATACTCGCGATGAACGATGAACTCATAACAAACAGTGCTCATTTAGAGGACCGTTTAGCGAAAATGGCTCATGAAAAACATAGATCGTTTAGAGGGGTGACTCATGACTAATAGAGTTCGTTTAGAGAAAATGAAGATAACTCATGATGAACAAAGTCCATTTAGAGGAATGGAAGATAATTCATAACGAAGAGAGTCCATTTAGAGGGATCGCTCGGTGAAAAGAATTATAGATATTGATAAAAAGAATTAAACTACCTCCTTGTAGGAGGATTAAAATGAAATCACCACTACCTCCCAACAGGAGGATTAAAAGGACAACATCACTACCTCACAACGAGAGAATTGAAAAGACGAAACCACTACCATCCTATTGGAAAGGATAGAAAGACCACGTCACTACCATCCGATCAGGAAGGATTGAAAAACCACATTACTACCATCATATTAGGAAGGATTAAAATAACAACATCACTACCTCACATTAGGATAATTGAAAGGACAAACTCACTTTCATCCCATCGGGAAGGATTGAAAGGACAACATCACTACCATCCTATCGGGAAGGATTAAAAGATCACTACCTCATAAAGGAATGACTGCAACGACATCACTACCTCCTAAAGGGAAGATTGATATGAGATAAAATTGATATACCTGTCGGCTTTTTGGCAAGGTAGGACTGATGCGAGATGAAATGACCATGTCTCTTAGCTTTTGGGAAAATAAGGATTGACACGAGATGAAATTGACTTACCTCCCTACTGTTGGTAGAGGAAGACTGACACGAGATAAAATTAACATACCTCCTGGCCGGTGGCTGGAGAGGTTTGACATAAGACTAAATAAATATACCTCCTGGCTTTTGGGCAAATGAGGACTAATGCAAAATGGAATTGACATGCCTCATAGCCGTTGGATGGAAAGGACAGACAAGAGATGAAATTTATGTACCACCCGTATTTTAGCAGATGAGGACTGACACGAGACAAAATAAACACACCTCTAGACTTGTGGTTGGGGAAGACTGACATGAAACGAAATGAACATACCTCTGAGGTTGTGGTTGGGGAAGACTAACACAATATGAAATTGGCAATATCTTCCTGCTTTGGGCAAGAAAATACAGACACGAGATGAACTTGATATACCTCTTGGCTTTTGGCAAGTGAGGACTGACACAAGATAAAATTGACTTACCTCCTAGCTTTTGGGCAAAGAAGGATTGACATAAGATGAAATTGATTTAACTCCCAATAGGAGGATGTAAGGAACAATATCACTACCTTACAACAAAACAATTGAAAATGCTCATATAGGAAGTAGTGGCAAGATCCACTCACTGGGAGGTAACGACAAACGCAGTCACTGGGAGGTAATGGTAAAATGTACTCACTGGGAAGTAATGGAAAAATACACTCACTGGGAGGCAATGGGAAAACCTTACTAGGAGGTAATGGAAAAATCCACTTAATGGGGGGTAATAACAAAATGCACTCACTAGAAGGTAATAGTAAAACACACTCACTGGGAGGTAATGGAGAAATGTACTCACTGGAACGTAATAGCAAAAATGCACTCATTGGGTGGTCATGGAAAATAGAGAACATTCATGGAGAGGCAATGTGAAATGGAGAACACTCATGAAGAGTCAATCGTGAAATTGAGAACACTTATGGAGAGGTAATGTGGAATATGGTGAAGAAGTATAGAATGTGCCCGGGCTTGTGGTTGTGGTGAGAATGACAAGACCAATTACAAAACTACCCCATCCGGTGGCGGGAAAAATAACAGATTTAGAACCTCAACAATGGGTAAACATTACATAATTTACCCCAGCCAGTGGCTAGGGCTGACAATCTCAAATTTCTGGAACCCATACATGCATAACTGCCACATAATATGCCCCAGCCTATGGCACATTATGTGCCCCAGCCTGGTTGGGACTGACACAATTTGGAAAGAATCCCTTTAGAAGGAAGACACATTAGGCTTATCAGGAATTGGCTCATCAAATGGTAAGGAGACAATTTTTCCATGCAAGAATTTAAGCAGTAGGAAAGCATCTACACCATTTATCATCATTTTTTCTTGCAAAGAAAACATTGGTCATCCTTGGGTGGTTCACAATTTTTGTTTATTCATTTTTTATTTTTCCCGGCTACATTTTCAATTTGAGGCCTTTCCTTCCTTTTGGATTTAATGAGATTTTTTTTACCCGTTAAGGGAATTAAAAAGAGTAGTGTACTCTTACCTTTGTGGTACAAACTCGGTTTTGTCTTTCTTGAGGTATTGAGATTAATTTTAACACTTGCGATCTAAAACCACTATATGCTTTGTATTTCAGTCAACTCCTGTAACTATTTACCAAAAATATGCACAAAAATTTAAAGTTTATTTGCTCAAATATTCAATTTTACCTAATATGATGTTCTTTGTTGATTTGTTCAAGCATGACAAATATGATTTGAATAATAGTCAAGATTTCCTACCACATTCGTGTCATAAGATACCCCCCTCCCCCCAACTAAAGAGTATTCGAACCAGGTTTTTCATGACAAGACTTTTGATTAACTGAAATGAAGATGTTTCTCGGAACTCTTTTTTTTCTTTTGTTTTTGGTAATCTTCTTTTTTCTATTTTTTTTTTCATTTTTGTCATTCGTTTTTTTAGCATCTTAGTGAACTAAGTAATCCATACAGCGACTTTTGAACAATGATCCCGATCCAGTTGGCCCAAGTCACTAGTGTCGAGATGCCCCTATAGTTTAATACTCGAATTATTCAGGCCCCTAATCAACTAATCTTTTCTTCTTTTTTTCTCTTTTTATTTTTAAGAAGCCTCTTTTATAACCTTGGACAAGTTTCTTGACATCAAAAGGTTTTGGAGATGATGGCTTTGGTTTATGACAGGTTGCCTAGCCGTTGAATAGATTTTTGGGCTTGAAAAAAAAAACTTCTCTAGGGTTGTGGTGTTTCTTTATGACGAATTGCCTAGCCATTGGGTTTTGGGTTCAATCACTACTCTGATCTATTTTTCTAGGGTTAGAAGAAGATATGGTAAAAAATTGGTATTGGGAGGAAATACAACACCGCTTTGGTAATGTGGCTGACCATTGGGAATCATGTATTCCTAGGTGATGATGGTGAATGATCTTCTTTTGTTCTTTTTGATCTCACCTAATTGGTCAGGATTGAAATTTGGGCTTTGAAAAAAATAGCTTTTAGTGGTGGGTGGAGTTTGAATAATCTATATCCAGAGGTGCCTGGGGCCCTATGATAAAACTTTTCAAAATCGTTTTTATTTTCTAGCTAAAACGAGTCATCTTACTTCATTTTCTTTTAGATCAAAATCTATCTTTGTTTTAAAATCATGTTTATCATGTTTAATCTCATTTTCAACACATAGATCATTCACAGACAGTTTTGGAATATCTGAAAAATAAGTATTAAACTTTCGAGATGTACTTTAAAAAACACACTAGCATTTATTGGAAATTTCAAGCCATTTACAAAGCAAGTCCTCTACCATCCAGAATGGCTAACTAAATGGAGAAGTGGATCATAGAATTGTCCTCAATTTTATCAAGAAATAAATCCCAACACACCAAGGAATATAAATCAAGTTCACAAATGATACTCTTAGAGTAAGATTTTGGCTCGTAATTCGAGCGATTAAAGTTTTATTGTGGGGTAGGTTAGGTTAAAATTCCTTAGTTGGTCAATTAAGTTTATTTTGGAAGATAAGGCATAAAGGATTTTTGTCCATTTGGCTTGGAAAGAATGGTATCACGAGATGAAAGACGAAAAAATTAGGCTTATGGAAAGATGGGTATTTATAGTTGGAAACTCAAGGTATGGGAGTGGGGTATGGTTTTGATAATGTAAGAGTTTTAGGAGTACTGCTTGATTTAGGGGCATGGGCCAAATAGGTAATTTAAGGTATTGGGTGGGAGGTTGGGGGAAATATTGTTGATTATGGTTTGGATTACAATTTTTTTATTTTGGTAAGACTACGAGATCACCATTTGATTTAGGGATATAGGTCAATATGATTTTCACTTATGATAGGTTTATCTCATTTGGGAAGGAGGCCTTGAAAGATTTTGGTAACCTTTATTTTCTTTTTCTTTTTTTTTTCTTTTTTTTTTTTTTGCATGATTTACTCTTAGATGACCAATAATTCCTTTAAATTATTTAGATAAGGTTGACTTATTGGTACATGTGATTCAAAGAAGACCCAAGATCCATCAAGTTTGAGGTTTTCAATTCCGGTGATGACTAACAAGACAACACAGCTACTTAGTGAAAGAATTTTCATTTGTCTCAAGGGACTTGACATAATATTACAATCATATCAAATGACTTAAGGAGTATTAAAATACGATCTAAGACAACAAGGTACAACCTTGAAATAAAATTACAAACTTGATAACACTCATTTTGAGACTTATGGAAATTCATTCGTCATTGGACTCTTCACCGGTATAGGAAACCTTAAACATGTTTGGTTATAAGACCCTCTAAAATATCATCAATCCAAACACAATATACAATGTCCTCTTCCATTTCCTAGGATCGAGTATCCTACAAAGGTTCAGGCAGCACCTAGACCTAGAATTACTAAATGAGGCTCGTGACTTTTAACTTATGCATCTCAATTAAAGGCACGATTCCCAAATCTTCAAACCTCCGGCATCTCGAAGGAACATCCATCGTCGGATGGTGATCCGAGTGAGATAAGTTTCGAAACTAGTCTCGACGAATAAACATGCGCGGTATAACTCTTACTATCAACCTCTTCTAGTCCTATAGGGTTTCAAAACCGGACCCAGCGAATGGACCATAAGGCCTAGCTCTTACTAGCGGCCCTTCTCAAGATTATGAATCGGGATAAATATGGATGCAATGCAACTATGCTCATGCCCTGGAAGAGTGTACAGTATAACAATAATACAAGAAATAAGAAGCAGATATATGTACAAAAGTAATATAGGAAAGGAGGAAATAAATAAATAAATAAATAAATATATATATATATATATATATCATAAAAGAAAAATAAAACCCAACACATACGCACGCACATACTTATTTACAAATAAAAAATTGAAGAGATTACAAACTAAAACGAAACATTCAAATTTTGATTTCTTAGAATTACTTGGATATTGTTAAATCGACCATCTAAAATGAGTCTCCAGCGAAATCGCCAGTTAACACACCCAAAATTTTGAGAAATAGAAAAAATAAAATAAAATAAAAATAAATATATATAATCTTTTTCTTTTTTTGAAAAATAGTAAAGAGATAGGATTTTCTTAAAAGCATTAGTTTTCTCGTAAAACACTTAATCCAATTTAAGAAAAATGAGTTGCTACCTAGCATTGAGTTTAAATGTTGTGCTAGGTCATCGAAGTTTTTCGAAAGCAATTTTAAAAAAAAATAGAATAAGTAAAATTTTAACTCCAGAAGCACGGTCCGACCAAATATTCGTTTTAAAAAGTTCGAGAGCCAGTTACACTCGAGAAAGATGTTAGGCACCCCAAGACACCCATCCAAAGAAGACACCTTATCCAATTAAGTCAAATCAAGATTTAAGTCAGAATGTTTTATTTGATTCTCGAATCTCTTCCTAAAAAAATCTTTTTTGTGTTTTTGTTAATTTGTCATTTTTTTTATATGTGAAAACATTTTCTTTCTTTCTTTCTTTCTTTCTTTTTTTTTTTTTTATGAATTTTTTGAAATAAAATATTTTTGTTTTTCTTAATTATTTCTTTTTTGGTTTTTCATGAAATAAAAATAGAAAATAAATTTTTAAATGTTCCACCCCGTATAATCTTTTATAAAATATTGATGATTTGACAAGGATGCCCTCGGGGGGTTTAATCTAGCGAGTTTTAAGTTTGGGTTATTTTGATAAAAGGAAGGAATATGGATGCGTGCCAAAATATATTTTTCAAAAATAAAAAGCCATTTTTTTAAAAATATTTGCTTTTAGAAATGAAATGTACAGGAGCTAATTTGTTCAGAAAACACAATAAAACACATTTTTGAGAAAATTTTCATTCTAAAAAGAAACGTAACTTTTTAAACGTGAAAATCATTTAGAATGACTCTCATTTTAGTGATTTTTTAAAATACTCCCTTTTGAAAAGGTGGGGGGGGGGGGGGTTTCACGAAAACTTTCTTTTAAAAAAAAACTTTTTATATGTGTTTAATTTTTTAGAAGCAAAATCATTTGATTTTTTTGTCAAAAAAACTAGTTTTAACATATTTTTATGATAAAGAAAAATATATGACATACAGATAAAATTTTATTCCTTCCATTTTACCAATTTATCCCAAGCTCAATTCTTGGTTTAGGAAGTGTCATCCTAAACCCATTGTTTTAAAATTTTACACTAGTTAGAAAATCCGAAACAGTGGTATGGAAAACTCTCCCTTTCTCTAATTTCAAATTAAGATTTTTCTTTTCCTTTTTTTTTTTTTTTTCTATTTTTTGGATTTTTTTTATAATTTTTTAAAACCAAAACGATCATTTCATCATTTTTATCTTTTTTATACGAGAAAATATATATATATATATATATACAAAAATATAAAGACAACATACAAAGTGAGTAAAATAAAATTACATAAATAAAAGTGTAGAAAGGCACAAAAAAGAAAATAAATACAATAAAATAAAGCACAGAAAGATGCAAAAAAGAAAATAATTACAACAAAATAACAACACAGAAATGTGCGGAAAGACCCAGAACATGAAAATAAATGCAAATAATAAAAGCGCAAGAAAGCCCAGAACAAGAAAATAAATATCGAAAAATAAATCAATTTTTAAGTGTTCACTAGGAACATCCTCTTAGTTTTGCCCAATTTTAGGTCTTTCCTTTCAAACGGTTTAAATAAAAATAAAAGTGTAGCTGGTAGGTTAAAAAAACTTACCTGGGTTTAGAGAATTTCTGCATTTTTCTTTCTTCTTCTTCATCTTTCCTTTTTTTTTTTTTTCTAACTCTCTTTGTTTGTTTGTTTGTTTTTTTTCTTTTTCTTTTTTTGGTTTTTTTTTTTCACTCTTCCTTACCCTCTCATTTTCACTCCTCTCCATCTCTCTTTCTATCAAAAAAATCCCCCAAAATGGATGAGGGGTGGGTGCCTTTTACAGGCATTCCATCACCAGAACTTTTAATATTTTTTTATTAAGAGACAAATTTGAGGGGGCTTGTCCACTCACAATAAAAATTGAACCCAACAAGATTTGAACCCAACCATCTAATTGGAAAAAGAGAGTCCTACCACCAACCCATTCTTATACATTTGTAATATTTTTCTTTTCCTTTTCTTTCTTTCTTTCTTCATATTTTTTTTCCTTTTCTCTTCTTTTTCTTCATTTTAATTTCTTTTGTTCTTGACATTATTTTCCGTAATAGATTATATGAAAACATAATTGAGTTATCCAAAGAGTATCATGTTTCATAAAGATTTTAAATTGTGTGTCAATTTCATGAATTTTTGAAAATGCCCAAACTTTGGGGTTAAAATAAAAAATTCCAAATATTTTTTATTTCACTCCTTTTTCGCCAAATTGAATTTTTGAAAACTAGAATTGAAGAAATGAAATATGATAAACTCTTCCAAATTTATTTCAATCTGATCAATTTAGTCTCAAAATAAATTTTCATTTTGATCCGAAACTTTCTTTTGGCTTTTCGAACCTTAATTAGAGTTTTGATTCGAGTTTTCCAAGAATTAATCATTTTTAAAGATTTAATGGAAAATTTTGAATAAAAAATTATTCCTTCTATATGCAGATTTAAAGTTTATCAAAGTTTTAATTAGGCCCCTAAATTTTCCAATTCGATAAATTATCTCAATTGGCTTATTCGAAGGCTTACTTGGGATCATGAGACTTTCATTTGACTTTATTGGACATAAATTGAACTTCCAAAAGATTAAATTTTAAACTCCGGGTCCCAATATCAATCGTTTGAATTTTTAATTTAGTCCCAAATTTTTCAAAAGGCACAATTTGATTCAGATTCCAAATTCGATAACCTTTTGACTTAATTGAGATTTTCAAACATTAATTTAAACCTTAGAGATTTAATTTATTATTTCAAAATTTCAATAAAGTCAATAAGATTTCCTATTGCACAAATTTAAGGTCGAACTAATTTTTGAAACTTTCAAATTGGGGTCCTCAATTTTCACTTGGATATTTTCAAAATCATGAATAATTTGCTTGGCAAAACCTTTTTTTATTTTTTTAAATTTAATTGTTTTTACTTTTTTATTTTTTATTTTTTAAAAATATCATGCATGAGTAAGATAAAATGTGTTGTCTACATCGACTTTAATCTTTCTCGATTGATTCTCATTCTATCGGATGCGACTAAGTAGAGGATCTCTACCGAGCTATCGTTGTCAACTAGTACACATCCTACATTGTAGTTGGTGATCTGCAAATTGACCAACAGGGCGGCGGCGTGGGGTATGTGCACCCTATAGAGATTTTCATCAGTGAAGCCGATAGCCTCCTCTTTTGTAGGCAAATTCTTGGAGACCTTGAACACATATTCTTCTGCTGGGCGCTTGCTATGTTGAGCATGAGCTTTATACTCAGCTAAGGAGGTTACTCTAGAGGCGAATCCACCATTGATTGTGTGGACGTTACCTTGGACCTCGGGTCTTCCTCTTTCTTCGTCAAGGTGCTGGTCACTCTGACCTCCTTCGGTAATGAACTTCTTGAGATAGCCAATTCAAATCAACTTCTCAATTTCACTCTTCAACATGAATCAGTTTTTGGTAGGGTGGCCGGGAGTTTGGTGGAAGTCGCACCATTTGTCAACCAGATAGTTTTTCGCATGGGGCTTTATGGACACCACATTTTGTCCCACCATTTAGTATCAGATCGAAAGCAAAAGTTTAGATAAACTTTAAACTAAGATTTAAAGAGAATGAATTTCTACCTTAGATTACAATGAATACTACAAAAAACAACAAAAATTCAAGAAAACATAAAATGGTCAATTTGATTAAATTCGGTATAAGTAAAAATTTTAGTTCAACCTAGAAATTCCTAAAGTTAAGGGGGATTAAAATGAAATTATTAAAGGTTTATTTTCATAAAATAACTTTTAATATAAATAAAAATTAGTTACTACCCTTTAACTTAGGAAAATTTCACCAATTACCTTTATTTCCCGTTTTGACCCCTGGAACTTTTACTATCACCGATTTCGTCTTTTTGACAATAAAATACTTCTTTAATTTTTTGTTTAAAGTATTAATCTTCAATAAATCAAGCCAAAAGTATTCATTAATCCAAGGAAACTATCATGACCAAACTAGTTACCCAAAGTAACTAATACCAAAGACACGGTTCAAAATCAACAAAACTGAATGTCATCATGACAAGCATTTAAGGCCCATCACATCAAGGCCTAATCAAGCATTAAATTCATCATTAATGAGAATTTAATGAGAAGATATTTTCAAGATATTTCTAGCAAAATATCTGGGATGGAAACCTAGTTACTTGAAAAGTAACTTACGGTTACAAAATTAACCGAAACAATTTTCCATCACATCATGCATTTAATGATCAATCAAGTCAAGGTCACATTAATCATTTAATGCTTGAATCAACCTTTAGGTACTACATTCAAAGTATGAAGATATTTACATCAAAATATCTTAAGGAAACTTAGTTACTTCAAAGTAACTAAACAGTTACAAAACTAACCGGATCAATTCCTATCCTATCAAAGGCATTAAATGCCAATCAAATCAAATATCAAATCAATAATTTAATACATAACTGATATGTAGAGACTATATTCATTGAACATCAAAGAGTATTTAATGCAAGTAACTAGATTACTTCGAGTAACTAGTACTTAGCAAGCAAATTGGACCAAAAAAATCACATCAATCATTAAATTACCCATGTGCCAACCAATGATGAGTAATGATTGGAAATCATGAGTAATCATTACCTAGATATTTTGAAGATTGTGTAATCATTACAAAATCGAATGATTACATAGAGAATCTTAGTAAATCTTCAAGATTTAGCTCTAACCATGAAAGTGAGAAAAGGCAAAGGGTCGTACCTAAACAAAACACACCCTAAGGAAGAGGATGGGTAGGCCTGTGCATTCCCCAATGCACAGGATACCCTATCTTATAAATAGGCTGCATGTTTCCATTTGGAAAGAGGCTTGATCACACACTTTCTCTCTCTAGTCTCAAAAATCTCACTCTGATCAAGGGAATCCTTAAGCCTTATACTTAAAAAAACACTCTCAAATATTGTCAAAAAGGCTTCAAAAAGGTGTTCTTGAGATTCTTAGAACAAGGTCTCAAGAAATTGTTGAGAAACGATCAAGAACAACCAAGAAGATCAAAGAAAGAGAAAAAAGAAAACACTTAGAGAAATACTACTCCCCTACGTTAGGTAAGTCATCTTAAACTGCTCTTTGATTTCATTTAAATACCATTATATTTGCTTATACATAGCATATATGGTTTGTTCTTAGATGCATACATCATGTACATAGTATAGATATCGAAAAACATGTCAAGAACGTCAAGAATATGTCAAAAAATCAAGAACGTCGAGAATATGTCAAGAACATCAAGAACACCATGAGTTGTGCATAGCATATTTTATTCTCTCAAGAACATATGAAATCAAACTCCAATAAACTCAAAACCGACAAATAACTACTAACTACTAACTTCTAACAACTAACATTTACTTTTAATTAGATCAAGCATATAACATATAAACATCACATATTAAATAATAATATAATAATCGCATAATTTAAATATCTCATACCATAAGGAAAACATATTTTTCCTGTCACCACAGAATCAACATCTATATATATATCTATATAATAAATCAGCTCATTTACATTCACAGCCGTCCGATGTCTCTGGATAATCGTAACCGTTGGATGTCTTTTGATATATACAACATCTATATACAACACATATCTATATAATATATCTATCTATAATAATAATATACTATTCAACACTTACCATCAAACTTTTTAACACTTACCATCATCTACAGTCCTGTCCTTGCCTGGCCTGAACCACTGAACCACCGAGCCTTCTTCTCCACTGAACCAGAAATTAGGTTTGTCTCTCTCTCTTCCTCCCTCGCGCTCCCTCTCCACTTCCGACGATAGCCATCACCGTCCACTCCCTCTCAGCCTCCTCCGCCATCCTCTCGCCACCGCCACTGCCACCTCCGCTCCATTTCTCTTCTTCTCCACTGAACCAGAAATTAGGTTCGTCTCTCTCTCTTCCTCCCTCGCGCTCCCTCTCCACTTCCGACGATAGCCATCACCGTCCACTCCCTCTCAGCCTCCTTCGCCATCCCCTCGCCACCGCCACTGCCGTCTCCGCTCCATTTCGCCGCGATGTCATCGCATCCTCCGTCATCCTTCCTCGCGCTTTCTCCAGACGACGACGGTAAGCCTCTTTTTCTCTCTCTCAACCACCACGATTCACAGCTCTTGATTCAATTTTGCAGTAGTTCAAACTAAAAATCTTTGTTTTGAAATTCATTAGTTTGAATTTGATTTTTTTTAAGGGTTTCTGAAATTAGGGGTTTCTGAAATTAGGGGTTTCGAAACCCTTAAAATTGAAGCGCTCTCTCTATCTCGGTCGTGCTGCCTGTAAGAAATCACCACCATCATTGCATTCAGGTCACCTTCATCAATGGCATACGCTCCTATCGTTTTTCAGTTTTTCCAGGTTCGTCTTTCTCTCTCTCCTTCTCCGTCTCTGCTTTTCATTTTTCAGTTTGTTCAATTTTCAAAACCCTCACTCGATTTGAGTTGATCTGAGTTGGGACACCGATTGTGGCGTTGATCTGAGTAGGGACACTGATGGTGGCTTACGATTTCAATTTTGCAATTTCTTCGATATGTAGTTTATCTCTTTGCTACCAATTTTCTGTTTTGATTATCTCTTGGCAACAGGAACAAAGTCACCATAACCAGAGCAGCTATTTTAATGGAAATGAGCTCGGTTTGTTACCGTTAACAGCTAACGGCGACATGGGTCTAGGGGAGCTTCTGAACCGGGCTGTGAAACCGGATCCGGGTTAGGAAAACGGGTGGTCGGAATTCGGAAACCTTAACGCCGGTGAGGAAGGCTTGGGTTATGCCGGCGCAACTGGGTTTGAGTTGAATTTCGCTATTTCGAGGACAGCTAGCTGCCCTCCGGTGGTTGCCGCCACCATGGTGGAGCTGGCAACTAATACCAGAAATTTGCACTCCGCCGTGGGGGGGAGAGAGAGAGGGCACCAAGAAGAGAAAAAACGACCAGACCCAGAACCTAAAGGTAATTAATTCATTTTATTTTTTATTTTATCGGCTAATTTCATTGGAAATTGAGGTGAATTTAATGTCTAATTTCAGGTAGTTGAAGAAGAGGAATCTAAAGAAAAGAGGGTCAAAGGATGCAGTATTCAAGAGGTGGACGATTCCAAAATCACAGAACAGAACAGCAATAATAATAATAACAGCGGCAGCGGCGATACTTCGAAGGAGAATTCAAAGGTTTCTGAAGTTCAAAAACACGACTACATTCACGTTCGAGCACGCTGGGGACAAGCCACGGACAGCCATAGTTTGGCTGAAAGAGTATGTGTTTTGCCCTGTTTTTTCTGTTTATATAGATTCATTTTTGAAATACTTTGTTTTGGGGTCAAATTAGGTGTTTCCAAACAGGACTTTAAGTGAATTGATGTGAACTTTAACTTTCTGTTCCATGTTTCTGTTTCTGTTCTATGTTTCTGTTTCTGTTCCTGCTCCCTATTTCTGATTCTGTTTTTGTTTGTGAAAAAAGTTACACAATTTGATACTCTGTTACTGTTTCTGTTTTCTTTACCCCCCCCAAAAAAATGTTTCTGTTTTCTGTTCCCAAAAAACTGTTTTTGTTTCTGTTTTCTGCACCCAAAGAAAATTTGGGTTCATAAATTGATGTTCTGTTTCTGTTTAAATTTTCTGTACCTAAAGAACTGTTTTTTTTTTTTTTTTTGTTTTTTTTTTCAAAAATAAAATAAAAATATGGCTCTGTTTTCATTTCGCAAAAAAAATAGAACTTCTCTTCAGCATTTTCGTATGAAAATTCTATGGTTTATTGTTCGGTCATGATATTAGACATGATTCTCATATATTTTAAATGGATAAATTCCCAATTCTCTAGGTATTTGCCCAAAATACTGTTTCTGAGTTTTCTGTTTTTGTTTCTGTTCACGATTTTCAGAATAAAGAATCAATACGTTGTGAGAATTAGTTTGGTTTTTTGAACTAGAAAATTTCCCAATTCTCCAAGTATGTTCCCGAAATACTGTTCTGAATTTCTGTTTCTGTTTTTGTTTCTGAGTTTTCTGTTTCGGTTTCTGAATTTGTACAATAATTATTTCATATCACAATTTGTAGCAAAAATACTAACTTGATTTGGTGCGAAATTGTTTAATTCCCAGATTTGTTGTCTTTGAAAACACGTGTTAACAATTTAAATTCATTATTGTTTTTTATGTTTGTGGTTGTGGTTACTGACAGTATATTTTATAATGTTTTTTTTTATGTTGGGTCTGTTGATTTTTCTACTTAATTGCGTAAGTATTAGGTTTTCTGTTGATTACTCGGTTATGTTCTTAAGTGAATTGTTTATCATCTTTTCAATGAAGGATCATATTCTCTTGAGGAACCATTTAGTTATATTTTTTTATAATTGTTTGGGTTCAATAAGTCTTGATTTAGTATATTTGAAATTTGAATTCAATTGAGGTTTTTCTTCCTTATTTTTTTTGGTGATTATAAATTTATATCTTTGCATATTCTACAGTTTCAACTAGAGAGAGGCAGTAAACAAGGAAGACTTCCAGGAAGCTGCAAAGTTGAAACCAGCTATTGCGAAAGCAACATCGAAGGACTATGTTGCTGAAATTATTTCTCGGTTGGAGGTTTGATCACTTGATTTCCATATCCGATTCGCTGAGATGCTAAATATTGGTGAGCCTGTTTTGATCCTAATTATGCTGTGTTCTTTTATGTTATTATTAAAGTTGTTTTGCTTATTTATTTTTTGCATCTTAGGGTTGTGATCAGCCGTTGATTGTTCGTTGCTGATCCTAAGAGGCCTAGACTTGGCGAATTGAGGTTTGTTTCAATTTTTTATTTTATTTATACTCAATGTTTATGCATAATAGTATTATATATATGGTATTTATTTAATAATTTTTTTTATAGGGGTGGTCCTGCATTTGGCGGTCCGGGTTTTGGCCCTCGATTCCAAGCACCAGGTTTTAGGTATTTTTTTTTAACTTCATTTTTTATTTTTATTTTTCATTAAATGAGATGGTTTTACTTTGGACAGACCGATGCTAAATCTTGGTGAGCCTATGCATGGTCGTCTTCCACTACCCAATGCCTGGAATGCTGCTGGGGCACCCCTTCTTGGGAATCAATTTGTTCCTTCTAGGCCCAGGGATAACATGCCAATGTCTTCTCCTGTAAGAAATTCTTTCAAGAATCCATCTCCGCCAATTGACTATTGCCGAGGGTTCATCGCTAGCTACACAGGTTCATTTTTTCTGAATAATATTTTTGTATAATTAGTTTTTTACGATCCTCTCTATTTTGGGGATGAAATAACAATGCATTGGTTGAATTACTGCTGCTAATTTATTATATTTCGCTTCAAAGAGTCAAATGGGTATTTTCTGCCATTATATGATGTAGGTTTTGATATTTTTTGTTTTTATTTTTATCTTCAGATTAAGATTTTATTTTTTATTTTTTACTCTTTGAAGCTATGTTCATCTGCTTAGCTAAATGTGTTTTTATTTGCTTATCTGAACTCCAAACATATTAACCTTAAAGATTTGATTGGACGGCAACGGCTCAAGGTGAAAATAGTAGTTGTTCACCTTGCAATTCGAAGCATCGGGCACCGCGAATTTACAGGTGTTTATATTTGAATTCCCATTTCCAGTTTTTTTGTTGCTAGATTTCTGTTCTAAAATTAATTTTCTAGGATCTATTTTTCCTAGATTTTTATGTTTCTCTTTCCAGATTTTAGTTTCTATTTTTAGATTTGTTGTAAACCACTTTGAGTTTGTTTCACTTTTATTTTGTATTATAGATCACTTATTGTGCTAAAGCAGAAGATTTATGTTCCCATATTTTTTGTTCCACGTTTTATGTTTTGGGAATTACTCGCAGATTTTATGTTTTCATTTCCTAGATTTTAGAGGGTTTTGTTACTTCACCTTCTAAACTCTAATTTTGTTCATTTCTAATTTTTATGGATGAAATATGTTCTAAGATGGAGTGTCTTAAAAATATGTTTCCTATTTACTATGTTTGGTGTTCTTAAAAATCATAGATAAAAAAAATTAGACTTAGAGCCACTGCTTTAAATCTAATTCTTGAAACTTGAATGTTAATAATGGTTTAACATGTCCACGTATATTTTTGCGTCAATTTCTATGTATATTGATTGCTTTCTCCTTACAAGTTTTTTGTTCTCAATTTTTTTTCCCCGCAATGGAAACAGGAAATAAATGGGTTTCTGTTTTTGTTTTTTGTTTTTTGTTTCTGTTTCTATTTTTGTTTCCGTTTCTGTTTCTGTTTTTTGTTTCTGTTTCTGTTTTTGTTTTTTGTTTCATGTTTTTTGGGGGAACAAATGCTGAAATCCGGGAAGAGAAACACTAAACAAATGCCACTAAACAGCTGTGAATTTCATTTTGGGAACATAAAAGGTTATACGAAAACCAAAAAAAAATTGGGTTTCCGTTTTGGAACGAAAATATATGGGTTTTGGAAAGTAATCGTTTATAGATTTCTAACCATGAGTTGACTTATTTATTTGTTTGTCTTAAATATGATTATAATTTATTTGTCCAGTTGATAATTATTATGTTTGATTTTCACTAGATTCAAATATGTGCCACTTCAAATATTGAAGACAAATGGAGAAATCTATGGCTTGACATAGTATAATTAAGGTAAGTTCCAGTAGCCCTGGGTGGTGGGCTCCAGTGTCCTGGGTGGTGGACTTATATTACTAAATTTATAATGTATATACATAGTTATTATTCGTCGTATTGTTAAATTTCATATTGTAGATTATAGTTTTATTGTTGTATGATATGATTGTGTTCGTTGTTTTCGTACTTGATTGATATTGGTTGTTTGTCAGTGTTGTGTTATAAAACAGGAGTTGATAATTTCGAATGTCATATAAATAGAGGGAGTTATGTTCAATTTTTTTTTTTACATTAATTATTGACCGTCTTCAATATTTGAATAATTTTCAAATATTGGAATGTGTCGTATAAACAAAGTAAATTATGTCAATATTTTTAATTTTTTTAATGGTGCTTATTTGATAGAGAGCATGGTTGATTCATTGCCCAATCTAGAAGTGTTTATTCGATATGGAGTATGGCTGATTCATTATCTAAACTAAGCAATATGAATGATATACAAGTGCATCAAATGTCAACAGTAATGTAAACATTGATAGTAATACTAAAAATTCAAATCTTGGAGGTTTATCTATGCGAAATATGTTGTAAAGTGCATCACTATTATTTTGTGTTATGTTTTTTTTAGATCACATATTTTCTTTCAATGCTATTTTAAATGTTATTTGAATACATTTATTTTCTTCAGAAAACTATATTACATATATAGATTTTTATTTTATTCCATACGTCATTATGATTTTATTTTGATTTTCAGGTTGCAACACCATTAATGTGACGTGGATGCTTGAATTCTAAGCAGAACAATTGATCAAGTATGTTTTATCTTACAATTTAATCGATCGTCGTTAATTAATCAAGGATTTCTAAATATGGGTTTTTAGTTTTTGAATTATTGCTGTAATATTGTTTATTCTTTTTCAATTAGGTATTTTTTTTTTCCAATTGTTTGATGGTCAATTTGATACTTTATTTGAGGTTTTGTAATTGCCGAACATTGAAAATCTTTTAGACGTTGAACCTTTTTGACAATTTTGCTATTTCTCATGTTTAGAATTAGAAGAGATAATCATCATTCATTGACAACAATCATATTAACATATGTCCATTTTCCAGTGTGTACTTCTCAAATTATTCATCTAAATTTTTTATTATAAACCTCCGAACTACTAAAAGGGGTCTAATTTTAACGGTGTACTTTTAACTTTATATTTTGGAAATTGTTAGTTACTATAGATGCTATGATAAATTAGATGCTGAATATTTTACACCCGTGCCTTCAGGCACGGGTTATACACTAGTATATATATATATTACCTCAACTAAGTAGTAAAAATCAACTTGAATAATTCAGCTAACCATATAGAATAACGAAATCAGAACATATCAATCCAGTATACAATAAAATATATAAATGTACTATTCCTAATCACCCTATGCAAGAAAACACCATTTTGCACCACAACACTTTACACCTCATCACATCACACCCCAGGTGGTAGCGTGGGAAAAACACGCCGCTACTTACTCTCTCAAGTATACGAGGTCTAAGTTTTAGTATAGTGTGATCGTTAAGATCGGGTTATCGTATCCACATGTATTGTTGTTGTTACTATCGAATACCGCATTTGTCGTGACCTAAGTTTATCTATGCGAAAAACAAATGTATTTAATTAATTAAACTAATACTAATATAACCTAAATTAACTACATTAATATGCTAATATGTTTTAGGGTGAAGAATTGTATATGGATTAACGTGTTTACAAATACGTGTTCGATTCCGATTTACTCGCGTTTACGTTGTTCGACCTATTTGACAACCTCAGTATGTAAACTCCACCGCCACCTCTTCTGAGTGTAAAACGGGGGAATACATGACTTCGAGTCAACGGAGAAGTCCCCCTCAACGTCTTAATGACCCTAGGTCACGTGAGTCTCGCCCAGTGTCATTGATTGCACACAATCCAACTCCCTCCCGGGTTATTGGATCGTCACATTGTATTTACCCTATCGACAATCTCCGTTCTAAAACTCCCTCGCCACCTCTTTCGAGTGTAAGACAAGGGATATAATGCAACTTCAAGTCAACGAAAAGGTCCCACTCAACGTCTTAACGACCCTAGGTAGCGTGTGTCTAGCCCTACGTCATCGATTGCCCACGATTCAAACCTCGATCAGGTTATAGGATCGTAGCGTCTGTTTACCCTAATCCGAATCCGAGGTTTGTCAAAATCCTGTATTCTCCATTTATCAATCCAAGCATAATAAACAAACAATATGATAAATACAATCAAACTACGAAGAACAAACACAAAGGCAACACCGAAATCATCCAAACAAAGTATTTATAAATTATATGTTAATCCCTACTACAATCCATATTTAACTCGGGGCCACAGCAACATATACAAGGAAATAACGAGCTAAACATGCTCAAATACTCCTAAGATAAAGAAATAAGGAAAAACAATCAAAGAACTTAGCCTCGTCCGAAGATAAATCGCTAAGAACGCTCAACGATCGATTCGCCATCTTCCCCACTTCGAGATGCGAGCTCCACACCTAAAATCCCTAACCCTAGGCTTAAGTATAGCCTAAAGGGCTCAAAAATGCAAGAGAGTGAAGAGAGTTACCAGCCAAGGGGGAGGAGAGGGGGTATTTATGGCAAAACTATCTAAAAATATCTCAAGACTGTACAGGGCGAGAATCCGCCTAGGCGGTGGAAATTATGCCTAGGCAGAGCTAGGTCGGTTCGGTCTGATCGCCTAAGCGGTGGACTAGGAGAACATTCTGTTGAAATTCCGCCTAGGCAAAGAAAACTTCGCCTAGGCGAGCGGCTGTCAGTAGCCCTTCTTCGTCTTCTGCTGGATTTTCGCCTAGGCGATGGAAATTTTGCCTAGGCGGTCGTCTGTCAGTAACATTTTGCTCTTCTCAGCATCTTCACCGCTTAGGCGGTGGTCTGGACGCCTAAGCGGTGCACCTGTTTCATCTTTTAGCCGCCGAGCTTGTCTATCCACCGTAACTTCGAACCGCTTTGGTTCGATCTCATCGTTTTAGCTCCAGTTTCCTATCTTTTTGCTCCACACACCTGATTTATACAAAAAGTATGAAAACTAATTAAAATATAATAAAAATAACTATAAACATATTCAAAAACTAACAAATTCGGATTGGAAATAGATAGGTTTTTCACACCCATCACCAGGCTAGCTATGTGATCGTTTTAACCTCACGATCAGGAGTTACAATGGTACCGTACCACCTGTAGGATTTGTCTTCCTAACGGATACCTATCACTCTGCCGAAGTGGATAATCACTGCGTAGTATAAATGTCTAACATCACTCTGCCGAAGCAGATAACATCCCTCCACCGAAGCAAATCACATCACTCCGCCGAAGCGGATAACCTCACTCTGTCGAAACAGATAGATATTATGGCATCATCGAATCAATAACAACATCATCAAAACATAACTCAATAATATCGTCTAATCAACATCGTCAAATCACCACATAATTTTTAAAAGCATCTAATTTAAATACAACCATTTTGCATCATATATATTTATATACAAATAATCTAGCAAGAAGACAGTACACTAACCTCGATATCTGTTTTGCAAAACTGATACTAATCTCACTCTATCTGGATGCTGGTGCCTGCAAACCTAATAATGACAGAGCCTATATTAATATTTTATGTAAAATCACCTAATTATGTAATGCAAACCCTAAGTTCTGCATTCTTCCATTCCCCATATTTTATTTATGAAAATTATTATTATTCTGATAATTTCATTCCGTTAATTATTGCATAAAAATCTTGTAATATGAACGATCCCAGATTTATTATTCCGGTTACTAAAATAAATTTAACGAAAAACGATATCCATTCTGAATCGTTCACGGGCTGCGAGATGGATTTGAATTTTTGTTGGGGTTATTTGTGCAATTTCACATTTCCTTCCTTTTTCTTTCTTTTTTCTTTCTTTTTCTTTTCCCGCTTCTTCTTCTTCCCGTTCTTGCTTCTGTTTGCGTTTTCTGTTCAGCCCACCGCAACCACCCTGCCGGCGAGGAACACCCAAACGCTGACGCCGACATTCGACCCAAACACGGAGTCACGCACACACTGCCTATACACACACCCACACAGTAGCGGCACACACACACACACCCCCACTGCTCTCTCTCTCTCTCTCTAACTTTCCAGCAACAACTCCGGCAATCTACACACACACACCGCCGAACGACAATATCACCGGACCAAATACACACTCTTACGTATAGGACAACCCCCACACACACACGAATATACAGACCCACACACGGCCAACGGAAAACACACCCACTTCTCTCTCTCTCTTTCTACACTCTCATTCCGGCAACAACTCCCCACCACCATGCACACACAACACACACTGATCACACACATACACACCACCGTTCACGTACCCACAACTAAACACATACATACCCACACGATTCGATCAAACCCACACATTATCGGGAAAAAAAAAAAAACAGAGCACATACCACATCGCTGAATATTTACAGACCAAACTCGCAACACTTATGCATGCACACACACACCAAAATAATTAGAGAAAAATATACACAATTACTCACCAGACGACGGCGACGGACGGCAACGATCACACCATTGACGATCTCACCTCCACGACCGTCGAGTGAACAACCGAAAACCCACACATGCAGGGACCGGACTGAGCACACCTACACAATCGATTCAAAGCAGAACGCACACAGTGGCAGCAACAGTAACATACACATGCATCAACGAGACACACGCACTACTCATCGAAGAAACGTCGATCACGAAACTCCGACAGCCCCATCCTCCTCCAGTCCTCTTTCTCTTTCTCTCTCTCTAGTTTTTCTCAAATTTTCAGATTTGATCTTAGATGATGAATTACATGCATGAGTGAGTATATATGTAGCATGAATTAAGTGGATAGATTTTATCCAAGCACACTACGTCGCCCCATGATTTCTCTCTCCTTTTGGTCGGTTTGATTGCCCGTTACACACACACAACGTTTATATATATTTGTGTATGTTTTAAATAAATAGTTAAATTGCACTTTTCTCCCCCAATTTCCTTTAAGATCTTAATTTCATTAAATTTCAACTTTTAAAAGTTTCAAAAATTATAATTTCACCCTTAATATTTTTATTTTATTTTTATTTTAATTGTCAATTTAAATCTCAAGTTTAAATTTAATGTTTCTAAATCTCCAATTTGACCCCCAACTTTTGATTTGAATTTCAATCAATAAAATTTTACCCTAAAATTTTTCTAATGCTCTATAATACAACTATTTATGACGTACGTTCTACAATTTAAGTTTTACACCCAACATTCCCTAGAAAATATTAGGAGTAAATCTTATAGTATCTTACATCATCATGTTTAGGCTTACATACATAAAAAAGAAAAAAGAAAAGAGGAAACAAAAAAAATTAAAAAATTGTTGTCATTTGTACAAAGTGTCATTATTTAGGTTTGTATATCATAAATAGGTATTATGCGATATCATGATGAAGATCCTACACTTTCTAGTCATTTATTCATAAAAATTCAAGAAAAAAGCATGTGTCGCCATCCAATACTACATAAAGCTTCATACATTACTATTTTTCATGTAGGGTTGCACAATATTCACACATATAAGGAACATTAGTCATCACATTGTGTAGCATGTGGCATTGTGCATGTCATTAGGCATCAATAGGCCATCATAAGTATAATATTTTCATCTATACCCCTCATCTAGTAGCTCTAGAATGGTAAAACAAGCCATCCAAGCACCATCCTTTCAGTAGTAAAAATCAGAATAACATTATTCAAGGGCTCTAGCAAACCAATAGTTGGGCAACAATCGACCCTGCAAAGATTTATGACCTATAGAGAGACTATCCATTCTTGCAAA
This sequence comes from Eucommia ulmoides, assembly GCA_016647705.1. Taxonomy (NCBI): domain Eukaryota; kingdom Viridiplantae; phylum Streptophyta; class Magnoliopsida; order Garryales; family Eucommiaceae; genus Eucommia; species Eucommia ulmoides. The sequence continues at coordinate 17,218,233 of CM028338.1, read as the reverse complement.
TTATAGGGATGGAGCATATTGTTGCTAGGAAATATAGCGGAGTCGGTATCGAATATGAATTCCACTTGAAGTTGGTCTTCCCTGAGCAAAGAACAATACTTTCTTATGAAAAAAGATAACACCAAATACATTTTTTAAAATAAACATTTCCACGCTATGGTCACGACACCATAGGAATTTTGCAATGACATCATTCAAGTTTTCATAATAGGTCTTGCACATCATGGGAGTCAAATAGGTCTACATAACCAAGGATGGAGTGTAATCACGTCATCTTAGAAAAATGGGTGACACATGTCATCTAAATGAAAATTTTGCATCTCATCATATAGGCACTACGTTTTATAAAAAAAATTATGACCATACGACAGCATCCCGCATTGTATAAGCCTCATGCATTATCATATCTCCATTTTGAATTAAGAAAATCTAGTTATTACCTGGTCACAAAGTTCAATAATAATAATAATAATAATAATAATAAATCTCTTAAAATTTTGTCATCATTTCTCAATTCATCCTAAGTGTTCTTTCCCTGCCTCGAGAGGCCGGAGATCCTGACGGTCTTTTTTTTACCTAAATGGTCAGAAATCATTATATTCTTTCCTTGTCTAAATGATAGGAGAAACCCACATTCATTATATTCGTTCCTTACTGACGCACCCCAAATTTCAATAGCAGAAAAAGTAGAAAGTCGAGAAGACAATGAAAACAAGTTTCATCCATTCCTCTCTAAGTTATCCAAATCCGTTCATTTTGAAAATGGTTTTTCAAGGGCTTTTCTAAGAGTCTATTTTGAAAAACTTCTTGAGCCGAAATTTTTGTTAATAATGGAGTCACCACCTAGTATTGGGTTAAATGGTGTGCTAGGTCACCGAAATTTTAGAATTTTTTTTTTTATTTTACAATGACCCATGTTTTGACTTTCATAGTTCTTTGTACCAGAGATATTCTTTAAGTTCGAGATTCGGTTATAGATATGCTCGAGAAAGGTATTAGACACCCCAAGACAACCGTCTGAAGACGGTACCTCAGTCTAAATAGATATTCACTGTTAAACACTATCCAAGCAGTTTTCTTTTATTTACTTAAACAAAACAATTCCCTTTTTAAAGTTTTTACTCTTTTTAAGGCATTTTTACATGATATTATGGAAAGCAAGTAAATATTACAGCTAATACTAGTCAGCGACACCCAATAACAGTTTATTTAGGGACAGAAATGTAAATATTCAAGTTATACTAAATAAAATGCAAACTAAGACTAAATTGTTTAGATATGCGACCAAATTCACACGTGGGTTGCCTAAGTATCTCGAATGAGAATTAGGTCTTTATGTAGTTCGTTCTGGTTAGGGTAAAAGATATGGTTTATTATTGAAGGTATGACCAAGCCCTTATGGGTTGCCTACGTACTTTGGGTGGTTACCAAAGATCTAATCAAACGTAGTTCAATCTGGTTAAGTTGAAAATTGGCAGGTTGGGTTGGTTTTAGTTAAAAGTGGGTTTGTTTTAGTTAATTTTAGTTAATTATTAGTTAGTTTTAGTTGTGAACAACCTGAATCACAACCTTAGTTAGCTATTATTAAAAGTTTTTAAAGTTGTGAACAATTTGAATCACAACATTAATTAGGTTTACTATTAATCGCTTATAAGTTGTGAAAAAACTGAATCACAACATGATATGTACATAACATTCTTTGATTTTGTCAAGAACACTTTAAACAAACTCTTTGTTTTGGTTTAGTTAGTGTTAGTACGTGAGTTGTTAGTTGAAAAAAAGAAAGAAATACCATATATTTATGTCAATCCTATTCATAACTAAGGAAAATGGGAATGTTTTTGAAGAAGAATCACACATATCCCTGAAAAAATAGAGGCCCTCCCTTTATCCTGAGTTCTTAGCCACAAGGGTCTGTCAGTATAGTACATAAGTATATATATATGATATTGACATTTAGCATAAGGTAAATCCGGCTATTAGTAGTTGTATAGTTAGTATTAACAGTCAGTAAAGAGTCAGTGTAATGTTCTTGAGAGAATCGTAGAGACTATGCATAACTCAAGGTGTGATAGAAGTTTTATTTTAATGCTCTTGTATGATTTGAACATGGTTTGGTTAATATAGTAAAAAAATAAGTGTTTGTTTGATTGTTCTTGACAAAAACAAATGTTTGTTTGGTTGTTTAAGTATTTATTTGGTTGTTTATGGGTTTTAAGTGTTATGTACATGAAATTAAATTTTTTTATCAACATGATTATGCTATATACATGTAATATACACAAGTTTAAACCAAAATCATAGGGGGATTTGAAGAAACAAACCTACTTACGGGATGTGGTCTTCGTTAAGTTTTTACCTCATTCTCCTCCTTAATCTTCTTGGTTGGTAGATGATCGGTGATTATCGATTTCTCGAGTTCTTAGCCAAGAAGTCAAGAACACCCTACTTAAGGGATGTGGTCGTCTCTAAGTAGCTAATCTCATTTTCCTCCTTGATTCTCCTAGCTCGGTGTTGATCAGTGGTCGTTAATCCTTCGTGTTCTTGTTCTAAGAACTTCAAGAACACCTTCCAGGACCAAATTTTAGTAGAATAATGACGTGTTATTTAAGAAATATGCTTGAGAGGCCTAGGACCCAAGAGAGTTTCTCTAGTTTAGAGAGAGAAGTTAGGCCTTCAACATTTGAAAAAATGAGAAAAGGGCCCTAGTATTTATAGGCCTGGGGGCCTGTGCATTGATCAATGCATAGGCCATTCCAAGTTGTTCCTTGGGGGGTGTTTGGCCTAGGGGACTAGTTGTCTTGCCTTGTTTTTGTTTTGCTTGGAACGAATTTAGGATGAAAAGTAGGATTCCCAAAGATTTGGTAATCATTGGAAATCATTACAAATCATTAGGCTCACTTCAATCAAATTTCTTGCACATGGGCGCATTTATGACTTGATGCGATGCATTCAATTTGGTTTAGTGGCTAAGATCGGTTAGTTTCACTATTTCAAGTTGGTCATCATAAATGCTTCCAAGGTGCTTTGAACCTAGTCTTGAGGTGTCACTTTGCATTTAATTCTAGGTGATGAGTTATTTCTTGGTGAGCACTCCTATGGTTGGGTTTGGATGGAATCAAGTTAACTTACCTTGTAATCAACGATTGATTTCCAAGTTCTTAGTTAACCCTAAGATATTTTGGTGAAAATATCTATATCCTTTGAACCTAGACATTCCATGTCATCCCAACAATTTATTTCTTAATGGTATGTGCATTGAATGCATTTCTTGGAGGCCACACATTCGATTTGGTTGTGGTAACGAGTCATCACGATTCAAGGTTTTCGGTTGATTCTAAGATATATTGCTTAAAATATCTAGATACCTTAAATGTGGTCTTGATATTTCATCCCAAGAATTTAATTTTTTATGGTATGGGCATTCAATTCCTACTGAATGCTTAACTTAGGTGGCGAACCGAATCGGTTTAGTTTTAATAACGGTTGGTTGTACCCTAAATGTCTTTGTTCTCTTCCTTAGCCATTTGGTAGGCAATTTCTAAGAAGGCTCATTGATCATTTCAAGGCCTTTATGTGGACATTAAATTATGGCTATTCCCTTAATCGATTGGGCCTAGGGTGGTTTGTCAAGACTAACTTGAATTTGGTGTAAATCCAAATCAAGCCCAGCCCCTTAATCACCCTTGTGATTTAGGGCTTTATCATGACATTTCTAAGACTTGATTAATGTGATCTTGTATTGTTTCTTGGTGGTATGTTATGTAATATGCATGAATGAAATAACTATTTTTGGTGTTAAACCAACAAGATTCAGTTGAAGTAAATGTTTTAAGGTCGGGGTAAGTAACTGAGTTAATTGTTTGAAATATCCTATAATTTAAGGGTAGTGGCTAATTTTTATCTATAATAAAGATGATTCAATAAAAATCAAACCTTAATAAATTCATTTTAGACCCCCTTAAATTATGAAAATTTCAAGGTTGATCCGAAATTTTTACTTGACTGCATTTTTTAAAATTTAACAGTTTGAGTTTTTCTTATGTTTTTGTGTATTTTTGTATATTATATAGTTTGATATCAGGTAGAAATTCATTCTCATGAAACCCAAGTTTAAAGTTTATCTGAACTTGTACTTGATTCGACACTGACTGGGTGGGACAAAATGCAGTGTCTACACTTATCCATGTGGTGGTAAACTCCTGTGTTCTAAAACCCAGCCATGGGTTGGAGCACATTTTATCCTAGGGTAGTTTCGTGAGTTACCCTAAGAAACACATTTTATGTTATTTGCTATTGAATTTTAGAAAGTCTTCACACAACCAACTATGGTTTGACATGGTTATTAACTTAAGGTTCGGGATACGCAGGCAGCCCACGCGGGATTCGGTCACATCTTAGCCAAAATGCCATAATAATATCAAAATGGGCCCCAATTTAGTCAGTTTTTCTTTTAAAACATGCATACCTACCAGCCTTAGGCTAGAGCACATTGTATTTAAAATTAGTTTTTTCCCTAAGAATCATTTCTCAATTAATCCCAACCTTGGGTTGGGGCACATTTTATGTCCTTTTATTGTCTCCAGCTTTAGACCAAGACGTACTAGATTTCGATTCTTCTCATGAAACTTGTCCAATCATGTTGGCCCAAAGAGCTACCCGAGAGGAGGTGAATTGGGTAGTAACAAAAATTTAAACAATTAATCTTTCAAAATTTAAATATCAATCAATTATTTTTTCCTAAATCAATTATTATCTTTGTTACGCAGTGGATAAGTGTTTAATTCTAGATGTACACCCAAACAAAATATAATGAAATTAAAGAATGCAACACACGGAGATATATCTTGGTTTAGCAAGCTAATCTTGCCTAATTCAATCCCCGAGCTCCACAGAGATTTGTAGCCTCTAAACCCCTTATTCATTTACCAGGTAGGAACCAAACCCTTACAACGATTCTTCTACCAAGCTCAGAATCAACCTTTACAAATATCATTTTCTCACGCTAAGAAAAAACCTTATCTTTTTACTAGGCTAAATACTAACTTAATTCTATTACAGAAAGAATCAAAACATTTCCACACTCGCAAGTATCCTTCTCACAGGTAAGGATTGAACATTTATAATTCACTCAAAATTAATTCAATTACAGGGAGAATCAAAACCTAATTCTTTTCAAGGGAAAAGAATAGCCTAACCTTTTTACTTAGGACAAAGATCAAACCCTAATCTTTTTCACAATAAAAAGATTAAAACATAGCTACCCTGACTAGACACTGGCCCAACCGTGTCTAATCCACTCAAACTCACAAATACAGAAAAATATGAGTTTTTTCCCACAAGGAGTTTCTATCATCTTAATACAATTATACTCAATTAATGTCCCAAAATTTATTATGTGATAGATATAATGTGAGGTGAATTAATATCTAATTAATAAACAATGTGGGTAGCACAAATTAAAATACATAATCAAATAATCACACAAAATTATTTTAAAAAGATTTTCAAGCTTTTACAATTGAAAACGATTTTTTAATGATCTTAATAGAAGTAAATAATAATAATATGAAATAAATATAAAGAACAATAGCTTAAAAAGATCTCACTGGGAAAACACTAAAGATTGAAAACAGAATTGCAACATAGCACAAATCGGTGACGCCAAATCAACAACACTTTAGATCAAGAACTTAGCAAGAATATCTCTAAACAATCTCAGCGTAAAAATATCTCTTAGAAAAAGCATAGAACTGATTGTTCTTGATGTTTTTAATCTCAATCTCGCAGGTCAATATATATAGACTAATAACAAGCCCTCCAACAGCTACTTTTCAAAAATATGCCTCTAAGAAGTACTCTTAGACCCCATATAATAATATCATTCATTTCTCGGTAATCTACTTAAAAATAACTTTTAAATCTCTTTAAAAAGTCTATGAAATATTTCTCAATTCATAATCACAAAGATATGAAGTATTTAACAACTTAAATTGAGATAAACATAAATTATGTGGACCAAATCATTAGGGATATTAAAATACATGTACCATATCTTTAATAAGATCAGATCCTCTAAATCTCTCCCTTGGAATCATAAAATAAAAAAATAAAAAGGCTATTTTTTTAGCCGGAGACCAAGTTTCTCGAAATTACAACCGAAACAATCGGTTGACCAACCCTTGGTGTTTGGTTGACCGATTGATACAACACTGAAACCAAGCCAAGGCTTCATAGACAGTCGGTTGACCGATGTCACCAAATCAATTTATCAATTGATGAAGAGAGTTACCCTAGCCAAACTTCAACCCAATCGGTTGACCGATTTCCTACCAATCGGTTGACAGATTGTTTCAGAGCATTTTCCTACTAAAATATCAAATCCAATCGATTGACCAATTGCTTTAGAGCCCCACTTTGCCAAAACCTCAAACTCAATCAATTGACCGAATTTTCCTATCCAGTTGACCGAATGTTATAGGGTGGTCCAATTTAGCTCCGAGAAACTCACTACTTGAAACGGTTAACCGATTTCATCAACTCGGTTGACTGCTTGCTTCAGGATGGTTATTTCCCTCACCAATTCTAGTCCAAAACCCACTGTTTGATTCAATTAACCGACTGTTTTTCTCGGTTGACTGAATTGACCCTAAAATTCAACTTTTTATACTTTAAACCTTATTTTCAGTTAGGTCAATTATCATTTTCAATTTCACATAAGGAGCACATATCAAATATTTAATTAGGATCCTAAATTCTATCATGTCAATATCAAAACACACATAAAAGAAAACTCATTTAATAGTGTCGTGTGTGATCCTAATTCGGGTTGCATTAAGAGTATAAAAGTATATAGTTGTTTTCACCTAATTTCTTCAAGGTCTTCATAGCTCTTAATTTCTTCAATGCATCCATCTTTTCAATCTTAACCTTTTCTTCATGATGTATTCAACATAATCAAGGAACTCTTTTCTAAAATACTCAACAAACACATTAGTTCCACCTAAAATATCAACACTTAATTGTTCTTCAAAACCTAGGGATCAACAAATCCTTTAGCTGAGTCATGGACAGGAGAACATTTTATCATATTCGGCTTCACTCACAAAGTTCGCATTTTACTTTGGCCCCAGTTTAGGAACTGATTATATTTAATAACCGTCTTGTCATCCTCAACTGTGAATTGAGGAGAGCTTGTTTAAATTGTGGATTCCCTCATGAGATCCACTTGTTGCATGTCTCCAACAACGAACTGGGGGCATACTCTCTCTAAATAAATAAACTCTTAAAATTAACAAAAATCATACCCACCTGACCCCAGCCATAGGTTGGGGCATATTTAATTCTATTTCCAAGTTTGTCGCCCCAGTTATGGACTGGGGCACATTTTAATTTCTTTTACGATGTCCTTCAAACCTATTCTCTAGTCACAAGTGAGGACACTACTCTTGAATATTATAATTCACAAAATAAATAAATGAAAAATAATTTAAATAAAAAATAGATGAAAATAAAATGAAACTTTAATTGCTGCTACGAGAACCATCATTTGTTGGCATCAGTGTCAAACTAAGATGGCACCCCTTGGAATCAGTTTCTCTAACCCAGAACCTTTTTCTACCAAATTGATTTACATCTTTTTTCTTTTCATTCTTCACTATAAGGGGGGAATTTGTTTACATGATTTTGTCACGTTCTTCACTATAAAGCGGGAATTTGAATTTGATTTACATGATTTTGTCTCATTCTTCATTATAAGGTGAGAAGAGATTGGGCCGACATAGTTGTGTTCACATTCTGAACAGTATATGGGACATTCATGTTCTCCTCAACCTTCTATTACGCAGGAATTCAAATTTGATGTACAGGTTTTTGTCCCGTTCTTCACTATAAGGTGGGAATTTAAAATTTGATTTACAAGGCTTTTCTATTCTTCACTGTAAGGCGGGAATTTAAATTTGATTTACATGGTTTTTTTTTGTTTTTTTTTTGGGTATTTACTATTTGGCAAAAATTTGAATTTTATTTGCATACATGTTCTCATCGAACAAACTTTAACTCATGTTTAAAGAGACAAATTTGCACCTTAAATTTCTCATATTTAATTTTTGCATATTGTTTTAAATAAGGAAATATAAAAATATCGACAATTGGAAGGAATTTTGGCAAGAAATAAAATTTTGAGCCAAAATTTTTAAAAGATAATTCAGGATCAACTTGATTAAATTAGAAGTGAATTTCTATAAAATATCATTTTCAATATAATTAATTTTGGATTCCACCTTTTAATTTTAAGAAATTTTTCCAATTACACCTACTTTTTATTTTTACCCAAAAACTATATTTTCCACCAGTTTCGTTAAATTGACAGCAAATTGCATATTAATTTTTAAAATTGATAATTCCAATTATATATTGGATATTTTAATTTCATGTTTTACATTTCAATACTAAGAAAACAAAATGGCATTTTATTGATAAAATGTGCCCAAAACCCCAAATTCACTTCATATCCACCGCCCATGAATAAGGAGCCTTGGGATTCCAAATTAGAGTGGATTTAGTCATCTTAGGAGTCTCCCAAGAAATTTCCTTCAACAAAAAGACTTAGTGGGGTGAGTTTTAATAGTCAAACACTCAATACCAAAAGTAGAGGGCCTAAAAGGTACTTAGCTTAGTAGTCAAGGAGCTCCCACTGGTGTTTTGTATTGTATTGAACCCTCCTCCCCCCAGAGGGTGCAATAGGTTGTGCACGTCTAAAGAGGTAGTTGGTCAGGCAAAACAAATTGCATTACGCACTCAAGAGGACGCAAGGCACATATTTAGCCTATAAAATGGTAATTTAGGAAAGTTTTATGTCAAATCTGATTAAGGTATTTTTCTTGGATATGCTTCAGATTGTAAGGTATATAGAGTATATAATAAAAGACCTTTAGTTGTAGAAGAACCTATATATATGTTTTCTTTGAAGAGGCTAATTCATTTGTGTCGAGAAATGATTTGGATGATGATGATGATACAGGTATAATGACAAAATGAAAGGATAAAATAACTTAATTGAGAAAAGCATCATCAGATCCTCCTGAAAAGTCTCCACCGAATGAGGAATTCACTACCCCACAAGCTACAAAGACTATTTCAAGTCATTCGATAAAGGAAATTATCGATAGCTTTGAAAAGGGTGTAAGTACTAGATCTTCCCTTATATATATTATTAATCTTGTATTTATTTCTTATATTGAGCCTAAAATGTTGATGAAGCTTAACCGATGAATCATGGATTTCAATCATGCAAGAATTACTTCAAATTGACAAAAATAAAGTTTGGTCTCTAATTCTTAGACCTGAATTTCATCCTATTATTGGAACTAAATGGGTATATCATAGTAAAAATGATAGGAACAATAATTAAAATAAAACAATATTATACTCACAAGGCTATAATCAAGAAGATGGCAAATGTGGACACTGCATTTTGTCACGCCCGTTTTTGCATTTGATAAAAGTGTCGGATCTAAAGTGAAAATTCAAACAAATTTTAAATTGTGGTTAAAGGGATGAATTCAGGCCTTATATTCACGTATTTAATTTTTACATAATGTTTTGAGAAAAGAAAAATACAAAAATTCGACAATTTGAAGAAATATGGTAAAAAAACAATATTTTGGGCTAAAATCAAAATTTCTAAAAGTAAATGGGTGACAAAATTAATTAAATTGAAAGTTTATTTTCATATAATATCATTTTTAATGTAGCTAATTTCAGTTTCCACTCTTTAAATTTAAGAAATTTTACCAATTCTAACTACTTTTCGTTTTAGCCCAAAAATTGTGTTTTGTCGTCAAATTGACGACCAATTGAGTCTTCATTTTCAAAATTTAACAATCCAATATAAAATTGGATAGTTTAATTTATTTTTATCATTTTAAATTCACAAAAAAAAATATATACAAATTTAATTGACAAAAAGTGGCTAAAGCACAAAATTCACTTCATATACACTTCTCGGGAATAAGACGGAGTATTGGGATTCCACATTGGAGTTCCTTCAGTCACCTTGTTTGTAATCCAAGTAATTACCCTTAATGGTGTGACTTAAGTAAGTTGAAAAATAAATTCAACTACTTAATTCCCAAAATAGGGGCTAAAATGTATATTTTCACAAAATAGGGGGTAGTTGTCCATCAAAGGACAACTACCAGCGCCTGTCAGGGGGCTTGCACAATCCCCAGGGTGCGCTCCATGGTAAGTGCACATATCCCAGTCCTTGTAAATAAGGGTGCCCTCCCCACCATTTTTCTCGCTAATTCACTTGTAATCTCTTGCATGCTCTCTATATACTAGCAAGTAGACTTTTTCTCTTTAGAAAATCTCTAAAAAAAGGTTAGGAAAAAATAGTTTTAGAAGCCTTAGAAAAATCTCTACAAAAAAGAGATCAAAAGACAAAGAAATAAAAGAAGAAGAAGGAAAATGAAAAGGAAACAAAATGAAAAACTTCTTCCATTAAGCAAGTTAAGTTCCCTAAATCTCCTTACACACATTTTTCTAGTTTTTTCCTATCAGAAAGGGGACAAATAAACCGATCACAACCTAAAAAAAATAATTTCAAAGAAAACACTAAAACAAGTTTATTTTCTTTCATTTATATTTACCGTTATAACAAATATTTCAGGCCACCGGGATTTTTGAAAATTATTTTTACTTTAGAAATGGCGCAAATTGTGACTCAAAAAATAGTTGGTTTCAACCAGAGATTTCTTAAAGTTTGGGGATCGGTGATGCTTAGAGTAGGTGTTAGGCACCCCAAGACACCCGTGTAAAAATGTTACCTAAATTTAAATAAATCTTTAAATTCAAAACAAGTCAAAATATTTTTTCGGATTTTGTTAACACATTAATTCCCAATTTTATTATATGTATTTTTATGTTTATTTTATGTAAAAAGAAATAAAAACATTTTAAAGTAACAACAAATAAAACACAAAATAAATAAATAATAAATGTCTCCCTTTTAGACCGCCTATCAATTATGGAAAAATCAACAAGTATGGCCCCCGGGGGAATTTTAATTGTTTAGTTAAGGATGTTTGACAAAATTAGTGAGCATTTTTTAAAGATAAAAAAAAATAGTAAAATATTTTAAGAAAAAATATTTTATTGGAATGTGGAAAACCATGTGTTTTAAATAAGAAAATATTTAAAAAAAAAAAAACAAAAGTTTTAATTATAAAAAAGCACAAAGTATGTAAAAAAATATTTATTGACGGAAATAATTTAGAAAAACAAAAATATTTCAAGAATTTTCTTTTGGAAATTCTTAAAATAAATATTTTTTGTTAAGAAATACGTTACAAATTTAAATTCGACATAATTTGAAAAAAAAGGTTTAAAATAAAATAACAAAAGGTTTTTCGAATATACATTTTTTATAAAAAACATATTGTAGGAAAATAAAATTAAGTTCTTGGGAATGAAAACATTCTAGAAAAACTAGGGAAAAGATTTTTTTTTTAAAAAAATAATTTAAAAAGGTTCTTGAAAAACAACAACAATCTTTTTTCTTTAAGAACTTTGTTTAGGAAAATATAAAATAAAAAAAATCATTTTTTTTTACACAATAAAAAAAAATAAAAACAAAAACTTTCTTTTTCATGAACAATTTAGAAAAAACATTTTTTGAAAAAATAAGAACAAGTTAAAGAAAACATGGTTTTTTGTAAAACCTTGTGAAAGACATATTTTTGAAAAACGCGTAATAACTTTTTGTAAGAATCATTTTTCCAAAAAAAAAAAAAAAAGGTTTTTTTAAAGACAACATGTAAAATACTTTAGAGAAAACAACTTTAGAAAAATACTTTTAAAAGACATCAAGTTTAGAAAAAATACTTTCTAAAGACATTAAATTTAGAAAAATATTTTTTAAAGACATTAAGTTTAGAAAAATACTTTTTAAAAACATTCACCTTTTCAAGAAGAAACTTAAAAATCATTTCTAAGAAAATTGATTTTTTTTTAAGAGTAAAACACCAAAGTTACTTTTGTAAAGAAAATTTTCTATGTAAAACTCCTTTTTCTCTTTTTATTTTTTCTCGTTTTTTATTTGTTCAAGGAAAAACAAGGAAAAAACATGAACTAAATGAATGAAATGCATTTTTAATTCTTCTCAAAAACACCACAATCAAACTAACTTGCTTATACAAGGTTAACGTTATTGTTTGATTTTTGTTAGTAAAAAATAAAAATACACACGCGCGTGCGCCCAGACACACACACACACACATATATATGACCAGTCATATTCATAACTAAGAAGGAGAAACTATTTTTGAAAAAGGCACACATACTTATCATGTAAGAAATAAAAGGTCTCCATTTATTCCATCTTTTAGCCGCAAGGGTCTTGACACAGATTTATATAGGGTCAGTCCGAAGACTCAACTTACAGATATATATATATATATATATATATATAGGGCATCAATCCATGACTTGAGACTTATTGTCAGTCTATGATCCAAACTAAAAGAAAATAAAAAGGATGCCAAGTTAGAGTTTGAGACTTAATATCAGTCAAAGGCCTAGGCAAAAAAAAATGTCAGGCCAGAGTCTGAGACTTTATACCAGTCAAAGGCCTAGACAAAAAAAATAAAAAATAAAAAAAGACTAGAGTCTGAGAGTTAATACTAGTCAAAGGACTAGGCCGAAAAAAGGAAGGAAAAAAATAAATCTGCTAGGCTATGGTATGAGACTTAGTACCAGTCCATGGCCTACGCTAAAAGAGGGGGTCGAAGAAGACTTACCTAACTTAGGGGAGTAGTCTTTCCCTAAGTGTTTTACCTTCTTCTTCTTCTTCTTCTTCTTCTGCTTCTTCTTCTTCTTTTTCTTTCTCTTGTGTTTGGTTTTCTTCTATAGTTTCTTGAATTCTTTGTAAAAGAGTGTCAAGATGGTATTTTGAGAGATTTTTAGAGTCCTTTTGAGAGATTTTGAGAGGTATAACGCTTAGGAATTAAGCAAACCCGAGAGGATATTTGATCTTAGAGAGAGAGTTGAGATTAGTATATGTTCCTTAAAAAAAAAAGGCCCCAACTTATAGAGATCTAGTTGCCTATGCTTTTATGAATGCACAGGTAAACCAACAAGCATTTAATGCTCCCTGACTGATGGGGGGCAACCCCCTTAGGGCAAAATCATTACATTTTAGACCTCTCTAAATAGTATAGTGTGGAAAATCTTCCAAAGTGCCTCATTTAATACACCCTACTTACAGTAACGACCTTAGGTTGCTCCCAATTGGCTATAACCACTCCCAAGAAGCATACAATGCTTTGTCTTATTCTCAGGGGTGTGCTCATTGTGATTTTAGTGTTTTGGGTACCCATTTGTCTAATTAAAGGTTTATTAATTGATCTTTTGGGAATTAAAAATTGAAACATGAAATTAAACTATGAAAAATATTATTTACAAGTGCAATTACTAAAAATAAAATATTTTTGGTTATCAATTTGATAAAATCGATAAAAACGAAAGTTTTTTGGGTCAAAACGTAAAGTAAGTGTAATTGATGAAATTTCTTCAAATTAAAGGGTAGAATAAAAAAATTAAACATATTAAAATTAATATCCATGGAAATACACTTTTAATTTTGTCATTTTAGTCCCGGATTTACTTTTAAAAAATTTCAATTTGACCCCAAACTTTTGCTTATACCAAAACTCAATCAAATTGGCAATTTTTTATGTTTTTCTTGTTTTTATCTTTTTGCAATATTAAAGTGAATTCTAAGGCAAAAATTTATCTCTCTTTAACCTCGATTTAAAGTTTGTCTGAATTTACACTTTAGACCCAAAAAAAAATTAAAATTAAAAATGAGCAGGACGAAATGCGATATCTATAGTTTTTATAAAGTGTTAAATTATAAAAATATTTTCAATAAAATGTTTAAGTGAATGGTTTTGACACCAAAAATAATGGATTTTCTGGTCAATTCGATTAACCAACGAAATTGGTCGGTCGACTAATGAAAACAGTAGCTTGAGAGAGTTAAAAAAGTGAACCTACTAACCAATTCAATCAACCGACTAGATAGGTCGGTCGACTAACGAATCTAGTAGATGAAACAAAGAAATAAGGGAAACCCTCTAGGCAATTCAGTTAATCGACGATGAGGTAGGTCAACCGACGGGAGTTGGTGCAACAGTTAGAAAATTGACCGTTGCAAGGGCGGTCAACCGAACTGATGGAGTCAGACAGTCAAAGTTTGACTATTTCGATTTTTTAATCCAAATCTCATTTTTTTAAACGTTTAAAAGAGATATTTTTAAGGGATTTGAGTATTTTATTATTATATATCACATATTACTAAGATCCTATATATTTGGTCCATATATAAAATTATTCTTTGAATTAAATTGGCAAAACTACTTCATATCTTTAAATATTTTGAATATAAAAAGTTTTGGGGATCAAATTGAGCTTTTCTAAAAGTATTTTTAAATGGAATACACCTATTTTGATAGTATATGATATATTGGGCCTTAAATTGATATTTTTTGTCTTATAATTTGAAAACTAGTCGTTATTGATTTAGTAAAAAGTCTATATATGGAGACTTGTGTTTTAAAAATTAAGTAATCAAGTCATACCCTACCACAAACCCCACGCCCTGGGTAGGCGTAATCTTGATTTGGTGTTACCCAACTAATAACAAATATACCTAATTGTTACATAACATAGATTTTCAAAAATATATAAATATTTTTTCGAATCAAAATTCAGTGGTTATACACAACCGATTATTCTGTAACAAAACTACAAAAGGTCCAACTCACTCGATTCCAACAGTTGTACTAACAGTCTCATAAATAAACACAACATCTTCTAACTCTACCTATCGCCAATAGTTGACCCGTTTCTAGCGGAGGTACCAGAGATAAAATATTTTAACGGTGTACTGTCTTCATAATATAAAAATAATTTATGAATCAAACATAATTATCAAACACCACTTTTAAAATATAATATAACCATACCCACTAAGCAATATCAAATCCATATATCATAACAATTGAATATAAATCAACCAATCAAATTGCTT
Source organism: Eucommia ulmoides (assembly GCA_016647705.1). NCBI lineage: Eukaryota > Viridiplantae > Streptophyta > Magnoliopsida > Garryales > Eucommiaceae > Eucommia > Eucommia ulmoides. Next base: position 17,203,139 of record CM028338.1, on the reverse strand, counting down.
TTATATAATAAATTACCACAAACATACTTCTCTTACTAGCTATAGGATCGTTTAACCTCACGATCAGGAGTTATAACGGTATCGTAACTTGTACAACTGTGTAATCTAATGTTGCCATCAGTATCAAAGCTACTCAATATCTCCAATGGTAGGAGTCAACATGTGGTATAAACCCCCCATATCATAATGATAATCAGTATTATCATCATCAACAACAATAATATATATCAACCACCTGCAAGACTTACCCTCCTTTCAAGTCACAACACAACGTCCTACAGAATATGCCTTCCTTTTATGACCAATAACATCCCGCAGGATATGCCCTCATGTCGGGAAACCACATTATAGCATAATATTATAATAATAAAAATACTTTCCGCAATCAACTTTTTACTTGATTCATCTAACATTATAAAATAGTTTATTTTAATAAATCTTTTCTTTTCACAATTTAGTATGAAAATATAATTTGGCAATTTACATAGAAGATGATACACTCACCTCGAAAATTTACGTGCTATTTGGCTATCATTGAAATACAGCTGTAGTCGGCATCACCTGTGAACCTAACAACGACAATGCCTAAATTAAGAATTTATCTAAATAAATCTAATATGAAATGTATTGCCTGATAATAAAATGTAATTTTTTTTTCGATTCCCAAATTTTTCTAATTATATAAAATTTACTATAATTAGACGTTCTATTTTCACAACCCATTAGTAATTATACAACTAAAACATCATAGTTACATTTACAAAGTTTATCAATTAATAATTTAATTGCAGCAGAAATATTAAGTGATTATTAACACTATTACTAATCAATCGAATACAAAAATTTATTATTCTAATCAAATTTACAAATTTTTATTTTAAATTAAATTCCTCAAAATTTAAATATTTCTATTTATGAATATAAATTCACTATATTCCCCAAACCCACGTATGTATGTATATTTTATTTCAACATTATATATATATATATATATATATTTTACATTAATATATATTATATTATTTACACCAAGTACCCTAAAGTATTAATTATATTTTAAAAAATTTTAAATTATATTTTACATAACATAATAATCCCAAAAGCTTTAAAATATTAAATCTAAATTAACATGTGAACCCCTAAAATTTATAATATGAAATTTAAATGGCACATTAGACCCCTATTATTTTTTAAATATTATAAAATAAAATTAAAAATATACTAATGCAAAGATTGGACCTTACAAATCAAGAATAATAAGCCTTTGCTATTAAAAGAAAGTGATTTACACCGAGAAAAGTTTTTAGATTTGAATATGATATTGACAGAGTTCTTGATTGAGGCGCAAAAAAGTTTTCATCACTAGTCTTTGTTCTACACTGAGCTATCGTAATTATTTTCAAGAAATCCCGGTGAGACCTTTCTAAGTTAATTAAAGTGTTTTCTTAGATTATTTATTTGATTACTTAGATTAAGTGTTTTAAAAAAAAATCATTTTCAAATCTAGTATATTGAAAATCTTTTAAAACGATTTTAGTTGTGAAAAATGATTATTTATTATATGTGCTTTAAATTGATTAAAACAAATTTATTCTTTATGTAGATTCTATCAGATAGTTTTCAGGACATTAATTGAGCATAAATTGTTTTGAGGTGATAGAAGCTTATGTGGGAAGAAACTTGTGAATTTTTTGTATTTTACAAATTTGAGCAGATTAGACATATTTGGGACGATGTCTAATCAGGGTAGTTAGGGTTAATCTTTAGCCTGAGAAAAAAATTAGGGCTGGATCTTTAGTATGTGAAAAAATTAGGTTAATCTTTAGTCTTTTAAAGATTAGGTTTTGATTCTTACTGTAATAAAATTATGTTAGTCTTTAGTTGGAAAAAAAAAAATAAGGTTCTTCCTAAACTTGTGAAAATGATAAGTGTAATAGTGTAAGAGTGTAAAGGTTTGATTCTGAGCCTACAAAAAGAATTAGGTTAATCTTGAACTTGTGAAAATAATTGTAAGAGTTTGGTTCCTACCTGAGACAGGAATCAAAGTTAGTGGATTGCGAAATCCCTATGTATCTCGGGGGATTGGACATAGGTAACAGTAGATCACCGAACCAAAAAAAATTGTTGTGTACTACATTGTTATATTTCTATTATTTAGGTGTGTACTTAGTTAAACACATTTCCGCTACTTAACAAGATAATAATCAATTAAGAAAATTAATAACTTGTGTTTGCTTTAATTGTGTAAATTTTTGCCACTACCAAATTCACCCCCTTTTAGGTATATCTTTAGGCCAACAGGGATGTTATTAATTGCTCTTTCGAATCCTCGTGCAAAGGATTTGGTTTGAGTTTGTAATAACCTGAACTTGGTGTTTCTGAGTTCTTTTTTCTTTTTAACCCAAGACTAGATGATCTTGTTTTATGGCCACCATTTTGGTCCTATGTTTAAGACTTTCCTCCTATTAAATCTTCCCATTTGGCAATGTTTGGCAACGAAGTTGTCATTTTTTCCAGAATATTGGTACCCTATTTTTCGGAGAACTTTCCAATTGTTGGCTAATTTTCTCAAGAATCATCCTCATCTAAATGAGCACATAATTTGTTAGATTTTCCCATTTATTTTTTAGGGCTAGAGCCTGGTCAAATTGTAGACTCAATTGTTCCAAGTTAGAAGAGGTCTCTCAATAACTTTATCCTATTAGGATAAACCATATATACAATCTCGATTGTTATGTTTAGAATTTATTTCAATAAAATAATCTCAAGTAGATAAATAATTAAGAAACACAACTATGGCATTTCACATATCACCATTTATGTATTATATGGTTACCAAGATACTGGGATATTCAGTTAAAATGGCTTAAATTTTAATGGTAATTAAAATAAATAAGATCGTAGACATTTGGTAATTAATATCCTAAATATTTCTAGTTGTAGGATTATTAAATTGGTACTTAACAATTCAATTAGATTACCATGTGTCATGTTTTCTCTATTAAAAATAGTAAATCTAAGAACCATTAGCATAAGATACTAGAACAATCACATGGGAACTTGTTAAGCGTAATAAGGACCTGAACGTGATCATATTTGATATTTTATGATGGTAACTTCGCTTAATATCAATAAAGAATATCAAAGTTGTAATCGTATATGTGATCTTTTAACTTAAGGTATTGTTTGTCGTGTATTTGTGTTCCAATACCTTGATATTGATAAATCTATCGTCCTTGCCACGATCTTGAAAGGTACTCATTGGTGTAGTGAATCATATATACATGCATTTGAGTATGCAATAGAGGATTTATCGCCATTAGCAAAGCATGGATAATATTCTATGTAATTGGATATGATTTAATTCTGCTGTATCTTTGGGCAAAGTACTGTGATTATTAGAACTAGATTCTAATTAGCACATATCATTGAACTCGGGTTTTGACATTATTCATGCTCTATTAGTTATTTCAGGCAATAGAGATAGAGAGATCTAATTGCACTGTAATTACAACTAGATAGATTTTCCAAATTAAATTCTTGTCAATTGAATACAATTATGTCATGTCAATAGAAGTTAACCATGGTTAATGAAAATGCCATAAAGAAATGGTTTCTTTGCTGATGCAAAATTGAAATTGTTCTAATTATTTAATCAATGGGTAAAACTATTGCCTAAATTTTACATTCCAACTTTTGATGTGAACATAATAGGTCACCGAACAAAGAATGGTTGACATCTTAATAATATGTCAGAAAGAATAGAGAATCCATACCTTAAACCTATATGATATTTAACCTGAGAGACTATCATTGCCACCCCACATAAGAGTAGTGATCCTCTTCTCTTCCTCCCCTACCTTGTTGTTACACTTGTGTTTTTTATTGTTCGTTATCACAAATTACCAGAAGCTGATTGAAAGCTCACCCCTTCTATTCTTTTTTAATTCTCTAGTTCTAAAATACCAATATCAATATATCTTTCAGTGGATACCATTAGAAGCAAGACAAATGTGTTGCTATTAGGAGATACACAGTCGCATGAAGATCATGGACAAAAAAGATTTAACAGTGATGGACAACTAGCTAGTTGTTGAAGCACTCTTCAATGGTAATTAATCTATCCAACTAGATTTATTATTTTATTATTTCTGTGTGTATCATTGATTGCTTCAAAGTTAGAAAATTAAATTGTGAAAAGAAAAATACATTTTTTAAATTCCATTTCGTTGGCATAGGCTTAGGTTACGTTTGGTAACCGTTTCTGTTTCCATTCCAACAGTGGGATGGGATGGGATGAAATGAGAATTTTGTTTTCTTCTTGGGAGTAAAATCGCGTTTGGTAACGATAATTTTTTTTTTGTTTTGGGAAGAAAATTGTGTTTAATAACGATTTTATCCTAAAATCTTTTTTTTTTTTTTTGGCCGGATGGCAGTGGTGCTATCGTCGGCCGAACGGCGGTGGCTCCAGCATTGACGATGGCAGGACGGTAATGGTGCCGGCGCTGGCGATGGTCGGACAGCAATGGAGCCGGCGATGGTCGGACAGCAGTGGCAGGTGGATAACAGTGGTCGGAAAGTTTCCGGCCGGACGGTGGCTGGCGAAGGCGGACGGGGGCGGACGGTGGTCGGCCGGCGGGTGAACAGTGACTGTGTGTTTTGGAAATGGAATAAGAATAATGAGAAACAATTTTTTTTTGTTTCTCATTTCTTAAGAAAAAAGTGGGCACAATTCTCAAATGGGAATGAAATGGAAACGGAAACAAAAATTACTAAACGTTATTCCCAAACAGAATTCCCAAAAATCTGGAAATGGGATGAGAATTTTTGGAATGAAAACGGTTACCAGATGGGGCCTTAGTTTCCGTTTATATCCCTTTTGATTTCTTGTTTTTACCTTGGAATTATGTCCCATCAAACATGCCAAAAAATATGTGTGACCTTATAATTAGTTAAAGAATTCTAGAAATGATTTTTCAGTTTAAAAAATGATGATTTTGATCACTAGACGATTGTTGTACGTCAAAAGACTTGTTATGAAAAGATGGACACAGAAAGAAACTGTAAAAACAATTTAAGTTCCTTTGGGGAGGGGGAGGGATTGATTTTGAAGTTGTTGTTTACTTTAGAAAACCATTTTGAAAATTAGGGGAATGTTTGATAATACCTAAATTTTAATTGCTAAAATTACAAGTACTGCATTTATTAAATATTGAATATATTAAGTATTCAATTTTTTAATATTTTCAATTTTAAAAAATTATTTTTGTTCAAATTTTTATTTATAAAATAATTTTACAATTTTATTTGTCTAAAATATTCTCTCTAGACAATTTTTTTTATTTTTTTCAATCAATATTTTATCTCTATAATTTTTTTTATATAATTTTTTTCGTGAGATTTTAGTTTATTGATATAAAATGTTGGTTGTGATAATTAGATATTTTTAAGATATTAAGTGATAAGAACTAAAAAACAAATTAAATGAATCACATATCATTTAAAAATTTGAATAATTTTTAAGTAAGGCCATGTTTGATAAAAAAAAATAAGCACTTAAAACTGAGTAAATTAAGTACTTAATTAATTAAGTGTGTTTGATAAATGTAATGAAAATTACTTAATTAATTAAGCTAACTTAAAAATTAAGTGAAATATTAAGTTAAAAATTCAGCAAAACCCCCCTTGCTTATTTTATATTACAGAAAGCGCTCAGAAGTTTTGAAATTAAAAACAAAATTGAAATTACCATTTTGCCCTTAGAATGTAGGGCTTCTTCTGTTCAACCTCACACAATATCGAGCCTCCTTCTTCGCTGTTCTGCAAAGCGGCGATTTTGACGACGAGCTTGGAAGAGGAGTGACGGCAGAGGTGACGAGCTTAGAACAAAGCTTCAACAAGGTATTTTCTTCTTCAAATCTATAGTTTAGGGTTTAGGGTTTTAGATCAACGAGATTTGAATTTGTTTTTTAGATCTGAATGCATTCCTGATTTCGTTTCTTCATAAATCGTCCTTCATAGATCTGTTTTTCTATTTTGAAATCTGAAATTTTTACTTGATATTTGAGATTTGCCTCCTCGATTCATCAATCGCTCCTGGTATTGTGCATTTTGTTCATCATTTTTTATTATTTTCAGTGTGTATGTATGTAAATGTATACCCTTGCCTATGATTGTGTTGCATTTTAGTGGGTTCGATGTTTCGTCTCCCCCATTATTTTTGGAGTGTATCGTCTGCTTATTGTATGACTTGATTAGGATGCATCCCAAAAAAGATTATCAAGTTTTGTCTGTGTATCAATCGAACGGTTATTATTTATATTAGCAACCGGTGAATATCCAATTTTAAAATTCCCATGCTTCACAATATGATTAGTTGTGTAAACTGTATAATTTATTGGGTAAATGCTTATAGGAAGATAAGAGTAGTTCTAAATGCTAGCAGTTTATAAATTTTCTCTTTGAACAAACCAACAAGGGGAAAAGAGATGCCATACTCATTGAAAACTCATAACTTTTTTGTTTCATGAGGTTTTATGATCATGAGGAAGTTTTCTTTTAAGTTTCTTCTGACTTTTTGCAAGTAAATGACACTTGAGCTGAAGTGACAATCATGTTTTCAAGTTGCTGACAACTTTAATCATTCGGGGAAGGGATTTAAGTTGTTCAATAATTTTCGCTCCTGGTATTGTGCCTATTTAACTGTGTTCTTCAATTTTCACCTTCCGAGGTTGTTTTTATGTTAATTTTCATTTTTGTTTTTTGGCAATTATTGAAGCTTTGCACTGTTTCATCATTTGAGTATAAATGGGTGTTGTAATTCGGTGGCTCTGAGAAATTTTCAAACACTGATATGAATGGGTGTTGGATGGGTAGTTGGTCCGTTCTAGTATAGATTACACATGGAAACTTTTCAAAAAGTCTCCTTAGAGCATTAAATATCAACTTATGATAGAATCCTTTCCTGCTTTAGGGTATCCCAATGCATTAACATAGCAATCGATTAAACATTATAATGAATAATTGCAGATAGAACAATATGCACTAATACTTCTCTTTTGTTGTCCACTATCACAATGAAGAAGTAGGTATGTCGACTAATGATGCTAGAGCTAGTTGGAAAGATCCAGAACAATATAAACTTTTCCTGGATTTATGTCTTGAAGAATCGAACCATAACAAGAAATCTAGTGGAACTCTTAGGAAAGAAGCGTGGGAAAATATAGCAAAGAAGATTGTCGAGAATTTTTTTTTGTCTTAACTCAAAAGCAAATGAAAAATCAATGGGACTATATGAAGAAGAAATACCAAACATGAACCAAACTAATGAAAAATACCGGTTATAGAGATGATCTATTGACGAACACGAAGAATTGGAGTGCCGAGTAATGGAACGCATACTTAAAGGTAACACGAAGTACGATATTATTTATCAAATATATATTTAAATTACATAATAAAATAATAACTTATAAATGAAAAATATAATGTTGTACAAGACAATCCAGAAGCTAAACAATTTCGATATGTTGGTCTGCAATATGCTGATGAAATGAAGGCGTTGTTTGATGGTATAACAGCGATATGGGAAGCATCATGGGGTCCTTCTAGGATAGGATTACCTTCCGATGATGTCCAGTATTCATCAACGTCTCAATCTATCGGACGCGAACAAATTGACCTAGAGAGTGATTCTATACCTTCATCTTCAAAAGCTAAGCGTTAGAAGAAGATGAAAAGTGATGATATCGATAAACAGCTACAAGTTGTTTTGTAAAGCTTAGAGAAATTGGATAGACCTACCATGAAAGAGTGTAATGGAGCTTTGGATAGTATGACAACGCTCCAAATGGATGAACCTTTATATATTGCGGCGCTAAGTATCTTTTGTGAGAGTCAATCACATCAAGAGCAATGAATGACCTTAGTTCAAAAACCCAAAGAAGTTAGAATCAATTGGCTAAAGATGAATGCGAAGAAATTAGGATTGCTTTTAATGTGGCGGATTTTGAATTATCTTTTGTTTAACTTCAACTATGAATTTTTATGTTAATGTAGTATTTGGATTTATAAGTATTTGCGTATTTGCTTAGTGATTTTAATATGTGACTCATTTTGTGTGTGTGTTTTTTTTTTTTTTTTTTTTAAGGTTTTATATATATGTGATGTTTGACTTTTTATTTCAATGAAATATTTTTAGCCGATGATTAAAATACTTTATTTTTGTTACAAAATGAAAATAAAGAATTCAAATATCGTTTTGAAGAAAGTTGCAGTTCTTCTATTAATGAAAAAAATCAGAAGAAATAGAAGAAAACTCGATACCGATTCCTCTCTTAGTGGAAAATTATATGTAGAAAAAATTGTTAACAGAAATGATTCTCATTGTCTCGAAATGTTGAGGATGAAGATTGATTCATTCATAAGGTTGTGTACCTACTTCGAAAATAAAGGATGGTTAAAAGATAGTCGTTACATTTCCGTTAAAGAGAAAATGGCAATATTTCTCTTAATTTTAAGTCACGATTCAAGAATTCGTTCTGTGAAGAGAAGATTCAACCATTCAACTCAAACTATACATAAAATTTTCCATGAGGTATTGGATGCAATGATATATTTTTCTTAATAAATGATCATCCCGACAACAAGTAATGAGAGTTCAAATCAACATCATCAACGCCTTAGGCAAATATTTCAGGTAAAATATCTAAATTGTTTGTTTAATAGTTGATTTTGATGTTTTGTTTAAATTAACCGATTCTTTTTAAAGAGTGTTGTAGGAGCACTTGATGGAACTCTTATTCATGCGGTTATTCCTCCTGATAAGCAAGTTCCATTTAGAGGAAGAGGGAGATGACAGTGTTATCAAAATGTGCTTGCGATATGTGACTTCGATATGATTTTTACATTTTTATGGGTTGGTTGGGAAGGTGTTGCACATGACACAAGAGTGTTATTAAAAACTATGAATGATCCAGCGAACAATTTTCCATTTCCTTTACCAGGTAAATTCTTTTTATATTATTTTTCATATTAATTTAATTGTATAATACAATTTAGTATATTTATGAGTTATACAATTGAATAATATTTCTACATATTAATTATACAGATAACTGTTATTTATGCGATGCTGCATATACGCATACAAGGGGATTTATGGCGCCATATCGTAATGTACGATATTGGTTGTCTAACTTTAGGAGCAACGGTCCTAGAACGAAAGAAGAACTTTTCAACCATGCTCATGCCAAATTACGGAATGTAATTGAACAATCTTTTGGGGTTTTGAAAATGTGTTTTCCAATCTTGAAGTTGATGCTATCATATACATTTGAAGTGCAGAGAAATATTGTTATTGCTTGTGTAGCTATTCATAACTATCTTCGAAAAACAATTGTGACTGGTGATTTTTTCGACTAATTTACTAAAGGTTATGAAACAAATGAATCATCTGATGATGAAATAATTACTTCAGAAATTGAAACTAGAAGGGGAAGCAAGCAAGCAGATCAAGCATATATGATTAACTTGAGAGAAAGAATTGCAATTGAATTGTTTAATTCTCGAATTTAATTTTTTTTTTTTTTGTTGAATTTTATGTTATTGTTGACTTGTGATAATTTATTTATTTGAATTTTTTAGTATATTATTGGTGTTTTTATTTTATTGTTTTATTCTCTATTTTTATTTATTTTATTTTTTGTAAAATCTTGATTCAAGGGCAATTATGTAAATTAAACATTTTTCAGCAATTCAAATTTTGCACTTATCAAACAAATAAAAACAATTCAGTACTTAAATTTTCAACACAATTTATCAAACAACCTTTTTAATTTTTCAGCACTTAATTTTCAGCACTTAAAAATTAAGTCATTATCAAACAGGCCCTAAGTCTTATATTTTAAGTGATTGATTAATTTTGTTATCAAATGCATTTAATTTGATAAATACTTAATGCATTATATTTTAAGTGCTTAATTGCATTATCAAACGAAGCCTAAGTATGACAAAAATAAGTAAAGCGAGGCAATGATGAACTTGAAAGTAGTTAAACCATGATTAAAAATAAACCATAATTGGAAGTAGTACATGAGCGGGATTGAAAGCAACTTCTATCAAATGAACAACTTAAAAAAATACTAGAAGAATCTCCTAAGTGTTTAAAATTGAAGGAAACCATAATTGAAAGTAGGAAATGAGCAAAATTGAAAGGAACTTCTATCAAATGAATAACATACAAAAAAGACTCTATGTTATTTCTCGAAGGATCTCCTATCTTTAAAGGAATCAGGTCTACTGTTCCATTACTTCTACTTCTGCTTCTAAGTTATGATAAGGAATGAAAAATAAAAATAAAAAATCAAGTAATTCAAGTCAAGTGTTTGATTTGGTGTGTTTTGCTTCGATATCTATAGACCTGTATTTTAATTGTTTTCTCATTTAGCTTTGATTCTAATAACCATCGTCTGTCACTACTAGCCTTTACCGTTCTTAGTCGTGAGACTCAACCTGCTTCGAAATATTTTCCCTATTCCTATCTTGCCAGATATTTTGGGTTAACCATATGTATATGTATATATGTATAATTAAGTAGGTCAATGTTTAAAAATGTATTTATGAGAATGACTATGATGAAAATGAATGGATCCAATTGCATTGCAAATTTCTTTTTTAAGAAAAATTTCAGTCCAAATATTTTCCTCCTCCACTTTCTATGCGGTTGAATTAAATTACATTTTCATCCTTTCAATATCTCTTAATTTATTTCGCACCATGATATTTTGATCTCATCATATTATTCCTAGAAGTTCTATTTTTAATTATAATTATACTTTCCGACCAATGCTATCATATTTAAACCGAGACCAAAAAAAATTTATCGATAAATTAAATATGCAATTATAGTCACTAAAATTTGCATGAAATAGCACTATTTCGAGCGTATAATTATGGAGCATAGATAAGATAACAAAAATACTAGGACAATTATTTTTTTAGAAAACAAAATTAAGTGTGGTAAATGTACATAATCTTAGGGCATGTTTGGTTAGTGTTCTTATCTCATCCCATTCCCAGATTTTTGGGATTTATATTCAAGAACACCGTTTGGTAAACCTATTTCTCATCCCAGCCCATCTCAAAACTTTAGAATTGATTCTTGATTTTGTGAAGAGGATGAGAAATATAAAAAAAAAAGATACGTTTGTCATTTCACCAATTGTTAGTGAGACCTTCTTCAACTCCTGTTAGCCACATTTTTTTCCCCCTCCAAGCAGCTATCTTCTTCATGGTTGTCATTGTTTGTCTTCTTCATGGCCATCGTCATTTGTCTTTTTCAACTCCGGGCCATCATCATTCGCTTGTCGCCGTCTTCCTCCTATTTGTCATTGTCTTTACCTTCCTCGCTATTGTCTTCGATTTCGATTTCGAGTAACAACACTGTAATCGAACAACATTGAAATTAGGGTTTCGATTTCGAGTAGTAATCGATTTCGAGTAACAACGATTTCGATTAGGGTTTTCATTTCGATTAGGGTTTCGATTTTGATTAGGGTTTAGGGTTTCGATTTCGATTTCAATTGGGGTTTTGATTAAGGTTTAAGATTTCGATTTTGATTAGGGTTTATGATTTCGATTTCAATTTAGATTGGGGTTTCGATTTCGATTTCGATTGTGGTTTCGGTTTCGATTGGAGTTTAAGATTTCAATTTCGATTGGGATTTAGGGTTTGATTACTTGATGATTTATTGATTGTGATTTAGGGTTTGTTCTTGATTTCTCAGAATTAGTGTTCTTGATTTTTGGGATAATATCGTTATCAAACGCGATTCTGTTTACAAAAAAAAAAAAAATTGTCGTTACCAAACGCGATTATACTCCTATTAAGAAATAAAATTTCCATCATATTCTATCCCAAGTGGGAACACTACCAAACGACCCTTAATTTTTTTATTTTTTATTTTAAATCTAAATATGTAAAAGAAGTCACCATTAGAATAATAACAATTTTGAGAAATTAAGAAATAGGCATTGTATCATAGATTTTTACTTCTTTCTTTTTATCTTTATATAACATGGAATTTCAAATTTGTGCCGGTGTCAAAACTCAGCATATATTTATTTTCAATTGAATTGAAAATTTAAATTTAAATTTGTACAGCAATTAATTTTGTTTTTTGTTACTACCAGATACTATTGAAAACCTTTACACATGAAAAACATCATTATTGATGTCAATAATTTCATCTCAAATTAAAGTGAAATATCTAGTTTAATAATTTGAAAACAATCTTACAAATGCTAGATCCACGTAGACTTGATCGACCAAAGAAAGTGGTAAAGTGATCCTCATCCACAACAACACATGCAATAGAAAAAGTGAAAATAGAGCAGAGGGGACAGGTGGCTTACCTGATTCCGGCACCACTCTCTTGTTTTGTTGCAAATAAATCCATGTCAAAAATCACATTTTGACGCCCAATTCGCAAATCCAATCTTAAAAACATACCCGCTAAAGCATAAGATCTTCCGCGATAATTATGTCTCTGAAGCCACCAGAGAATGGGATCGAAGGCGACGACGAGAGAGAGGAAGAGGAGGAGGAAGATTCCGATGAGGAGGAGGAGGAGGAGGAGGAAGAAGACGAGGATGAACCGAGGCTGAAGTACCAGAGGATGGGCGGCAGCGTCCCGTCGCTTCTCTCCAGCGACGCCGCATCGTGTATTGCCGTTGCCGAGAGAATGATTGCTCTTGGCACCCAGGGCGGGACGGTCTACATCCTTGATTTTCTCGGTAATCAGGTGAGGATTTCGTGTTCATTTTTTTTGGTGATTAGCTTGGGTGTCCGATTTGCTTGGCTTTCAATTTTTGGGATTTCATAGTCTTTGTTTGTATAAATTTGAATTGCAGTTATTTTTTTTTTTTTGGAATTATCTCATATTTATGGTCGTGATTCATTGCGTTATTACTATTGGATGGTCTAAACTCCCGCTGGATTGTTGTTATTACCATTCAATAGTAGTGTGGGGTATCTCAAATTTTTAGCTGTTTGTATTTGATGATTCAAGACAATTTAGCTTAAGATTTCAGTGAAGAAACTAACATATATATATATATATATATATATATATATATATATATAACTTCAGTTCTGGACAAAGGAATGTAGTGTTTTGGGGGCAAACCGAGCACAATTGAAATCTATCCAAGTCTATTTCAGCACTTTTTCTATATGATCACCATGGTCATCTCAAATAGGAGGAGATTGACTTATTCTTTAGGCGACACCTTCATGTGTGTTATAAGGAAGTGGCACACAGCAAGATTGACTTTAGCATTCAGAAAATACCAAAATCCAAACATGATCTTATATGAACTTGGATTGTTTGTTCCGATTCTTAGAAGCTTTAAAACTTCGTAAGCTCCACTGCATCCCTTCTTTGGCTTCTGCTTCTTGTCTTTCTTACCCCTCCTGCTTTATACTTTTAACATTCATAATCTATTAGGGTTCATTCTTCTTCTATGAACCAAGGAACCCAGGAAGGGCTTATGCTCGAGCTTTATTAATGTGATTTGAATTTGGAAAATGGTGTGTCAGTATGTGGAAGCTGGCAGTGTAACATAAGTCTGCAATGTATTGCCAAAATTCAAGCTTCCATTTTCAGTTAATCTTGACAAGACTGACAATGTCCAATTTCCAATATCCAATGAGTTATTCATTTGTCGACGAATTAATCTCACTGTCCTGGATGAGATAGTGAATGGTGATTTTTCCAAAATGTAGAAGTAGCACCGTATTGCTGGTTATGCGTATAGCTAGTTTTGAGTGAAAGTAATAGCTTAAGGCCTTTTTCTTTTGGTTGTAATGTTTCTGAAATTTATTATACCCCTGTATCCCATTCTCTGCTTGAAATAAAGATATTTTATGTTCTGAATCTGAAGCAAAGAAATTATCTGATTGAAATAAAATATCCTTTGATTCAAATGGAGAATATGTGATTTAATGACATCCTAAAATGTCTATTGCAATAGGGCCATAGCTATATTCTAACCAGAGGCATTGAGTAAAAGTTAATGACATTGCTAATGATCAGCTTGTAACATTTATTGAAAGTACCCCAGGAAGCCCACACCTTTATGTTTGATACAATATTGGGATACAAATAATTTGAATGGGTAAGTATAAGTACCATTTGGATTTCTTCCATTCACAATAGAGTCCTTGAATAATTAAAACAACATGAGTTGTTCATATTAAAATGAATCGAGATTGATAAGGAGTTGGATGACTTATTGACTCTCTACTCGAACCCATTTTGTATTTTGGTGTTGCTCCTGGATGAGGAACACCTCCTTTGATGGTCGTTGCAATGGATTGTTTCATGCTTGTTTGAGTAATAACAATGAGATTTCCCAATACCCTGCTTCTTTTGTCCATCCCTATCATAGTACACTCCTCTTCCCATCGTTGTTGTTAAAGGCACGCCTAGGTGCATGATATGCGACTCATCATGGCTGACGAGACAGCACGAGGTGACTTCAATGAAGCGCATGCCTTGGTGCCAAGGCAGCGACGCTGTTTGAGGTGTGCTTCATTTTGTTCTGATTTTTTTCCTTAAAAGAACTCACTTGTTGTTAAGCATTGGTAAGAAGTTTGAAACCCTAATATCTAATTCAGGTTTGTTGGAAGAGAAAGAATAGGCTTCCTAGGTACGCATACTCAGCTTCCTTGCTTGATATACCAGCAATGACCTTTATTGAAAAGCTAATCCTAATTAAGTAACATCTATTCTAACCCCTAGCATGCTTGCCGTCTGCTTGTACTCCTCTCTCTCCATTCATGGTGATCCCTTGCATAAGAGCAACTCCATCCTAAATAGGTATTTACATTAGCTAAAATTATTTTGACTCGTGAATAGTGTTCTGGCTAATATAATTTTGGAGTTGTACTCCAACCATGCTACCTAAATGCATTAGCTATTGATATTTTAATTTTGATTTTGGCTAAGCAATCATTTACTTAGTGGGTTGGAATAGATAACATTGATATTGAATAGGTAAATGGTGGTTAAAAGTTCCGATCAATTCTTAGCTAACCTCTCCACTTAGGTAGGAATGGCTCTTAGTTAGCAAATTAGATAAAATGGATATACTGACAGCTCTTGGGTTGGAGCTTAAATTTTTAAGTATGTTTGGCCGAAATGGTAGTTACACCATTTGGCTTGTGAGATAGCTATGGTTTGGCATTGCTCGAAGGTAATCAATCAAACCACTACCACGATGGCAAAAAAAAAAAAAAAAAAAACCGAACCGACGGGTAACCGAGAGAAACCGAATCAAATGGTTCAGTTTCGCGCTTCTTTTTTTTTTTTTTTTTTTTTGTAATTCAAGCATTTGTTGTTCTTTGATGTTTTGAGATTGTTTGCTGTTGATTCGTTTGGAATTGTTTGAATGTTAGAAAATTTGCTGCAGATTTGCAACTTTGCATGTTTGTTTGACTTTTTGTTCTTAATGTCATGTTTTTTGTAATAGTTGTTGCAGTTTTCGGTGATAGCAACTTCAAAATTTAAGAAATTGCTGTGGTCGGCAGTGGTGGTTGGCATATGTTTGATGTGTTTCTGAAACTTTGTTGTAGATGTAGAAGAACAACAAAATTTCTGAATACATTTCGGATGTATCAAGCGTATTCTACTACAATTAATTCACATTTTTTAACTAGTGGGGTTATCGTATAAGAAAAATATTAGGTAGTGCTAGTGTAGTAAGCACTAAGCAGTTGGGTTTTTGGAGCCTATACCATATAACCCTTTTCTGTTTTGGCTAGGTAGAACCATCTGTTTCTGTAATGTAAAATGTTTTTTTAATTTCCCTTTTGATAGCATTGTTTCTTTCTTTGTTTTTTCCAGTTAGAACACACTGCCTATCAGAAGAATGCCCTCCTGTTAGAATTCTATTATGACTTTGTGTTCTAATTAATAGATCATTGAATTTGTTTTTTTATTTGTGTGATTTACTGACATGCTTTAACAAGTTCATTTTATTCACATGATAAATTTCTATAGTGACTTAATTTAATTAGTGACATAAATCTAATGTAAATTTAAAATTGGATTTTTTTTTTGTCAATTATCAAATATTGTTAGGTATTTTTTGTTGTGTTGAAATTTAAATAAATGTGCCATGAGTCCATGACTATTAGAGAACATATATTTAGCAACAGGCCCCTTGCTTCAATGAGGCCTACATCTCGCGGCAATATTTCAAAAAGCGGATTGTTCATTTAATTGGAAATGTGACCAGTCAAGGTTACTGGTTTCACCATTGGGTGGACTGCATTTGAACTGTAATATAATATATATTAATATTGTAGGATAGAAAAATAAATCATGTAGAAGAAAAGGAAATTGATGGAAGAAGAAATTCTTCATTGATTTTGATATGTACAACAGTGGGTTAATATAGACAATCTTAGCTGCAAAATAATGAAAATAAACAGACTCCCCTAATCAAGGGATTACAATAAATCTCCCTAATCCTAGAAATTTATAGCTGTTAGTTGACATTCCAAATCAAACTAATTTCCTTATTTCTCAACACTTCCCCTCAAGCTGGTGAATAGATGTTTTCCATTCTCAGCTTGGATATAATCTCTTGAAACACGGGGTCACTTAATCCTTTGGTGAACACATCTGCTAGCTGATAGTCAATAGAAACATATGGTATGCAAATCAAGCCACTTTCTAATTTCTCCTTAATGAAGTGTTCAATCATGTTGTATTGGGTTATGTGCGATACTGATTGCTGATTTGTTGTCGCAGTAAAGTCTCATCGGTCCATTCCACTTAATCTTTAGATCTTCCAAGATAATCTTCCATCATAGTAATTCACAAACTCCTTGAGCCATTGCTTGGAATTTTGCTTCTGCACTAGATCTTGCTACCATATTTTGTTTCTTCTCCAAGTTACAAGATTTCCTCCAAGAACGGTGTAATAACTTGAGGTTGATTTTCTGTCAATTGCTGATCCAGCATAATCAACGTCTGTATAAGTTTCAAGTATCATTCCATCACCCCTTTTAAACAAAATTCCCTTCTAGGAACTGCAACACTTTATCGACTGCTTGCAAATGAATCTCCTTTGGATTGTGTATAAACTGACTGATCATACTAACAGCGTAGGCTATATCAGACCTAGTGTGAGAGAGATAAATGAGTCTTCCTACAAGACGTTGATACATCTCTCTATTCACTGTAATATATTCTTCAGCCTCTCCAAGTTTATGATTAGGCTCTATTGGTGTACTCACCGGTTTGCATGCCAATTTCCCTGTCTCTTTAAGCAAGTTTATAATGTACTTCTGTTGAGAGATGAAGATCCCTTGTTTGGAATGTGCAATCTCAATTCCAAGGAAGTACTTCAACTTCCCTAGTTCTTTGTCTCAGATTCATTTGCTAACCGTAGTCTAAGGGCTTGTCTTTCCTTCTCATCATTTCCTGTCACAATGATGTCATCAACATATACTAGGAGTGCACTAACTCCCCCGGAACTTGAGTGTTTGACAAACAAGGTATGATCTCCCTGGTTTTGTTTATATCCCATTGACACCATCACACTTCTGAACCTTCCAAACCATGCCCTCAGAGACTGCTTAAGCCCATACAAAGCTTTCTTCAATCTACAAACTCGGTTCTTCCCCAAACCCCTACCATATCTAGGTGGGATTTCCATGCATATTTCTTCTTCAAGATCTCCATGTAAGAATGCATTTTTTTACATCAAACTGTTGTAAATCCCAACCATAATTGGCTGCCAAAAACAACAAGACTTTGAATGTATTCATTTTAGCAACTAGAGCAAATGTTTCCTGGTAATCCACATTGTATGTCTGAGTATACTTTTTGGCCACTAATCTTGCTTTACACTTCTCCAAAATACCATCTGCTTTATATTTCATTGTGTAGACCCATTTGCACCCCACCGGTTTCTTTCCTGTAGGTAAATCTACTATCTCCCAAGTTTTATTTCTTTCTAAAGCTTCTATCTCTACATTCATAGCTTGTTTCCATTTTTCATTAGGTAATGCTTCAGACAAGGTGGTAGGAATGAGAATATTGTTTAAGCTTATCAGGAAGCTCCTATGAGATGGTGAGGATTTTCTAAATGTGACAACATAAGAGAGGGTAACGGGGATGTTTGGTGCATTCTCTAGTTCCTTTCCTAAGGGCAATGGGCAAATCTTGATCCAGGTCACTACTCAAGTGAGGTTCAGGCTCATGGATTTCAGGCTCATAGAGTTCACGCTCATTTAATGAAGGAGAATCAAAAGAAGGATTGGGGTTAGAAACCGTTACCTAGATTTCAGAATTCTGTTCTGACTTTTGGGCCTGCATAAGTTCAGGGACTGGAGGTGCTATCTGCCTAGAATATACTTGACCAAATAATCTCTTGTTATCTCTGGCAGGAGTAGACTCAGGATTCGTGGCAGGGCTTGACAAGGAAGGAAGAACAATGAGATCCTCCTTATCTTCTATTACTAAATTCTCCCCCTGAAGATAAGGTGTCATGAAGTATGACAGACTCTTATGAAATGTAACATTTGCGGAGACAAAATTTTTTAGAAGGTGGATGATAACATTTATAACCCTTTTGGGTAGAGGAGTGCCCTACAAAGACACATTTGATTGCTCTGGGATCCAACTTTCCCCCGTTTTGACTGTGAACATGAACGAAAGACATACAACTGAATATTCTTGGTTTCAAGTGGTTGGTAGTTTGGAGATTGGGATGTGACTCTGAGAGCACTTCCATAGGGCTTTTGTAACTTAGGATTTTAAAAGGCAGACGGTTTATGAGATGTGTTGTTGTTAAAATAGTCTCTCCCTAATAAGACTTAGGCACATTATTTTGAAACAAAAATGCTCGGGTTGTATCAAGTAAATGACCATTTTTCCTCTCAGCAACTCCATTTTGTTGTGCAGTGTTAACACAAGATGATTCATGAATTATCCCTTGTTGCTGAAAGTATGGGGTTAAAATCTGATTGAAATAATCTCTAGCATTGTCCAACCTAAACCTTTTGATTTTTACTCCAAATTGATTTTGAACCATGGTATGAAAATTTGGAAGAACAAAACTCACATTAGACTTATTCTTGAGCAGAAAGAGCCAACACACTCTACTATAATCATCAATGAATGAGACGAACCATCGTGCTCCAGAAATATTAGGAATAGTGGAGGGACCCCAAATGTCACTATGAATTAAATAAAAGGGAACTGAACTTCTTTTATTACTAATTGGAAAAAGGGACACACTTGTGCTTTGCAAACTCATAGACATCACTTCGAAAGGACTCAATATCTAATCCTTTAAACAGATTAGGAAACAACATTTTGAGAGTCTTAAATGATGGATGTCCAAGTCTCCGATGATGGAACCAAATTTTTTCTTTATTTGATGAATAACACTCAGAAAGAAATGACACAATTGACTTGCCCTTAGAAAAACTGAGATTACTTGGTGTTTCAAGGTAGTATAATCCGTCCCCTTCCTTAGCACGTCCAATCATCTTCCTCGAAGCCTGGTCCTGAAATACACAGTAGGTAGGATAGAAAATCATACTGCAGGACATATCTTGAGTTAGTTTTTTTATAGAGACCAGATTTGTGGACAATTTTGGTACATGAATCAAGGGATTACAATGAATCTCCCTAATCCTAGAAATTTACAGCTGTTAGTTGACTTTCCAAATCAAACTAATTTCCTTATTTCTCAACAAATCATAAACCATAAATATATCATAATTATTTGTAAATTTTACAAACAATATAGGCAATACAAAAGTGAAGTGAAGTGAAGCCAAGTAGTTTTTTTTTTTTTTTTGATTCCACATCTTAACTTGTAAGAAGAAAATATGGTGTATCTACTTTTTAAACCTTCAACCGATTTTGGTCCTTGTAGAAAAGTGGCCCCAGACCATCGCCCTAATTGGGTTTTGTATGGGATTGATTGGTGGGTTATAAGCTCCTAGGCATCTTCCCCTTGCAAGTCGGTTCTCAAGGGTGAGTTCTACCTATGGGTTTGTAACCATAGGTTCGTACCAAGGATGGGCTTGGTTCGTATCAATTGACATCAGAGCATGATCCTGAAACCACGTTATCGCCTACGTGGCAGGCTGACCAGTGCGCTGGGGTAAAGAGGCCAGAGGGGCAAAGAGGCCGACGTGGACGTCGGCTGTGGAAGCGTGGGGGAAATGTTAGGATCCTACATTGACTAAGTATGGGATTGGTTGGTGGGTTATAAGCTCCTAGGCACCCTCCCCTTGCAAGCCGATTTTCAAGGGTGAGTTCTACCTGGTGGGTTTGTAACTATTGGTTCGTACCAAGTATGGGCTTGGTTCGTATTCGGTTTGTTGGCAAGCGAAACCCCTTTTTTTCAATTTACAAAAGTTTGTTAGTTTAACCATTAGACTGGTGTCCGAATCACTGGTTAGGACATGTAAACCTGTGGTTTTTCCAATTTTTAACAAAACCAATGGTTTTTGAGACTTCGCTAGTTTCGGGGTAAACCATGTTTGTTTTTTATCTGGTTCAATCGGTTTGCCCGGTATGGTTTTTAAAACTCTCGCCACCTTGTGCCTGACGCCTAGGCTTCACAGGATCTTAGCACCTCAAATAATAATGCACCGAGTTTTGGGATTATTTTTTTTCGCCCTCTTTTTTTGAGAACCACATAAGGTTCAAACTATAAATCCAATGAGTTGCTGGCTCATTCTTTAATAGGCTTGCATAGAGCCCTGATCCTCCTTTTGTTGGGAGTTCCAAGACTTCACATCGATGGGATAGAAAAATTGGGTTGTCAAAAAATCCAGTTGCTTGACGAGTCTAAGTTCAGTCAAGCTTCTGATCTCATCTTCTCTTTCCAAAAATCGTTGGACTTATTCTCAATGCCTCATGGGCTAGTTTGAGCTATGCTATGTCTTTGACGTCATGGAAGATAATTCCTAGATTTAGTAGTTGATGTCTTTACGTTATCCAGGTAGAGTAGCTTGCTTGAGGTTTGAGACTTTGAAACGAGTTAATAATTTTCTTTTGTACAGGTTAAGGATTTCCCCGCTCATACTGCTACTGTTAATGATCTTTGCTTTGACTTAGAAGGTGAATATATTGGAAGCTGTTCAGATGATGGATCCGTTATAATTAACAGTCTTTTTACTGATGAGAAATTGAAATTTGATTATCATCGTCCAATGAAGGCCATCGCTCTAGACCCAGATTATGCAAGAAAATCATCAAGAAGATTTGTTGCTGGGGGTTTAGCTGGTCATTTGTATTTTAATACAAAAAGGTGGATAGGCTACCGTGACCAGGTATGCTATATTTTGTTATGATACTTGAGAATTACGTTGTGTTAGTGGAAAGAATTTGGGTGTATTTTTGAAGAATTCCTGAATGAAATTCATATTTCCAGGTTTTGCACTTTGGTGAAGGTCCTATTCATGCAGTGAAGTGGAGAACAAGTCTCGTTGCTTGGGCTAACGACGCAGGAGTAAAAGTGTATGACACTGCTAATGATCAGCGTGTAACATTTATTGAAAGACCCCGAGGAAGCCCACGCCCTGAGCTTCTGCTCCCTCACTTAGTTTGGCAGGTTAGTAAAATGTTAAGGTCGACACGCTATTGAGCCACAATCAATTTGAATGAGTACAATTTGGATTTCTTCCATTTCACAACAGTGTCATTAAATAACTAAAGCAGGGTGAGGTTGTTTTTCCTTTTGTCTGTCGTATATGCTAATATAATGGTAAGTGTATTACTGTAGCTCATTTCATGATGCTTGTCACTGCTTGCTGCTGTTTCATCTCATTCAGGATGATGCTCTCTTGGTCATCGGTTGGGGAACGTCTGTAAAAATTGCATCGATAAAAACAAATCAGAAGAATGTCTCCAATGGAACATATAGGCCGATTACTATGTCTAGCATGAACCAGGTGGATATAGTGGCATCTTTCCAAACCAGCTATTTTATTTCAGGAATCGCCCCATTTGGTGATTCTTTGGTTGTTCTAGCTTATATTCCTGGGGAAGAAGATGGAGAGAAGGAATTTAGCAGCACTATTCCATCACGCCAGGTACTTGTTTTCTCATTTCAACTTTTTGAAGCAAAGCAACTTCTTTTATTGAGCCTATTAGTTTTTAAGAAGATTTAGTTTGTGTTCGGTGTTTTCTGCATACTCAAGAGTCAAGACGATAGTTATTTCATTTCTACCAATCTCTTAAGAACATGAACGTCCCTATAAATTTGGAGCAAGACAAACCTGTTAGCAATCAGTTAATGAAGTTTTACATCACGTGTATATCGATTCTAGCCTTACGTAAATTATTGCATGTGTATTTATATTAAGAGTAAAGATTATTCAGGCAAATGTTTGTAGATAATGTCTGGTCTATGGGCTTTTTGTCGAAGTGCAAGCATTCATGCCAAAGAATGGCAGTTGAAGCTAATAGTTGACTTTTTGGAGGTTTTATAAACATTATATCTTACCAGAATGGGCATGGGATTGGCTTGATGAAATACCGAATACACAAAAAGATAGGTTGAGTAGAAATGTTGCTAGGTTGTTAAGGTGAAGGAGCTCCTAAATGCACCTCCGGAACTTCTTTTTTCATATATACCATTTCTTGAAAACTTTTATTGCAATTGTATACTAATGTGGATGGGATTTCAACGTCCACGTGTTAACTTGAGGGGGTGCGATTGGGGTCCTACGCGGCGGGCTACCCATTGTTAATACCCGAAAGTCCAATAATCCACTACCTGTTTGGTTGTTTGCGTGCCCAAACCGGGAGATCAGGCATTCCTCCTCCTTTATGTCTGTCCCACCGTGCAAAATGTGTGGCGATCCCTCCAACGGCAGTAACTGGCTTTCCTCCACGTGGCAGGACCTCTGATACGAACCAAGCCTATACTTGGTACGAACCAATGGTTACAAACCCACTAGGTAGAACTCACCCTTGAAAACCGACGTGCAAGGGGAGGGTGCCTAGGAACTTATAACTTACCGACCAATCTCATACTTAGTCGATGTGGCATCCTAACATTCCCCCATGCTTCCACAGCCCATGTCCACATCGGCCTCTTTACCCTATCGCACTGGTCAGCCTGCCACGCAGGCGACGACGTGGTTCTAGAACCATGCTCTGATACCAATTGATACGAACCAAGCCCATACTTGGTACGAACCAATGGTTACAAACTCACTAGGTAGAACTCACCTTGAAAATCGGCTCTCAAGGGGAGGGTGCCTAGGAGCTTATAACCCACCAACCAATCCCATACTTAGTCGATGTGGGAGCCTAACAACCCCGTTGGCGTTAATACATCTCTAGAAACTAACCTTTCTTACCTTGCATGCCTATAAATAATAAGTGAGGTAAATTGAGGGTGGTAAGCTCTAATTTTCGTGATTTTCCTAAGAAACTTCCTATCAAATCAAATACTAATTCTTACCCCAAGCTACTTTATTAGGAAAATTCCACTCTGTGCACGCATTTGTGTAGCTTGACAATCGGTGAACACGCATAGAAAAGGTCTCAAATCCCTTATTACTGATACTTCTGAGATTGGGACATCATCAGTTGGCGCCATTTGTTGGAAATCTTTGAACGAAAGGTCTCCCGCTTTTTGAGTTTTTGAAAAGGCTTATGTGCATGCTGACCCGTTCGCGTAGTGTCACGGTCTTAGCTTGTCCAGTGCTTGTTCTCGCACATGGCCGCTTGTCCGTGACCATTTTCATTTGTTTTCTAGACTAGTTTAGCTTAGATTAGCTTAGTTTAGTTTATTTCTTTCATTTTCTTGTAGAAAGACACCATTATGACTCCTCGGGCATAATGATGTCTATTGTGGTCACTTGTATTTTTTTCCGTAAAGTATTATGTGGGAGGACATGCTCTTGAAGTCATTCAAGCCTTTCACACCTTGTAGCCTTTGATATTAATACAATTGTTGTTATTGTAATTGTATTCTTCTCTACATTGCCGGCTTGTGTTGTTGTAGGGAAACTCGTTGCTATTGAAACCGCTTCCGCTATTTAAGATCCTCTGATCTTCAGGCTTGCTACTAGGTGATCCCCTAGTTAGCGCCGCACGGTCCACTTTCTAGCCTCAAAAGGCTCGGCTCGTGACAGTAGGTATCAGAGCAACGGACCGATCCGTTGCCTGACTACGTTGGTGAAATACCATGTCGACGAAAGATCGCCTCGACGCGCTTGAACAAAGCGTTTCCCGCATTGACGCTGCTCTAGCTCTTTTGCGAAGCCCCAATGCTAATGGGGATGGGACATCTCAGAACCCCCAAATCGATCACCTGATCGAACGGATGGGCCTAGTTGCCGAGACATCCGCTGGCCATCATGCTCAGATGGAACAGTCAGTCCTTGATCTCCGAAGCGAGTTGGACGACTTGAAGAACATTGTGTACCGAGCTCTTGCTAGAGACTCCAGGCAACCTACTTCGAGGGTTCGCCTTCCTGAACCTCAATCCTATGGCGGTTTAAGAGACGCCAAGGAGCTTGAAAACTTCCTCTTTGATGTGGAGCAATACTTTCGGGGCACCGGAGTAACCTCCGAGGTAGAAAAGGTGACAACAGCTTCCATGTATCTTTGTGGTGATGCTAAATTATGGTGGCGAACCAAATATGCAGACATCCGGGAGGGGAGTTGCACTATCAATGCCTGGGAAGACCTTAAAGGTGAACTTAAGGTACAATTCCTTCCGGAAAATGTTGAGTACACGGCTCGACGAAGACTGAGAGAGCTGAAACAGACCGGACATGTCCAAGACTATGTCAAGAAGTTTATGGCTCTCATGCTGGACATTCGTACAATGTCCCAAGAGGATAAGTTGTTTTGGTTCCTAGATGGCTTGAAAGATTTTGTACGTCAGGAAATCCAAAGACAACGTCCTGCTGATTTATCTGCTGCCGTTGCTGCTGCAGAAAGAGTAACTGATTACTCTTCTGAACCTACCACTAACCATGACAAGAGGAAAGACAAGAATGTCTCCCATTATGATGGAAGTGGAGGTCAATCATCTCGGGGAAGCCCACCAAGACGTTGGAGCAACCCCAACTCAAATTCTAATTCAAGGAGTCCTCCAAGGAGTCCGCGCCGAGGTCAGCACTCAAGATCTGGCCATTCGTTCAACAACTCAGAGGCATCACTGGGTTCGGCAAACCAGAAGCCTCACTGGGGCAGACAGGCCCATAAAAATTCAACTCCTTGCGTTTTGTGCAACAAGAATCATGATGTATCCGATTGTCCACATAAACATGCTTTGTCCGCGCTGCAAGCATCGATTCAGGAAGAAAAGGAACGTCGGGGAAAATATATTGTAGAGCAGGAGGAGGAAACTTCAGACGAGTCTGATGCTCATCAAATGAGTACAATTCGTTTGTTGAATGCCATGAAGCGACAGCCGGTCATGAAGAAGAAGGTCATGAAGAAGAACCTCATGTTCGTGGACCTTCGAATTAATGGGCGGAATTCTCGTGCTTTAGTTGACACTGGTGCTACACACAATTTTATGTCCGATAAGGAAGCTAATCGGTTGGGCTTACGTGTCGAAAAGCATTCAGGGAGATTGAAGGCCGTGAATTCTAAAGCGAGTCCCGTGATTGAAGTCGCCAACACGGTACACACGAAGATTACTCCGTGGGATGGGTTCCTCAACTTCACCATTGTTCCCATGGATGATTTTCAAGTGGTATTGGGGATGGAATTCTTTATGGACACTAAGGTGGTCCCAATGCCTTTTGCAGATTCGCTTTGTATGATGGGAGATCGATCGTGTGTCATTCCTACAACGCAATATTCAATTGAAGACAGATCCGTTTCGGCTCTGCAGCTTGAGATAGAGGAATATCAAGACGACCTTCTAGTGCTTAGTGGGGGAGAAACTAACCCACAAGTGCCACCTTTGATTCCAGCAAAAGGGTTGTTTGATTATGTTCGAATTGCTTCTCCAAGAGAAATTCCAGAGGAGTTTCCCCCTCATCCGGACGGGGAAAAATCTACAGATATCAAGTTTCCATTGGGCCAATCCGCTTTCATGTTAGCCAACAGTGCGAAGACCCACTTGCTTTCGGTGGGACAACATCCAGAAAGACGGAAGTACCGACTTTGTGTACCGAGGGTCGGAAATTCGGGGAACAAAGGTACAACAGTTGTAGTGGTGGATAAAACATTGAGTTCTACAACCTTATATCCAGCACTTCAATTCCAATATTCCAAGGACACTGCCGCACAGGTTCTCAAGCATGATACTCAGTTGTGGAATGTTCCGAGGGGTATTGATTTGTGCTTCAATCTACACAAGTGCTTTGATGTCAACTTGGGATCTAGTGAGATTGTCGCAGACCAGCCACTGTATCCTCATTCAGTGGATAAGCTCTACAAAGCCAACATATCTGGAAGACAGCAGAAGACGTTACAACCGCAGACCAAATCAGAAGCAGTATCAGAAGAAGTCTACGAGGACGTCGACAGCTCAAGTGGGGGAGAATGTCACGGTCTTAGCTTGTCCAGTGCTTGTTCTCGCACATGGCCGCTTGTCCGTGACCATTTTCATTTGTTTTCTAGACTAGTTTAGCTTAGATTAGTTTAGTTTATTTCTTTCATTTCTTGTAGAAAGACACCATTATGACTCCTCGGGCATAATGATGTCTATTGTGGTCACTTGTATTTTTTTCCGTAAAGTATTATGTGGGAGGACATGCTCTTGAAGTCATTCAAGCCTTTCACACCTTGTAGCCTTTGATATTAATACAATTGTTGTTATTATTGTAATTGTATTCTTCTCTACATTGCCGGCATGTGTTGTTGTAGGGAAACTCGTTGCTATTGAAACCGCTTCCGCTATTTAAGATCCTCTGATCTTCAGGCTTGCTACTAGGCGATCCCCTAGTTAGCGCTGCACGGTCCACTTTCTAGCCTCAAAAGGCTCGGCCCGTGACACGTAGCACCGTACTACGAGCAAATCCACCGTCACCTCTGGGAGCGTGGTCTGGACATTTTGTAACCAGAGAATCCCCAATAAATCCACCAACGCCAGAATTTGCTCCAGTGACTAACGAGGCTAAGATTGGTGCAAATTGAGAATCAGGTGGTAGAACTCAGCCACCAGATGATTCTAGTTGTTAATGCCCTACAAGCACTGTCATTGCTACCTCCACGTGCTGATCATATTGTCCACCATGTTGGCTCCCAACTCTAGGTCCTTTCTTGATTTAATGGCCGTGCTTTGGTGGGCCAGGGAAATCCTCAATTGCGGAGGAAAGAACCCTTATGGAGTTACATCCACCTGGGGTTAGATTCCCATGCTTCCGGAAGACGATGTCGTTCTTTTCTTCTAGAAGCGTCTTCAGTTGCGGCCACAACCTCCGATGATGGAGCGTCGTTTGGAAGAGTTGGGAGCCCAGATTCGGGCTATGATGGCCGACGGCAAGACCGACACCCCATGATCACATGACCCCCGTTTACGGATGAAATTTTGCAAGAACCGGTGCCGCCTCAATTCACGTACTCCATGAACCAAATGCCGACTTATGTAGGGGTCATGGACCCATCCAATCACGTCTCCACCTTCAAGATGATACTGGATCTCCAAGGGGCATCGGATGCCATGCATTGAAAGTAGTTCCTGGTCATCTTGTCTGGATGCACCCAAGAATAGTATTAGCTGTTGACCCCTAGGTCTATCGCTTCTGTTGTCGATTTCAGGAAGGTGTTCCAACACGATTCATTTGGAGGAAAATAAAACCAAAATCATCCACACGCCTCCTAACCTTAGAATAGAGGATAAAAAGCCTCTTTAGGGGAGTTCTTGAATTGCTTCTCTATCGAGACTATGTTGGTGGATTGCGTGGAAGACGATGTTGCATTGGCCGCACTCATGAATGGGTTGCGAATAGAGAAATTCTTTTACTCCCTAGTTAAGCACGCACGCACGCCCCCCCGCCCAAAAAAAAAAACAAAAAAAAACTTGACTATGCTCTGGTGAGTGGGGCTCAGTTTAGTGAAGCTGATTATGTGGATGGACAAAGGGGAGTGCGAGGATCGGAAGAAGAAAAACGATCAAGGTGACAAGTCCTCTCACCTCACTGGGAGCAAAAAGTTCAGGGAGGCCGCCTTGGGGATGATCGGCCTCCGGGGATTCCCCCCATGAGGCCGGAACAGTTCACTCTGCTACAACTCCCCGTGGCAGTCATTTTAAATGAAATCAAGGAGACTGAACTAGGCCTGCGATGGCCTGGCTCCATTGTAATCCAAACCAAAAGGCCGAAATCAGAACAAGAATTGCGAGTTCCACCGGGACTACGATCATATGACAGATGTGTGTTTTTCAGCTCAAGGAGGAGATCGAAAGCTTGATCAAGCGCAGATACCTTCAATGTTATGTTTGGAGGGATGGCGAAGAAAGGAGGGGAGAGAGAATCCCCTGAACGACGAAATGAAGGAAGAGGGCACCCTCAATACCCAAAAAGGGTTGAGGTCGAGATCAACATGATTCCTAGAGGATTTGCCTCCGAGGAATCCTTCACCTGTGCACGGAAGGAGCACATGTTTGGAGAAAAGAGAGACTAAAGGACGAGAAGAAAAGGTAAACATTGTGCCGGGAAGTAGTGCCATCATAATGTTCTCTGATGAGAACTTGTGGGGATTGCATTTGCCCTATGATGATGCTTTCATAATTATTGCGGTAATAGCCAATAACCTTTTGAAGAGGATCCTGGTGGACAGCGGGAGTTCCGCTGACATCCTATTTAGTGGATGCTTTGACAAATTTGAGAATTGACTTTGAGAATTGACCCTGGGAAGCTCTTGCCCATCACCACCCCCCTTGGTATGATTAGGAGGGGAGACAGTCCACCCCTAGGGTGGATTGATCTCCCGATGTTCTTGGGGACCGAGCCAAAGAGGACTACTGTCTGGTCACAGTTCTTGGTGTTGAATTGACTCTTTGCTTATAACGCGATCTTAGGCTGTCCCGCAATGAGTTCCTTAACAGTAGTGTGCTTCACACAGCACCTTGCGCTCAAGTTCCCCATGTAAGTTGGGATGGGAGAGGCGAACAGACCGTCGTTTGGGAGTGCTTTATGGTGCCCATGTGGACTGCACCTCCTCCAGAACCCCAATAGCAACTATAAGAGGTGCTTAATCTGACTTCGCTTCAGGACAAACTTGGGCACTTATTTGTTGAGGATCTGCAAGAGGAGAAGATGGGTCTGCTCCCCAATGAGGCTTCGGTGCACGTGCAAATACACTTGGAAGACAAAAACAAGACGATAAGAATAGGGACAGAGATGCCCTCGGAACTCTGTGACTTTCTGAAGGACATGCTACGGAAGAATAAGAATGCATTCGCCTTGTCTCTCGCAATTGCTAATTCAAAGGTGGCCATGCATAGGTTGTTCATTAACCTGAATCATCCACCCGTTCGCAAGAAAGGACGGAAGTTCCACCCAGAGAAACATGTGATCATCGCCTAGGAGACCTAGAAGTTGATAGATGTAGGAGTTGTCGAGAAAATCATCTTCCTTGATTGGTTGGCGAATGTGGTATTGGCCAAGAAAGTAAGGGGAAAGTGGCACATGTGTGTTGACTACAAGGACCTAATTAAGGTTGGCCTGAAGGAATTCTTCCCGCTCCTACGCTTTGATGTTGTCATGGACTGCATAGTTGGGTACGAGTTGCTTACCTTCTTTAATGCGTTCTCTGGCTACTAGATTTTGATGTATCTGCCACATTGCCTAAAGACCTTATTTATCATGGATAAGGCCATGTCTTGCCATAAGGTGATGCCCTTCAGACAGAAAATGTTGTCACCACCTACTAGTGGCTGGTCAACAAAATGTTCAAAGCAGAAATCGGATAGACGATGGAAGTCTATGTAGACGATATATGCTCGTTAGGAGCCTTATTGTTGAACATTACATGTAGGATTTCCAGCGGTGTTTCGACATCGTTAGGGCGCTCAAGATGAAGCTCAACTCCTCGAAGTGCATCTTTGGTATGGCTTCAAGGAAACTCAAGGGGTTTATGCTGTCGAGGAGGGGGATAAATGCTAACTTGGATCAAATCCAGGTGATCATGGGGATCTCTTCCCCTCGGAATAAGGAGGTTCAGAGTCTCTCAGGGGGGGTGGTCGCCTTGAGTCGCTTCATCTCTCGCTTCTCCGACAGATGCTTCCCTTTCTTCAAGATTTTAGGAGGAAACGAAACTTACGACTGGACAGAGGAATATGGGTCCTCTTTTCAAGAATTGAAGTAGTACTTGGCCACAACTCCACTTCTCACTATTCTGGAGGTGGGGAAGAGTCGTTCCTTTATCTTGTTATTTCTCTAACTGTGTTAAATGCAGCCATGGTCTGGGAAGTAAAAAGTAGGCAAAGCCCTGTATATTACTCCAGCCAAGTTTTGACTCCAGCTGA
Source organism: Eucommia ulmoides (assembly GCA_016647705.1). NCBI lineage: Eukaryota > Viridiplantae > Streptophyta > Magnoliopsida > Garryales > Eucommiaceae > Eucommia > Eucommia ulmoides. The sequence continues at coordinate 17,172,650 of CM028338.1, read as the reverse complement.
GACGAGGTACCCGAGGATGGAGGAGTTAACCTTCGCCTTATTGGTGGCCTCCCGAAATATGAGGTAGTATTTTCGAGCGCATGCCATCGTGATCTAGACGGAGCATCTAGTCTGCCAGATTCCCCACGCTCCCAATACGTCGTTTGAGAGGCTTATCAACTGGTCCTTTGAGCTCAACAAATTCCACGTAGACTACTGGCCTCGAACTGCCATCAAGGGATAGGTGAGAGCAGATTTCATTGCTGAATTTACCTTCTCAGAGGACCAAGCGAAGGTCGGCGAATCCCTGCCAGAGCACCTAGGTGGCGATATGAGGAAAATTTGAGGTCTTTTCATATGCACAATATGCTAGTGGTAGAGACCGTTTCGGTAACTGGTGTTGCTGGTAATGAGATAAGGACAATGACTCTCCAATTGATTGTCAATCGTTAATTGAAAGGATACGTCCTACAATCCACTAGGAAATGAAAGTGTCAAACACAGATTGTGTGAATAGCTGTTGGAATTCGCACTTTCCTTTCGATTCTCCAGAATAGGACACAACTATTCAATGGTCAGCGACCCCGTGACCATCCTCCCTTTTTGAAAGAAGTCGCCGAGCAAGAGGGATATTCCCAACTAAAAGGGGGGCTTTGAGCATCCCTGAAGAGAGGTTGTTCCCCCAGACAGTATCCCTCAGACTTATCAAACACGAAGGGTGCACGTGTCCACTTAAAGACATGGATGCCTACCCTTGTATACTAAGGGGGTCTCCTCTTTGTTTGACTCAGTTTCGGTGGAACTCATTTAAAGGGCAGATATGTTAAATGAGGGATTGAGAGCCAGGACGGATCTTTGGCAAGCCCTGAAACTGTCCATGGTTTCTCCCATGTTGCCCTCTCCAGCTTACAGTGTTTCGCCTGGAGCTTCTCCGGCGATCGCAGCATTAGTCTTAGTTTTTCGCGAACCAGTCGGAACTCAGTTTTGTCTTGCTCCTTTTCCTGGAAGGTGCGTGCCTCTCTCATGCTCACCTTCCTCAATTTCGAAAGCTCTAGCTCCATGGCCCGCATTCGTGTTTCAACCTCCGTTTGACGATTGTCCGCATATACCGAGCACAGACAAACACAATCTCATGGGGAAGTTGGACTGTGTAAGTAACGGCATAACCATCAACTCCCATGGGTCGGTGTTCCGCATGGATTCTAGGGTGTGGGGCATAAGTATAGAGGAACAGAACATCAACGCATTACCAACATCCCCACAAACCATAGAATCCACGGTAAGAGTCCTATCCTCTGGACTTCCCACTTCGCCGGAGGGACCGAGGTTGCCCTGGTTCCCTGGATGTTCCTTCTCCCGACATTGTTGAGCAGTATTCTGCTGGTGCATCTGCCGAACCCGTTGGTGCGACTCTCATTTGCGGTATAACCATCATCGGAGGAAGGCGTACAAAGTGATAGAATGTCAACGCATTACCAGCATCAACACAAACCGTAGAATCCACGATGAGCCTTGTCTCCCAGTCCCAGACCTCCTACTCCACTGGAGGGACTGTGGAGCAACCTTCAGGTTCCACGGTTCCCTGGATGTTCTTTCTCTTGACGTTATTGAGCTAGATCCTCTTGGTGCGTCTGCTGAACTGCTTGGCGCCACTCTCATTCGCGGTTTAACCATTGGGGGAGGATCAACAAGAAAAGAAAGGCTTAACAAATCTTCGTCCCAAAGATCAAGTAGAAGTGGCTAGAGACTGTGAAGCTCTTTTGTCAAGATAGAAAAAGAGAACGGAGAAATAAAGGGATGAGCACTGACAATCTAGTGCAAGTGTTGTGAAAAGAGACCACCTGACATTTCCGTAAGGTCATACAAGAGACTCCCACTATCATGCGATTGTGATATGGGAGTTCGGGGCTACTGATATGGATGGGATTTCACCGTCCACATGTTAACTTGAGGGCCTAGGATTGGAGTCCTACGTGGCGGGCTACCCATTGATAATACTTGAAAGTCCAATTATCCACTACTCGGACAATTATTTGCGTGCCCTACTCGGGAGGTCGTGCATTCTTTCTCCTACACATGAGCCTGTCCCACTGTGCAAAATATGGGATGGTCCCTTCAACGGAAGCAATTGGCTTTTCTCCACATGGCAGGACGTCGTTGGCGTCAATACATCTCCATAATCAAACCTTCCACTTCTTGCAAGTCTATAAATAATAAGTGACGTAAACTGAGGGTTGTAAGCTCTAATTTTGTGATTTTCCTAAGAAATTTCCTATCATATCAATACTTATCCTCACGCCATTTATTTCTCTTTACTTACTCTTCCTATGTGTCTTGCCCTAGCATTCCAAACGAGGAAAAATATCGACACACAACCTACCCCTCCACTTCCACACACACATGGGATAGCGAGGGAATGAGATGGTTCAGGGGGCTGGAGTGGGATGAAGATCAGGACCATCAGATGGATTGAACACTTTAACCAGAATACTTGGGGGCCAATTGGGCTGGGTTGAATCTATGGTTTGGAGAGACACAATGAGGAGGAGGTCAGATAAGAAGCGGGGTGCATTTAAAAGCTCTGCATGGTCAAATGTCTTATTGAGCATGTGATGGCAAAATGTACGCAAAGCTCTTATGCTTGAAGACCATTTGGACTCTGCAATACTTGAATTTTGGGCGTACATACAACTGATTAACTTCTGAGAAAATCTTTATTTCGGGGTCACAATATCTTCATTAGTGCTGAGATTAGATTTCCGAGGATCTTCTTATGAAAATAATGAGCCCAATTTTGCTTAAAATGTGTAATTTGTGTTAAAAGGGTATTTACATATTTCCCGTATTATTTAGGGTTTCTTGTATTGTTTCCTAATTACTATTATAAATAGAGGGAGAGACTAACACAATGAGTAAGCATTCTCATTCTTTTCATATTCTCTTATTATTTTAACATGGTATCAAGAGTAGATTATGAGACATTAATTCCATAGATATGTTCAACCATTTTTTTTCCCTTCCCACTTTCGATTTCCCTCCCCATCTCACCATTCATACGGAAAAAAAAAAAAAAAAAAACGTGTTTCAGAACCTTAACCAGCCGTCGATTCGAAACCCAAACCAGCCGCCATCGCTGTCGTGCACTGATTCGAAACCCTAACCATCCGCTTTCGCTGTCGATCAGAAATCCTAAACTGCCGCCATCACAATCGATCAGAAACCCTAACTAGCCGTCGGCGCAAAGTCCTGTCGTCCAGATCTTACACCATCTCGCCGTCGTTCTCTTGTTGTGACACTTTCCCCACTGTCGCCTGCGAGATTCGGGCCTCCGCTAGCTTCGCCATCCACAATTGACCATCGCCAGCAATCCTCTACCCTCACAACACCGATTGCATCTCCGTGATTCGCAGATTAGTTCATGAGGAGCGACGACTGTGACAATTGTAAGTCTACTGTGGTTATGCTGTTCGTATTCTTTATTTAAGTTCTGGGTTTGTTTGTGGTGTTGGTTTGGTTTTGTCGAGCCGATTGAACGAAAATATGCTGAAGAGAGAGAATGTGAGTTTACTTCATTCTCGTCTTCTTCTTGACTAACTGAAAGCAGTAAGCAACGAAGCACCAGTACTTGCACTAAAATAGGCCGGTAACACAATGGTTCTTGTTCGTGAGAGTGTCCTAGATGTTCGTGAGTATTGTTCTGATTCTCATGTTCTTCGTTTAAGTCCTACTGTTGTTTGTGTTGTTGGTTTGTTTTCCTTGTGCACATTGTTTGTTAGTTGTTGTATTGGCGGGAATTAATGTTGACGGCTATCCCCTAACCGTTAACAACCCGCAAGTTGAATGGGACCAATTACTTACAATGGTCCAAAGTTATACAAGTTGTTACTACCGATCAAGAGAAACGAGATGATCGAGGAAGTTGTAGTAATGAATTTCGAGGTGGCCGAGGTGGCCATTGTCATGGTCAACATTGTCAGTGTTTACTTTGGGGCAAGAAAAATTGTACCCAAGATACTTGTTGGTATAGAGTTGGTCGTTCTCCTAAATATACTCATGCTGCAACTTCTAATCAAGTTGCTCGCGTTTCATCATCCTACCCTTCAACTCCCAAGGCTATTTCTGATGATGAGTATGTTCAATTCATCCAATTTTAAGGCGTCCAAGCAGACATCTACCTCCATTACTTGGCTAATTCAACGTTGTCATCCTACCGCATGTCTTTCTTTTTATCCTTCCCCTTCTACACCTTGGAGTATAGACTCCGTTGCCACTGATCACATGTTAGGTACATCTTCTTTATTTACGCATATTTAATCATCTTCCTCGTTGATCCCTGTTACTGTTTCTGATGATTCCACCGTCCCTGTTCCTGGTATTGGCGTTGTGGAACTTTCACCCTCTTTATCCTTATTCTCTGTCTTGTATATTCCCTCTTTTGCTTTTAATTTGATATCAGTGAGTAAGCTTACTCAACAACTTCATTGTTCTGTTTTTTTTTTTTCCTGATTCTGTCATTATCTAGGATTTGAAAACACAGAAGACGATTGACATAGGGCGTAAGAAAAATGACCTTTATTATTTCGACAATCACGACGAGACACATGTTATCCCGCCCACTGCCTGTCTTGCTGTTGCCTCTGCCCACCAAATTCATTGCCGCCTAGGTCATCCCTGTCTTGCCAATCTAAAGGTACTTCTTCCTAGTTTACGTCATTTGTCTTCCTTAGATTGTGAGTCTTGTCAGTTGGGCAAATATCATCGTACTTCATTTACTTCCCCGACTCAGTTTCGAGCCTCGAGTCCTTTTTGTTTAGTTCATTCAGACGTTTGGGGTCTTTCTCGTATTGCCTCTACATTAGGCTTTCGTTATTTTGTCACATTTGTCGATGATTTCTCCAGGGTTACATGGCTTTATCTAATGAAATATCGTTTTGAATTGTTCTCCATTTTCTCTGTTTTCTGTGCTGAAATTAAAACTCAATTTAATGTGCCTGTGCGTATACTTCGTAGTGACAATGCTCGAGAATATTTTTTTCAATCCTTTATGTTACTCATGTCACAGTTTGGTATACTGCATCAGTCTTCTTGTTCTCACACACCGCAGCAAAATGGAGTCGCTGAGCGTAAGAATTGACATCTCCTAGAAGTGGCTCGAACTCTGATGTTTGAGATGAATGTTCCCAAACACTTTTGGGCAGATGCAGTTCTTACAGCTTGCTTCTTGATCAATAGAATGCCTTCTTCTCCCCTGAATGGCAAAGTCCCTCGTTCTATTCTTTTTCTCCGATCACCCTGGTTTGCTTTACCTCTTCGTATCTTTGGATGTGTTTGTTTTGTCCACCAGTTGACTCCTAGCAAGGATAAGTTAGATCCTCGTGTCATAAAATGTGTCTTCCTTGGTTATTCTCACACACAAAAGGGTTATCGGTGTTATAGTTTTTTATGTCGCTCTTTCATCTGTGCAGATGTCACATTCTTTGAGTCCACCCGTTACTTTTCTGGCCTATCCTTTCAGGATGATCTAGATGTCACCCATCCTTTACCAAACCTCCTAGAGCTGACACCATCTCCTTCCGCTCCCGAACTTGTCTTGCCTAGTCGTCGTTCACCGCCTTTACATGTATACTCTCGTCGCCAGAAGGTAGTTCCCGCCGTTGAGCCAATCGTCTTTGTGTCTTCAGATTCTTCTCCAGTTCATCCATTTGCGTCTAACTTGGATATACCCATTGCTGTTCGGAAGGGTAATCGTACATGTACTCAACATCCTATTTCTAATTTTGTTTCGTATGCACACCTATCTCCTTCATATTTTTCTTTTGTTGCTTCTCTATCCTCTGTTTCTATTCCAAAGTCTGTCACAGAAGCTATTACTCACCCTAGTTGGACGACCGCAATGTAAGAGGAAATGCTAGCCTTACGTCAGAATAGTACTTGGGATCTCGTCTCGCTTCCGCCTGACAAAACAATAGTTGAATGTAAATGAGTATACATAGTCAAAGTTTATCTGGATGGCACCATTGATCGACTCAAGGCTCGTTTAGTTGCCAAAGGTTACACTCAGGTATATGGTCTTGATTATTCTGAGACATTTTCTCCCGTTACCAAACTCGCTTCTGTTCGCCTGTTCACCTCTTTGGCTGCCATCTTTCGTTGGCCGTTGCATCAACTTGATATCAAGAATGCGTTCCTAAATGGCGATTTGACCAATGAAGTATATATGGAGCAACCTCCTGAGTTTGTTGCTCAGGGAGACTCTGGTTTAGTATGTCGCTTGAAGAAATCTATTTATGGCCTCAAGCAGTCTCCTCGAGCATGGTTTGGGAGATTCAGTGAAGTGGTCACTGAATTTGGTCTTCGCCGTTGTGGAGTTGATCATTCTGTATTCTACAGGCACAGCAAAGTCGGGAGAATATTATTAATTGTGTATGCAGATGACATCGTGATTACCGAGGACGATCACCAGGGTATTCAGGAACTCAAAACGTTTTTGCACAACAAGTTTCAAACTAAATATTTGGGTCAATTGAAGTATTTCTTGGGGGATTGAAGTTGCTCGATCAAGTCAAGGTATTTACTTATGTCGGAGGAAATATGTTCTTGATCTATTGAGTGAAACAGGAATGTTAGGAGTGAAACCAATTGATTCACCTATGGATCCAAATAACAAACTATTGGCAGATTAAAGTGTACCACTGACAGATTCTGCCCAATACAGACGGTTAGTTGGGAAGTTGAATTACTTGACTGTTACTAGACCAGATATTTCTTTTGCTGTGAGTGTTATTAGTCAGTTTTTGGATCGTCCCACGACTTATCACTGGGATGCAGTGATTCGTATTCTTCGATATCTGAAAGGTTCTCCAGGGTGTGGTTTGTTGTATCAGAACTTTGGTTACACTCAAATTAAGGGATATACAGATGCAGATTGGGCCGGATCTCCCTCGGATAGGAAGTCCACCACAGGTTATTGTGTATTTGTTGGAGGCAATCTCGTTTCTTGGAAGAGTAAAAAGCAGACAGTTGTAGCGCGGTCAAGTGCAGAATCGGAATACAGGGTGATGACCCATACCACTTGTGAGTTAACTTGGTTGAAACATTTGTTGGAGGAACTTGAGTTCGAACACTCTTCACCGATGGATCTGGTATGTGACAATCAAGTAGCACTTCACATTGCATCCAATCTAATTTTCCATAAGAGGACAAAACACATTGAAGTTGATTGCCACTTCATTCGAGAAAAAGTATTGCAAAAGCAGATTGAGACTAAGCATGTAAAGTCAGTTGATCAGTTAGCTGATTTATTCACTAAACCGTTAGGGGGCTCAAGGATCAAGTATATTTGTAACAAGATAAGAACATGCAATATATATGTTCCAGCTTGAGAGGGAGTGTTAAAAGGGTATTTACGTATTTTCCATATTGTTTAGGGTTTTTTGTATTGTTCCCTAATTATTATTATAAATAGAGGGAGAGGCTAACACAATGAGTAAGGCTTCTCATTCTTTTCATATTCTCTCGTTACTTTAACAGTTTGTTTCAAGATTCTGACCTTGAATGACCATCTTTGTGGTTCCTTGTCATGTACTTTTCTTTCCAAAAGCAATTGAGACTCGTGAGATTGATGACTATATTGCGAGAAAGGACGAGTTCTATTTTTGAGTCCATTTCAGAAGCTCAAATTGTTACACATAAGCTTATTTTTGGATACGCGAGATGCATCTGTGCTCTTCTGTTTTGTTGATTTTGAGCAATTTTTTGATGGAAGCTCATTTGTATGTATTTTCTTGTTAGAATTCTTGTACAGGGGCGGTCCCCCCCCCCCGAAACATACTTAGTGTCAAAAAACTAGATTATGAGGGCTTCTTTTTTGTAATTTTGTGTTAGTTATCGATATAAAAGTTAGTAACACATATATCTGTGCTTATGTTTTATTTCATGAATATTTATTTATTTATTTATTTAATTTTTTTTTGTCTTATGTCATGGCACATATATATATATATTGGTGATCGATGTGAAGCTTTTCTTCTTCTTTTTATACATATTTTTTGTTTTTGTACTTCTTTGCAGCTAATATTCTTTTAGAATACTCTGATTGTCATTAATCTTCTTGTATGTCTTTGTCTTGGAATCTTCACGCTTTTATGTTCTGATTGTCATGGATCTTCTTTTATGTCTTTTTCTCGGAATCTTGATGCTATGATCTTACTGTTGGTCTTCAATTTTTTACGGTAATATACTGTATTTTTTCATTTTTTGATTTCGGTTTTCTGTACCCCCACCTTTTGTGTTTCCTAGTACCAGTTATACCATGTTTCCTTAAGGCTCTAACCACCTTTGAACACAGAGAAAGCTGGGATAATTAAGATGTTTGACTTGACTTATCCAGGGAAATGCTCAGAGACCGGAAGTGCGTGTTGTCACATGGAACAATGATGAGCATGCAACAGATGCTCTTCCTGTACATGGCTTTGAGCATTACCGGGCAAAAGACTATTCCCTTGCTCATGCTCCCTTCTCAGGTGTTTTCTTTGATGCTTTTAGATTGTATGATATATATGAGCTTTTAATTTAAAGAGCAACGATGGTCATTCATTTGGTTGTAGGTAGCAGTTATGCTGGTGGTCAGTGGGCTGCCGGTGACGAACCATTATACTACATTGTATCCCCAAAGGATGTAGTTATTGCAAAGCCTAGGTCAGTACTTATTTTGCACTTATTCAATATTGCATTCAAATTGATTGGTTAGGTGATCTATATGTTATCATCATTGTTGTTAGCGCCTAGGCTCGAGGCTCAACAAGTCCCAACTTTGGCATCTCGCTTATCCTAGGCCAGGCTCTTTCTGTAAGGCATTCGCCTTGTGCGCTTAGGCTCAAGGCCCAAGGCGCGCCTTGTCAATATTACTTGCAACTTATGGTGCACATGTAGATCTCAAAAAAATTATGAAATTTTATGTGTGTAATCCATTAAAATAGGTTACTTAAGTTTTCTTTTAGTGATAATAATGAAAACGAACAACTTTAATTTAAATTGTGATAATATTGGTTAGTACTTAGTACCGAAGCATAATTGTTCCCAGAATTTTGTTCTATTATCAGCGTTTCTGGTCTTTATTTACTCGAATTTGTATTTGCTGGGAACAAAAAAGTCATCTGGGTACAAAAAAAATAATTCTGGGAACACAAAATTCAATCTGTGAGCAAAAAAAATGATTCGGGAACAGAAACAACAACCGGGAAGAAAGAGAAGTTCCTGGAAATGGAAACAACAATCTGAGAACAAAAGAAAAAAGTTTTGGTGATATGAGCTACTGAAGATTACATAGGTAAAAGTTCGTGAAATCCATGTTTTTATTTGTGGATTCATTTGACATTATGAGTCTGTGTGCACTGAGCTACCCTTCATTTTTAGTTTGATTGGATATATTTACAAAATTTTGGCCAAGATCCTTTCAATTAGATTGAGAAGAGAGTATGGCTGGTTGGTTTCAAGTTCCCAAAACATTTTTGTGTGTAATCAGCAAATCCTTGGTGCTGCTTTAGTACCTAATAAATGCTTTGATTCCAGAAATTGAAGCAGAGAGTTGAGGCTGTTATGTAATTAAGATATCTGGGATGTGATCTTCCTCTTTTCCATGTGGTTTTACCTTTTGGCCATGTTTTTATTGCACGCAAAATCACATGTTTGGGTAACCATCCGAGGCGGATGTAATATCACAGGGGAGGTGGTATTATTTCATTCTATCTCTCTCTCTCTTACCAATCACGTTATCCCTATAACATTTCCCAGAAATGAACACCTCCTTACTCTTGTCACCAGTACCACTACCTTCAATTTGGCTCTGTCGGTCTGCCGATACCCTCTGTCTATTGCGTTCACTTCCTCCACGTAGTCCCCCTCACTACAGTCACCTTTGTCATGTCCACCACAGTTACTGTTTTTTATCAAGACTTACTTTCCCTGCCCCTGCCCCTGCCCCTGCCCCTGCCCCATCGTTATCCTTGAACTATAACTACTACATGCTATTACCATCCTACTTTCACCACCAAAAAAAAAATAAAAAAATCACCCATTGCCACTACTCCACCATTACCATCACCACGTCTTCACCATAAACTTCATGCCACTACCAACATTACCCCAACTCCAAAACACAACACCATATCCATCTAAGAATCCTACCTGAACACTACTATGTACATATATGTGAGTGTTTTGAAAAAAGAGTTGTCGAATTGCTTTTATTTTTGCACCCCAAAAACAGGTACCACTATGATATTTTTTACTTTTCAATCATAAAAATTATGGTAGCTAATAGATGATGGCAGTGTTGTATCTTGCTATTTTGTTTGATGAATGTTCTTACCTAAGATCATTCGTTCTGAAAGATTGCATTTGATCTAATGTTCAAGTCATCTTGACAACTGTAGAGATTCTTGAGCCATAATTTTAACTGTTCTGCGTATGCCTTTTTCTTTGACACATGTCCTTTGCACCAGAGATAATTTTTTTTTTAGTTATGTGGTAGAATTTCTATGCATTTTTAGGGATGCAGAAGATCACATCAATTGGCTTCTGCAGCATGGATGGCATGAAAAAGCTTTAGCAGCAGTTGAAGCCGGACAGGGGCGAAGTGAGCTTCTTGACGAGGTACTTTGTTTTTTTGGTCATTTGACATTTTTTGTTTAGTATTTCTGGTTCCCTAATGAAGATGTTGACTGGCGTATATCATATGGTCATGCCTATTCCGGCATGGATATGGACATGTATGCTTCCCAGCTCAGTGAAGCACTATCCCATGGTTGCAGTGTTACATTCCTTATGTTGTTGCGACAACCTACAATTTGTTTAGTCTCTGTCTCTCTCGCTCATGTACTAGATATAATTTTTATAATTAGTGGTCACTTGTGGATCTGTCTTCCAGTAGCTGAGAAGCCAACAAATATCCATTTCATTTATGCTTATTGTTTCATGGGTGATGGGTTAGACAACAGATAAAATAACTAATGACGATTATGTTTTTTAAAGTTATTCTATTTTTCAGATTGATAGTTGAGTCAATCTATTTTTGAGTTCAGATTGTCATCAGCATGATGTTAGTAACAAAACTTTCGTATCCAACTCTACATATTTAGAGCATTGCAATGTTTCTTTTGTTCCATGTGTTGCTTGGGAACTTTTAGTGCAATTTATGTATTGTCGGTGTAAGCACAATCATATTGGGATGTTCCTACTAGACTTAATTACAGGCTTGGGCCAACACAAAGTTTGTTAATTGCATAGGTAGGCCCAGCTTGATTCAGCCGAGTTCAGATCTTCAACACCCATATTATGATATTATCATGCAGTACTTTTGCAAGTCTCAGACCAAGCTTCTTTCTAACTTCTTCAAAATTCTTTTGTGTATGCTCAGGTAGGATCTAGATATCTTGACCATTTGATTGTGGAAAGGAAATATGCTGAAGCTGCATCTTTGTGTCCCCAATTGTTGAGAGGATCTGCTTCAGCATGGGAGAGGTACTAAATGTCATCATTATATTATATATGTTACGGTCAAGGGACATGCACTTTGCACAACGTAATTGCGCTTCTGGATTAATCTAAGGAACTTAAATATGCCATGCCACCTAATTGTAATCAACTCATAACTAACCTTGTATGTTTACCTGTAAACTACACTATTTTTTTTATGGGATGTTGGATGTTTAAGTGATCCAGTGTTTCGAAAGAAGTGTGTCAAAAACAATGTGCATTATTTCATAGATATGTTCCTAATATGTAGCCTATCTCTTACAGATGGGTTTTTCACTTTGCTCATCTCCGTCAACTTCCTGTATTGGTTCCATACATACCAACAGAGAACCCAAGATTACGTGATACTGCTTATGAGGTCTGTAAGGACGATATAACCTGCAACTTAATCTCTCCTAAGTTCTTTCTGTCATGGGAATTTGGAAGGCAAGACATCATTTGCCATTTTGATGCTATAGGTTGCTCTACTAGCCCTGGCAACAAGTTCATCTTTCCACAAGGATCTTTTGTCAACTATAAAATCTTGGCCTCCTGCAATTTATTCTGCATTGCCTGTTATCTCGGCCATAGAACCTCAGCTTAATACTTCATCCATGACTGATGCTCTCAAAGAGGTACCTGAACAATATAATTTGTTATAAATTTATAAGTTTGTTTTGTTATGACATCTACTAAATTATGCCCTTATCATGTTAGGCGCTGGCGGAGTTATACGTGATTGACGGGCAGTATGAAAAAGCACTTCCACTTTATGCTGATGTAAGTGCTGTGCTTGAACTAGCATGCCAATCCATTAGTCAAGATAGTTGTACAGTAGGATGTGCATCCATAAATGTTCAATTAAAGCTATCTATGGCTTTTTCTCAATGCATCCAGAAATGTCTGGACGGTTCCTTATTCATTTCCTTAATTGTATTTTTCAGCTTATGAGGCCTGATGTATTTGACTTCATTGAAAAAAATAACTTACATGATGCCATTCGTGAGAAGGTACGTCATTCGATCGGGTCAATATTTTGGTTTTTCAACATTACCCATTTGTGATAGTTTTTTTTTGTTCCCCTCTTTTCTGTAAGGGAAGCAATTTTTTCTTATCCTTGTTTATAAAAACTAATGAAAACGGATAACAAAGGCTAAAATAGAATAAGTAGATTTCGTTCTTCATTGTTATTATACCCATTTGTTTCTGTTGGATCTCCTATGAGGTGCCCTTTACTTTGCAGGTAGTCCCACTGATGATGGTAGATTGTAAACGTGCAATTCCATTGTTGATGCAACACAAGGAGTTCATTAATCCATCTGAAGTTGTTTCACAACTTTTGGCTGCAAGGGATAAATGTGATTCCAGATACTTTTTGCATCTGTATCTGCAGTCACTTTTCAAAACTAACCCTCATGCTGGACGGGATTTCCATGATATGCAGGTATCTTAACAATAGAACCAAATTCAACAATTTGGTTAGTTGTTCTTGGTTTCCATTCAAAATTTGAGTTTGTTGAACATTTTACTATTTTATAAGTAAAGAAACTATTTCAGACAAAGTCGAATTTTATGTGATCGTTTCACGGGGCTTGGTTGGCTTTGTAAACTTAGCACGATAATAAGTACTCTGGTCCAAATTAATTTTCAACTTTTGGGCTAGGCCTTTGGCTTATGATTGCAGAATAAAATAATTCAACAAAGCGTTTGTCTCACTTTAGAATTACAGAGGAAGTATTAAAAATCATATGCATCATAATTATCAATTTCTGTTAAATCTTGAAATATTATTGTTAAAGGGTATTTCTGTCTTTTCCGTATTATTTAGGGTTTCCTGTATGGTTTAGGGTTTACTGTATGGTTTCCTAATTCTTATTATAAATAGTGGGAGAGGCTAACACCACAGTTGAGCTGTCTCATTCTTTTCCTACTCTACTTTTACTTTAACATTATGAGACATTAATCTCGTAGATCTGTTCAACCATTTTTTTTTCTACCCTCCCTTTCCCTCTTTCAATTTTTTTTCCCTCATCATCCGTACGAAAAAAAATAAAAATAAAAATAAAAATAAAATAAATAAACAAAAGGGAGTTTTCAAAAGACCTAGCCGCTGTTGCAAAGACTCTGTCGATTGATCGCCGCTGTCGCAAAGTCTCCGTCAATCGCAAAGCCTCGTCGACACCTTCGTGTAGCCGTCGATCGAACTTCGTGTAGCCGTCGATCGCAACAGAGTAGCCGTTGATCGAAACCCTAGCCGCTATTCGTCGTCGCAAAACCCCGTTGCCGCTGTCGCAACGCCTCATTGACGCCTTCCCTACCGTCGACGTTAAAGATCCGAACCTCCACCAACCTCGTCGTCCACCACCGACATCCACCGACGGTTCTCTGTCCAGATCCATGGCAGTCCACAGCCGACCATCTCGCTACCTCATGTTTGTGAGTTTTTGCTTTTAGTGTTCTTCATTTAAGTTCTGAACAGGTGTTGGTGTGTTTCCCTTGCCCAAGTTATTGTTATTTGTTAGTTGTTGTATTGGCGGGCACTAATGTCGACGGCTACCCTCCAACCGTTAACAACTTGTAAATTAAATGGAACTAATTATTTAAATTGGTCTAAGGCTATGAAAATAGCCTTTACCGGATAAGGGAAACATCGTCATCTCACGGAATCTGTCCCGACAGAAGATGATAAGCAGTATGAGGAATGGATTCAAGTTGATGCGCAGATTGTAGTGTCGTTGTGAAATTCGATGGAGCCTCAAAGAGCTGATCTCTGTACTCATCTAGATACGTGTAAAGCCATATGGGAGTATCTTCATATGTTGCATTCCAGTAATCTCACCAGGATGTATGATTTATTGGTCGAGTACTTCCAACTTCAGCAAGGCACGCAATCTATTACAGATTATTTTGCCACATTCAACAGCCTTTATGAGGAGTTAAATACTATTCTACCGATGACTGTCGATCTGAAAGAAATGCAAAAACAACGTGAGCAAATGTCTGTCATGAAGTTTTTAGCTGGATTGCGCCCAGAATTTGAATCGGTCCGATCTCATATTCTTTCTAGTGCTACTCTCCCCACTATCACTGAAATATTCTCGTGTCTCGTGTAGCACTACCAAGGACAATATTTTTGGCTCGAGTTCGTCTGTGTTATCTGAGCATTCGGCGCTTGTTACGCAGATTCCTACACGAAATCGAGGTGATCAACTCAGTGGTGGTTTCTCTTGTGGTGGCCGTGGTAGTGGCCCTCGGGGTGGACGTAGTGGCCGTGGTCGTGGCTCAACTCGTTAATGCTCCTTTTATGGTAAGGAGAATCATACTAGAGAAATATGTTGGGATTTAGTTGGCCGTCTATCCAAATTCGCTAATGCAGTGACATCTGATCCAGATACTCCTACTATTCCAGAATCTCAGGCAGCCAAGGATATCTCTGATGAGGAATATACTCAATTCCTTCAGTATAAGGCATCCCAGCAGACATCTTTTCCCATTGCTTCTTTAGCTCAACGAGGTACATCTTCCTTATTTACACATATTTAGTCATCTTCTTCGTTGTCTCCTGTTACAGTTGCTGATGGTTCTACTGTTCCTATCTGTGGCATTGGTACAGTAGAACCTTCACCCTCTTTATCTCTCACCTCTGTCTTGTATATTCCTTCATTTTCTTTTAATTTGATGTCAGTCAGTAAGATTACCAAACATCTTAATTGTTCTGTCTCATTTTTCCCTGATTCTGTCATTCTCCAGGAATTGAAGACGCGGAAGACGATTAGCACCGGGCGTGAGGAAAATGGCCTTTATTACCTTGATGGTTATGACGAGAGTCCTGCTAACCCACTTACTGTCTGCCCTGCTATTGCATTCGCTCACCAGATCCATTGTCGCCTTGGCCATCCCTATCTTGACAACCTCAAGTTACTTGTTCCTCATTTACGTCATCTGTCTTCATTAGAGTGTGAGTCTTGTCAATTGGGTAAGTATCATCGTATTTCATTTGCTTTCCCAGCTCATGTTCGAGTATCGAGTCCTTTTAGTTTAGTTCATTTAGATGTTTGGGGTCCTTCTCATGTTACTTCTACATTAGTTTTTCATTATTTTGTCACATTTGTGGATGATTTTTCCAGAATTACCTGACTTTATTTAATGAAAGATCGTTCAGAATTATTCTCTATTTTTTGTGCATTTTGTGCTGAAATTAAAACTCAATTTAATGTACCAGTGCGTATTCTTCGTAGTGGTAATGTTTGAGAATACTTTTCTCAGCCATTTACTTCTTTTATGTCGCACTCTGGTATCTTGCATCAGTTTTCTTATCCTCACACACCACAACAAAATGGAGTTGCTGAGCGTAAAAATCAACATCTCCTAGAAGTGGCTCGTACTCTTCTTTTTGAGATGAACGTTCCCAAACACTTCTGGGGCGATGCGGTTTTTACAACTTGCTTCCTAATCAATCGGATGTCGTCCCCCCTCTACCCTAAATGGCAAGGTTTCTCATTCCATTCTCTTTCCTCGTTCACCATTCTCTTTCCTCGTTCACCTGTGTTTAGTTTACCTCCTCGAATATTTGAGTGTGTTTGTTTTGTTCATTAGTTGACTCCCGATAGGGACAAGTTAGATCCTCGTTCTTTAAAATGTGTCTTTCTCGGCTATTCTTGCACACAAAAGGGTTATCAATGCTATAGTTCATCAATACATCACTCATTTGCGTGCGCAGATGTTACATTCTTTGAGTCTACGCCTTACTTTTTTGCCCCATCCTCTCGCGATGATTTGGATGTTACACTTCCTTTACCCAGTTTCTCAAACCCTACACTATTTTCCTCTACTCCAGATCCTATCCCACCTCGTCGCTCTTCAGCCCCTTTGCAGGTATACTCTCGTCGCCAGAAGGTAGCCTCCGCTGATGTGCCCATCGATTCTGTGCCCTCAGATTCTTCTCCCGCAGATCCACCCATGTCTGACCTGGATATGTCCATTGCCATCCGGAAAGGTAAGCGCACCTGTACTAACCATCCTCTTTCTAACTTTGTTTCATATGCACACCTATCTCCTTCATATTCCTCTTTTGTTACTTCTTTGTCCTCTATTTCTATTCCTAAGTCTGTTTCAAAGGCCCTCACTCACCCTGGTTGGGCAAAAGTAATGGAAGAAGAAATGCTTGCCTTACATCAGAATGGCACTTGGGATCTCGTCTCACTTCCGCCTGACAAAATTATAATTGGATGTAAATGGGTGTACACTTTCAAAGTTCATCCGGATGGCACCATTGATCGACTCAAGGCTCGCTTAGTTGTTAAAGGCTATACTCAGGTCTACGGTCTTGATTACTATGAGACTTTTTCTCCCGTTGCCAAGCTCGCTTCTGTTCGTTTGTTCATCTCTCTGGCTGCCACTTTTCGCTGGCCATTACATCAGCTCGATATCAAGAATGCTTTTTTAAATGGTGATCTAACTGAGGAAGTATATATGGAGCAATCTCCTGGGTTTGTTACTCAGGGGGAGTCTAACTTAGTATGTCGTTTGAAGAAATCTATTTATGGCCTCAAGCAGTCTCCTAAAGCATGGTTTAGAAGATTTAGTGAAGTGGTCACTGAATTTGGTCTTCGACGTTGTGGAGTCTATCATTCGGTCTTCTACAAGCATAATAAAGTCAGGAGAATATTGTTGATTGTGTATGTTGATGACATTGTGATTACTGGGGATGACCACGGTGGTATTCAAGAACTCAAAAAGTGTTTGCACAGTAAGTTCCAAACCAAAGATTTGGGGCACCTAAGTATTTCTTGGGTATTGTAGTTGCTTGATCAAGTTAAGGCATTTACCTGTCGCAGAGAAAATATATCCTTGACCTATTGAGCGAAATAAGAATGCTAGGAGCAAAACCGATTGACTCACATATGGATCCAAACACCAAATTGTTACCAGATCAGGGTGTACCACTGACAGATTTAGCTCAATATAGACGGTTAGTTGGGAAGTTGAACTACTTGACAGTTACTAGGCCATATATCTCATTTGCTGTTAGTGTTATCAGTCAGTTCTTGGATCGTCCAATGACTTGTCACTGGGATGCAGTGATCCGTATCCTCTGATATTTGAAAGGTGCTCCTGGTTGCGGTTTGCTATGTCAAAATTCCGGTCATACTCAAATAAAGGGCTACACAGATGTAGACTGGGCTGGATCACCCTTAGATAGGAAATCTACTACTGGGTATTGTGTGTTTGTTGGTAGTAACCTTGTCTCTTGGAAGAGTAAAAAGCAGATAGTAGTGGTGCGGTCAAGTGCAGAATCGGAATACAGTGCAATGACCCATATCACTTGTGAGTTAACTTGGTTGAAACACTTATTGAAAGAACTTGGATTTGAACGCATTTCACCGATGGACCTGATATGTGATAATCAAGCAGCACTTCGCATTGCATCCAACCCAGTCTTCCATGAGAGAACGAAACACATTGAAGTTGATTGTCACTTTATTCGAGAAAAATTGTTGCAGAAGCAGATTGAGACTAAACATATAAATTCAGTTGATCAGTTAGCTGATATATTTATTAAACCATTGGGGGATTAAAGGATAAAGTACATTTGTAACAAGCTTGAGAGGGAATGTTAAAGGGTATTTCTGTATTTTTCGTGTCATTTAGGGTTTCTCTTATGATTTAGGGTTTACTGTATGGTTTCCTAATTCTTATTATAACTAGTGGGAGAGGCTAGCACCACAGTTGAGTTGTCTCATTCTTTTCCTTCTCTACTTTTACTTTAACAATTATATATATTTTTTAAAGCACTCTGAAGAGTTTGCATGATTGAATTTTTTTTTTTCCACTGGATACACTTTCAATTTTTTGATACAAGTGGTCTCTAATGTTGATCATTTTAGATATTTAGGTTCTATAAGTCATGATAATGGAGAAATCGAGGAGGATATTACTTAGAGTTAAGGAAACATGGTGAAAGTGGAGAATTGCAGTTAGGGTAGAATGCAAGAAAACTAGTGATATATGGTTCATGATGTCGGGCAATAGACAAGAAGATGTGCAAAAAAGTAAGTGTAGTGGAGATGAGGATGCTAAGGTAGGTGATTGGTAAGATAAGAAGGGATAAAATCAGGAATGAGCTTATCAGAAAGGGTTTGGGAATGTCAGTCATTGAAGATAAGATGAGAGAATCGTTTACGATGGTTTGGACTCATGCATAGAAAACTTGCCGAAAACATTGGTTATAAATTGTAATTTATTTCAAATGGCGGGTGCTACAAAAAGGGGAGTTTGACCTTAAGAAAATCTAAGAGAGACAATTAGAAATGACTTGATGGCTTTGTACTTATCGGAGGGGATGACCCCAAGGTTGCATTTGGGTAAGGGATTTGTAAAATGATGGGATTTCGAAATTCAGAATTTCGAAATGCCGTCATTTACAAATCTCTTGTTTGGATAATTATTTTAACCGAAGAATTTGATTGTGTGATTTTTTAATTTCCTTGTTTAGATTGTAAAGTTTTTCTAAAATTGAGAACAAAAATAAAAAATAAAAACCAAATATTACCCATCGAAAAAAATTTGATCTATTGTGAATGATTGCAAATCCTAATCGAATGAACGATTGCGATTGATTAGAAACCCAGGAATCGAAATCAAATGAACGATTGTGAATGATTAGGGTTCGTCCAATTGTGAACAAACGATTGCAAACCCTAATCAAATGAATCAAACGAACCCTAATCATCGCGAGAATGAGGGGCTTGTCGTCGGTGGTCGTCGCGAGAAAGAGGATATCGTCGGCGGCAATCGTCGCGAGAAGGAGGGGCTCAGCGAAAAAAAGATGGACGCGAGAAGGAAGGGCTTAGCGAAGAAGAGATAGACGCGAGAAGGAAGGACTCATCGCAAAGGAGATGGTGTGAGATTTGTGAAATCCTCTCTCGGATGGATTTGGAAAATGACACCTCTCAAAGGTATTTCAAAATCCATTTTTTCACCCTTTTTATAAGATAAAAGGATTTGACAAATTCCTTTTATAACTACCCAAATAAGGTATTTGTTAAAAAATGATTTTGAAATCCCTTACCCAAATGAAATCCCTCCCCCAAATTTCTTACCCAAACACAACCTAAAGTGATCTCTATGGTGCAACTGGAATGGCTTGCTCTATAGACGCTTCCAACTTTGTTGTATAGTTGACTAGGTGATATGTTATTCACTTTTTTGGAACACGCTTGATTACAACTGTGTTTAGATCTCAAAAATGATAGAATTTCTTTATGATTTTTACCATTTCTCGCTAATTTAAGGAAATTTGGTTTGTTAAAAACTGAACTGGATCAATCGAGTAAAGCCGTTTTAGTGACGTGGGCTCTTTGCAGTTTCAAATGGATAGATGTCTTTGTTACCTGGTGACATGGGCTCTCAACCTGGTTTTTATATGTGTTTGTATTTATACAAAAAGTCAGACGTAGTTATCAGCTCATGGAATAAAAAAGTTCAATTTGTTGCACTGTTAGTTGGATGGTGTAATGTGTTATCCTGGTTTGGTTGATGTTATCTTGTCTTGGCTGGGTTTTCAATAATTGTGATTATTAGCTAGTTGCTACTGTGCCCCTGTAGAACTTTGATTCTCTGTAATTCACCGGTTTATAGCAATCAACTAAACTCTAGTTCTAAGAGTTCTATAGTACTTCAATATATTTAAAAAAATAAATTCATCTTCTTCTGCTACCTTCATGTGATGGAAATAAGAATCTGTTTCCTGGTGCAGCATCCACTTGTAGTCTGAAGTATTCTTCTATTATTGATCTCTGGATTAGGTTGAGCTTTATGCGGATTATGATCCAAAGATGCTGCTGCCTTTTCTTCGAAGTAGTCAACATTATACGCTTGAGAAGGTATCTGAAGTGACTGGGCAATTGCTAGTTGTAGATATTTATTTTCTGTTCTTGATATAATTGTTCTTAAAGTTTTATCTCAGGCTTATGAAATTTGCATCAAAAGAGATCTGTTGAGAGAGCAAGTTTTCATCCTTGGAAGAATGGGAAATTCGAAGCAAGCCCTTTCCGTTATCGTAAATAAATTAGGGGATATTGAAGAGGTTCCTTTTATGTCCTTTGGATTTGTCATATCCTAATTGTTAAATTTTGTTTCAAAAGCCTAAACTTCATGACTCTCCGCAGGCTATAGAATTTGTGAGCATGCAGCATGATGATGAACTTTGGGAAGAATTGATTAAACAGTGCCTTCACAGGCCTGAAATGGTACAATAGAGGCTTCTTTTTCACTCAAATGCATTTGGCAGCATAATTAAGATGTTCCAATGCGAGCGTTATACATGCTCATTGTTTTCATTGTCTTCTCTATTTGGCAGGTAGGCATGTTGTTAGAACACACTGTTGGCAATCTTGATCCTCTCTATATTGTAAATATGGTGCCCAATGGCTTGGAGATTCCTCGGTTAGTGTCTCTTTTTGTGGTTATTTATGGTGTGCCTTACACATATTCCTGTGTATTAGAATTTAGAATGTCAAGTCAGATTCCGGGATCCTTTATCTTTTTCCTTAGCGCCTCTGTATAAAAGTATCACCTGAAGACACCTTAAATTTGCGATCTTCTTCCCCCCCCCACCCCCAAAAAAAAAAAACAGAGCATGCGGAACGTCCTACATGAATGTGGTGGTTCTTTCCTCAAATAGGACTGATATTTTCCTAAAATGGTCTTGAACTAGCACAATCTTGAGTCTCAAAACCTGCTGCTTTATTGGTTTTTCACATTGCCTATGCGTGCGTACCAACATAATCTAGGATGCTATTCGTTACTTTGCATATGGAACCTCGGATAAAATGCATTTAGAAAATTGAATGTAATAGATCGCATGCTGCCACGTGACTGCTATTTAGGGCATAAATAGTCATTTATATATTTACTTTTGTTTTTGTTAGATGTATGTTTGTGTTGAACATTTGTGGTAATTGTAAGGGGCTTAAATTTTTATTATGCTCCCTCTGTTCCTAATTGTTCCTAAATAATTGTCCGGTTAGACTTTGCACAAAGTTTTAAGGAGTAGTTGAATATTTGTTATTTTACTATATTCCCTTGTTGGAAAATGTGTAAAAAATGTTGATTTTAGTGGATGAGTTTTTTTTTTCCCCTTTTTTTTTTGGAACCTCAACGGATCAAGGAAGACTTTATTGATCTCTGAAAAAAAAAATGCAAAAATTAGAGGGGGCTAAACTTGACCTCTAAAACAAAGAAACTAACAAATAAATGATGGTAAATTCAAACGACAAGAATAAACAAATAAAAAGCATGAAAACTTCCTTTAACTTTCCGAAAGTTAGAGTAGTGAAGCCTATCCAGGACAACTGCGAACAGATGCCGGACAATTTGACGTAGACCAAAAGATTTGATTCTCGCCGTCACTCCCAAGCTTAGCAGAAAAATCAACAACCATGTTAGCTTCCCTGTAACAATGAGAGATCAAAGCATAAAGTTGAGGAGTCAAAATCCTTATATCCCTAAACAAAGACAACATCTACCACAGCACCAGAGGCAGAGAGTTTCCAGCAACCATAGCCACTGGCAGCGTGTGACAATATCCGCATATTCCCAATTGAAATCAACACAAAATTGAAGTGCAATCTTCAAAGTTTTAGTTTCCACAAGCAAACTAGTGCCAAACTCGATAAATTGAGAGAAGATTCCCTTAGCATCCGGAAGAGTATCGCCGCCACCAATATAACTTGGGTTACCTCTAGAGTTTTATCTATGTCGAGCTTCGGTTTATCACAAGGAGGATTCCAAAAAACCAACTAAACCTTGGACTTCTTTTTTGTCAACAAAAAAGCAAGACGAGCCGTGATTTGACGAATATTGAATACAACTTGCTGAAGATCGCAATGAACCCCATCAAATCTAACCTTATTACGTATTTTCCAAATTTCCCAACAAAGTAAAGAAGGAAGAAACAAGGCATGATGTTTCGAAGAGTTAGAAATCTATAATGCTGCCACAAACCAACCAATCTACTAAACACGTCTCCGTTCCACGGAGTAGGACAAGTGGACAGTTAGTTTGGAACATCTTAAAAAGGAAAGTAGGACAATTATTTAGGAACTGGGACTTCAAACCACGCCACGGTTCATCAAAGAATGAGTTCATCACCACAACCCCACTATCCATCACCATCAAACAACCACAAAGTAGGAACTAAACAGTCAAACCTTATTGGCTCTTCTTATGCTTTGCACCAACAACTACCACACACAGTGTCTACCGAAACATATTCATTCTTATATAAATTTGAGCAGTCTATGGTTGGCGCTGGCAATAAGTCTTCTCCCAGTACTTGTCCGTTAGTTATTCCTTAGCATTTGGAAGCACAAAATTGGAGCTTTGGAAGTGGAAATAAAAGCATGTAAAGATATAAAAATGTACATGTGTTCATTTCCAATTCCAATTTCAAAGGGACAATTCCATGAAATCAAATGCTACCTTAGATTGCTCTTCAATCTCTGCAGGGAACTTAACTTCCAGTCATTTAACTCATTATTCTTAATCAGTCCTGTTGTTTCTCTTCCTTTGAGAATCTGGTAAGTGCGATCTGACTGAGGAAGTATATATGGAGCAACCTCCTGGGTTTGTTGCTCAGGGGGAGTCTGATTTGGTATGTCGTTTAAAAAAATCTATTTATGGCCTCAAGCAATCTCCCAGAGCATGGTTTGGAAGATTTAGTGAAATGGTCGTTGAATTTGGTCTTCGACGTTGTGGAGTCGATCATTCAGTCTTTTACAAGTATAGTAAAGTCGGGAGAATATTGTTGATTGTATATGTTGATGACATCGTGATTACCGGGGATGACTACGGTGGTATTCAAGAACTCACAAAGTGTTTGCATAGTAAGTTCCAAACCAAATATTTGGGGCACCTAAAGTATTTCTTGGGTATTGAAGTTGCTTGATCAAGTCAAGGCATTTACCTGTCTTAGAGAAAATATGTCCTTGACCTATTGAACGAAACAGGAATGTTAGGAGTAAAACCGATTGACTCGCCTATGGATCCAAACACCAAATTGTTGCCAGATCGGGGTGTACTACTAACAGATTCAGCTCAATATAGACGGTTAGTTAGGAAGTTGAACTGCCTGACAGTTACCAGGCCAGATATCTCATTTGTTGTTAGTGTTATCAGTCAGTTTTTGGATCGTCCAATGACTTGTCATTACGATGCAGTGATCCGTATTTTCCGATATCTGAAAGGTGCTCCTGGTTGCGGTTTGCTATATCAAAATTTCGGCCATACTCAAATAAAGGGCTACACATATGCAGACTGGGCCGGATCACCATTAGATAGGAAATCTACTACTGGGTATTGTGTGTTTGTTGGTGGTAATCTTGTCTCTTGGAAGAGTAAAAAGCAGACGGTAGTGGCGCGGTCAAGTTCAGAATCGGAATATAGGGAAATGACCTATACTACTTGTGAGTTAACTTGGTTGAAACATTTGTTGGAAGAACTTGGATTTGAACACACTTTACCGATAGACCTGATATGTGACAATTAAGCCGCACCTCACATTGCATCCAACCCAGTCTTCCATGAGAGAATAAAACACATTGAAGTTGATTGTCTCTTTATTCGAGAAAAATTGTTGCAGAAACAGATTGAGACTAAACATGTAAATTCAGTTGATTAGTGAGTTGATATATTTACCAAACCGTTGAGGGTTCAAGAATAAAGTACATTTGTAACAAGTTAGGAGTATACAATATATATGCTCCAGTTTGAGGGGGAGTGTTAAAGAATATTTATGTTTTTTCTATATTATTTAGGGTTTCCCGTACGGTTTAGGGTTTACTGTATGGTTTCTTAATTCTTATTATAAATAGTGGGAGAGGTTAACACAATAGTTAAGTCGTCTCATTCTTTTCCTATTCTTCTTTTACTTTAACACCCATTTCCATTTTTTCTAAAGGCCCCTTTAGTTCCTTCGTTTGTAGTTGTACTTGTAAACGTATTCTAGAATTGATCTTGTAATATCTCATCTATTTTTGCATTGTGATTATACATTTCTACTAGTTCAAACTCCTTTCTTGTCTTCATACTTGGAGAGTTTGTTTGCTTCCTAGACGCCATTCAGTCCTGAGCGCATTAGCCTGAACCAAGTATATGAACAATTCCCCTAATGTGCCAAATGAAAAATTCATTCCACTCATAACCCATGCTATTACGCAGCAAGGCACCGCCACCGTGGTTCCTTCGCAAACAGCCTTCCTATTTAGCATGTAAAACAGGGTATGACCATCATTCCATGAACTCTCGGAGCTACCAGGGTGCTCATCTATCTTATACCACAAATGAAACAACTGAACCTTCTTTATCCATTTTCGTTGTCGAAGCACTAGGTAGAACAGGGAGCACTTTGCCCAAGCAATCCGCAACACAGACTTTCACTCCTGCCATATATATTTTCACACATTTTTTTATAAGAATATGTAAATTTTGCTTACGCATTGGATAGTAGTTAAGGCTTCTTTTTTGAAGAGTGCCTGCTAAAAGATTTATTTATAGAAAGATTAGATAATTGCCCTCATTTGAGCTAGATTTTTTAGGAAAAGTTTCTTTGCCTTGAATCTGCATATTAATTTTTTGTACGCAGATTTTCCTTTTTCTCATGTGGCATGTCACCTAAATGCAACATCCACATGTCACCAGGGATTTTGTTCAGAACTTTAAAAAAAAACTGTGCCAAAACACTTCCATTTTATTTGCTACAGAATAGTCTTTTAAATGGGCAACACTGCTTTCTGCCATTCCTTTCAGGCTAAGGGATCGTCTAGTCAAAATCATCACCGACTACAGGACAGAAACTTCGCTGAGGCATGGCTGTAATGACATACTGAAGGTAATCGGCACATTCTTTACCAATTGTTGCGGTCCTGTTTGGTTTTGCTACTCCAATACATTTTTGCAGTTTTAATATTATACTAATACTATTGTATAAATTTAAAACTTTTCTCTATATTTATTTTCTATTTTTTCCGCAAATTTTCTTCACCACACATTCACTCAACAAACATCATTATCTCTTTTCAAATGTCATATTTCAATCAATCACATCAATTTTGCTTTTGCTTTTGCTTTTTTTTTTTTTTTTAACTTAATATTAATAAATAGTCTCTTTTTCAAAACTAAACCAAACAACTTTTCATAATTTTCAAAAACTGTTTTAAAATTTCAGAAACAGTTTTCAAAAACTAAAACAAACAGCACCTTCATTTCTTCTTCCTTCTTTTCTGTTCCCCCTATTAGCCCTGGATTATTCATAAATGTTTTAACACTTACCACTTAAATGGTAACTGGTAGGCTGATTGTGTTAACCTGTTGATCAAATACCACAAAGAAGCAAGACGAGCAATCTGCCTGAGCAATGAAGAAGATGAGACACGTTCCAAAAGGAATGAAAATAGTGCTTCAATCTCGATGGCAAGAGCTCCAAGCATCAGAACGACGGAGGTTAAGTCGAAAACTAGGGGAGGTGGAAGGTGTTGCATGTGTTTTGATCCCTTCTCCATACAGAATGTGTCTGTCATCGTCTTCTTCTGCTGTCATGCATATCACGTGAGTTGCCTTGCGGATTCCACCACTCCTTCTGCTGGTGGCAATAAAGGAGCCGCCACTTCCATAGAGGCTGGATTGAATGAAAACAGTGGGTATAATGATGATGATGAAGAGGATGATGATGCCCCTGATACTGGTGATTCTAGGATGCGGTGTATTTTGTGTACTACGGCTGCAGGTTGAGGGGATATTTGGATGTGCTATTTGTGTAGTGTTGATGCTTGATTTGTTTGCATGGTATAGGATCCTCCAGGGTAAAAAGGGTGAAAAACGACGTCTTCCATGTATCATTTGTATAATTATCATTCCATATAGACGACTTCTTTTTTTTGTTAACTGCGGCTTTGATGGTTTTTTGTAGATAGATTGAGGAAATTGGTTTTATAGTTGTGTATTTGGAAACCATGAATGAGAGTTTGAAATGTGAAAAGCGTTCAAGAGTGATTCATACCAGAAAAGCAAATTTGCGTCTTTTCTTATTTTCTTCTGATGGAAGCACTTTCTTCTTACTACTGGGATTGGTACTTGTAATTCTGTTTTGAATATGAGATTTATTACTATATATCCATTATTTAAGGTATGGAGGGAGGGTTTTTAATGTCACCAATTCTTCTCTCATAAGTGTTTTATACTTGTGTCGCGTGTGTATCAGACACTGATATACTATTGAGGGCGAGAACTTTTAGTGTTGCCTCCGTTGTTTGCATGTTGCCGCCACTTACAAGCCGTTGTCGCAACGGATTGCAGGTCTTCACTAATCTCCTGCTTTCTCTGCTATTCTGTTAGAAATGTCACAAAATGATGGTTCTGTAAATATCACAAATGACGGTCATTACTTCAATTTCAATACCATTTTCCCTTGGGCAGTATTTGGTTTTATAGAATTGAAGCCTGTATAGCTGTCGAACAATACCATGTATTAGATGTCAAACAAATTCTACCCAGACATGCATTTAGGATAAAAGCACATTTTCCTCTTTCTGCAGTATACATGGCCATAATATCTCTATTAATTGTCAAACTGCCTATTATTTTAAATTCAAGACGAGTTTCAGACACACTATTCTGTTAAAACCTAAAGCTTCAACAATTCTAGCGAACACTCATCCACAACAATCACCATTGCAATTTCTTTGCGAAGATCATCACGATCATATTTATAAATTTTCAAACTTCTAGTATCATCAAAATTAGTTTTACACTTTGATTATATAATTCTTAATGTAACTTGAACATATGGTGTCAAATGCAGAGTACCACTATTACTTTTAGGTAAAAGCACCTTAAAGCAGTGTTAGCATTTAGCTTTTGATTGATTCACTAAATCAAACAGTAACTTTTTAAAACTAATCCCACATCTTTGATGATGTTCTACTTTTTTTTTTTTTTTTGTCACATATTTTTGAACTTGTCATCATCCAAATCAATTATAATATTCGCACTTGCCATTGTTATGGCCATGTTAGTAACCACTAAGAATTAGAAATAAAATTTAGTGAATTGGAAATGCCCCACAAAAATAACAGTTCCGAATATATATTAATTTTGCTATTTCTCTTTGCCAAACAAGCGATTCTATATTTAGAATTTGGAAATTCCACTGTTGGACCGAATCTCCCTTATAAAACACCTATTCAAATGCACCATTAGAGAACTACTTTCAACTTTTGATATCTCATTCGTCATAAGGTATGTATGTGCTTCATAGGTAGCAGAAATTGAGTCTTAGAAGTTTGTCCGTTGAATAATTGTATTATTACAAATGCGAATCTTGGTCGTTTAACATCCGTAGTATAATTGTGTGAATGTTCATTTATTGATACCGAATAGAAGTTGTTGAAGAGGGTCATGTGGTTTAAGATCATACCACATTCGTAGTATAGTTTGCTGCATTAGGATAAGTTGACTTCTTGTATGACTCGATGCAATATTGAGCATAAAGTCTTTGACAATACTTTAGATAACTTATTTACAAATGATTGCATAGCTAGTAGAATTTAAACATGACTTTCTACAAAAAAGTCGTCCTCTATATAATAGTGCATTTTTCATGTACATTGTTGTGCACACTCTCAATTGATAGTACAAGTTGTTTTCAATTTAATAAGGGATATTGCTACAAGTTTAAACTTGGATACTTAGAAGAAATGTTGTCTTGATTGTCCAGTATTGTGGCATGCTATTTTTATCACATGCTTAAAGTTGCGTTTCAATATAAAGATGTATTTCTATATTTGGGTATCGTGATAGAAATTTTAAGTATAATTTGTTAGAGGATGAATGAGAGAAAATAAATACTTTATGCAACTTCTTGAAGGTGTTTTATGATGTTACACAGTTTTTTGGAAGCAAGTATTGTACATCAAATTTGTACTTTAAAGGAGTGTGGAGAGATCATGCTTAATTGTTGGATGTTATTAAAGAGCCTCCTAATGTTTTATCCAGTATGGTGAATGAAATGTATTTGACCTTAGCCATTTTGTAGGAAAGTTTTAGGAAGATTCCTTGGTCATTTCAATGCCACATTTTTTGGCCTTTAATTATGGCTAGGCCCTTACGGTATGTTTGGTTAAACGGAATCGAGGGTGGAATGGAATCGCATTCTACCCTCAATTCCTATTCCGTTGTTTGGTTTTCCAATAGAATCACTTTTATAATTTCATTGAAATGAAAATCAAGGAAATGAGATTCCATTTGAAATAGTATGGAATCAAATTCAATTCAATGGAATCAAAACTAAAATTACAAAAAAACTCATCGTTGATCCAGTCCAATCTAGAAAGTAGAGAACAAAATTTGAAATTAAAGAACAGAAAATTTAGAATAGAAATAGAAAATTGAGAACAAAAAATTGAGAACAGAAATAGAAAATTGAGAACGGAAACAGAAATTAGAAAACTGAAAATTGAGAGCAGAAACAGAAAATTAGAGAATAGAAAATTGAATAGAATAATGAAATATAATAAAATGAGAGAATGAATAGAATAGTGAAATATAATAAAATTTTATTATAAAGGCATAATGAGAATTTTATTATATTTCACTATTCTATTGATTCTCTCATTCCATACCAACCAAACAAGTGAATGAAATAGTGATTTCATTGACAATTCCATTATATTACTTCTCTCATTCTATTACTTTTTTCATTCCATTCCATCCAACCAAACAAGCCGTTAATACATTGGGCCTAGGGTGGTTTGTCAAGGCATCTTGGATTGGTGCAAATCCAAATCAAGCCCACACTTAAATCAACTTGGTGATTTAAGGCTTTGTCATGACCTTTATAAGACTTTAATAAGGTCTCTTGGATTTTTTGTAGGTAGTATTTGATGTGGTATGCATAAATAAAATAATTGTTTTTGTTGTTAAATAGACAAGATTCAGGGCTTATAAATATTTCAAGATCGGGGTAGGTAACTGAGTTAATTGTTTGAAATATCTTATAATTTAAGGATAATGGCTAATATTTATCTATACTACAGATGATTTAATGAAAATCAAACTTTAATAAAGTCATTTTAGACCTCCTTAGAGTATGGGAATTTCGAGATTGACCTGAAACTTATACTTACCTGTATTTTGTCAAATTTAACAGTTTTATGTTTTTGTCATGTTTTTGGTTGTTTTTGTATATTATATAGTGTGATCTAGGGTAGAAATTCATTCCCTTTAAACTTAAGTTTAAAGTGTATCTGAACTTGTACTTGATGTGACACTGATTGGGCGGGACAAAATGGACTTCTGTGTGCTGAGCTTTTTCATCAGTGAAGAATTCTCAATCAACAGCCTGTTGTTCTTGGTCAAAAGTCTATTGTTCTCGTTAATCAATAGTTTATTGTTTTTTTGGAGAAACTTGCACTGAGCATGAGCTACTCACAGATTGGTCTCGGATTTCCCTTTGGATTACCTCTCCAGCGCAAGTTCGGTCTCAAGGGAAACCTTTTTTCTCTTGAAGAGCTCAGAGATCTTCTTCTAATCGACTGGACTTTATCAACTGGTGCATGAGTTGAGTGTTTAGTTCGATCATATCATCCGAGCTGCCAGCCAGTTCAGAAGATAGATGAAGACTCTGTAAAGTAAATGCACGTTCAAATCAAAATCTTTAGTGCGACTTTAAAGGATGCGCACAATTTCAAAAACAAACGATGATAGTAAATAAAATAATGAAGGTTACTTGAAGGAGTGCATCAACGAGAGTTTGAAAGAGCTCTGCCCGATTACGGTTCTCAATCTTGGATCGACTCTTGTCCCAGGACTGTTCGAAGAGAGTTCAAATAGCTTTGTCGAAGATCTCTTGCCAGTTTGGAATTGAGGGACTTGCCTTATTTAGTAGTTGACACATTTTCTTTCGCGAAACCCCTCGTAAGCTTAGAGATACAGATGTGCCATCGCTAGATGCCGTTGAAGGGGGAGGAGACCGAGCACTGACCGGTGTAGCTTTAGAGACTCGAGCGATGGGGGTCCCAATTGCTCTAGTTACTAGTTCCAGTCCCCGAATTTTAGTAGGAACTCTAATTTGTGTAGTAGGAATGGGAACATAAACCACCCCACGTCGTCTCCTGCTTAGAGGTTGCAAATCATCAGAGTCCGCTAATATAGGGAGGATGGGCTGAGGTGCTTGAGGCTAAGAAGTTTCAGGGTGAGCCATAATTAGCTAAGGGACAGGAGTTGGCATGGATGATTGAGAGGTTTTCTTGGGTGTTCTTTTCCTTTTTTTCATAAGGCCAAACATTGCAAGTGACTAACTTGAGACTCATCTATCTTCGGTGTCTCAAAGGGATCGTAGGGAAGAGTTTTGCAGACACTTTCACATGCGCAATGTAATTTGTGAAGAAATGAGGCTATGACTGAAGCAAAATCAACAAATTAAGATCGAGAGTCAGGAGTATAGAAGAGAAAGTCACTCGAAAAATTGAAATGTCGTAGTACAACTGGAGGTTGCTCTATCTCATTAGAGGAGAATTCCCATCTGCCCTTGAAGAACAGATACCACATCTTCCAACCCTTTATGGCAGAAAGAAGGTCGGCGAGGAAGGAGTATTGTTTGATGGCAGAATAGTAATTTCTCCTAGTTTTTTGCAGGAATTTAAGAGAGCAAACACTCGTAACCATCTCTATCGTTAAGGGAACGTTGTTCGGCCATGAAAGCGTGAGAGCTCTCATAATCTGGAGAAACCCGTTCAGAACTAATTAGGACGGAGTGATTTCTAATTAACGAAACAGATTGCAAAAGAAGGAAGTAAAAGGGTGTTTAAGATTGTATTCGAACATCAACACAAAGAGGCATATTTCATCCTCTTTGCTGGTGTAGGGATGTTCGTCTTTCGTTGGAACCTTAATTGTGACTGAGGTAGGGATATGATATTTATCTCGGAAGCACTCGCCTCGAGCCATTCGTCCTTAAAGTCACTCGCACTATGATTACCCTAGTTCACCGGGGAATTGGGGGATAGACGAGCTTTGGCAGTCGCCGTCTTCTCTAAAAGAAAAGTCGACGAGGAACCGACCTTGGCCGAACTGATTGTGGGGCTGGAAGCCATTTTCAAAACAGAACAATCGGGAGAGACAAATAAAGTACGAAAACTGCTGGATGACCAAGCAATTGAAAAGAATTGAGAGAAACTTACGCTACAGATGATGATCTTTCGTCTCGTTTCTTTGAATCACCACGAAAGTTAGGAGGGCAAATGATGTGGGAGGAATTCCCTTCCATGTTTGATAGAAGCCTGTAGGAGATTGATGGGTGGGTCGGGTTGTAAAATTTGACCCATAGGGATTGACCTGGAGATCATCTCTTGACTAAACGTATTGGCCCGAATAATGTTGGGTTTGCCCACGAAAGTAGCCCAAAATATGTATAGACAAAGCACCCATAAAAGGCCCAATCGTGTATGCGTTGACATGAATAGAAGAAGGCTTCCAAATGTGGCCTGAATGTAAGTTGGAAAAATCAACAGTGGAAGGCCACTAGGCTATCGACCTAAAGCCCCACGATCTCATGCACACAGAAAGATGTAACCAACTTACGGTTTCTAATGAGAACGTGGACAGTTTCTAGGCAGTTAAAGAGTGGATCATGGAGGGGGTGGTGACATGAACGGACTAAACAGTCTATATATAAAGGCTATCAAGGTGCAAGTTAGTTTTTTTTTTTTTTACATATTGATAGTTTTATACCAAAAAACAGATTAACTTAGTCTTACGCCGGTTGTTCTTTGGCGAACACTACACTGGTGTCCCAAGCTAATCAGTTTTGTAGGTTACAATTACAGACTGTGGAGGTCTTTGGCACGTGACAGAACCTTTGCACGTGTGAGGGATATTTGGCAACTTCCGCCCTGTAATTTTAATCTTAACTGATGAGGTTATTCTAAATAAAAAGTTAATTATGTTTTCGCATAGGGCTTGTGCGGTCCAAATACAAAAACCCAAAGAAGTATAAAATCCAATCGCAAACAAAAGCCCAGCTCATGGGAGTATGTTCTATCTGGGCTTTAACGGATAAAACACATAAAATGTAGAGATTTATACTTGACATTTGACAATTGTCCATTAGACCGGTCATGGAGTACGAGTTAGGCCCGCCACTTTCAGCAAAACTACTGTGATTACACAGAGAGAGAGAGAGAAGAGAGAGAGAGAGAGAGAGAGAGAGCGCGCCATCTTTCGGCAGAGAGAGGTGAACATGATAAGAACGAAAAAAATCCTCTCTTCGGTGCATCCGATTAGTCTCGGTTCTAGACTATTGTATCCACATGAAGAAGCTAAGTTGCTGTCTCTCATCTCATCCCAGTTTCCATCCCAATGGACCTCCAATCGCTTCCTGGATATTTACCAGGTTCGTTGAATTTTGATTTGATTCTCTCTTCGGTTACCGAGAAACGCAGGAAAATGATGTAACATAGATGATGTTGTATCATATTATATGCTTTTTATGTCAGATAGTATGACATTAAGATTTCTTATGGAAGCAACAAAACACTGTTTAAATCACAATTTATCGTATTATGAAGTGTTAAAATCTAGCATTCTATTTTTTCCCTTTTATTTCTCATAATTCTCTGCTGCCAATCTCTAAATATGGAGCTAATTCTCATATATCCTTAGTAATTCACTGAAACCAACCTGATTGTGTTGTTTTCTATTTGATTACAGATCGGAAACAAAGCTGCTATTGAAAAAGAGCGTGCTCGGCTGTATGTTTCAAACTTTCAATACCTAATTTTTCGTCCTTCATTGAGTTCCCTCGACATATAATAGAGTTGACTTTAATATGTATGTGATTTAGGGCAGTAAAGATGAGATGAGCAGGGGTTACTTGGCCGACTTTGCAGAGATGAAGAAACACGGCGGTAAGGTAAGAAAAGCAGCATAAACTATATCCATTTTTGAATAGTGTACGTGGTGGGATAAAAAAATTGTAGGGCTAGAGACTTTACTCATTCAACGTTCCAATTATGAATTCCTGAACATAGGGATAATATATTTCATGTGGCTTGGTTAAATTTTTATGAAGTGTTTGCTTTGGAACTTTGAAGCATTCTGATCCTATTGTGATTGAGAATTTTGAAATGATGTTTTTTTAAGATTTCGATGGCAAATAAGATTATAATTCCAGCAATGGCAGCAGTGAAGTTTCCAACCTTAGAAGTTAATTACTGGGACAACTCCAGTCTTGAGCTACCTGTAACTTTTAACATCAGTGATACTGAATGCTCCAAACAGAACATACTGAAGGCGTCCTTGCTGTGTCTTTCATTCCGGGCGAGCTCACAGGTACTAGAAATGTTTAGTTCAATTTGTCCTTTATCCATGATACAACATGTTTTGTTGGTGGTTAATATAATTATTGAATATTGCTCTGACGACTTAGATAATAATTGTGTTATTTGGCCAAGTATTATAATAACCAAAATGTTCACATTGTTACTCAAGTTGGCTACCAATTTTAGGTGCAGATGAATTTGTGTCACCCACTTCCTTTAAAAAAATTGCTGAAAATAATGGTGGAATTAACCATCGACACAATACATCATGATATCAATAATTTCTTTCACTTAGTAAAAGTAATCCGTATGTATTAGTACTCTAATAATGTATTGAAATTCATTCCAAGATGGGTAATCTCAGTTTTATGGTATCAATTTGGTGACATTGTGCATCACTTCTTATAACATGTGATGTGCTAAGGGCAATTTATTAAATCCGTTTTGATATTTTTAAGTTTATTTCACAATAAAAATGTGATTCTTACAGAAAACTCAGAAAAGTAGAGATTATTGGTGAGTAACATAATTTTGCAAGTTCGCTCTCTATTGGTGGAAGTTTAATGAGAAAAAGCAAACAAATGCATTGATGTTAGGGTGAGCTATTCCTGAATCCTGATTAGTAAAAGGGAATCATGAAGAAGGGCTATTACTCTCCTTCACCTTAAAACAATGAATTCTTTAGAGTTGTGTTCATCATTTTGAATTAACTTTTATAGTTATAGAACTTGCAGAAGCATGAAGAACAAAGATGTTTTAGATCGTCAAACTAGTTTCCCTTTGCAAATTTTACAGTTCATTGAAAGGATTGTATCTACTGAAATTATTGAGTCTATTAGCAACTAGAAAACCCAGATACAAATATGCGTGTTGTATCTGATTTGAGTACGATATGGGATACGGTAAATTTAAAAAAAATGAGAATATGAGTATGGCTAAGATACAACAATATATTATTATTATATCTATTAATTTTTCATGTTAATTAGTTTTTACACTATTTTAGTACCCATAGTATCAAGATATTAAAATAAAGGGATGTAAAGCCCATATAGGACATACTCCCATGTACCCATGGTATCAAGATATTAAATTTTTGTATTGATTAGTTTTCACCTTGACTTGATAAAAATAAGATATCTTAGCCTCAGGAACATGCAACTCGGTACGTGCCTAGAGAGCCTTGACACAAGGCGCTAGAATGGTGTGCCCGATTGAAATTGTTTATGAAGTTCCGTTTATTCTTGTTACACTACATAATGGGTTGACTTGAATTGTTCTATATTAAAGGGGGTGGTGGTTGCAATGGATCAATATCTAAAGTATATCAAGTTACCAAAACTCTTATCCTATGGTTTCTTTCGCCTTTCTCAGTTAAGAATGATTAAAAGTTCAGCGTTTCAATTAGTAGCTTTCCTTTCAATTATTAAGGTATAATGAAGGTAAAACACACTTTGTATAATTATTCAGATTTTCTCTTCGATTTATCTTTTGACACTTGAACTGTGTCTTCTCAAAATCACTTGATTTTACTTTTTGGACATTTTGATCATAAAAATGTTAGGCAATTGTGATATGTGAATTGCTTATTTTTATGTGGTTTACTGCATGTATAAGCGTATCTGCTTATACGGCTCTTTGCAGCATTGCTATATTCTATCTTAAATTCAATTTAGAATCATGTTTTTTCATTGCTCTATATGTTACATAATGTACCATATACGCCCAACTTCATTCAAGTCAAGCGTTGCGCCTCATCTTGTGCCTTGAGTCGATCCTTTTTTCAACCATGAGTTAGCAGTTTAGTTCAATGTTAATCTATCAGTTTATTCAATATCATAACATACTAGCATTTCAACCATGAGTTAATCCATCCACTGAGTTAGCAGTTTAGTCCAATGTTAATTAGTAATTCAATATCATAACGTACTAGCATTGCATATGCAACTGGAACTTGATTTTTTCTTTTCCCTTCCCATGAAACTATGAATGGATAAAAATCAGCAAGAGTCAATACATCTTGCGCTGAAGTTCAACATCTTACTGAAACTTGAATTCACCTGTATTCTAGATGTTATCTTAGAGTTTATTTACCTTTTAACAGGCAATGATTGATTCTTGGAGCATGCCTTTTCTCAGCACCTTCAGGAACTCGGAAGAAGTTCAGTTATATGAGGTATTTTTGCGGTACATTGCCTAATGGATTGTTAATTTTTCTGTCTAACCCGGAAAATGAAATAAAATAACAAAATGAATTTTTCTCATTATATAATAAATTGGGATTTTTTTTAAGGGTTGGGATTGGGAAATGGATGAATGGGATAAGATTATAGAAGTGTTTTTTTTTTTTTTGGGCTTTGGGGGGGGGGGGGGGGGGGATTTTCAGCCCAAAAATTTTACACCCTCACTTTTAAAACAGTTATGTTGAATCCTATATCGCTTGTGTTACTTAATCCTGAGCTATATATAATGCCAAGGGCAATCCTCCTCTTACAAGGCATCTTGTGAGAATGAGTTAGGCCCATTGGATTTTCTACATGGTATTAAGAGTAGGTTATGAGACATTAATCCCATAGATCTGTTCAACTATTTTTTTTTCTTCCCCTTTCCCTCTTTCAATTTTCTGCACCACCCATATGAAAAAAAGAAGAAGAGAGGTTTCAGCAACCCTAGCAGCCATCGATCAGAAACGCTGCCCTCGCAACCGTCGATTAGAAACCCTAACCACACCTCCATCGTCGTCGCAAAGCCCCGCCGAAGCCCTTGCCGCCGTCGCAAAGCCCCAACGACGCCTTCCCTATTGTCGACGTCAAGATCCACGCCTCAATCATCGTCGCAAAGCCCCGCCGAAGCCCTAGCCGCCGTCGCAAAGCCCCGTTGACGCCTCTGCAGTCCACATCTGATAATCGCCGGCTCTTCGATGCTGTCCAAAGTCTATGTATACCGGTGATTGTAAGCGATAACATCGAGCTCCCTTTTGAAGGTACGATTGATTACTCGAACTTCTGTGTTTGTTGCTGTTAATGATGCGTTGAAGCCAAATTGGCTTGTGGGTTATCTCAGAAGCTATTCCAACGAACAAATGGAGAAGTTTTGCCAAAATATGGCGAAATTACAGCTTGTTTTAGAGTATGATAATGGCTATTCTGATGGCATTGGTCCGATCCCCATTGATGGTGCGGTCAGTTCTTTGACCGCACACCCACTGCTGTAAGTGTACAAAACAAAAAAATAAAATAAAAAACAGAATTTTCTCTCTCTCTTTTTCAATGTCTTAAAATTTGATGTCAGTGTTTATTTATTGTTTTATCAGTTTCTTGCATGGGAGACCTTGTTTGTTCGTTACCCTTGATTATAATTGTTCACTTCAGTTAATTGTTGTATTAGTGCGTCCTGTCTTAATTGTTTAGTAGTGCATCAATGTCGATTTTGTCACCACCATTGTTGACTACTCGTAAGTTGAATGGGACCAATTACTTACAATGGTCCAAAGTTGAACAAGTTCTTCCCGATTAAGGGAAATGAGGTGACCGAGGAAATCGTAGTAATGAATTTTGGGGTGGCCAAGGTGGCCATTGTTGTGGTCAACATTGTCGGTGCTCATTTTGTGGCAAGGAAAATCATACCCAAGATACCTGTTGGTACAGAGTTGGTCGTTCTCCTAAGTATGTTCATGTGGCAACTAATAATCAAGTTGTTCCTGTTTCCGCATCCAACTCTTCAACTCCCAAGACAATTTCTGATGATGAGTATGTTCAGTTCCTCCAGTTTAAGTCGTCTAAGCAGACATCTACCCCCATTACTTCGCTAGCTCAACGAGGTAGCCCTATTGCATGTCTTTCTTTTCATCCTTCCACTTTTATACCTTGGATCATAGACTCCTTTGCCACCGATCACATGTCAAGTACATCTTCTCTATTTACACATATTCAGTCATCTCCCTCATTGTCCCCTGTTATTGTTGCTGATGGTTCCACTGTCCCTGTTTGTGGTATTGGCACTCTGGAACTTTCACCATCTTTCTCTTTATCCTCTGTGTTGTATATTTCTTCATTTGCTTTTAATTTGATATCAGTTAGTAAGCTTACACAACAACTTCAGTGTTTTGTTTGCTTTTTTCTTGATTCTGTCATTATCCAGGATTTGAAAACACAGAAGATGATTGGCGTAGGGCGTGAGAAAAATGGCCTTTTTTACTTCCGCAATCACGTCGAGACACCTGCTATACCGCCCACTGCCTGCCCTGCCGTTGCATCTGCCCACCAAATTCATTGTCGCCTAGGTCATCCCTGTCTTGCTAATGTAAAGGTATTTGTTCCTAGTTTACGTCATTTGCTCTCCTTAGATTGTGAGTCTTGTCAGTTGGGAAAACATCATTGCATTTCATTTACTTCCCCCACTCAGTTTCGCGCAGTTTAGTTCATTAAGACGTTTGGGGGTCCTTCTCGTATTGCCTCTACACTTTGCTTTCGTTATTTTGTCACGTTTGTCGATGATTTCTCTCGGGTTACATGGCTCTATTTAATGAAAGATCGTTCTGAATTGTTCTCTATTTTTTCTGCCTTCTGTGCTGAAATTAAAACTCAATTTAATGTGCCCGTGCGTATATTTCGTAGTGACAATGCTCGAGAATATTTTTCTCAACCCTTTATTTCATTCATGTCATAGTTTGGTATACTGCACCAGTCTTCTTGTCCTCCTACACCGCAACAAAATGGATTCACTAAGCATAAGAATTGACATCTCCTAGAAGTGGCTCGAACTCTAATGTTTGAGATGAATGTTCTCAAATACTTCTGGGCAGATGCAGTTCTTACAGCTTGCTTCTTGATCAATAGAATATCGTCTTCTACCTTGAATGGCAAAGTTCCTCATTCTATTCTTTTCATATTCTCTTGTTACTTTAACATGGTATCAGAGCCAGACTTTTGTCTGATGTTGGGCGTGTTAAATCCCACATCAATGATGGACCCCCTGATATCTGTTCGCAGTGGTTTGTCAAAGTCCACCTTGCGCGTGAGGGGGCGTGCTGAATCCCACATTAATGTTGGGCCTCCCGATATCCGTTTGCAGTGGTTTGTCAAAGTCTACCCTGCGCGTGAGGGGGCATATTAAATCCCACATCGCTTGTGTTACTTGATCCTGAGCTATATATAATGCCAAGGGCAATCCTCCTCTTACAAGGCGTCTTGTGAGAGTGAGTTAGGTCCATTGGATTTTCTACAAGTTAAGTTAAAGAAATAATTGGTCAGCAGTCCCAATTGGACGGTCTAATCCTTAAATTATCTTACTGTAATTTTAAGTTGAGTATAAATCCCTTCATTATGTTTTATCTTGTGTTTAATCCCATGGTCAATGTTCACTTATATTTTAAGTCAAATGCATATCATTGGCCGCTAACACTACCCTCCGTTGCTGCCTGCAGTCAGACATCAAGCCTCTAGTCATCGGAATTTTTGTAGTTACATGAAACTATTTTATTAGTGTATTTTTTAGTTACATGTAACTATTTTGTGGGTGTATTTTTTTAATTACGTGTAACCATTTTATTTAGTGTATCTTTTTTTTTTTTTTTTTTTACAATATTAATATATTTTTTAGTTACATTCATATAATTTTGCGTGCGACCAGTAATTAGAAAATTCTATGCATATAACTAAAAAAATATGCTAAGAAAAGGTTACTAAAAAATTAGTTGAATGTAACTAAAAAAAAATTCTGCCGTCCGAGTGTCGGCGGTGGTTGGAATCCGACGACCGGAGCCTAGTGGCCGGCGGTGGCGACTTGCAACACAACCGTAACTGAGACATTAGTATTTTTATGAATTCTAATAGATGGGACCAAACTAAAGTACTTATTTGGTTTGAGAGTTTTTAGGACCTCCAACCAATCATCCCTAAATTAAATTATATTTGTACACGTTTAGTTTTACATTGTATTTAATTGGTCAGTTATTTTATTATTTACTATTCTTTTACACTCCTAAATTAGAAAATGAATATATTGCCTCTTTAGTCACTGGGAATTCCTACACTTATTATAAAATTGTTCGACTCCTTCCATTTGGACTCCTAGATTTATTTGTCGAGCTCATAGTTAATACGGGTAATACTTCTGTATTTGTAAAATATAATGCTAATATCCCTATTATACAGGTACTCAATATTGTTTGAGAGGATTATCTGTGTAGCTTGTGATACTTATTTTTCCCCAAGAAAACAGAATTTTATTAAATTGAAAAGGTAATAGACCTACCAGGGGGCTGACTAGTAGTTACAGAATGTCTTAAGTTGTTCTAACATAACCAACAACTGCTGCATCCTTTTGCACCAACCCTCTAAGATGTGTAGGCAATTCTTGCAAAGAATCAAAAACGGTATCACCAGAATCACATCACCAGTTAGCTAAGAAATCAGCAGTTGGAGTTAGCTTCTTGAAAAATATGTTTAAAATTGAAATTTCCTCTATTCCTCAGCTTGTTGTTCTTTGCCAGCCATCCTTGCATCCTCTATGGAACTTGTCATTGCTTAGTGAGAATGCCCAATACCGCACACAAGTCTGCTTGAATGTCCACATTGTCAAACCCTTCTCAAGACACCATTTCATACCAGAGTGAACACTGAACAACAATCAGTTTAGCCACCACAACACCAAGGAATGAAGCAAATGCAAACACATAATTTCCTGAAGAACTCCGGAGAATCCCTCCACTACCAAACTCCCCTGTGTTACCCCTTGAGGCACCATCTGGGTTTAAAATCTATTTCCCAGTCTCGTCGTGTTTCAAGTACACCACTCTAGATGGCATACTCCCAGTCTTACTGGGGAAAATGCCAAAGAATTGAAAATACCATTGATTGTTCATCCTCTTTGTTTCTGTCACTGAATAATTCAAGCGGTCAAACTGTAGAGGAAATCTCCTAAATCATCTGTTAAACACTTTTACACCGAGCCTTCCTTATGGTCCACAAGATCCAAAAAGATCCCAATTGGAATCAGGTATATCAGCTTCATTTGAATCCCAGTAAGCATTAGCATGATTCCCGCCCCATGATTTTCTTAGCATATTAGCAACAGTGGCCATTAATACCAAACTTTGCTCAAAATAGTACCCAAGTTGAGATGTGATAGGTCCCAGGTTCATTTTACCTATTCTAGGCGTAGGGGGCAAGTCGGGCACGGGAATTAGTTGTCCATGGTCAGTTTGTTGATCAGGGAGGGAATGGTTGTTAGATTCTGTTTGTTTAATTCTGTTATGCGGAGGTCTCGAATACTTGGTGAGGCTGTGTAATTCCATTTCAATTTCAGTAATCAATAAAATTCTCATCCCTAGAAGAATGGTTCAGAACCAAATTATTAGTTAGAGCCTATCAAGATGCCATCCCTCCATTGTGAAAGTGATGATCCCTGTGTTCAGTTGACTTGGAGCAACAAATACATCTAGAAACAAGGGGTATCCCTTTTTTTAAGCAAATTATCATCGATTGGTAGACGATCATTTAGATCCCTGATGCCCAAGACCTCCCTCATTTGACTTCCAAAGCTTCCACTGACATCTCTTGTTCTGCTCTGTCCACCCCCAAAAAAAATCTGAAAAGAGCTTGTGATACTTCATTCTACTCTAATTTGCTTCACATTCTCTGCCTCATTTTTCATGGAGTTCAACGGTAGCCATGTAAAACTGTGATATATGATGTGTTTCTGCCATGTATTCAGTTCTGTGCTCCCAAGCACTAAATGGATCTGCATTGCCTTGTTCTTATTCTTAACGATACTCTTGTTTCCAGAAAATGTTGTTGTAATAGTATTGGTATGAGCAGCAGATGACGAAATGTGGACTAACAAATTGAGTAATTTACATTCAGGTTTCGTTTATTGATTCTTGGTTATTGTCACTCAATCCTATAAAGAAGCTACTTCTACGGATGATGAAGAAATCCAAGCCCGACGGAAGTACAAACATGCTGCAAAGACAGATTGTTTATTCATTTGGTGACTATTACTATTTCAGAAAAGAGCTCAAATTATTGAACCTTCTCACTGGGTACTTAAAGCCTTTTTTTTTTTTTTTCCCCTCTCAATTTTACTCTTTGAAGATCAGGCAAATGAAGTATGTATGTTCATCTTTTTCTTTTCTTTTGTTCAGATACGTGTTCTTGGTTGATAAATTTGGTAGAATAAGATGGCAAGGTTGCGGATTGGCAACAGAGGAGGAGCTATCTTCGCTTATGTCCTGCACTTCCCATCTTTTGGAAGAAGAATAATGGCATTCAAAATTCTATATGTCAAATGACGTTTTCCACTTTGTTTGGTTACCTTCCTTATTTGCACCCCCCCCCAATTTTTTATGTTGTGACGTAGGGGAACCGGGCGAGTATTGAGGCACCTTCTTGTCCTGTATCTTGCGTGTTTGCACACCTTTTGATATTAATTTTTTTTGGGTACAAATTTCGATATTTTTATTAATAAAAACCTAATTTATGCTATTCAAAATTATAAACATTAAAAAACTAAAATAATTAATTGGGTTAGTTAGGGAATGATAAAGTAAAAAAATGATATGAAAAGAACGAGAAAGTTTATATTATTGTGTTAGCTTTTTCCACTATTCATAATAAGAATTAAGAAACAATACAGTAAAACTTAAACCGTACGGGAAACCCTAATTAATACAAAAAAGACCTAACTATTCTTTAACACTCCTCCTCAAGTTGGAGCATATATATTGTATACTCCTAATTTGTTGCAAATGTACTTTATCCTTGAACCTCCCAACAGTTTAGTAAATATATCAGCTAATTGATCAACTGAGTTTACATATTTAGTCTCAATCTGCTTCTGCAACAATTGTTCCCGAATAAAGTGACTGTCAACTTTAATGTGCTTTGTTCTCTTATGGAAGACTGGGTTGGATGCAATGTGAAATGCTGTTTGATTATCACATATCAGGTCCATCAGTGAAGTGTGTTCAAATTCAAGTTCTTCCAACAAATGTTTCAACCACGTTAACTCACAAGTGGTATGCGCCATTGCCCTGTATTCTGATTCCGCACTCGACCGTGCCACTACCGTCTGCTTTCTATTCTTCCAAGAGACAAGGTTACCACCAACAAACACACAATACCCAGTAGTAGATTTCCGATCTAAGGGTGATTCGGCCCAATCTGCATCTGTGTAGCCCTTTATTTGAGTATGACCGAAATTTTGATATAGCAAACCACAACCAGGAGCACCTTTCAGATATCGGAGAATACGAGTCACTGCATCCCAGTGACAAACCATTCGACGATCCAAGAACTGACTGATAACACTAACAGCAAAGGAAATATCTGGTCTAGTAACTGCAAGATAGTTCAACTTCCCAACTAACCGTCTATATTGAGATGAATCTGTCAGTGGTACACCCTGATTTGACAATAATTTGATGTTTGGATCCATAGGCAAGTCAATCTGTTTTGCTCCTAGCATTTTCTGTTTCACTCAATAGGTCAAGGACATATTTTCTTTGAGACAGGTAAATGCCTTGACTTGATCGAGCAACTTCAATCCCCAAGAAATACTTTAGGTGCCCCAAATATTTGGTTTGGAACTTACTATGCAAACACTTTTTCAGTTCTTGAATACCACTGTGGTCATCCCCAGTAAACACGATGTCATCCACATACACAATCAACAATATTCTCCCGACTTTACTATGCTTGTAGAAGACAGAATGATCGACTCCACAACGCCGAAGACCAAATTCAGTGACCACTTCACTAAATCTTCCAAACCATGCTCTAGGAGACTACTTAAGGCCATAAATAGATTTCTTCAAACAACATACCAAATCAGACTCCCCATGAACAACAAACCCAGGAGGTTGCACCATATATACTTCCTCAGTTAGATCTCCATTTAAGAAAGCATTCTTGATATCGAGCTGATGTAATGGCCAACAAAAAGTGGCAGTCAGAGAGATGAACAAATGAACATAAACGAGCTTGGCAACGGGAGAAAAAGTCTCATAGTAGTCAAGACCGTAGACCTGAGAATAGCCCTTAGCAACTAAGCGAGCCTTGAGGTGATCAATGGTGCCATCCGGATGAACTTTGACAATGTACACTCATTTACATCCAACTATAGTTTTGTTAGGCGGAAGCGAGACAAGATCCCAAGTGTCATTCTGATGTAAGGCAAATATTTTTTCTTCCATTGCTTTTGCCCAACCAGGGTGAGTGAAGGCCTCTGAAACAGACTTAGGAATAGAAATAGAAGACAAAGAAGCAACAAAACAGGAGTAAGAAAGAGATAGGTGCGCATATGAGATAAAGTTAGAAATAGGATGGTTAGTACAGGTGCGCTTACCCTTTCGAATAGCAATGGGCATG
Organism: Eucommia ulmoides; assembly: GCA_016647705.1. Classification (NCBI taxonomy): domain Eukaryota; kingdom Viridiplantae; phylum Streptophyta; class Magnoliopsida; order Garryales; family Eucommiaceae; genus Eucommia; species Eucommia ulmoides. Next base: position 17,128,411 of record CM028338.1, on the reverse strand, counting down.
TCCAAGTCAGACATGGGTGGGTCTGCAGGAGAAGAATCTGAGGGCACAGAATTGATGGGCAGAACAGCGGAGGCTTCCTTCTGGCGACGAGAGTATACCTGCAAAGGGGCTGAAGAACGACTAGGGGGGATATGATCTGGAAATGAGGAAGATAGTGTAGGGGTTGGTTCAATTGGCAAATGAAGTGTAACATCCAGATGATCTCGAGAGGATGGGGCAGAAAAGTAAGGGGTGGACTCAAATAATGTAACATTCGCACACACAAATGAGTGACGTAATGATGGACTATAACATCGATAACCTTTCTGTGTGCGAGAATAGCCGAGGAAGACACATTTTAAAGCACGGGGATCTAACTTGTCCCTGCAGGGAGTCAACTGATGAACAAAACAGACACACTTAAATATTCGAGAAGATAAACTAAACAAGGGTGAACAGGGAAAAGGAATGGAATGGGGAACTTTGCCTTTTAAGGTAGAGGACGACATCCGGTTGATTAGAAAGCAAGCTATAAGAACCGCATCGCTCCAGAAGTGTTTGGGAACGTTCATCTAAAAAAGAAGAGTACGGGCCAGTTCTAGGAGATATCGATTTTTACGCTCAGCAACTCCATTTTGCTGTGGTGTGTGAGGGCAATAAGATTGATGCAAGATACCAGAGTGCGACATAAAAGAAGTAAATGACTGAAAAAAGTATTCTCGAGCATTATCACTACGAAGAATACGTACTAGTACATTAAACTGAGTTTTAATTTCAGCACAAAACGTACGAAAAATAGAGAATAATTCTGAACGATCTTTCATTAAATAAAGCCAAGTAACTCTGAAAAAATCATCCACAAATATAACAAAATAATGAAAACCAAATGTAGAAGTAACACGAGAAGGACCCCAAATGTTTGAATGAACTAAACTAAAATGACTCGATGCTCGAACATGAGCTGGGGAAGCAAATGAAATACGATGATGCTTACCCAATTGATAAGACTCACACTCTAATAAAGACAAATGACTTAAATTAGGAACAAGTAACTTAAGGTTGCCAAGGCAGGGATGACCAAGATGACAATGGATCTGGTGAGCTGATGCAACAACAGGACAAGTAGTAGGTGGGTGAGCAGGACTCTCGTCATGATCAAGGTAATAAAGGCCATTTTCCTCACGCCTTGTGCCAATCATCTTCCGCGTCCTCAAATCCTGGAGAATGACAGAATTAGGAAAAAATGAGACAGAACAATTAAGATGTTTGGTGAGCTTACTAACTGACATCAAATTAAAAGAAAACGAAGGGATATAGAAGACAGATGAGAGAGATAATGAGGGTGAGGGTTCCACTGTACCAATGCCACGGATAGGGACAGTGGAACCATCAGCAACTGTAACAGGAGACAACGAAGAAGATAACTGAATATGCGTAAATAAGGAAGATGTACCTGACATGTGATCAGTGGCAGCAGAATCTATGACCCAGGGTGTGAGAGGGGATAGGCAAATGGAAAGACAAGCAAAAGAAGTACCTCGTTGGTCTAAAGAAGCAATGGGAAGAGATGCTTGCTAAGATGCCCTATACTGAAGGACTTGAGCATATTCCTCATCAGAGATGTCCTTGGTCGCCTGAGATTTTGGAATAGTAGGATTAGCTGGATCAGATGTCACTGCATTGACGAATTTGGGTGGACGGCCAACTAAATCCCAACATGTTTCTCTAGTATGATTCTCCTTTCCACAATAGGAGCATTGACAAAAGGAGCCACGACCATGGTCACTACATCCACCCCGACGGCCACTACCACAACCACCAAGAGAAAAACTACCACGACTACCACTGAGTGCATCACCTCGATTTCGTGTAGGAATCTGTGTAACAAGCGTTGAATGCTCAGATGGCGTAGACGAACTTGAGCCAAAAATATTATCCTTGGTAGTGCTACGCGAGACGCGAGAATACATTTCAGTGATGGTGGGGAGAGTAACACTGGAAAGAATCTGAGATTGGACTGGTTTAAATTCTGGACGTAATCCAGCCAAGAGCTTTATGACAGCCATCTGCTCACGTTGCTTTCGCTTTTCTTTCAGATTGATAGTCATTGGTAGGATAGTATTCATCTCCTCATAGAGACGATTGAATGTGGCGAAATAATCTGTAACGGATTGCGTGCCTTGCTGAAGTTGGAAGTACTCTATCGATAAATCATACATCCTAGTGAGATTACTAGAATATGATACACGAAGATACTCCCATATATCTTTGCACATATCTAGATGAGTACAGAGATCAGCAACTTGAGGCTCCATCGAATTCCACAACGATGTTACAATCTGCGCATCAGCCTGAATCCACTCGTCATACTTTTTATCATCTGTTGCTGGGGTGGATTCCGTGAGGTGACGATGTTTCCCTTGTCCAGTTATGGCTATTTTCACAGCCTTAGACCAATTTAAATAATTGGTTCCATTCAACTTACGGGTTGTTAATGGTTGAGGTGTAGCCATCGACATTAGTACCCTCTAATACAACAACTAACAAACAACGTGCACAAGGGAAACAAACTAGCAATACAAATAACTGTAGGGCTTAAACAAAGAACATGAGAATTAGAAAAATACTTACGAACATTTGTAGGGCTGTCTTATGAACAATGACCAATAACCAGAAGCAGATCTGGTTCACAATAAACAGTAACCAGAAGCAGATTTGGTTCGCGATGAACAGTAACTAGAAGCAGCAGTTGATTCACGAAGAGGGACTGCCACTCAATAACGATGTGGTCGCTAACTCACGTGCCTGGTTGATGCACAATACCGACAATGGTCGCTGCACAGTAACAACGAACGAAATAGGGTTTTGGCCGGCAAATGGTTGTCTCAAGCTCAATTGAAGGCTAACGAAGGTTCGACGAAGGCCGGCGACGTCGATGGTGGACAACGAGTATGAGATCTGGTTCGCGATAAAGGTACAGTGCGAGAATGGTTTGCGATAGTGATGGAGAGGCTCAGAATAGCCTGGGTGACGGCGACGAGGCTCGAATCTGATTGTGGGAGCGGCGGCGACGACGACGAGGGTTTGTGGGCCGCTAGGGTTTCAACAACGTTTTTTTTTTTTTTTTTATATGAACAGTAGACAGAGAAAGGGAAAAAAAAATAAAATTGATTTGAACAAATCTATGGAATCAATATCCCATAACCTGCTCTAGATACCATGATAAAGTAAAAAGGTGATATGAAAAGAAAGAACGAGAAGGCTTACATTATTCTGTTAGCCTTTCCCACTATTTATAATAAGAATTAGGAAACAATACGGTAAAATCTAAACCGTACGGGAAACCCTAATTAATACAGAAAAGATCTAACTATCCTTTAACACTCTCCCTCAAGCTGGAGCATATATATTGTATGCTTCTAACTTGTTACAAATGTACTTTATCCTTGAACCCCCTAACGGTTTAGTAAATATATCAGCTAACTAATCAACTGAGTTTACATGTTTAGGGGGAAAAGTCCTATAACTTGCACAAATTAATATTAAAATGGTGTTTCAAGATGAAAACACCCTTTTTGTTACCTTTACACTTCCTCAAAAAAATTTATTTAAAACAATTACTGTGTTACCCTTAAAATTACTAACACACATCTTTTTATATTTTATACTTTCTTCCCTCATTTCTTTCCTTCTCCTCCGACAATTACTGACGCCGGGACAACCACTAGCACGAACGCTGGTGTTGGGGGGATTTTTCATTCTCCTCTCTCTTAATTTCTCTCTCTCATCTCCTAAACCCTTGTCCCTTACCCCCATATCCACCCTTCCCCGTATACTTTCGTGTCCTACCCACATCCTCCTCCTCCTCCTCCTCATCTTCTTCTTCTCACTCATCTTCTCTCTCTCTCTCTTTCTATATATATGTACATGGATATATACATATATATGGGCTTAGATTTGTAGATACATATACACGCCCATACATGTACCTGTGTCTATAAATGTATAACTTGGATCTGCAATATTGATCTGACCCAATACATATATATGTGTACATGCACACGCACACACGAACAAATTAGAGAGAGAAGAATAAGAAGAAGAAGATGAAGAAGTAGGGATGGCAGGGCTTGAATGGAGAGGGAAATAGTGGATTGGGGGGGGGGGGGGGCATCGATTGCAGGGGTTGGGGTAGGGGGGTGTCAGTAAAGTTTTAATAAACAAAAGGGTTAAAAAATAATGTATAAAATTATTCTCGAATTATATATATATATATATATATATATATATATATATATATATAAAATAGAAGTGCACATATTTCAAAAGGGGGTGTTGATATAGATTTGCCCTTAATAAAAATGATCACTTTAATTAGGTCTCATCTATTTCATTTCATGGATAAATAAATATATCTAAAAAATAACTTGAATAATTGAAAAATATAACTAAAAAATATAACTGAAAATTACATTAAAAAATAGTTAAATGTAACTAAAAATCGGGTGGCGCCTGTAGCAATACAAACCCTTATTGGGAGTATTGACCGTGGATTAGGGAGCACGGGACCAAAAACATAAGATAAAATATAATGAGGGGATTAATACTCGCCTTACAATTAAAATGGATTCAATCATAGAGTAGATTGCCTACTTGAGAGCATTGAACTCTAATTAATTTTATTTTGTAAACTAGAATGGGGTAGGTCTTACATACAAATTAGATTGGAATTTCTTTAAATATATAATTCTAGTTATTCAATTGAATGGTTGAGACTTCACATTTTTACTAATAGATCTTAGATGTTCAATTAACAAAAATTATTATAATTTACACAATTCTAATTTATAATATACATATTCATTATTTGGGGCCACATTTGAAAAAAAATAAAATCTCGTGGTTATAAATCATAAATTACAGAAGAATATTAGAAGAAAACACTAAGCAGATTCATCGTATAGACATTCTTCTTGTACCATTTTTTTTTATCTTTAAATGACTATTTCCGTAGCAAACATCAACAGCAACAGCCAAACAAATTGTTAGTTAGAAAAGGGAATCGAGACAAAATTTGGTGTGCCTGTGCGCGAGCAGTACTTTGAATAATGTTTATTTTCTTACGTTATTTTAACCTTTTTTCTTTTTTTTACTTTTGTTACCGGTAGCCTAGTATATAATTTTAAAATAAGACAACCCCCCAAACCCTAATAAATAATTTGAAAGTTGTTCCCCCGTCACAACTTTTGTATTATTAAAGAATTCAAATCTGTTCCAGGAAGCTTCTTGGATAGTCATATTCGGATGAAGTATGATTTCTTTGACTAGAACATGGCCATTACTATCCTCATTTTAATTCATTGAATTGGTCTGCTAGCAGCTCACAAAGACTAGACTTTGCTCTAAACATTAAGGCTGTGACAATGCATCACACACACAAGATATGGGAACCTATTAGAATTTACTAGGAAATTATATCTGATCTATTAACCATCAATATTTTACCTCACACATTTTAACTATATATTTTAAAAACCATATATAAAAAAATAATTTTCCCTAATTAAATTTCTTTCTCCGGATTCATAAATATAAAATATATTTTAATATATATTCTCTTCTTTTTCATTTTTTTTTCTTACATTTCCTTCTTTATTCTACATTTTGACATCAATTTAGGGTTTTAATTGGAATTCAACAGTAAACATTACCCAAGGCAACTTTCATTCTCGTTGTCGCGCCCCTCAACCAAAACTTGCGGCAATCTCTTTCACACCCAATCCTGCAACTTTCAACCCTTCTTTTTTCCTCTCTCCCTTCACTATCACCACTCCGCCATTGTTCAATCACCAATACCGCATCGTCATCGTTCCATCGCCAATATCGCGTCGTCGTCATTCCATCACCATCACCGCGTCATCACCATTTTCACACCCAGGTACGTCTCTCTCTCTCTCTCTCTCTCTCTCTCGATGCACGGTACCACGCCACCCTACCACCACCACAACAATACTTTTCGGTCCCCTTCCTCAATCTTGTGTCTCTATTTATCTCTGGACGCATGCCACCATACCACCACATCACTCATCTGAACCGTCACACTTACTACAATCAATGAGCACCATCAAAGAATCCTCTACATGTGTTAGTTGGGCCTATTACTAGGCCAATATCCAAAAGATTCAAAGAAACACTTAATGTATTAATTTAAAATATTTGACCTGAGTCCAAAATGTTGAAGCCCAAATTAGGCCCAAATGATGATTATGACCTAGTCCACATCAACAAGGCAAATGAATGGGCTTAAAACGTGAACTTGAATGAGCATAGGATGAGACCCACAAGTTTTAGCTTATTTATTTATTAATTAGTCCTTTAATTTTATTTTAGATCATTTATTGACTGATTTGTAAGGCATTAATATCAAGTAATCTTTTCTTTTCTAAACTAGGAGTAGTTAGGAAACTTCTTTATTTCTTTGACTTTGTCTTCCACATTGTTAGGAATTCTCCTAGATATATGGCAGCCTATTTTGATAGAGTTATTTAGGGTTCTCTTGGCTGCCTATTTTAGAGGCATTGTAACCTTGAGAAAACACAACTTTAATATTGATTAATATAATTGTGAAGGTTTTTCTCTTAAATTCATTAGAGAACTTTTATGAACTTATCAAGATTTCTTGTAGCGTTCAATTTCTATATCTTTGGTTTGTGATTCTTTATAATCATTGGGTTAAGATCATTACTTATACCGTTGGTTTGCGTTTCATTCGTAAATGTTGGGTCACAGTAATCTATCCAAACTTATGTCTTTTGTTTTTCGTTATAAAATCTGAATTTAGTTCGATCCTCAGCAAAGAAACCCTAAGTTGGTTTCGGGTCTCACTAATTCTTGGTGAGCTTCGCATAATTTGTTAATCAGAGCAATGTTCTAAATTAGGTTTCATATCCTTTTCCTTTTCATTCGTTGATATCTATTCATTCCTAATTTTTTGATCTTAACCGAATTATATCATCAAATCTGGTCTGACTTTGTTTAAGTTACTGTGCTTTTTTTTATCTCATTCTAATCAAATCTAGTTAGAAACAAAAAAAGAAACAAAATAAAAAAAATAAAAAAATCCAGTAGCTGTTTTGAGATTTAAATTCTTCTTATTCTATTCCATAAGCTTATCTTTTGTGTTCTTCTTGTTCACTTTACTTTTGTCCTAAATTTCATTCTTAGTGAATTGATTTATTGAATTTGGATTGTCGCGAAAAATTCTTGATTGTGGTTGGTTAAGTTCAATAAAGAACTAAAAAGTTAACTAAAGAGTGGAAAAGACAAGAGAGTGTGAGCTCATAAGAGGGTAAAAGCCGAATTTAAGTTAAACAAGAGTGTGAGTGTCATCAATCTTGAGGGAAACACGTGAGGGAGTGTTTGTAAAGTTTACTAAATTTGTTTTGCAAGTTATCAAACATGTCTCAAGAAACAAATAAAGGCTCATCCAATGAAGCACCGAAGACAATAGACTTCAAACTCTTCTTCAAGTTCTTGAACCAAAAGTTTAAACTGTTAGAATCGCGATTTGATGAAGTGCATGACCGACTAGACAAAGTTGAGTCTAGTTCACAAAAAGGGCAGCCTTCTAGACCTCCTAATATGAAATGAAGAGAGAGGAATCCGCTTAAGTATGAATATGAAAATGATTATGGGGATGACCTACATGAAGAGGATCGCGTCTTTAATGCGAGCTTGGGAAGATTTGGGCGTAGATATGGGAATATAGGATATTGGTATAGAGGACTATACAGGGCTACTTAGTTGTATAGCCCTGTCCAACGGATTTCCTTCTGGTGTCTCCAGGATTATTCCGACTCTACATCTTTTCACGTTCAATGCCCTATCAACCCACAACTTCTAGAGTTCTATTAGCATCAACGAATACTCCCTATCTTTGTAGTCGCTTCTTCTAAAGGGGTCGATTCAGTGATGAAGCCGACCAACACCTGACCTTTGATCATCGTTTTAGGATTGAATTTAATATAGAATTCTTTAATTTTTACTGCCTACTTCATAAGACACCCTGAAGCCTCTGGTCTATGCATCACTGCCATGAGTGGGTATGACGTCAGCATGTTGATTGCATGTGCTTGGAAGTAAGGCCTCAACTTTCGAACCAAAGTTACCAAGGCTAGAGCAAGTTTTTCTAGTTCTGTATATCGCGTCTCTACTAGGGCCAATGATTTACTTACGAAAAATATTGGCTTCTGCCCTCCTGCCCATTCCTTCACCAGCACTGGACTGACTGCAACAACGGTTACTGCTAGGTATAAGTAAAGCTAATCTCCAGGATCGACCTTGGGTAAAGTTTCGATAGAGCCTAGGTAATCCTTGATGGATTGCAGAGATCGTTCACTATCCTTATCCCATTGAAAGTTCTTACTTCCTCTCAAAATTTTAAAGAAATGGGCATATCTATCTGTAAACTTAGAGATAAACCTATTTAGTGCAGCCAATCTTCCTTTCAGCACTTGGACTTTACGTATCGTTTTAGGGGACTTCATATTCGGGACAACCTCTATTTACCCAGAGTCAACCATAATTCCTGTCTTATTTACCACATAGCCTAAGAACTTACCTATCGTTACACCAAATGCACATTTTTCAGGATTCAACTTCATATTATACTTTCGTAAGATCACGAAAGTTTCTGCCAGATGCTCCAGGTGATCCTCCTTCTTTGCACTCTTGACTAGAATGTCATCTATATAGACCTCCATGGTTGTCCTAATTTTTTCTAGGAATATGCAGTTCACTAGTCATTAATACATCGACCCAGCGTTTCTCAAATCGAAAGGCATCACTCTATAGCATAATGTACCCCTAGGCATCACTCTATAGCATAGTGTACCTCTAGGGGTGATGAAGGTTGTTCGTTCCTCGTCTTGGTGGTACATCTGGATCTGATTATATCCAGAGTAAGAATCCATCATGGATCCAACTCATGCCCAACTGTTTCGTTTACCATTTGGTTTATCCTAGGCATCAGATAACAATATTTTGGGCATATCTGGTTAAGATCGATGAAGTCCACACATATTATCTATTTTTCATTCTTTTTCTTGACCAACACTGGATTAGCTAGCCACTTCGGGTAAATCACTTCTCTTATATGCTCAATCCTGAGCAGCCTCAATACTTCTGATTCTATCATCTCTTTTTTCTATGCTGAACATCATCCCCTTCTGTCTGATTAGTGGGTAAGATCTCAAGATATCAAGCTGATGAACCACCACCTTAGGGTTGATTCCTTGCATATCTTCTAGTGCCTAGGCGAACACGTCCAAACTTTTTTCCAGTAACTGCATGAGTTTTTTCTCTTCAGATTTGCTTAGCAATGTGCCTATCATCAACCTCTTCTTCCCTTGATTGAAAGTTACTTCTCATACCTGCTTAGCTAGTTGAAGAACATTGGGATGTTCTCGAAAATCATCAATCTCGTGAGCTGAGCTATTGGTTAGAGCTTCTATGAGCTCTGGCTTTAATTTCTATTGGATAGCCTTCTTTCTCTTCATTGCTATTGCAAAACAATGTTTTGACAGTACCTGGTCTCATTGGATGACAACCACCATGTCGTCCTTTATGTACTTAATACACTAATGAAGCGTTGATGCTACGGCCCCCATTGTATGGAGCTAAGGTTGTCTTAAGATGGCATTGTATGGGGATGTGGAATTCATTACCATGAACTCTGTAGCCTTGGTGAATCCGTCCTCGTCTTTGTTTGCTATGACAAATAAAGTGATCTTCCCATTCGGAGAGCTCAAGTTACCATTAAAATTGACCATCACCATTTGGGTTGACCCAATATCTGAACTGGGGACGCCTATCTGCTTGAGCGTGTTAACGAAGATGATGTTGGCAGAACTGCCCGTGTCAATCAGAATTCTTCTCACCTCAAAGCTGGAGATCCAAACTGTTATTACTAAGGCATCGTCATGAAGATGGGCTATACCTTTATAGTCCTCATCATTAAACGTTATCATTAGCCTTAATTTCTTTGCCAAATACATCACCTCCCCGTAGCATCGTTCCACTACTACCTCACGGACCTTCATTTTTCGTTCATGGTTCATCTTTCCAGTAAAGGGACCAACCGCGTTTATCATATAGATGACTCCATAAGTGCTATTTGGGCCACGTCTTTTCATTCTTTGTTGCGATTCTCAAGACGAGTTTTGCTCCTCGACCACTTCATTTCCTATGTTTGCTCCTGTAAATAGCCGTGTAACCGTCCCATATTTATAAACCGTTTGATCTCCCTTTAGAGGTTCCAACAGTCGTCTGTGTCATATCCATTATCTTTGTGGAACTCACAGTACTTGAACCTGTTCTTCCTATTAGATTTCACCTAGATTTTAGGAGGCCACTGAATGACCTCAAATGACCTGATCTCATGAAAGTATCTACAGATCGACATCCGTAAGACTAGAAGGTTTGTCTCCTGTCGTGCTTTTGCTCTTATCACTGAGATTATTGGACGTTCCTTCTACCTGTCCGAGGTACTGCCCTTTATTCTCCGGTTGTCTTTCCAATTTGATCTAGAGTTATCTTGCATTGATACTTTGCCTTCTCTCGTATACCTGACATCTTCCAGTTTTATATAAGGCTTTGTTTTCTCCATTAGCTCAGTCATGCTCTTCGAGGTGTGCTTCGTAAAACAATCTTGGAATCGGTCTTGTCGCAATCCTGAGGTAAATGCATTTATGATGAGGTTTGTGTCACAATCCTCAATACATGTTAATTCCTCATTAAAGCAATTCATATACAGGCGCAAGGACTCCCCCTTCTCCTGACGTAAGGCTAGCATATAATTAACCCCTTTCATTAACCTTTAGCATGTAATAAATCGATTAATGAATTGCTTACTGAAGTCAGTAAAAGAAGAGATTGAGTTAGGTGGCAACTTATGTAACCACTCTAGGGCTGATCCTTTTAGGGTGGTTGCAAAAGCTCTACAAAGCACAAACTTACCCGCTCCATAGAGTGCCATAAAATGCCTGAAATGACGAATGTGGTAAATTAGGTCCGTCTTCCCATCATACTTCTCCAATTTAGCTCGGTCGAACTTGTCTAACAAAGGCGCTTCTAAGATGTCCAAGGTGAATGACATTTTGGTTCCCTTCGGTAAACCCTATGTTGTTGGTAAGAATCTACCGTCTCAGTTCGGCTGAGCAGCCATCTCTCTCTTGGGTGGGTACTCATATTTCTTTGAATAGCTCACCCTCCCTATGAAGGAGGGTCCATAGGCTCTGGTGATTCTGCCTGCTCCTTAAAGTCATTATTGATAAGATGAGGCTGTTGAACATTCCCAGCGATCTGCTGGGCCATCTACTTTAGCATGTCTTCCATCGCAACAATTTTCTCCATTAAAACATCAATTCTTGGGTCAGTGGTCAGCACCTCAGGGGGAGGAATGGTGTGAACTCCTTCTGAAGCTTCCATGCGTGCTTCTTTGTTCGCATGCGTTGGGATTTCACTCCCCTGACTCAAACCTGCTGCCCTTGATCGTAACTGTCTTATCTCAAAGGCGAACTTCTTCTTGTTTTCTTCCCACAAGACGGCGCCAAATAATGTTGTCAAAAATCTACAACACAAGTAACAGCTCCTCACATGCCAGAAACTTCCACAGCCTGCAACCTGAACTTACGAAACCAGTTAGCTTCAAGGGACACCGGTATGTTGTCAGCCAAAGAACCTCCGGTGTGAGAATAAATTAGTCTGTTTATGGTAAAAAAAAAAATCTATTTTTATGTAAAAAGAAATCAAATGAATACATGGTACCCATTTTCATATGACCCGCATGCATTGGAATAACATCACGAAGTACTTTGTCCTTGTACTTCCCAATAGAAAATAAAACTAACACTTACTTATTTACCTAAACCTCCCCTACAATCATTCAACCACTGCAACTTATACGGTCTATGGTGTTTCAAGGTAGGTCACTTCAACTTTTCTACTAAAGTAGTGCTAGTCACATTAGTACAACTTCCCCTATAAATGATCACACTACATACCTTGTTGTTGACGTGGCATCTAGTATGAAAAATATTTTGTCTTTGTTGTTCCATGCCATCCCCGCAACTTGAGCACTCAGAGTATGCCTAGCCCCAAGTAACACACCGTCAACCAAGTACTCCACATTACCATCACAAGCGTCCCCATGCGGTGACATTTGGTTATCATCGCTCTCACTTTCGGTTTCTATCTCTCTATCAACACGTGCTATCATGGTCTTCTTATTTGGGCATTGTTAAGCTATGTGACCTATTCTCAAACAAAAAAAATATTTAATATCACACTTACAAGTTTGGGTTTCTGTTTTACCTTTGTTGGCATTGGGCATGTCATCTATCAATTTCGGTGGTTCAGTTTTGGACTCTAAAATAGTCCCTTCGTCTCTTTTCCCATTAGGCCTCCATGAAGTAGAGGAGATCGCATTTTGAAATGACCGAGTTCCTTACTTTTAAGCTGTTGTTCTACCTTTATGGCCATGTAAACCATATCCTCCAACTCCATGTAATGTTGCAACTCCACCACATTTGCAATTTCCTGATTCAGCCTATTCAAGAACTTTGTCATGGTAGCTTCTCTATCCTTTTTGACATTAGCCAGAATCATGGCGATCTTTATCTCCTTGTAGTAATCACCCACGCTCCGATAGCCTTGAGTAAGACCTTGTAACTTCTGTGGTACAAGTCTCTATAGTAGTGACTTGGAATGAATTACCTCCTCATAATAACGTTCATTTCTTCCCACGTCGTGATTGGTCATTCACTATTCCTCCTCCAACTCAAAGTAAGTTGATCCCACCATAGAATAGCATAATTGGTGAATTATATGGCAACCAACTTCCTTTTTTTAACTCAAAGTAGTTGTGACAATCAAACACCAACTCCATTATCTTCTCCTACTCCAAATAAACTTTAGGATCGTTTTTGCCTAGGAAAAATGGAATGTTCACCTTGATGATTCCCAAGTTATTATCAATCCTCTCTCTATACCAACATGCTGTGGTGAATCAACATGCTGACGTCATACCCACTCATGGCAGTGATGCATAGACCAGAGGCTTCAGGGTGTCTTATGAAGTAGGCAGTAAAAATTAAAGAATTCTATATTAAATTCAATCCTAAAACGATGATCAAAGGTCAGGTGTTGGTCGGCTTCATCACTGAATCGACCCCTTTAGAAGAAGCGACTACAAAGATAGGGAGTATTCGTTGATGCTAATAGAACTCTAGAAGTTGTGGGTTGATAGGGCATTGAACGTGAAAAGATGTAGAGTAGGAATAATCCTGGAGACACCAGAAGAAAATCCGTTGGACAGGGCTATACAACTAAGTTTTTGAGTGTCCAATAATGAGGTAGAGTATGAAGCCGTCATCTTGGGACTGACCTTAGCAAAGGGGTTGGGAGCCCTTGACTTGGAATTAAGGTCGGATTTGCATCTTGTGGTGAATCTGATAGACGAGATATACTTGGTCAATGAAGAGAGGTTATGCCTCTACGTAGAGAAAGTAAAAGAGTCGATGACGATCTTTTGTAGCTACAAGATCGAAGCCATTCTGAGGATAAAATATGAGAAAGTAGATGCACTATCAGTTCTGGCATCATCATTTGGTCCAGATTAGCAATCGAATGTGGTGGATTGTTTGGAGCAGTCTTCTATACCAGCCCTGACCGACTTTTGTGTTTGCATTGGAGAGTTGAGACAAGAAGAAGATTAGAGAGCTCTACTGGTTCGTTACCTAGCTAACAGAATGAACATTACCAGATGACAAAGAATCAACTCAGAAAGTTTTGTATAAGGTATCAAGGTACGTCATGATGGATGACAAGCTATACCGAAGGTCTTTAACATAGTTGTTGTTGTTCTGTTTGGGACCAAAGGAAGCTACCTATGTATTACGAGAAATTCATGAAGGGGTTTGTAGAAACCATCAAGGAGGAAAAACCTTGGCACATAAGGCACTTACGATCGATTATTATTGGGTAACGATGTGCAGTAATGCACATGAGTATGCAAAACAAATGTGGCAAATGCCAACAGTTCTCGAATGACATTCGGGTTTCAACTCAGAAGTAAACACCGATTCACTGTCCATGGACTTTTGCTCAATGGGGATGGATATCCTAGGGCTTTTTACCCTGGCGCTTGGAAATAATAAATACTTGTGGTAATTGATTACTTTACCAAATGGTTGGAAGTGGATGCATTTGTGTCTATAGGCAAAAATGAAGTCAAGAACTTCGTTTGAAAGCAAGCAATTTATTGCTTTCGTATTCTGGCAGTGCTGATATAAGATAATGGAACCCCATTCATTGGGGGAAAGATTGCACGGATGTATAATGAACTGATTATACAACATCGGACGTCAAGCCCAGTCTATCCCCAAGCGAATGGATAAGCAGAGGTTACAAATTAGCCGATTAAGAAAGCGCTCAAAAAGTAATTAGATGATGCTAAAGGCGAATGGATGGATGAACTTCCAGCAATCATGTGGGCCTATTGAACTACTACAATAACAACTTTGGGGAAATGTCATACTCCATGACGTATGGTACGGAAGCAGTGGTCCCAATGGAGATTGGATTACTTTCGAGACATGATAACACAATCAATCTTGTTGAAAATGAAGATACTATACGTTAAGAGTTGGACCACCTAGAGGAAAAATGAGACCAAGCGGCATTAAGAATGCCACTCTATAAATCAAGGATGGCAAGGATGTTCAACCATGCAGTACGCCCAAGACACTTTGAAGTAGGAGAGTTGGTGCTTCAAAGAGTGATGCCACATCGTCCAAAGGCTCGACCAGGAAAATTAGCTCCCAATTGGAAAGGACCTTATAAGGTGGTTAAAGTGAATAAACCTGGGACGTACTGGTTAGAAGACCTAGATGGCATATCAATTCCTCGTCCATGGAATATTGCGCATTTGCGAAAATATTTTGTGTAAATTTCATGTTTTTTATTTTGTGGGTTTCCGAAAGACTTTGAAGAAGAATTATTTGCTGTTTTGATTGTTAATCATTTGAATGAGCAGCAAGGTTATTTATTTTTATAAGGAAGTTCAATAAATGATCAGCTATACGGTAAAATAAAAAAACTGAGTTGCTCAAATCAGTTCATCAAAGAAATAATTTGTGACAAATCACTAAGTTTCAAAACTTACAACTGAGCTGCTTAGATCAGTTTGTTAGAGGAATGACTGGTGACAAATCACTAAGTCTCAAAACTTAAAGTCGAGCTGCACATATCAGTTCGTCAGAGAAACCAAGATGCTTAAATCAGTTCGTTAACAAAACGATTGGTGACAAATCACCAAATTTCAAAACTTAAAGTCGAGTTGCACAGATCAGTTTGTTAGAGAAGTCGAGTTGCTTAGATTAGTGCGTCGAAGGAATGATTGGTGACAAATCACCATGTCTCAAAACTTAAAGCCGAGCTGCACAGATCAGTTTGTTAGAGAAACCAAGCTGATAGATCAGTTCATCCAAGAAACGATTGGTGACAAATCACCAAGTTTTAAAACTTAAAGCTGAGCTGCTCAGATAAGTTCGTCCAAGAAACGATTGGTGACAAATTACTAAGTTTCAAAACTTAAAACTGAGCTGCTCAGATCGGTTCGTCCAAGAAACGATTGGTGACAAATCACTAAGCTTCAAATTAGAAAGCAAACTACTCTAATCAGATTGTCAAAATGTTTTTGATAAAGGTTCTGTATTCCTCAAAATAAATAAAGGCTGGATTTTGGAATGAAAAATACAACTGTTGTGGTTAAAATCTTATAAGACAATCCATAACTTGTTTATTACTTAAACTTATTATGGAGGAGGGCAGGGGGTGTATATGGACATGTGTGTGGGCAGTTAAATGCTCTAGATTTATTCTTAGTTTATTTCGATGTGAAACTTATTCTTGAAAATTCAATACGCCATCTGTGGAAAGTTAATGCTCCATATATATTCTTTTATGATGTGAGTGTTATTCTTGAAATTTCATTTAACACATTCATCCTCGTTCACAACATATGAAACCTAACAATTTTATATATATATATATAAAAGAGGTACATTACAATCCAAAAAAGAAAGAAAGGTATATTACATATTTCATCTAACATGATTACATTTTTCATCCAACATAAATCAGATTTTACCGTCACAGGAATCCTTCCAATGAGAATTTTTCTTTCGTCTTGCTCTATAACATTCTTCTCAAGATGTTGTTTTTTACAGTCTTAAACTTATCACTCCTTACCATGGAGTTAGTGTAAACCTGAACGTGTCTCTAGATTTTAATCTTAGCTGAATGAGTAATGTTCTGAAGACGAGCATCCCTTATTTGGTGACGAATAAGTACGTACTATTCAAAAAATGCTCTTAAGGCTTATATATATATATATATATATATATATATATATATATATATATATATATATATATATATATATATATATATATATATATATATATAACAGAGAAACTGTTCAGATACAAAAAAAAAAAAAAAAAAAAAAAAAAAAAAAAAAACAAATTAGAGATTTTAATACGTATAAAAAAATTCTTCTTCATTTAACCAAGGCTGAAAGGGCTAAAGCTACTGTAACCCAAGAGAAGACAGATAACCTAAGTCCTCAGAATCTAAGTTCGAGTGGTAGAAGTCGTATTTTTTTATACTGGTTCAGTGCTCGAATCAAGGCTTGTATCTTCTCATTTTTCTCAACGGTCTTCTCCTAGAGCTCCTTCTCGTCTTCATGAAGAGTGCACATGCATTTTATATAGCACGAAGTCGAGGGCACTCTTTTTCAGGAGTCTTGGCCATCATCATGAGCTCTTGAAAGCGATACCCAAGCTTCACTTCTTTTTTTCTCTCTACCTGAACGGCATCAAAGGCATCAGAGGTTGATGATGATAATGCCATAACTTATATGAGATAGAAGGAAATAGAAGGGAAAAAGAAGAAGGAAAAGTGTTAAGGAATCTCAAGGAGATTTGACTTTAAATAGATAAACCAGTGTTCACAAAATGACAAAAATGGTGAAACCAAATTTTTGAAATATTTACAATCAGTTATGACAGATGAAATGAAATGACAGAAGTGAATATTGAGATAAAAACAATGGTTTGCAAGACAAAATATGGTGTCTGTTAAAAGCAAGTCATAATTACAAAGTGTCATAATTACAAAAACTGATAAAGATAAGAAATAAAAAAGACACCCAACTAATCAAACTGTCCTTGGCTGATCCGCATTATCCAGTAGAGGTGTGATATGGAGTTCAGCAGACACCAAGATTGACTCGTTGGGAATGGACCGAGCTTGGTTAGGAGGAGGTTGAGCTTGGTTAGAGGAAGACTAATCTGAGGGTTGCATTACAGCTGGTTGATTGAGAATTACAACTGTTGGAGGAAGAATTGGATTATTCGAAGTAAGACTTAAGGGCTCTACGCTTGGCCGCTCTATAAAAGCAGAGCATGGTTTCTCTTCATCTTCGGGTTCCAACAACTTGTCCAGGAAGACAAGCTCTAGCTCAGGATACTTTTGTTGTAGTTGGGCACTATAACTTAAGGGCTCTGCACTTGGCAGCTCTATGGAAGCAGAGCATGGTTCGTCTTGATCTTCGGGTTCCAACAACTTGTCTAGGAAGACAAGCTCTAGCTCAGGATACTTTTGTTGTACTTGCGCCTGACAATATTTGAACTCAATCAGTTGAATACTCTCTTTGAGTGAGTTAAAATGTTCCCAAAGCCGCCTGATCCTGTTTTTGTGCTCGATTTTCTATGGTCTTAGCCTGGTCGGTTGATTTTGCGTCTAGAGCTTAACTCTTGAGTTTCTCAAAACTCAGCTCATTATAGATCAGTTCCTTTCCTCTTCCTAGATGTTGGAGGGCATCAACTTTTGCGTCAAGCTCGGTCTTCAGCATTTCAAGCTCGGATTACTGTTTGTTGAGCTTCTTTGTCAGTGAAAAGTTCACAATTGACAGTCTATTGCTCTCAGTCAGAAGCCTAGCGTTCTCACTAATCAAGAGTAGATTGTTATTATGGAAGAACACACACTAAACACGGGTGGCTCGTAGGTCTAACTCAATTTTTTCTTTGGAAGACCTCTCCAGTGCTAATTTGGTTTCAATGGAAACCTTCATCTCCTGAAGAGCTCGGAGACCTTCCTCTAGCCGATTGGACTCTATCAGTTGGTGCATGAGCTGGGTGTCCAATTCAGCTAAATCATCCGAACTGTCGGCCAAGGCAGAGGACAGGTGGATGCTCTGTAATGTGGATATATTTTTAATTCAGAATCTCTTATAGAACATTAGAGAACATGTATAATTGTTTATTAAAAGAGAAAAAAAAAAATAGGAGAGGTAAATGAAATAACAAAGACTACTTGAAGGTGCATAAACAAAAGTTCGAAAGAGCACTGCCTCGCTACGTTTTTCAATTTTAGAGCAGCTCTTCTCCTAGGACTACTCGAAGAATATCTAAATAGTATTATCAAATATCTATTGGTAGGTCGGAACTGATGGACCAACCTCTTTTAGTAGTTGACACATCTACTCTTGAGAAATCCCTAGCAAGCTCGAGGATGCAGATGTGCCAAGGTTAGACTCTGATGAGGATGGAAGAGACTAAACGTTGACCATTGTAGCCTCAAAAACTCGAATGATGGGGGTCCTAGCTACTCGAGTAACAAATTCCTACCCACGAATTTAGTTGGGATTAGAATATGAGCATTAGGGAGAGGAGCAAACAACACTCCACTTCGCCTTCTGCTCAAAGGTTGCGAGTCATCGAAGTTTGGCGATGTAGGAAGGACAAACTGAGGTGCTTGAGGTTGAGAAGGTCTGGGAGGAACCACAACCGACTGAGGAACAGTGGTGGGCCTAGATGATTATGAGGTTTTCTTGGGCGCTCTCTTCCTATTTTCCAAGGCTAAATTGTGTAATTAGTTAACCATAGACTCATCCATCTTCAGAGGCACAAATAGTTTGTAAGCGAGCTTTTGGCAGGGTCCATCTTTTGGCGTCAAAAGTTTCCTCAACTGGTCAATAACCTTTGTTGTCAAACAAATTCTTTGGCAAGCACTTTTACCTGTGGAACGTAATTTGTGAGGATGTGAGGATAAAATAGAAGTAAGATCAATAAATTAAGGTTGGGTATTCGAAAAATAGGAAAAGAAATTACTCGGGAAATTGAAATGTCGCAATACAACTGGGGGATGCTCCATTTACTCGGATAAGAATTCCCATTTTCCCTTAAGGAATAGATAACTCCTCTTCTAATCCTTTACGGCAGAAAAGAGGTCAATGAGGGAGGAGTATTGTTTGATGGCAAAATAGTGGTACCTCTCGGTGTCTTGATGGAATTTAAGAGAGCATATACTCTTTAACATTTCAATTGTTAAGGAAATGTTATTCAACCGAGAGAGTGCAAGAGCACCCATGATCTGGCGAAATGCGTTAGGAACTAATTGGGCTAGGGTGATTTCTAATTAACGGAATAAATTATGAAGGAATGGAGTGAAAGGGAGTCTAAGACCGTATTCAAACATTCACACAAAGAGGCATATTTCATCTTTTTTGCAATAATAGAGATGTTCATGATCTGAAAGAACCCTAATTTCGACTGAGGAAGGGATATTGAACGTGTCCCGGAAAGACTCAAGCCTTTCCTCATCAAACTAGCTCATACCATGATCTTTCTAGTTCACTGGGTAATAAGTGGATAGACGAGCCTTGGTGGTCGTCACTTTCTTAGAGAGAAGGGTTGACGACGAACCAGCCTCAATTAGACTAAGTAGGGGGTTGGAAGCCATTCTTAGAGTAGAACAATCAAGGCAAGATGAAAAAGAACAAACAATCAAACAATTGAATGATAGGAGGAAGAACTTACGCTAAGAGGATAATCTTTTGTCTTGCCTTTTCAAATCGCCCCGAACGTCAGGAGGGAAAATGATGTGGGGGAAAATTCCTACCCATGATATTTAGAAGCCAGTAGGGTGACGACGGGTCAGGTCAGGTAGTAAAATCCGACCTAAAGGAAATGACCTAAAAGTCGCCCGTGGGCCAACCGTGCCGATGACCCAAATTGTGTAGAATTGGTTTACTAAGGAAGCCTGATACATAACAAAATAAGATGTTTCATAAGAAGCCCATCATGTTTTGGCTGACTTAAATAGAAGAAAGCCTCCTAATGGGGCCCAATCATAAGCAGGTAAGACTAACAGTTGAAGGTCGTTGAGTAGTTGTCCGAGAACCCCCACGATCTCATGCATAAAGAGGGACGTAATTGTTTTACGGTCCATAGTGGGATCATGGAAAGTTTCCATGACGTTAAAGAAGAGATCATGGAGTGAGTGGTAAGGTGAACAGGCAATGCAGGATACATGGTCTAATATGAAAATGGGTACCAGGTATTCATTTGATTACTTTTTATACAAAGAGATTTTTTCACCATAAACAAACTAATTTAGTCTCATGCCAGAGGTTCTTTGGCTGACACCACGTCGGTGTCCCTTGGAGCTAACTGGTTTCGCAAGTTCAAATTGCAGGTTGTGGAGGTTTCTGGCACGTAAGAAGCTGTTACACATGTTGGAAATTTTTGACAGCATCAGATATGACATTTTGACCACCAAAAAAATCCTTCATTATATTTTGCACTTCTTTTTTTGTAGAAAAGGAATTCAAAAGTAAAATGAACACAAATAAAGAAAGCAGAAAAATAAAAATAAAAAATAAATAATAATAATAGTAAATTAAAAAATAAAAATAAAAGCGAAAACATAAAGAAGAAGGAAAATAGAGAGAGAGGTGAGCCTGAAAAATGGGGAAAAATGGGATAGTGCTTGCAATCACCAACAAAAGATTCAACAGCTCCGAGTGACATCTGTCACACGACAACTTGTTGCCCAAGTAACATAATTATTTTTTTGTCTTTCCTTTTCCTTGTCGAAGAAGGACTAGGTTAAGCGGCTAACTAGGGTTTTAGGGGTTTTGAATGTTTTTTTTTCTCCTAATATTTTCTATAAATAGAGCCCTTATTGTTAAAGTTCAAGGGGCTAATTTCGGAAACAAACCTATCAGGGAGTCAACTTTCAGAGAGAAACCCACATAGGAGTTAATTCTCAAAGGGAAACCCATTCGGTAAATCGCCTTTGACAGAGAAAAATTCATTTCCAAGGGATTTTCATTGGAACTGGTATTGTTTTTTTCCATTCTAGTATTAATTCTCTGTTGTTATTTATTTTTTATTTTTTTTGTATTTTATCTCCATCTCTTCGGCCCTTTCTTTGGTCATTCTTTTCTTTTTATTGCATTTTAAATTACCTCATTTTAAATTCCTGCAATTTAATTCTTGTTAAAATCATCATATGGTTCGATAAAAGTTATGGGACGACGATACCCTTTTGATCTTAGTCTTTGAGCGTTAGATGAGGATTTTTATATTTTTTCGTGTTTCAATTATATTTGGCATATAATTTATGCCATTAGTCTATTTGTTTGGAATAAAAAAAAAATATAAATATTTTGTTATTATTGAAAAAATAAAAATAATATGTTGTTGCTATACCTAAATTCGGATTTTGAAAAAATAAAAAGATATATAAAAATAATGTGAAAAAAAGTAATAAGTTTGTTTTGTAAAAGTTAACTTCAATAAGCCTTGAGGTCTGTTCAACGATAGGATAAGTTGAGGGAAAGATTTTTATAGTGCTAATTTGATTTCCCAAATAGAGTGAATTTTAGTAACGATCAGTTTAGGAAATCACTTTCATCAGTAAGTCATTCCGTATAATTTCACATAAGTTTTGGAGGGGTTAATTTTGACAAAACTTATTTTTGTGACATCCCTTAGATCTCTCATATCCATAGGATTTGAGGGGATGTCAAATCAGAATTTCTTGACTTAACTGAAAAAAATTGAAAAGTAAGTATTCCATGATATTGCATTTACATCATACTTATGTAGTAAGTAATGTAATATTCTACACCATTTTGCATATTATCGCTTTGCGTCACTTAGAAGACATGTTTGGGACACTTTTCACCATCTACACTTCTTATGTTTTATCACATTATATATGTTATTTCAGACTCCATAACTCATGCCACCGAATTATTTTTTCACCATTTAGTATATGCATGTTTAGACACGTATGCCACTTGTATTTTCCATATTTATTCTTGTATAGACCATTTATGTATGTCATATTGGTTTTGTTAAACGTTAGATCCCTTCCCCATATAGATTAGAAATCATAAGCATATACTTGAGAATGTTAGTATACTTAGGTTAGAAACCATGTTTTCCACCATCTTAGCACCCACTTTACATGTAGCCTAAAATGTCATTTAAGATAATTCATTCATGAAAAATATAGTTTGTTATCTCATTTAGGCCCATAGTTCATTCTATAATAATTTTCCTTGCATTGGCATGCTTAAATTAAATTGTTTGCATAAAGAAAAGTCATAAAAAGCTACAAACATGTTTTGTTTTGTTTTTTTTCATATGCACCAGCTTAGGTAAGTTAATCACGAAAGTACGATTTTCTTGCATATATAATAGTAGGACTTCATAACCCATGAATTTGGGTAAATTATACACAAATATGCTTTAATTCATGCATATTCGATAATTTTAACACACCATTTATTCATTTTATTTCTAACCAAGTCTTAAGCATGATGTAGTGTAGTTTCACTACATTTAGTTGATTTTCTTCCACTCTCTTCACCTATGAGGCCATCACTTAAAAACTTCATAAGTCATTATTATCATCATTTTCATGATAAAATCAAAGTAACCTAAATTATTTTTAGACATTAAAGTCTGAAATTAAAAGTAGGTTTATATCATGCTAGTTTAACATTATTATCCTCATGTTCTATATTTTGCATTTATACCTTCCTAAAGACAATGATAATTCACATACATTAATTTGACTATTTCAATTAAAGAAGTTCATTGATAATATATATAAAACTTTCCCCTCTTGATATTTGATGATCATCCCCCTTAAAATTTGATGAGAGATCAAACCAGAGAGAACATTCAAAAATACCAAAAAAAAATTCCACCCTGATTTAAAAATTCCCCAAAAAAAAATAGTTTCATAATAGAAGGAAAATATTTAAAATATATATATATATATTCAGAGTTAAACTAATTGGACTTGTTGAACCTAATGTTTTGATAGACAATTAAACACTGATATTTTATGGAATTAATGAGTTTATTGAGTTATTTCAGATTAGAAGTTATATGTGCTTAAATGAGAAAAAGAATGAATCCGGAAGGTTAATCATTTAAGATTTTATGAAGAGATTCAAGATGGGTGCAAAGTGAAGACATTGAAGATTTTTTGTATTTTTAGGGAAAACAAGTCATTATTCTTATGCTCCTAATACAACCAATTAGGATCACGCACGACACTTTAAAATAAGTAATCTTGTCTGTGTTTTTGTCGGAAGTGATAAATTCAAGATCCTAAATGATTTTGATAAAGAGTTGAATTAAGAAAATGAATTCAAGCCACAAATGCTCCCATGTTCGACCATTCATATCCAAGATTGTGTAATGATGACTAAAGATTGCTTATTATGGCAAATGATTTGCAATAATAATGGAAACTAAATCAAAATAGTGAATGTAACCAGTATTTAGCCCTTAAACCAAACCGGAAATGTCACTTCAAGCCATAAATGCTCCAATATTCAACTAATCATATCCAAGATTGTGTAATGATAACTAATGAATGCTCATTATTGCAAATGATTTGCAACTATTGCCAATCATTAAACCTAGACATGTAATCATTACCAAGTCTTTGGAAGATCATTGAGAATCTTACATAATCTAGCAAATTCGTTCAAAGCCATGAAATATCAAGATAAGAAGGTATGGCCCCTAAGACAAACAACCCCTAAGGAGTAGGCTGGGTTACCTAACACATTGGTCAATGCGCAAGGTGCCCAGCCTATAAATACAAGGGTCTATTTTCATAATTTCAAGAGTTGGAACCCACAATTTCTCTCTCTAGGTTTGTTCTAAGCTCTCGGGTCTTGAGATTTCTCAAGACTTCCCTTTTAAAAATACCTTAAAATTTTGCTAAAATACCGGCCCAAAAGATTTCTTGAGGTTCTTGGAGGAAGAACGCAAGGCGTTTGACGGCAACCGATTGCAGACAACGAAAAAGATCCAAAGAAAGAGAGGAAGATAATCACTTAGGGAAGACTATTTCCCCTAAGTTAGGTATGTCTTCCTAAACCTCCTTTAATCTTGTCTTAAATATGGTTGTGTTACATGTATATCAAGTAATCAAGTCAAAAACGTCAGGAACATGTCAAAATCATCAAACTATGTTAAAAAAAACATCCAACAACATAAAGGACACATCAAGAACATTAAAAACACATGAAACCAAACTTAAGGAACTACGTGATGACCTAATCCTTGGTTACTCGCTAAGGTACGTAGACAACCCACATATGGGTTCGATCACTTTTAATAATAAAAATCATATCATTTTCACCTTATA
This sequence comes from Eucommia ulmoides, assembly GCA_016647705.1. Lineage (NCBI taxonomy): Eukaryota > Viridiplantae > Streptophyta > Magnoliopsida > Garryales > Eucommiaceae > Eucommia > Eucommia ulmoides. Next base: position 17,103,841 of record CM028338.1, on the reverse strand, counting down.
TAAATGAACTACATGTTGACCTGATCCTTGGTTATTCGCCAAGGTACGTAGGCAACCCACAAATGGGTTCAGACACCTAAATAATAAAAACCAATTCATCTTGAACAGTGAAACTACATGTCAACCAAATTTCTCATGGTTACTGGGATATGTAGGTAACCTTTGTAAGGTTCGGTCATTAAAAATTACAAAAAATATTTTCATTTCATATATCTTGAATGTTGAAACTACATGTCGACCTGATTCCTCGTGAAAATAGGGACATGTAGGCAACCTTTATAAGGTTCGGTCGTTGGGAAAATACAAAAAATATTTATGTTTCTTACATACTGTTATTGGGTTATCGTTGCTAGTTTAGTTTTAGTTTACTGCTTTTATTACATCATAAAAATGCACAAAAAATGTAAAAACTTAAAAAAAAAATTGAAAAAAAGAAGAAGAAAGAATTATTTTGTTAACCAAAACCAAAGAAAATTACTTGGATTTCATTTAAAAAGTGAATATCTAATTAGACTGAGGTACCATCTTCGGAAGGATGTCTTGGGGTGCGTAAAACCTTGTCCGAGCATAACTGACCCCCCAAACTTAAAGAAATCTCTGGTACAAGACCTTTACAAGTCAAAACACAGGTCATTTCAAAATAAAAGTGAATTTCTAAAATTACGGTGACCTAGCACACCATTTAACTCATGCTAGGTGGCGACTCATTTTCAAACTTAAATTCCGACCTAAAGAAGTTTTCAAAACCAACGCCTAGAAAAGCCCTTGAAAACTCATTTAAAAAAATGAACGGATTTGGAGGATTTCGAGAGGGAAGAATGCAAACTTTGTTTTATTATTCTTCTTGATCTCTACTTCCTCTGCTATCAAAATTCAGGGTACGTCAGTTAGCGACTCTGGTGGGGACAATAGAGTGTCAAAGCCTAGTTGGCATCTAAATTTATTTTCACAGTTAAATAAAATCCAAGAAATATGTCTTTGATTACAAATATACATAATTCCCTTCCCAAAATAATAATAGTAATAAATAAAATTAATAATAATAATAATAATAATAAATAGTAAAATGAAATAATTATTTATTTATTTATTATTACGTACTTTGTTTATACTAGCATGCATATATCTATTATTTTTGTTTACTGTCATTTACATTATTGTCTTTAAATACTGCATTTAAGTTACAGTCTTTAAATTCCTGCATTTCATTTCTTTATAATCTCTCCAACACACAATCACTCACTTTTGCAATTGCACATCATGATGAAAAATCCAAGCCGTAACCCTTTTAGAGATAGAGAGGTCAGCAGTAGGGGCTGAAGTCGTGTGAGGTTATGACACCGATCTAAGCTTCGAAACCCTTAGGATAGAAAGAGGAGTTAGTAGAAGTAAGGTCGGGTGAGTTTTTTCCCCTACATCCGGCTACGAAACTCACCTTGCTCGGACCACCAACCAAAGATAAATGCTCTCTCGGGGAAGATACTAGAGATTTGATGGTTTGGGAACTGAATTTATCTCGGATACATTAGAAGAAAAGCCATAACCACATATAATGCACCTAGGGTAGGGGATATCCAAAACCTGTTTTACTTAGGACACTATCTTGGAAAGAGATTTTATTTCTTCTCATCTGTACAATTATTTATGTAATTGTTACACTAGATAGGTAGAATAAAATTTCTAAGACAAATAGGGGCATAATACTTCGTGTAAGAATTCTTATTTTATCCCACACATTGCTAGCTTGCTCAAATGTCAAAAAACATTTTCAAAATTGAAACAAAGAGCAAGTTGTAGGAAAGAACAAGAATCCTTACTTTACCTAATACAATAAACCCTCAAATACAAACATCAAATCAATTATTCCTATTTCATTCATGATAATGCACTAAAATGTACTCTAATAAAATCATAAATACATTTGCCTTTAAATAAAAATCCCACCTTGAATAAACAAAAACAAATAGCCTTTGTTAAACAAAGTTGTTTAAAACTCATTAGCTAAAACAACATAAAGGCATCTACTTCGATTGGACAAAATCACGCCAATATTACCAAGACATAAAAAAAGTACCATCACACAGTCGAAACAAGACTATGCGATCCAATAGTAAACATACCACGGGTCACATTTCCCTAGGAGATACATGTTATGTCCTAAGCATGGTGTCCTTTCTCATAAAGCCTAAACAGTAGGAATTATGCACCATTAGGAGGACATTTTGTTTAGGTTCAGAACACCTTAACCAGGTCAAAACCTTTTCTGATAAGAGGCCAGTTAATGCTCACCAGTCAGACTATCAAAATAAATTCACCCTCAGTGAGACGTCATGAATTCAAATGTATTTTAGACCCTTCATCGAGTCTTAGAATCAATGATCCATTTTTTATGAATAAAATTCTGTCATTAATTCCTAAAAACAACGATCCATTTTAGAGGAAGAAAGAGACAAGTTTGTCTTTAAAATCTAGGAGCAATGATCCATTTTTAAAGTACAACATTATGTCATTAGGTCCTAAGAACGATGATCTTTGTTTAAAAAAAGAAAAAGAAGAGAAAATTCTGTCATTTAAGTCCTAGGAACAATGATCCATGTCTTCAAGAAGAAAATGACAATTTTTGCCTTAGAGCCCTAGGAATGATGATCCATCTTGAGGAAAAAAGGTCAATCATGCCATAGTCCTAAGATAACCGTAACTTCTAAATTTGAGGATAAACTAAAAATTGCAAGTTACCTAGGTCCTACGAAACCAAGTCCAAGTCGAGGTCTGTCCAGAACATATCTGAGAGTTGCCTGCAAGAGCTACAACTTCTTAGGATCACATTGCATAAAGCACGAACATAATCATTCATATATATAGAAATATTCATACATAGTCAAGAATACAACCATGCATAAGGATAGGATAATCTGCATCCTTAAAATCAAGATCTAGGGTTTTAATCACTTAATAAACCTAGAAAATCTACTTTAGGTAACATTTGCTAAAATCCATCCGAGAGCCACTTGCAAGATCGTAAAATGGACCCAATCCATTCTTATGTTGGAGTACTCAGAACGACTCTGAGATTTTAACAATGCAAGAAAACATTATATCTATGAAACAAATGTTGAGCCAGATGAACCTAGCCTCACTATTCCGAGAAAAGAGAAAAGAAGACCATATCTATCGTTTCCTTTCCCTTACTAGATCTACGTATCACTAAATGTAGGCTTATTTTATCTAAAGTCGACTTAGGTCTTTATACTCTTACTTTCATAAATCAATTTGATTGTCGTAATTCACACGCCGTGAATAATGAAAATAATGATAACATAATTTTAATACTAAATTAGGCCATTATCCAAATGAAAATTTTTAAAAAAATAAAGGTCTTTTTTCAACCAGTGGATGATGAGATATTGACAAAAAATCTGAGAACGTTAGAAAATCTAAGAGCCCTGATGTGAAATCGTTATATATATTCCAACTCGGGAATGTCCAAGAAACCATAGAAGATTATAGAAGACCTAGTTAACCAGGATAAAATGAGGAAACATCTGGAAGATTTATTATGTGAAGGATGATAGAAAGATTCTTAGAGCTTGACCCCGCTAGAGAAAAGTTCTTGAAAGGCAGATGAACAAAGAAAGATGGACTAATATTGCCTAGGATTTTACTAGAAATAATAAATCCGAAAGCATATGGAAACCTACTTAAAATGAAAGTAGGATGAACCTTGTAAGCTTAAAGACAATCAAGATTGGAAGAAAACAACGAGACTTCACCAAGATAGTAGCTGATAATGGAAGTAGCCAAGATAAGAGAGAAATCAATGAAGACCTCAAGACTGACTCAAACTACCATAATTCTCAAAAAATGTAAAAATCCTAAAAGTATGTGATAAGATAAAAATAATAAAATCAAGATCAATTACAGAAAGTTTTAAACACTGAGTGGTAACGCGAAATCAATTAGGTGAATCACGCTCTCCATGCAATCCGAGTATTAAGTCGTATGGGTATCTCAACACCTAGTGACTTGGGCCAACTGGACCAGGATCAGTACCCAAAGCTCGCTACATGGATTATATAGAAACTATGAGTCCTTACTTGCTAGAGTGAATAAATAAGAAAAAGAAGAAATAAAAACATAAATAATTCTCTTAATACTACCAGGATAAACAACATTTGTTAGTCATTATTAACTAACACTTGTTTCTCCATCACTTATTTTCTTCTTCCTTTTAGTTTTCTCGGGAAGGCCCATTTTGTTAACCTTCAGTTCAAGATAAAAAAGGTAAATCAAAGTCATCGAAGAAATCTCGGGTAACATATAGGGCCTAGGTAATCTCGATAACAATGTCAGAAAATATCAATTATCAAAAGTTGATAGAATTAAACTAGACAATCTCACTGGACGCGGCCATTTAAGATGCTCACGTCTGACTTTACTCGCAAGCGCACAAGGTCAAGTTTTAGTATAGATAGATAGTGAGATCGGATATCGTTCCACTGGGGATAGTGTAAATTAGTTGAATACTGTAATTTGCATAGTCTCATATTATCTCAACTTTTCAAAAATTGTTTGTATTTTAATTAACAACTAAGATAAATTACAACTATTGGGTTGGTTCTAACTATATTGATTACCTAGGTATTGATTTCTTTCACTTAATACATATTTGACTTCGTTTAGTTAACAATAATGGTGTTTATCCTATCCGACAATCTCTGTATCAATAACTCGCTCACTCCCTCTTCCGAGTGTAAAGAGAACAAATATATAATTTTTTGTTGACACCGAAGTCCCCCTCGAACGTCTTTTCGAACACATAATCACATGAGTCATGAACCAACGTCATGGATTGCACACTCTCCAACTCCCTCCCGGGTTATTGGATTATCGCATTGTGTTTAACCCTTATCTGAATCCGGAGTTACCTCTCCAAAATGTCAAACCTTATATTCTGTAATTATCTAAACTAGCATAATATCAAGAATAACAGTAAACACAATTGGATTTAGATAAACAACCATTAAACTAACATATATTCAATCAAACTAGTATTTACATGACTAACAACAACACCTAGATAATATTTATCTAAACTACATAATCTTAGCCATATAAACATACAAAACAAGAGTGATTCAACATTATTAGATAATGAAAAGTAGTTACAAAGATACAAACAAAGGAAAAACAATCAAATCTGAGAGTGGAATGGTCCATTGTCGCTAAGGATCGCTCCGCAAATGCTTCGTCTTCTTCAAATGATGAACCTCTTATTTGATTTCTCAAGAATGGCTAAGGAACACTATGCTAAGGTTAGGAACATTCAGAATTCTTTTTTACAAGTACGGGAGAAGCTTTTATAGGCTCAAGGTTTCAAAAATATCTAAAAAGATCTTCTCTGTGCAGAGCTGACTGCCATGACGGTGGGTAAGTCGGTTAGCTCACTGTTGTGGCGGTGAGATCACGCTATGGCGATGGACCAAAATCTTAACTCTCTGATCTTTTACCACTGCGGTGGTAGCCTTCCGTTGCGGTAGTGGGACGTTGGGCTCAAATAGCCCTTCTCTGCATTCTTACCACCTCGACGGTGGCTTGCTGTCCTGAAATCTTGTATTTTTCCATTGTTTCTTCGTCGTTTTTCCACCATTTCCCTTGTTTATAACTCGTTAACGTCCCTACATCTGAATTACATAAAAACTAACAAAAACACTTAATAAAACACTCGAAAAGTGGCTAGAAGTAGATAGGTATTTTCAACCTATCACTCACCCAAGCAAGACACGAAATAACCATCCACTATTCATTTCCAAACCTTTCCATCTTACAACCAAAACCCAGAGACTATTCGAAGAAAAATCCCGATCAGAATTCCAGTTGCAATGCAAGAAGAAGCAAAAGAACAGGATGCATCTCATAAGAAATGGTCAGCTTCTGTATCAGAAACAACATGGAAATAACCAGGGGAGATAGGTAGAAGCAAAAAGGTAGCTACTAGAAATATTCTAGGGAAAAACTAGCATCTTTATATAGACGATGTATTACCTAGGAAAGCATTCTAGGTAAATGATCTGGACTTCATAAAATCGTACAATACATAAGTCAGTATTGAAATACTATACAAGCACTATGTATTAAGTTTCACTTAGGCTTGTATAACTTCATACACATGAGAAAATTAGGCATCATACTTCACAAAAACCTATGGCATCCTACATATTATTTTGCATCGTTAGGCCATAATCAACATAACACTTGCACTCATGCACTCTATTTTGACGCTCTAGTAGGCTAGCAAGCAATCCTTGGACATGTAATCTGGTTATATTACCTTACCAGTTACCATACCAATGATCATTTCTAATAGTAGCTTTAAACCAAATCAAGAGTTAGATAAGAAGCTGACCTCACAAAAGGCGCGTTTGGATAATAGACCATACTCATTCCTGAGAAGCATCGGTGTGTAGAAGAGTGTTATTTGAAAGTTTGCCTTACCAGGATCTAACACGATCTTCCTAGAATTGAACAAATCCTAGAGTTGTTCAAAGTACTCTAAATACCAAGCCTCCATTGGCCCAAAACAAAACAGCGTCATTCAAAGACGTAAATAGACTAACCAATCAAGATAACAATCAATTTCACCTAGCTAATACTTAAAAAAACTCTCTAGTAAGATGAACCAACTTAGCTTCTCAATCCAGTAGCTAATCAGTCTCATCTCCAACTCGTAGGCTGGGGAATATTTTACACAATCGATTATTACAAATCACACAAAAGGAAGTGTCAGATTAGATTCCCCAATAAAACTTATCCAATTGACATTTCACCCTATTCATGTTTTCCTGATGGAAATAGCGTTCATTTCGTGACTTAAAATAAAATACTTGAATCACAATAAACTCAATTAAATTCTTCAATCAAGGTTGAACTACATGCCGACCCGATTCTATGTTATTTGAGATACGTAGGCAACCCATATACGGGTTCGGTCGCCATTAAGTAAAAGTCCTCCATCAATTGGGATTTAATCATTCCATCTTAAATAAAAATCCACTATCAATCGAGATTGAACAATGTTAACTTAAAAATCATTCATCAATAGTTTGGAACTATGTCTTGACCTAATCCTTAGTTACTCACCAAAGTACATAGGAAACACAAGTGGGTCCGGTCGAATTAGAGAGATATTAACCACACACCATTCTCTCAGCCCTGTGCATGAACTACGCTTCGACCTGATCTGTAGTAGATCACCAAGGTATGTAGGAATCCCTTATGGGTGCGGTCGACAATCTAAAACTCAGTACAATGACTGCCGAACTACATTTTGACTTGATTACCAACTTAGGAAATCAAAGTACGTAGATAACCCATGTGGGTTTTGGTAATTTGATGATCATTATCCAAAACAACGTTATCAAAGTACATAAACAACCCCACGAGGTTCCCAGTCTCAATCAAACGTTAAATTTACACGCTTAGTTCAGGCTATATGGGCAACCAATGCGAGCTCTGTCACATTTTTCGAGCGCTCAGGACGTAATCCAACACTCTAACTAGAGTTGGGGCATACTATATCCTGTTTCTCTGTTGAGATTCTGTGACAAGACTCACTGATAGGTGTAAAATATTAATCTACTTCTAAACCAAATTTAGTAGTTTTCGAGTGTTTTATTTATATTTAATTGTGTTTTAGTTTGTTTTTAGTTAATTCAGGTGTAGGGACGTAAATAAGCGACAAACGAGGGAAAACAATGATGAAACATTAAAGAAACAAGGTTTCAAGATCATAGAAGCTACTGCCGTAGCGAGGAATCCACCGCCTCAGCGGTGAGAATGCAGAGAAGTGCTGAAAATACATAAAGTCCCACTACCGCGGCGAGAAGGCCACGACTGCGGCGGTAAAAGATCAGAGAGTTGGGAGCCAGTCCCACGGCCGCGGCCATGAACCCACCGCCGCAGCTGTGAACGATCAGAATGTAACCTACTTAGCCCACCGCCGCAGCCGTGATCCCATCGCCGCGGCCGTGGGCTCTGCACAACAAAATAGATATTTTGAGATATTTTGAAACCTTGTGCCTATTAATACCTTTTCTCCCACTTCCCTTAAGACTTTTGGGATATTTTGGAGACCCTTTACACCTTAGATAATTTAGGAGTAGAATAGATTAGTTTAGGAAGTGATCCTTGGCCAATCTTGAAGAGATCGAAAAGGAAGATTCACATGCCGAAGAAGAAGAACAATAGCGAATCGATCTCTAGCGAAAGTGGACTACTTTAAGATTTGATTTTTCTTACTTGTTCTATCTTTGTATCTTAATGTTTTAGTATGATTTTCTCTTGGTTTAATGTTTCAATGGCCAAAATCATGTTAGTTTAGTTAGATATTAGCTAGGGTTAGATATAATTCATGTAAATACCTTTTTGGTTGAATATAAGTTAATTTTAATGGTTTCTTATCCAATTCCAATTGTGTTTACCGTTATTTAATGTTTATTATGCTTGTTACGATAAACCGAGAATACGGGGTTTGACACTCGGAAGAGTTAACCCCGAATTTGGACTAGGGTTAAACACAACGCGACGATCCAATAACCTGGGAGAGAGTTGGAGAGTTGCAATCCATGAGGTTGGGTCAAGACTCACGTGGCTATGTGTTCGGAAAGGCGTTCGAGGGGGACTTCGTCGTCAACGTGAAGTCATGTATTCGCTCACTTTTCACTCGGAAGAGGGAGCAAGTGAGTTATAGATACCGAGATTGTTGGATGTGATAATCACCGCTATTGATAACTAAACTAAGCCAAATAGGTACTAAGTGAATGAAATCGATCCCTAGTTAATTAGTGTAATTAGAATTAATCCTTAAGAGTAGTTTTAATTAGTTTAATTTAAATATTAAATCGAATCGTCAGGATAATATGAAACTACGTAAATTGCGGTACTCAATTATTCACACTTTCCCTGTGGACACGATACTCGATCTTAACCGATCCACTATTCTAAAACTTAAACCTCGTATACTTGTAAGTGTAAGTAGCGGCGTATTCACGCACTACCACTCACCCCAGCTAGAGTTGGGGCACATTATATCAAGATTTCTCCATCAATATTTCTTGATAAGACTCGCCCCACCTAGAGTTGGGGCACAATTTAAAAAATAAAAAATTCAAAGAATGCAAAATTCAAGATTCAAAATTCAAAAATCAAAGTTCGTAATCCCTAAAGAAGAAATAATCATCACTGAGGTCCAATTTACGACAGAGGAATATTTTATTCGAGGTTAAATTTCCCACAAGAAGTTTTCTAGTCCTCGTCAGTTAGTCTCATGTGGGATGTGGCCACGAAACTCCATTAAGTGTTGAGTTTCCCTGAGAGTTTTCTCCGTTGAGAATTCGCTCAGTCATTTTCAATCATGTATTGATATGACGACCCAACTATCTGAGATACATAGGCACCCTGATGGGGTTCGGTCAAGACAACTCAATTAAAATCGATCACTCAATCTTTCACCGTGTTCTCTGTATCTTTAGAACACTGTGTCAAAAACCAAAAAATCTTTAACCGTGTTATTCAATATATTTAGAACATTATATCAGGAAAAAAAAACAAAAACAAAAAACCTTTCATGGTGTTCTTTGCTATCTTTAGAACACTATGTCAGAAAACACACACACACACACACTTTTCATGGTGTTCTTTGCTATCAACACTGCGTCAGAAACCAAAAAATCTTTCACCATGTTCTTCGCTATCTTTAGAACACTGTGTCGGAAACAAAAAAATCATTCACTGTGTTCTTCGTTATCTTTAGAACATTGTGTCAAAAAAAAAAAAACTTTCGCTTGTTCTTCGATATCTATAGAACATTGTGTTAGAAATCAAAAAACCTTTTACGGTGTTTTTCGCTATCTTTAGAACATTTTAGATATTTTTAGGATATTTTTCCTATTTATACCCTTTCCTCTCCTCTCCTCTCCTCCGGCCATTAGAGATCCATTAGGGATAATATACTTTAGAGAGAGGTTTAGGGAGTGCTCATTCAAATCCTAAGAAGAAGATCACAAAGCAAAGAAGGGGGAGCAATCTCGAAACGTTTTTAGTAACAAATCTTCGGACTAGGCTAAGTTTCTCTTGTTCTTTTCTTTATTTCTTAAATTAGGATTGTTGTTTGACCATGTTTACCTCTATTTTCATTGTATAACCGGCTATGGCCATGAGCTAAACGGGTTTTTGTCTAGGGATTAATGTAATTTATAAAAATGTTGTTTGTTTGAGTTTGTGATTCGTTAATGTGTGTTTTATAATAATTTCGATTGTGCTTGCCGTGTTGTCATGTTATTATGCTTGTTTAGTTAATTAGAGAATACGGGGTTTGACACTCACGTGATCTAGTGTCGTTAAGACATTGAGGAGACTTCTTCGTTGACGCGAAGTCACATATTCACTCGTCTTACACTCGGGAGAGGTGGCGAGTGAGTTTACAAACCGAGATTGTCGGATACCCGAACACCATTAACGTAAACTAAAACGAGACCAAACACATTTTTCAAACAAAAGTTAATCCCTAGGCAAGATTTTCCCTAAACATCTCATAATAATATTAGAATAGTTAATTTAGTTAGTTTAATTAAATTAGTGTTAGTATTTGATTTGATTCAATTTATTTTTGCCTAGATAAAATTAGGTTATGATAATCGCGGTAATCGATAATAATCACAACCAATCCCTGTGGACACAATACCCCTACTCTCCCCATTTATACAAAAACTTAACCTCGTATACTTGCGAGTGAAAGTAGCGGCGTATTCACGTGCTACCAATTATACAAAAAACCACAAAAAAACACGAGAAAACATAAAACTGTTGAATTTAACTAAATTCGATAAAATAGAAGTTTCAGACCTCAAAATTTCTAAAATTAATGGGGGACTGCGATGACATTATCAAGGGTCAATTTTTGTTAAATCACATTTGATATAAATAAAAATTAGTTACTACCATTAGTTATAGGAAATTTCACTAATTATCTCTGTTATCTACTTTGATCTTAAAACATTACTATCAATGGTTTCGTCTATTCGACACAAAAATATTTCTTTAATACTTGTTCAAAGTTATAATATCCATAAATAAAGTTCAAAAAGCTTAAATCAAGTCATAAAATTTCCATGATAAGTCCAAGTTACACAAGATAACTAAGGATAAAGACTCGGTTCAAAATCTACCAAACCGAAGTCATATGATTAACAATCAAAGCTAATTCGACCAAGGGCGCAACCAAGAAATAATGAATCATCAAAATGATCATTAAAATCCTAAATGAAACTTCCTAGAAATTTCCTACAAAATATCTAATGAAAGAACTAAGTTACTTAGAAAGTAACTAACTGTTATCGAAATTGTTGATTCTAAAATTTTGATGAACAATTAAGTATTGATGTTTTGGTGGAACTAATATTTTAATTCAGTGTTTCAGTGATTTAAAGTTCCAGTGATGAAGTTGAAAATATTGAAGATCAAATTAAATGGATGTTAAATGATGAAGTTGAAGATTCTGAAGATCAAATTAAATGGATGCTAAATGATGAAGTTGAAAATTTAAGAATTTGAAGAAATTAGGGAAAACAACCCAGGTAAATTTCAACACTTCATATCCCATTTAGGAACAAACACGGCACAAAATATTTTTATTATTTATGTGTGTTTTGATAAGATGAATTTATTTGCTCCTATGTGTATTTAAAAAGAAATATTTATAAATGGTTAAAATGGAATTTGAGAAAGTTAGTAGAGCTAATTGAGAAAATAAATTAATTAACGAGGCAAAAATGTAAAAGAGAAAAAGTATAAAACGAGATAAGAAAAAAGATCCAGAAGGGAGGAGTCGACCAAGCAGTCGACCGATGGAAGCTTGACAAACTCTCTGAATCTGCGAGTCAACCGAGTGATCAACCGGTGGAAGCTTGACAAGTTCTCTGAATCTGTGAGTCGACCAAGCGGTCGATCGATCAAATACATGGGCTACATACTGAATCTCCTAGTCGACTGGGCAGTTGACTGGTGGCTCTGTTTCAGGATAATGTTTTATACGAAATCATATCTAAAGATAGCCGTTTTTTGTTAAGATTTGAGAGAGATTTAAGGAATTTGGTGATATTTAATATATGGTTCATATATTAATTAAATCCTATTAATTTGGTACATTAAATATTAATATTTCTTAATTTGGTACTTAAAATTGTTTCTATTCTTATTAATTGAGATTGAAAAATACTTTGGGGATTTAATTGAAAGATTTTAAAGTTATTTTTAAGTGAAATTAAACCTAAATGAAGTCCTTATAATATAAGGGGTCTATAGGAGCGTTTAATTGTCATGACACTTGAAAACTAGCCGTTGGAAGGCTGATTACATATCCATATATATAGACCTGTGAATTTATGTTTTAAAAAAAGCAGTAAACAAGAGAGAAATTATATCATATCATATTGTGAGCTTTTATAAGAGTTATCCATCTGAAATATTGTGAGCTTTTCTGAGAGACGATTTTAACGATCAACTGCTATTAATTTGTGCTTTTATCGGATCTGAAGTTGCATTGTTTTATCTATTCTTTCTGTGGATTCCGGGTGAGATCTTTCCAATTATATTCTTTCATTGCATTATTTGTTTATTGTTTGAAAATTGATCTTAGAAATTGTTTCTGATTTTTTGAAAAAAATATTTTTATAAACAATTTCTTGAATCTGATTACGTGCTCTAATTTGCTACCCATATCTTGTTAAAATCAGATTTTGTATCTCACGTTTTTCTATCACTAGTTAGGATATTAATTGAGTTATTATTTATCTGGGGTGGTAGAAGCTCCGAGTGAGATTTTCTACTTATCATTTTGTATTGGTGAGTAGTTGTGACGGATTAAATATCATTGGGGATATTTAATCAAGGGTAGCTAGGTTTAAGTCTCTTCCTGTAAAGAGATTGAGGTATTAATTCTTTCTGGATAGAATTAGTGTGAGTAAATTATAAATGTTCCATCCTTACCTGTGAAAAAGGGTACTTGGAGTATTGTGTGAGGTTTTGATTCTTGAGGCGTAGTGATAAAAAGAATTAAGTTAATCTTTAGCCTGTAAAAAGATAGGTTATTCTTGAGCCTGAAGAAAGTAGAGGTTATTCCTGAGCCTTTGAAAAGGAAATTGTAAAGGTTGATTCTGAGCCTGTAAAATAATCGGTGTGTGGGTTTGGTTCCTACCTTTAAAGGGATCTTGAGAATTAGTGGGTGCGAATCTCCGTGGGGCTCGAAGGACTGGACTAACCAATGGTAGCTTAGTGAATTAGGATATATCTTGGTATGTTGCATTATTACTTTGTTATTTTTGTTGTTTCGGTGTGCACCTAGTTAATTGATTTATTCCGCTGTAATATAAAGATAATAATTAATTTAGGAAGTAAATCAATTATTTGATTTATTCAAGTTATATTCTGATTATTTTTTAATTACCCAATTCACCTCCATCTTGGGTATTCTACTGGGCCAACAATTGGCATCAGAGTTGGTTTTAGCTCGTTAGGCTTAACATCCCAGCTAAACCGGTCACGTGCACACACCATGGATGATGTATTTTGTGTATCTTCTTTTGATAGTGGTAAATGCATTTATGATAATATGGTTTATGATTCTTGTGATTTCAGTGGTAGTGATGGAGATGATGATAATGAAAATATTCATATTGTTATGGAAAAATTACTTTCTTTCACACTACTTTTTGCTAAAGAAAGCTTGAGTTTAAAAAGAAAAATTGTTTCTTTTGAAAATAGTAGAAAAAGTGTTCAAAAATCCAAAATACATTTGGATAATTATTGTGGTTCAAAAGAGTTTTCAGAAGTTGTTTTTGAAATTAATAATTTGCTCTCTAAAGTAGATTCTTTTAAAAATGAAAATAGAGGTTTAAAAAATAAATTTGATATGATTTCTAGGCAAATGTCAGATTTTGTTTCTAAAATCGATTTACTTAAGAAAAAATTTGAAAAATCAAAATCCGACCTTAAATCTATTTCGAGAGATTCTGAAAATGATTTTTCTAGGCAAAGTGAATATGCTTCATCATCTTATCTTTCATCACAGGCCAGTAATAGTTATGCTTCTGTTGTTAGAAATGATTTATGTTTTACATCTCGTGTTTTCTATGATAAATCAGATTTGAGATGTTATTATTGCAATAGGGTTGGGCATTTTAAAGTATCAGGTCCGTTTCGGAACCCTAAGTTTATGTGTAATAAGGACGGATCCAAAATGAAATGGATACCGAAGAAAATTGTTGAAATATCTTGTGTAGAATTACAAAATATCGAAAGTGGACTTGAAGGAACAGTTAAAGAGTTTATATCAAAGCCAAATCTACAAGCGACATGTGCAAAGCGAAAAGATGCACTAAAGACACGAGGTGAAGTTGTAAAGAAACCACAAGAGATATGTGTTAAGAGAAAAGTTTTACTAAAGCCAAGATGGGATAGCACATGAAAACCACAAGCGATCCGTGCAAAGGGAATCTTCAATAAATCAAATGAAAAATATCAAAGGAAGAGAGGATACGAACAATCTAAGAAGAATTGTGCACCCAAATCAATTATGAGCTCAAGTGAGGTAAAAAGTAAAGTCATCCCAAAAGATATAAAAGGTACTCCTAACCCTCCACATTTTAAATTTATTAAATTTGTTAAAGAGAAAGAGTCTCGACTTACCAAATAGGTAAGTTGTGATGGTTTCTAAAACCTATTTTTAATGATGTGTTTACTTGTTATCTTAGAAACATTATTTGGTGATTATGAGAATCACATCTAATTAAGGGGTATTAACATGTCTTTATATACTTATATCAAGTAGTAATCATGTGTCAATTTTAAAACATGTTATTGAGATTTTGAAATTAAAATGAGCTAAGTTTTTTTTTATTAATATTGATTTATTAAAATGCATGTTATTTGAAGTGAATTAAAAGATAAAGAATGATTTATCTGATTTGAATTGTTCAAGATCATGATTAATTGCTTACTTGGATATATTTATATGTCTCTTATCCTCTGTTTTTTAAATGATTATTATTGTGTAAGGGATTGAGCATGTTACGAGATAACATCTTTAATATGCATGTTATTGATTGAGATATGATCCATATTCTTGAGCGTTAATGATTATGTATTAATGAGAAG
This sequence comes from Eucommia ulmoides, assembly GCA_016647705.1. Taxonomy (NCBI): domain Eukaryota; kingdom Viridiplantae; phylum Streptophyta; class Magnoliopsida; order Garryales; family Eucommiaceae; genus Eucommia; species Eucommia ulmoides. The sequence continues at coordinate 17,088,634 of CM028338.1, read as the reverse complement.
TATATTACTTGAGAGGACTTGATCTGAATTAATTACTTGAAATTGATTAGTAATCTCACATGATATTGAGAATAATTGATAGAATATCATTGAGAAATGCTTCCTATCTTAGTGCGATAAATATTATATGTTTCTAGATTCTATCTGTAAGGAAGATATGTTTTGGTATCATTAGTGAGGCATGCGGACTTAACAGAATATGATTACATGCTATTTTGTTGAACGATTTTGATTGCCTCGATGGGTTTTTCAAAAGAGTTAATATACTTGTGAAAAATTAATATCATGCTATATTACTGAAATGTTATGATTATTCACCTATGCATGAATATTATTCATTTACAATTTGATAAAGGAAGATTGCATGCTCAGAAAGATGTTTTTAGTGTGGATCTTGTTGGATTGAGTAGACTTGATATTTATCTATAAAAATGATCCACATAGTGATGATGTTTTGTGCTCAAAAGTTGAATTTATGAGTTGATCCAACATGCTTATATTATATGATTTCCTAGAGTGAATTATCTATGTGTTCTCCTCCTACCTGAATTTGTTTTTGAAGATGACAAAGGGGGATAATTTGTTGATGTTTTATTAAGGGGGAGTTTTATTAATGAGTTTATTATGATTTATTGATTACGCTTTATAATATCTTCATGATTATGTTTAAACGAGTAAAAGAACCTGTCCTTGGATTCAGGGGGAGTGTGGTTATATTTTATTTTGAAGAAAATATCAAAGTTAATTGTCATCATCAAAAAGGGGAAGATTGTTGATTCTAAGATTTTGATGAACAATTAAGTATTGATATTTTGGTGGAACTAATATTTTAATTGAGTGTTTCAGTGATTTAAAGTTTTAGTGATGAAGTTGAAGATATTGAAGATCAAATTAAATGGATGCTAAATGATGAAGTTGAAGATACTAAAGATGAAATTAAATGGATGCTAAATGATGAAGTTGAAGATACTGAAGATCAAACTAAATAGATACTAAATGATGAAGTTGAAGATTTAATAGTTTGAAGAAATTAGGAAAAACAACCCAGGTAAATTTCAACTTTTAATATCCCATTTAGGAACACACACGACACAAAATGTTTTTATTATTTATGTGTGTTTTAACAAGATGAATTATTTATTCCTATGTGTATTTGAAAATAAATATTTATAAATGGTTAAAACAGAATTTGAGAAAGTTAGTGGAGCTAATTGAGAAAAGAAATTAGTTAACGAGGCGAAAATGTAAAAGAGAAAGAGTATAAAACGAGATAAGAGAAAAGATCCAGAAGGGAGGAGTTGACCAAGCAGTCGACTGATGGAAGCTTGACAAACTCTCTGAATCTGCAAGTCAACCAAGCAGTCGACCGGTGGAAGTTTGACAAACTCTAAATCTGCGAGTCGATCGAGCAGTCGTCTGATCAAGTGCATGGGCTACATACTGAATCTCCTAGTCGACTGGGCAGTCGACTGGTGGCTCTGTTTCAGGATAATGTTTGATCCAAAATCATATCTAAAGATAGCCGTTTTTTGTTAAGATTTGAGAGAGATTTAAGGGATTTGGTGATATTTAATATATGGTCATATATTAATTAAATCCTATTGATTTGTTACATTAAATATTAATGTTTCTCAATTTGGTACTTAAAATAGTTTCTATTCTTACTAATTGAGATTGAAAAATACCTTGGGGATTTAATTGAAAGATTTGAAAGTTATTTTTAAGTGAAATTGAACATAAATGAAGTCCTTATAATATAAGAGGTCTATAGGAGCGTTTAATTGTCATGACATTTGTAAACTAGCCATTGGAAGGCTGATTACATATCCCTATATATAGACTTGCGAATTTATATTTTAAAAAAAGCAGTAAACAAGAGAGAAATTATATCATATCATATTGTGAGCTTTTATAAGAGTTATCCATCTGAAATATTGTGAGCTTTTTTTAGAAACGATCTTGATGATCGACTGCTATTAATTTGTGCTGCTATCGGATCTGAAGTTGCATTGTTTTATCTATTTTTTCTGTGGATTCCGGGTGAGATCTTTCCAATTATATTCTTTCATTGCATTATTTGTTTATTGTTTGAAAATTGATCTTAAAAATTATTTCTAATTTTTTGAAGAAAATATTTTTATAAACAATTTTTTGAATCTGATTACGTGCTTTAATTTGCTACCCATATCTTGTTATAATCAAATTTTGTATCTCACGTTTTTCTATCACTAGCTGGGATATTAATTGAGTTATTATTTATTTGGGGTGGTAGAAGCTCCGAGTGAAATTTCATACTTATCATTTTGTATTGATGAGTAGTTGTGATGGATTAAATATCATTGGGGATATTTAATCAAGGGTAGTCGAGTTTCAGTCTCTTCCTGTAAAGAGATTGAGGTATTAATTCTTCCTGGATAAAATTAGTGTGAGCAAATTGTAAAAGTTCCATCCTTACCTGTAAAAATGTTACTTGGAGTGTTGTGTGAGATTTTGATTCTTAAGCCGTAGTGATAAAAAGATTTAGGTTAATCTTTAGCGTGTAAAAAGATAGGCTATTCTTGAACCTGGAAAAAGTAGAGGTTATTCATGAGCTTTTGAAAAGGAAATTGTAAAGGTTAATTCTGAGCCTGTAAAAGAATCGGTGTGTGGATTTGGTTCCTACCTTTAAAGGGATCTTGAGAATTAATGGGTGCGAATCTCCGTGGGGCTCGGAGGACTGGACTAACCAAGGGTAGCTTGGTGAACCAAGATATATCTTGGTGTGCTGCATTATTATTTTGTTATTTTTGTTGTTTGGGTGTGCACCTAGTTAATTGATTTATTCCGCTGTGATATAAAGATAATAATTAATTTAGGAAGTAAATTAATTATCTAATTTATTCAAGTTATATTCTAATTATTTTTTAATTACGCAATTCACCCCCCCTCTTGGGTATTCTGTTGGGCAAACAGAAACTAAAGCTATCAGTTCACCACTTTGCATACACTTAATCAATAAATTAAGTGTCCATACCATCAAGAATTAAATGCTTGGTATGACATAGATAGGCCACATTCAAGGAATGAAGATATTTTAATCAAATATCTTAGGGTCAACTGACAAGGCAAACTAAGCCAATTTGATTCAAATCCAACTGATTCCAAGCCCATCAAATTAAGTGTCTTTGTCAAAAATTAAATGTCAAATGACACATCAAGACAAAATTCAAATAACCTTGGAAGCATTAATGGAAACTAAACCGAAATAGTGAATGTAACCGGTATTGAGCCCCTAAACCAAACTAGAAATGTGACTTCAAGCCATAAATGCTCCCATGCTCAACCAATCATATCCAAGATTGTGTAATGATTTCTCATGATTGCAAATAATTTTCAATGATTGCCAATCATTGAACCTAGACATGTAATCATTACCAAATCTTTGGAAGATCTTTGAGAATCTTACATAATCTAGCAAATTCGTTCAAACCATTAAAGATCAAGACAAGAAGGGATGACCCTACGCCAAACAACCCTTAGGAGAAGAATCAGTTACCCTACACATTGGCCAATGCGCAAGGTGTCCAGCCTATAAATATAGGGGCCCGTTTTTATAATTTCAAGAATTAGAACCCTAAACTTTTCTCTCTTGGTTTTTTCCAAGCTTTCGAGTCTTGAGATTTCTCAGAACTTTGCTACTAAAAATCACCTCAAAATTCTACTAAAATACCACCCTGGTGGAGTTCTTGAGGGTCTTTGAGTAAGAACTCAAGGAGTTGATGACAACCGATCGAGGACAATGAAGAATATCCAAAGAATAAGAGGAAGGGAATCACTTAGGGAAGACTACTTTCCCTAAGTTAGGTATATATCATAAACCTCCTTTAATCTTATCTTAAATGTGGTTGTGTTACTTGTGTATAGCATGTTCATGTAGTTATTAGACTTATATTTCATGTAAATAGCATGTATATCAAGTAATCAAGTCAAAAACATCGGGAACATGTCAAAAATCAATAAACTATGTCAAAAATATTGAAGAACATCAAGAACATGAAGAACACATGAAACTAAAATTAAAATGAACTACGTGATGACCTGATCCTCGGTTACCCGCCAAGGTACGTAGGCAACCCATGTATGGGTTCAGCCACCTTTAATAATAAAAATCATATCATTTTCACCTTACATAAATGAATTGCGTGCTGACCTGATCCTTGGTTATTCGCCTAGGTACGTTGGCAACCCACATAAGGGTTAAATCACCTAAATAAAAAAAAAAATCAGTTCATTTTGAACAGTGGAACTGCATGTTGACCTGAATCCCCGCGGTTACTGGGATATGTAGGCAACTTTTATAAGGTTCGGTTGTTAAAAAACACAAAAAACATTTTCATTTCATATTTCTTGAATGTTGGAACTGCATGTGGAACTGATTCCCTATGAAAACAGGGATATGTAGGCAACCTTTATAAGGTTCGATCATTAGGAAAAAAAAAATTATGTTTCTTATATACCGTTATTGGGTCGTTGCTGCTAGTCTAGTTTTAGTTTACTGCTTTCTTTACATCATAAACATGCATAAAAAAGTACAAACTTTTTTTTTCCCTAAAAAAAAAAAAAAAAATTATTTTCTTAACCAAAACCAAAGAAAGTTACTCGGATTTCGTTTAAAAGTGAATATCTATTTAGACTGAGGTACTGTCTTCGAACAGGAGTCTTAGGGTGCATAAAACTTTCTCCGAGCATAACCGACCTCCAAACTTAAAGAAATCTCTGATACAAGACCTTTACGAGTCAAAACACCCTTTAAAACACATTTTAAAAAATGAATGTATTTGGAGGATTTCAAGAGGGAAGAATGAAAACTTTGTTTTCCTATTCTTCCTGATCTCCACTTCCTCTGCTATCAAAGTTCGAGGTGCATCAGATTGACAGTATGTTGTTCTTTATTTATTTCTGTTTTATCTTGTTTTAAAAATATTTTTCTTTCTTTTACACAAAAGAAACATAAGAAGGCAAATAATAAAAATGAAAATTAGTGTGTCAACAAAAACCAAAGAAAAATACTTGGACTCATTTAGAATTTAAAATTTTATTTAAACAAAGGTATCATCTTCGGACGACTGTCTTAGAGTACGTAACACCTTTCCCAAGTATAACCAACCTCCGAACTTTAAAGAAATCTCTAGTTAAGACCAAATATTTTTCAAGTTAAAACTTCGTCCATTTTTAAAATAAAATAATTTTTAAAATCCCAATGACCTAGCACAACTCAATACTAGGTGGTTACTCCATTTTTTTAAACAAATTACAGCTAAAAGAAACGTTTCTAAAATCAACGCCTAGAAAAGCCCATGAAACTATTTTCCTAAAAAATAAACAAATTTGAGAGGGAGGACATTCTCCTCTTCTTTCGCCTTTTTTTTTTCCAAAATTTGGGGTGTGTTAAGTATGCTGCCCTAAAACTCTGCATCACTAAATGTTGATTTTCTCTTCAATTTTGGATTGAAATGACACCCTATAATTAGTTTATCTAACCAATAACCTTTGCCCACTGATTCCTCATTTACTTATTGTTAGTGATGCCTAGGCACAACCCTGGATCACCATTTATCATTTATTCACTGTTGGTGATGCCCAGGCACAACCCTAGTTCACCATTCATCATTTACTTACTGCCGGTGATGCCTAGGCGCAACCCTGGTTAACCATTCATCGTATACTTACTGCAATGTTGCTTTGGTTTTACTTTCTAAATTACTTACTCCAATGACTTATGGATTAAAACCTAGAACACCATTGTTGCTAGAACTACATTTGACCTGATTCTCAATTTGTTTGAGATATGCAGGGATGCCCCTAGATGGGTTGGTCAAACTAAGACAATATTGATGATCAACATTCTCCACACCTATATTGTGGCGTATCCTCTCTAGGAGTAGTCAGTAGACCCTTCTTAGAGAGTTATTCCTCGCCTTTTATGGTAGGACTTGTTAGAAATACATTTGACCTAATTCCCAATATGATTGAGATATGTAGAAAAACCACTGGTTGGGAGCGGTCAAAACTCAAGAGATGTGATGGTCAACAGTCTTCGTCCCCTACGGTGCGGCATATTCCTCTAGGACTGGTCTACTAACCCTCCTTAGAGTTGGTTCCAGACTCACTGAGTTGGAATTATTATTTATTTCTTCTGGCGTTCCCAGGCGCACTCCTGGATCACCATTTAAATATACTGCTTTCGTTGTTCCCATGCGCACTCCTAGATCACCATGTAAATTTAATGTGTTGGTGTTCCCAGGTGTGATCACCATCTAAATTTACTACTTTATATGTTCCCAGGAGCACTCCTAGATCACTATTTAAATTACTGTTTCGGTGTTCCCAGACACACTACTTGATCACCTATTTAAATTTATTGCTTCCGGTGTTCCCAAGTATACTTCTGGATCACCCATTGTTATTTAATACTATCGTTGTTCACAAGCGTACTCTTGGATTACCTATTTAAATTTATTATTTTTGGTGTTTCCCCAGGCACACCCTTAGATCTACATTCAGATTTACTTGCGTTGGGTGATTTCCAATTTATCTCGGAAAATACCATTTTCATTTCCTTCTTTGTCAAAACACTAACCTAGACTACTCTAGGTTAGGTTCCATTCATTATTTATGTCTTATGGAACAAAATGGTTGTGTCTCCTATCTTTGTCATTACGAGTAAACTCACATGACAAAGAGGGGCAGTTGTAGAGGCCGCATTTTGTCTCACTCCCTTTTATTTTAATAGTTTAGGGTCTAAAGTAAAAATTCAATCGAACTTTAAATTGAGGTTTAGAGGGTTGAGTTTTCACCTTAGATTACGTGTAAAATATTGTAAAAAAAATTATAATAAACAATGAGAAAAATAGAAATATCGCCAATTGGATCGAATTCCGGCACAAACAAAGGTTTCGGGTTAAATTAGAAATTTTTAAAAATTAATTGAGGACTAAAGTAACAAAATTAAAAGTGGATTTTCTATGGATATCACTTTTAATATATTTAATTTCAGTTTTCACCCTTTAATTTGAAGAAATTTCACCAAATACACTTGCCTTACATTTTGACCAAGAAAAATTTCGTTTTCACCGATTCTATCAAATTGACGATCAAAATTACTTTATTTTTTTAAATTGACCATTCCTATAATATTTTGGATGGTCTAATTTTTATTTTTAAATCTTTAATTTTAAGAAAATCAAGAGATAAGTCTTTAATTAGATAAAGAAGTGACCGAAGCACAAAATTTGCTACGAACACACCCGCAGGAATAAGACGAAGCATCAGATGCTTCTTAGGAGTTGTGATATCCAAAATTGAGTATCCCTAGGTAATTTCATAGGTGGTATGTTTTGATTTTTGAAAAATAAAAGATTCCACACAGAATACCATAAATAGAGAGGTCTAAATATAATGAGCACGCCTTAGGGGGTAGCCCCCATCAATCAGGGGCATTTAATGCCCTCTGGTTATCCTTCCCATTCTTGAATGTGCAGGCTTCCCAGTAGTATAATTAAGGGGTCCTTTTTTTTAAAGGACCTCAATCCTTGATCATCTTTCTTTCTCTCTCTCTAGGATTAAAACTCTCTCGGGTTGGCTAGTTTTTAAACTTGAAACCCTTTATAAGCTTCCAAAAATATCTCTAAAAACCTTCTTAAAACCCTCACACAAAGAGGTCAAAAAACAAACAAGAAAAGAAAAAAAAAATGTGGAGTACTTAGGGAAAGATATCCTTCCTTGCAAAGTAAGCTTTCTCTAACCCCCTCTCATACCATATTTGTTTTTCAAGTAAAAAACCTCAAGAAAACTAAACCAAAAGCCTATAACAAATCCCTAACATTACACTAATCGCTAACTATTTACTTTTCTATACTACGCCTTTCCGTACTTTACTTTTCTGTCATTTACTTTCATGATCTGCGTTTTTCCGCACTTCACTTTTCCTGTATTTTACTTTCTTCAGTCTAAGCCATGGGCTGGCACTAAGTTACAGACCTTGGACTAGCATATTTTTATTTTTTTTATTCTAGGCCACTGACTGGCACTAAGTCATAGACCTTGGCCAAGCACGTTTTTTTATTCTAGGCCATTGACTAGCACTAAGTCATAGACCTTGGCTTGGCATATTTTTTTCCTTTTTAGTTTTGGCCATTGACTGGCACTAAGTCACAGATCATGGCTTGACACCATAATTCTTTCTTTTTACTCGGGAATGGCATTAAGTCTAAGACCTCGGACTGGCACCCTATATATATGTATATTATATTTAAGTCGAGTCTTCAGACTGGCATTATGTATATAATCTAAGTCAAGTCCCATTTGGTTAAAAGGTAGAATAAAGAGAAACTCTCTATTCCTCATGGAATAAGTGTGGCCTTCTTCAGAAACATTTTTCCTTTCTTAGCTACGGGTAACACTAGAAATGTGTGTGTGTGTGTGTGTGTGTGTGTGTGTGTATTCTATATGTGTTCCTTTAAAGAGAAAAAATCTAAAAACAAGCAAAAACATAACCTTGCCTAAACAAAATGATATGGATTTCATTTTTGTGAATATGTTTTGTTCTTATTTTTCCCTAAACAAACAAAAGCTAGAAAAAATAAAATAAATAAAAAGAAAAAAAGAGTTTTACGAAAGATAGGTTTCTTTAGAAAAGCAACTTTTGTTTGACTTTAAAAAAAAACTTAGTTTTTCCCAAAAAAATAATTTCTAAGTTTCTCATTAAAATAGGATTTTCTTCAAAATGTTTTTTCAAACTTGTGTTTCTTCTAAAAATCTCCCAAACTTGGTTCTTTTCAAAAAGGTCTTTTATAAAAATGGATTTTTCTCTAAGAAACCTCCCTTCAACTTCATTTTTTAAAAATTGTTTTCACAAAAGTTTTTTACAAAAATGCTTTAACTTTTAGGTTGCGTTTGGGTAAAAGGGATTTGTAAATGATAGAATTTCAAAATCCTAGATTTTGAAATCCCACTATTTACAAATCCCTTATTTGGATAATTATTTTATCCGACGAATTTGTTCATGTAATTTTATAATTCTGTTGTTTGGATAGGTAAAGTATTTATAAAATGAAATTTAGAAATCCATTGAATTTTAGGGGCTATTGTGTATTTTCATCTGAACTTATTCTCTCTCTCTCTCTCTCTCTCTCTCTCTCTCTCTTTTGCCGTCGTCACTATCATCTCTTCGTCGTCACCATCATTTTTCCCAAATTTCCAAACACATACACGATTCAAATCAAAACCCAGAAAAAAAAAATTCAACAACAAAGTCGTTCATCGCCGTTCATTGTCTTCTTTTTCAAAGCCGTTCGTCATCATTCTTCATCGCCGTTCATCTATTTGATCGTCATCGAGGCTGCTAAATCTGGCCAAAGAAAGAAGTGGATAGAGAGAGAGTGACTCAGTATTAAGGGACTAAATCGAGGGTGGTTGAGACCGATGGTGGTGGTGGCGATTGATCTACGACTTGGCGATGTCAAGGCGATAAAGATGGAAATGGGGCATACAAGCAGCGATGGTGAAGGGGGGAGTAGGCAGTAATTGTAACGGATGATGAGAGAAAGGGGCTCAGTGTTGGGCTGGAAGAGTGGACTACGATGGGGATGGCAACAATGATGGATGACAACGACAACGACAACGAAGAAGAATGCCGAAGACAACGACGACAATGACAATGGATGGCTTTAATGAAGAAGGCAGAAGGAGGACGTGGTCTAAGCTAGAAATCCCTTATTTGATGGAATTGTAGATGACACCCAAAACAAAAGGATCTAGAAATACTTTTTTTACCCTATTTTTTAGATCTAATGGATTTTACAAATTCCTCCTAATACCCAAATAAGGGATTTGTCAAAAAATAAAATCTAAAATCCTTTGAACAAATCAAATCTCTCCCCCAAATCCCTTACCCAAACACAACCTTATGTTTTTAACTTATCCCATTTATAAAAAGAACTTTTTCCAAATTATTATTAAAAAGCAATGATTTTAAATATTTTGTTTAAACAAAGTTCTTGTAAAAAATTTATCTTTCAAAAGAACCGTTTCAAAAATTCTCTTTAAAAGTTCTTTTCTTAAAAATATTTTCTTAAAAATGGTTTTCTAAAGATTTTTCTTAAAAAAGATTCATCCAAATTTTGTTTCTAAACACTTTTTTGTATCAAAGATATTTTGTTTTAAGAGTCAAACTTTTTTTTTTCCCCCCAAATATTCTTTGAAATTCTTACTAAAAAAAAATGTGTCTTCTCTATGTTTTTCATTACTTAAAAAAACATGGTTTTTCACTTTCCTAAAAATGCTCTTCTTACTTACTTAAATTTCTTTTACCATTTTTCTTCTCTTTAAAATGGATACTAATTTTGCCAAAACAACATAAACTAAATAAGCAAACAATGAAATATCTCTCTGAGGGTCAAACTCGTCAATTCTTCCATAATCGATGGGCGGTCTAAAGAGGAGAACATTTGTTTTTTTTTTTTTTTTTTAATTCTTGGTTTATTTATCTTTTTGTTATTTTTCGTCATTTTAAAGCACTTCTTTTACATAAAATAAACATAAAAAATAACAAAATGGGAATTAGTATGTTAACAAAAATCGATGAAAATTACTTAGACTTAATTTTATTTTATGATTTATTTAAACTTAGATACCGTCTTTGGACAGGTGTCTTAGGGTGTCTAACACCTTCGCCAAGCATAACCGGCCCCCAAACATTAAAGAAATCTCTGATTATGACCAACTGTTTCTTTTTTTTTTTCGAGTAAAAAACTTGGGCTATTTCAAAAATAAAAATGATTTTCAAAAAATCTCAGTGACTTGGCATACCATTTAACTCAATACTAGGTGACGACTCCAATTTTCGAACAAAATTTGGCCCAAGGAAAACTTTTCAAAATCGGAGCCTAAAAAGCCTCTGAAACTTTTTTTTTTCCAAAAATTAATGATTTTGATAAGAGGAAACCAAATCATGTTTTCCTCTTCTCTCCCTTTTCAAAATTCGGGGTGTGTCAATTGTAGCACAAATTTCAATTCTGTCAATATATGTTGTAATCTGTTAATCTAGAATATTTCTGTAAGAAATAGCTTTAATCGGTTTTCTTTTTATTTTTCAATTTTTTCCCTATAACTAATTAAATAATGAATTACATAATCATTTAATTAATTTGTGAACCGACTTTTCCAACATATAGTCCTCTATTTTTTGTTGTTTTTAATTTTTTTTATGCTATTTATATTGTAAATGGTTTTTTTGCCCTTAGCTACTTATTTTCATTTTATATTTTAATCCTTAACAACGTCTTCGATAATATTAACTATTATATCAAATGCAAACTCTACATTTATTTAACATTAGTTCGATAGTTCAATTTATTTCATGTTAATTGAAAGACAAAAAATATTTTAAAAAAATTAAAGATGAAAAATTATAAATAACTTAGTTAAGAGCCATCTACTCATTTCTAAATAAAGTAAAGCAAAATAAAATAATGATTGAGTTATTTTTACGAAGAATCTAATAATATTTTCATAAAAAATAGGAAAAAATACCAAAAAGTATACTTAAAAGATTAAATCTACAAAATGGTCTTGCAATTTTTTATTTTTTTTTACCAAATAGTCCTACAAAAAGCACTAATTTCTATTTAATAGTCCTCAATTTTTTAAATTAACAATTTTATCCTTTCATCTCTCTTCCTTGAATGCCCATTTTTTGTGTCTTCTGGGTCACTCATTCTTCCCCAATCCACCGTCGGTTTCTCGCCTCTCTTCACGCGCTCCGTCCAAAACTCAATCCTCCGGGCCTCTTCCACAAAAATGGCATCCAGGGCTTGCATTTAATCGATGTGCTTCTTGTTAGGGCTTGGATCGTCATCATCATCAAAGTCGTCTCCATTATCGAAGTCATCATTGGAATTCTCAGGCTCAAATCGATGTAGCGAAAATAGGGCCCAGATTAAGAACATAGTAGTTGTGGTGACAGCGCCACAGCTAACACCAAAGAGTAGAGCTCCGGTGACGCCAAGGATGTCCTTGGTGTGATCGCGAACCGATCCAGTGACGGAGGGGTAGAATCGAATTGGCTGATACCGGCGGGCCCCACAAACTCAACAAGAGGACCAAATTGACCACGATTCATGCTCGATCTCTGGCGACTCGGTGAAATTGAAGGTGAGGAATGGAGGTCTAATGGAAGGATTAAAGTGCAGAGTTTCTTGATTTACATGCTCTGCTTTTGCTACTGCTACTACTTTTTGTGCCTAATTTCAAGTTGATTTCTGCTCCCTATTAGTAATCTTTATTTGGTTTTTGAATATGAATTATGTGAAAGAAGAGGTTTTTTTACCATTTTTCTTAATTACATGTTCTTATTGGGTTTCATTCGTTCGTGAAACTTAGAGTTTCATTTGTTTTTATATGTATGGGGAATGGGTTTATTTGTTTAGATTGATTTGGTTGAATTAAATAGTGAATTTGATATGTATATGTTTGTGAAAGTTAGGTTCATTTAGTTAGATTGATTTGGTTTATAATGGACGAAATCAAGATTGTAGAAAAAGAATTATCCATTTGAATAAAAGAAATAGAATATAACACGATCTCGTATTATATTCAACACGAGACCGTGTTGAATATTACACGATAACTGGCGGTCACAAACTCATCGCCTTAAACAAGAGAGAGAGAAAGAGAGAATGGATTTTGGTCTATGTCCTTGGCGAGTTGAACTTATGTTGTATGGTTGTTTTGATGAGATGGAATGGGTATAGCGGTTTTGTAGAATTTAAAGGGCAGTAAAAGTAGAACATAACAAATGTAAAATATCCCAAAATAGGAAACTTCATCACAAACCGAAGTCAAAAAATACAATCAAAAGTTGTGCAGGAGACCCTAGGGGAGACTCATGGATTGGGGGCCAGAAGCAGGGGGATTAGAATTGGCGTCGTTCAACTAAATGACACAAATTCACATGTACTTTTTTAACTTCCTCCTCTAAACTTTGGCGCCTTCCTTTTCTCATCCTCTTTTTGATGTAACAAATGGGAAGCGAATATGATATGTAACGCTACATTAAACCTTGGTACTGGGCAGTCGACCGAGGGCAGGGTCCGGTCGACCGACTAGTTCAATCAACACATTAACTGATTTGATCTCTTAGTCAAAAACTATCTGTTTTTTATGATTCCAAGAGAAAAATTTGGAGAATTTGAGTGTAATTCAAATATGCATTACTTATTATATGATCCCTATTAATTTGGTCTATTTAATTAAATATTCTTTTAATTAAAGTGTCTTAATACTTTCTATTTTAATGGATTTTGATTTTAAAATATTTGAAGGACCAAAATGAGATTTCTCAAGAATATTTTTAAATGAAAAATATCTATTTTGAACATATATGATATATGCGGTCTTGGATTGTCAATTAATGACATAGTATTTGAAAAGTAATGGTTATAAGATATATTTGAAATTCCTATATTTAAACCTACGAATTTTAAGTTTAAATGTTGTTATTTTGGTAGACAATATTAGGGGTCAAAGATATGGGAGAGATTTATGGAATTATATTTGACTTTACAATTTAGTCTATATATTTAAATATAATTCTTTCTATACTTTCATTGACTAATATCAAATTATTTTTTGAACTAAATTGAGAGCTTTAAAAGTTATATTGTTGATCAAATATAGTCGTTATGAATCTAAATGATATATGGGGTCCATATGTGTCATTTATTTATATAACATTTGAAAACTAGTCGTTGAAGGGCTAGTTCTAGGTCTATAAAGAGATCTGCAGGATTGAGTTTAATACATCAAGAACATCAGTTTGAGCTATTATAAGAGTGAGATTTTTGTTGAGATTTCTATGAGTGATTCTTTATAAATTCTTAATCTAAAGCGCTTGTTGTTTGGCGCCATCAACTTGAGTTCCAATGGCGATATTATATTGTCTTAAGTGTTTTCCGGGTGAGATCCTTCGAGGTTTTATTATTTGCTTTAAAGTTGTATTTCTACTAATTGCTTGGTTTAAGATTGCTAAAAAATCGTTTTAAATTTAAAAGCCCAAAATTCTTTTTTGAACGATTTCTGCATGATTATTCGATTACACGCTAAATTTGTGCTACCCACTTTATTTATTAATCATATTTTAATTGTGTCACATTTTATCTATCACGTAATAATTATTCGGGACATTAATTAAGTATATCTGTATTGAGGTGGTAGAAGTTCCTTGTGGGAAAAAACTTACATTTTTTTTTTTTTTTGTACTTGTCAATTTGAGAGGATTAGACACATTTGGGACAGTGTCTAGTCAGGGTAATTAGGTTTTGATCTTTTTCTTGTGAAAAAGATTAGTGGTAGCGAAATATTACGTCGCTACTTTCACCGTAAGTATACGGATCAAGTTTTATAGAATAGTGAATGAGAAGAGTTGTCATATCCACAAGGATTGGATTAAATTATCACTAATTACCGCAATTATCATAACCGAACTTTATCTAGGCGATAAAAATTGGGTTTTTATTTTTTATAAATAATATACTAAATTAACAATTAATTAAAATATAATACTAATTATATTATATGGGAATAGATTATCTAGGGATTAACTCCGTTTATGTATACGTGTTTGATCCAATCTACTTTACATTAATGACATTCAAACTATCCGACAATCTAGGTATCAAAAACTCACTCACTACCTCTCTCGAGTGTAAAGTGAATAAATATGCGACTTCGCATCAATACTGAAGTCCCCCTCAAGCGTCTATATGACACTTGGTCATAAGAGTCTCGCCCCAACCTCATGAATTGCATACTTTCTAACGCCCTCCAGAGTCATTAGGTCGTCGAGTTGTGTTTAAACCCTAATCCAAATTCAGAGTCACCTCTCCCGAGTGTCAAACCCCAATTTCTCAATATATCTAAACAAGCATATAAATGAAGAAGAACGGTAAACACAATGAATAGGCAAGAACAACCGATAACAAAACAAAGATTAAATAAACGACGTATATTAGTAAACTACATCAATCCCATAGATAATCAGTGTTCAGCTCTTGGACATAACCATATATTCAATGATAAACAATATATACATGTTCAAACAACCAAAAACGAGTTAAGAATAAAGAGAGAAACAATAGAGAATAGTCGTTATCTGAAGGTGGCGTCCGTAAAAATCGCTCCAGTCTTGTTTCCTCTTCTCTAATTGAGTTCCTCCTCTTGGTTGGTTGAGCGCTCCTTTAGAACACTCCAAAAACACTCCCCAAGTGTTCTTAGAATAATGGGAACAAACTAGGAAAAAAAAATGGAACAAACAAAAATATCTAGAAAATATCTAAAACAGGTGGCCATTGACCGCTGCAGCGGTGGATTCACTGCTACAGCGATGGGCAAGTCGGCAGGCTTTCTGTTTTTTCACTGATGCAGCAGTGAGCGATCAGTAGGTTTCTAAACTCTTTGTTGTTTCACCGCTGCAGCAGTAGGATAATCGTTGTAGCAGTGAAACTGCTACTTTAAAACTTTGATCCTTTTAATCGTTTTTCCACCGATTTTCTTGTTTTTCGACCGTTTTCGCTCCTAACCCTTGTTTTGAACATAAATAAATAAAAACAAATTAAAACTTAATAAAAATACTCAAAAACTACCAAAATCGATTTGGAAATAAATAGATAAAATTCACCTATCAAATACCCCCAAACTTGGAATTTTGCTAGTCTTTGAGCAAAACACCCGCATAATAAAATAAACTACCACAACTATTAACGAATTTAATTACTAAAAACGAAAAACACAAATGAACTAAAAAAATAACGTGTAAGTTTTGAAATTCATCTAACGATAAAAAAAAATTCCCTCACCAATCTTATCGATTTCAAGAGTAAAACGAACTATGTGGTGTTCTAGAATTTTAACATTCAATAGCAGTAAGCGTTATTCTAGATCTTATTCAAGTGTATGTGCGAAAACTCAATCATACAACCATCCACAGACTAGATTGGATTATCCACCAACAGAATTCATGACTAAAACCAAAAAGGTATAGGAAATCATATACTAAACTGGGTTCTACTCTCCACTAATATAGGCTTGGAAATTCAAAAAGATCAATAGGACTTGGTTCGGTTTTGAGAAAATGGCCAAGGGTATATCAGGAATATAAAAACAGTTTAACATTATTAACTTAACGATACCTGAGGCATAACGCTTGGCTCAATCACACTCATAACTCCACATAGATCAATTCAAAACAACCCTGAACTTATATTTGAAAACGTAGTACTCACTTGTCAAGACAAAACAAAAATTAAACTATATTTATTCTTTCTTTTTTTTTCAACAAACACACCCTCAAACTTATTTGATTTGTTACAATTTGACGGGTGTGGAAATACGATAGAAAAACGACAAATGAGTACTCAAATACCGAACCAATCAATAGTTCGCCCAAAACTCAATCGCTCACTTCAAGTAGCATAACAAACACTAAGTTAATTTCACTTGACTTGTGCCTTAGGTTTAGCAGTAAAGGTTTGGAAAAGATTTAATTAGTCAGGGTATTTGTTACGTGTTCAAAATTGAAACGGCTAATAGGCTTCAACAGGGTAACGAGAGATAAACATATAATAAGGTAAGTTTTAAAGGCTCAAGCGATTAAAATGAATGCCTAAATCGTATCTCTTGAACTACCTCGCCTAGGATTTCGCCTTAAGTTTCTCCCAATCAGGTTCTAGAATCCCTATTGTCATGAACTTGGCTAACGGATAATCGGCGTCAAATCAAATGGATAGCTATACTTTGAGTTTAAGTGCTCGTGCATGTTAGGATCCACAATAACTTTTACCACAACGAAATGTCAAGCACATAGAACACACATGAATTGGCATTACCCTTGACCTCGAAAAACAACTAGGAGATAATATCATTATCGGGTAATAGCCTACATGAACTACAAAACTCAGCACACACAACAACTACTACAGACAATAACATACTAACTAAACTAAACAACCATGCATACAGTGAAACAATAAAACATACGAACATACTACACATCACCCCCAAACATAAAACGGGAAGTGCCCATAGTGACCCAACATCAAACTCAACAATTAAAATAAAGCATGACGACAAAGGGGGTTTAGAACACGTACCTGGGAGGAGAGACAATCTCGCCTCCAAATGAAGTCGGCGGTGATGGATCTAATATATTTTAGATTTGGGTTGTTTCCCAGTAAGCGCTTGGTTTATTGTCCTCGGCTTGACACAGAGAAGGGCTCGTTAAAGAGCTGCTTCCACCCGTAGTATACGTCATACAACACCACAAACGGGTCTTGATTTATAACACCCTCAAGATTGGCGAGATTTGGCATTATTCGGCTCATACTTTCAACTCGATTAGTTGTTGTCTCGTGTGCTTGGTAGGCGTGAAAGAACGGTGCTAAAGGCGGCGAAGGACAAGTGAGCCACATCGGATCCTCATAAATGTGATCGTCTTGGATCGGTGGTGGCAACACTTGGTGGATCTCAAATTGCGAATAATCACAAGTGTTATCTTGTGATTTTTCATCGTCTTCGAACTGACCCAAGTTCCTCCCTCTTATTTTCGGTTCCTCATGGTGGCTTTCGATGAATGTGATTTGTGTGTCTCTCAGTGCCACCACTTCTGACTCGACCTCAATAAAGCAGATAAGCTGACCGATTTGCATCTGAAGAGACGTTATGGTCGCATTAATTTCAGTGCAGGTCGTCTCAATATTGTCAAAACGATCCTCATGCTCGTTGAGCCAGTTATTCGTTTTCTCCAGAAAGCTTGAGTCTCCCCCATAAATTCAGCTAACATTTCCTCCAAAGTAGGTGAAGACTTCTCCTATTGGTCAGGGATGTCAATCCATGGTGCCGAAACGGTGGAACTATCCCCCAAGTTTTGGTAACTTGTTGAATAATTCCAACAGTAAAAATCATACTCCGCCATGTCTTCCAACAACCGATAGGCTTTGTCCGCGGTTAATTGATTGAAAGAGATGGTACCGTTACCTCATTCAATCCAATTTCAGGTTACAACTTGTAACCCATCGAGGAAGTTCAATAGTTGACACTCCTTCGGGAAACGATGATTCGAAAATCAGAACAATAACTCCTTATATCGATCCCAAGTACAATAAAATGGCTCGGAATCTCGTTGAAAGAAATGCATCAGTACTTATTGATGAGACATCTTCAAGTACCCTACAGGAAAAAGAAAACTAAAAACAAAAATTAAAAATAAAATAAATGCCTAAATTAAAATCAAGTTATTTACTCACAATATCAACAACAGTCTAAAAATCAATCCCCGGCAACGGTGTCAAAAACTTGGTAGCGGAATATTACGTTACTACTTTCACCGCAAGTGTACGGATCAAGTTTTATAGAATAGTGAATGATAAGGGTTGCCGTATCCACAGGGATTGAATTAAATTGTCGCTAATTACCGCGATCATCATAACCGAACTTTATTTAGGTGATAAAAATTGGGTTTTTGTTTTTTTATAAATAATATATTAAATTAACAATTAATTAAATTATAATACTAAATATATTATATGAGAATAAATTATCTAGAGATTAACTTTATTTACGTATACGTGTTTGATCCAATCTAGTTTACATTAACGGTATTCAAACTATCCGACAATCTAGGTATCGAAAACTCACTCACTACCTCTCCCAAGTGTTAAGTGAATGAATATGCGACTTAGCGTCAATGCTGAAATCCCCCTCGAGCGTCTATACAACACTTGGTCACCTAAGTCTCGCCCCAACCTCATGGATTGCACACTTTCTAACGTCCTCCCAAGTTATTATATCGTTGCGTTGTATTTAAACCCTAGTCCGAATTCGGGGTTACCTCTCCCGAGTATCAAATCCCAATTTCTAAATATATCTAAACAAGCATATAAATGAAGAATAATGGTAAACACAATCGAATAGGCAAGAACAACCGATAACGAAACAAAGATTAAACAAACGACATATATTAGTAAACTACATCAATCCCATAGATAATCAGTGTTCAGCTCTTGGCCATAACCATATATTCAATGATAAACAATATATACATGTTCAAACAACTAAAAACAAGTTAAGAATAAAGAGAGAAACAAGGGAGAATAACCGTTATCTAAAGGTGGCGTCTGTAAAAATTGCTCCAATCTTGTTTCCTCTTCTCCAATTGAGTTCCTCATCTTGGTTGGTTGAGAGCTCCTTTAGAACACTCCAAAAACACTTCCTAAGTGTTCTGAGAATAATGGGAACGAACTAGGAACAAAAAGGGAACAAACAAAAATATCTAGAAAATATCTAAAATAAGTGGTCATTGACTGCTGCAGTAATGGGCATGTCGGTAGGCTTTCTTCTTTTTCTCCAGTGTAGCGATGGATCTCACCGCTGTAGAAGTAAGCGATCAGAAGGTTTTTGAACTCTCTGTTGTTTCACCGCTGCAGCGGTAAAACTGCTGCTTTGAAACTTTGATCCTTTTGATCGTTTTTCCACCGATTTCCTCGTTTCTTGACCATTTTCGCTCCTAACCCCTGTGTTGAACAAAAATAAATAAAAACAAATTAAAAATTAATAAAAATACTCGAAAACTACAAAATTCGATTTGAAAATAGATAGATAAAATTCACCTATCAATTAGGGTTTCATATTTATCCTGCAAAAAGGTTAGGTTACTATTTTTCTTTAAAAAAAATTAGGTTTTGATTCTTCTTGTAATAGAATTGAATGATTGTAAAGTTTCTTCCTAAACCTGAGAAAATGATAAGTGTAAAAGTGTGAGGGAATGTTCCTAAACCTTAGAAAATGATAAGTATAAAAGTGTAAGGGAGTAGTAGGTTTGATCTTTAGTATGTTAAAAGGATTAGATTTTAATTGTTCCTATAATAGAATTAGGTTAGTCTTGAACCTGGTAAAAAAAAATAGGGTTCTTTCTGAGCCTATGAAAAATATAATTGTAAAGGTTGATTCTAAATCTGTGAAAAGAATCAAGATTATAAGGGTTTGGTTCCTACTTGAAAAATGAATCAAGGGTTTAGTGTATTGCAAATTTTCATGGAGCTTGAGAGACTAGATATAAGTAAGAGTAGCTTATCAAACCACGATATATTGTTGTGTGCTGCATTACTTATTTTCTTATATTACATTTGGGTGTGCATTCTAAGTAAACACATTTCCGCTGCGTAACAAGATCATAATCTATTTAGGGAAATTGATTATTTGTGTTTAAAGGAATTACCCAATTTTGTAACTACCCAATTCACCTCTCCCCCTCTCCCCTTCTTGGGTAGCTTTTTGGGCCAACATATGTATTTCAACACTTTGCTCAAATAGTTTTATGAATGAATTAATCTCATGATGACACTGTCTAACTTGTTGAAATTGTCTATACTCATATTTGGATCTTGCAAAGCATTGATTGTTTGCCTAAAATGGGTCTTGCGCAAGTAGTTAATGTGTCCCTCATGAAGCGGCAGATCTAAGATGAGCCAATATGTTTGCGACAAGTGGGAACGGTACTTGACAACATCAAGACGTGATAGATTGCGCCCGACCCCGCATGAACCTGATGAACAAACATCTAAACAATGATAAAACATTAGATCGTGTTTATTGTGATTTTGGAAAGGGATACCAAATAACAAAGTAGAAATATGTTTCCAATGTTATTAATTCTGATAAAATGAAAATGTACAAGGAATGATTTTTACCAATTGGTTGTAAAAATGGCAATCGCGAAACCACCCTATAAGCATCATCTGATAATGTTGAATTCAACACGAAAAGAAATTAGAAAGCAATACATGTTACCGTTAAAATAAAAAATTAGATGTTGAATTGAATAACACAATATTTTCAAAACAGATTTAAACATAATAGTATCACGTGTTAGTGAGGATATAAATACACATATATCCATATCAGTAACAGGGGAATATTAAACAAAAATTTGATTAATACCTTTAGTAGAGATACTACTATCACCGGATATTATAACTTATTCATGACTTTCATCTTCCACAAGAATGCAATCAGATGTAAGTTTCAACATTACCAAAAAGATGGTTGTAGCCAAATGTTAAAATACAGAATAACAAGAAGAATTTATCGAGGAAAACCAAATAATAACGTCATGCATAGGAATTTGTCGTGTTCGGTATAAAATTTAGATTACGAACAATAATCGCGATATACTCAAATTAAAGGCGAATATATGTTGGATTCATCTATTCAAGCGTGATAAAAGGAAAATAATTAGAATTCAGATGGAAAACAAACCTGAATCCCTCAGGACAATAGAATCGTCGGCCGTAATAGGGTTTTTCGTCTTCTTAGAGCTTCTGGTATGCACTACCATTGAACAATGGATGGCAGAAAGGATCTTTTGAGCGAATTAGGGTTTGTTCAATTTAGGGAAAATTCAAAAGTGGTAAGTTGCGGTCGGGTTTTTGGGCAAATATGGCCCTTTTGGTAACCATTTATGCTTTCATCCCATACATTAAGATGGGATAAGAATTTTGTTTTCTTCTTGAGAGTAGAATCGCGTTTGGTAACGATAATTTTTTTTTTTTTTTATTTTTTTTTTTGGAACAAAATCGCGGTAACGATTTTATCCTAAAATCAAGAATTTTTTTTTGTTTTGGGAATATTTTTTTTTTTGTTTGGCAGCGGCGCTATGGCCGGATGGCGATTGCAGCGACCGAACAGTGGTTGGCCAACAGTGCCGGACGGTGGCCGGCAAGTGGCTGATGGTGGCCGGAGGTGACTGGCGACGGACGGTGGCCGGAGGTGCCGAAGGTGACCGGCGACTGACGACGACAGTGGCCCTCTTTAATTTTTTTAGAATGAAATGAGAATTTTTAGAAATAATTTTTTTTTATTTCTCAAACTTTAAGAAAAAAACAGACACAATTCCTATTTTAGAATGGAATGAAAATAAAAATAAAAATTAAAATTAAAATTAAAAAAAAAATGAGAATGATTGTAAAAAATTATGCTCAATAAAAATTTAAAAATGGGTTTAGAATTTTTAAAATGGAAATGGCTATCAAAGAGACCTAAAATGACGTTGAGCACCCTGTCCTCTGGCACACGTCTCCTTTTTTTCTGACAATTTGAAAAATAATGATTTTAAATCTATAATCCAATGCTACACGTATTTCCGCATCACTATACACCCAACCCATGTTGACTTCAGCAAAATATTTAGATTTTGGCATTTTATTCACATTTCGATGAAAAAATACATTTTAAATTGTATTACCAATACAACATATTTTGGCTCATTACATAAAATAATCATTTAGGAACAATAATAAATTGTTGCAAACAAAATTGGCAATTATATATGCAATTACATATTTATACAATTTTTTAATTATTAAGAATTTATATGATGTTGAATTTAACACAAGTACATTTCATGGTGAATTCAACACATGATAAAATGAAAATCGAAATATAGTAAAATTGCAAATCATTTTTTATATCTCATAAATGCAAACACAAATAAGTAATTAGTTAAACATGAATATTTGATCATCAACGTTTAGGTTGAATTAACTCTGTCTGTAGGGTTCGATATTTTATTCTTTACATACAGTCGGTCTTAAGCCCGAATAAAGGAAGAGGGTTACCTTAGGTAGCTGACAGTCAGCGTAAAATTTTGTCAGAACTTTTTTGACATGAATCCGAATACAGGATTCATGTAGCCGACTCTACATAAGTGAGACAAATGTTTAATTATTGTTGTTTTTATTGTAATGTTTAGGTTGGATTATAAACGAAATTCGCGTGGGATCTATTTGTATTATCCATTTTGATTTTCCAAGAATTAGTTATTTTAGAAAATTCTTGATTCTATATTCAAGGAAGCTAATAGCAGATACATGGGCAATCTAACTGAATAATCACAAAGGATTGTCTGGTAATCCATTAAAAAATTATTTGATAGTTTTGACTCTTTAATAGAACTGTCTGGTAACAACCCAAAATAAATGAAAAAATATTCTAAAATACAAAAAAAATTAAAAGTTACAAAAATATAAAAAGAAATTATGAATGAAGCAATAACCTAATAAGATGTTGTGAGATCATCTATCTCCATAAGTTACGAAACTCCTTAATAAATAATAAATAAATAAATATTAAAATGCACTCAAATGTACAAATCATGATCGTGCATCCAACGAACGACTGATTATTGGCTTATACAATTTACGTTCTTGACTTCCAGCATGATTTTTGAATTGTAAAAACTTATAAACTCTTATTTATTTATTTTAAAATTATTCAAAATTTAGATAAATCCCCCTATTCTAAAATATAAATTGTCACAAAAGCCATTAAATTGCTATAAATTTTTCTATTTTAGAATCCTTCAGACATTAAATTGCTACAAATCTTTCTATTTTAGAATCCCTCAGTTTTCGTCCTCTTTTCTATCAAAACAAAAATACGATTAGGAACAGATGATGCTTACGCTAACGCTAAACTATATTTAGAAAAAAGTGCCACGTTAATACTTGAAGAAAAGCTAAAGATTGACAAAAGGGCACATTAGTCATTTCTCGAAAAGAGCAAGCCGACTTTGCTTTTGAGGCAAATCTTTTAAGGGTTAATACCATTTACACCCCCTATATTTTTTTAATATTCTAAATAAACCCCATTAAGTTCCCAAATTCCCACGGGAACCCCTTGCCAGAGTAATTTTTAAAGAAATGACCGTACTATCCTTACTCATTCAAAATAGAAAAATGATAAAATAATCCAAATTAGTTAATGACCAAACTGCCCTTTGCTCCTTTCTCTTAAAGTACTAATTTATCTTAATATTTTTTAACAATTTCCTTTTTCTCTTTTCACTTTTTCCTCCTCATCTTCCTTGTTATTTTTTTTCCCTCGTCTTCTCATTTGTTTTTTTTTTTCTTTTCATTTCCTCTTCATCTTAATGTCATTTCCTCTTCTCTTCACAATCGAGCACAATAACGCCGTCGCTAACAATGACGACACCACCGTCGACAACACCATATTCAACTACCAAGCACACCACCGCCAACCACATCACCGACAACATGACCCCTCTATCTAAATTTGTTCTTGACCTATCTCTCTCTCTCTCTCTCTCTCTCTCTCTAAATCAAAACAAGGGATCGCAACAATCAATAAAATTCATTGAAATTTGATGTCCAAATGCGGTGAGACGATGGTGGAAATGATGGATCTGAGAGTAAGGTCCTAGATCTGAGCAAGGGACGAAGGTTTTTCTTTAGTGGAGGCGATGTTGGTCGGTTCGACAGTGTTGTTCGGCAATGGTGGTGTTCAGTTCGGTGGTGTTGTTATTTTCGGTGGCGTTGTTCGGCGGTGTATTATTTGGTTCGACGGTGTCGAGTCACTGGAAATTATGATTCATGCTCCCTTAAGCAAATTTGAACCATTAGACCGATCCAATTTTCACTTCGGTGGTGTTGTTCGACGATGTATTGTTTGGCTCAACGTTGTTGAGTTGCTAGCGAACAATCCCAATCTACTACTGGTAAAGAGGGACAGTGATGAACGGCAAGGTGGAGGTTGGTCGGTGACGAAGGGTTTCATTCGACGAAATTGATGAGGGAGGAGATAGTGAAAAAAAAATAGGAAAATGAAAAAGAAAAAAAAGAAAAAAAAAAAGGTTTAGAATTTGTTTGATTAAGGATATTCTAGTCTCTCCCTGTAAAATTGGAGGTTAAATTTGTAATAGAAATTTTGACTAAGGGGGTATTTTGACTAATGTAATATTATAAGAGGTCTTCCAACACTTTTTTAAAATTGAGGGATTCTCGTGGTTCTAGTGAAGTCTTAAGGGGTATAAATGGTATTAATCCAATCTTTGAAAGTAAAAGAAAGCAAAAGAGGCTATGACCAATGTTCTTTGAAAAGGGAAATAAATAATTACCAAATAAAGTGAAAAGACTTGAAATAATTGAGCACTTGGGTTTTGCACAAAGTACATGACACCTATGAATTCGACCTGGGTAAGTTTCTAAGGGTTGACCGTACTCATATAATTCACCAGTGGAATCGCTACATATTTAGCATTAATAGAAATAAGTAAAGACTTTCTATTTATTATTTTTTTATATATATTTTTTAGTTTAAATTTTTATGATAATGCTTATATATTAAAAAAAATAAAAAAAAATTAAGTAAAAGATTTCCATTTATTTTTATTTTTTTTGGAAAAAAAAATATTTATTTAAGAAAAAGAAAATTAAACACTATGAAAAACATTTTTGTTGCTTTTTATTGGTGTAGAAAAATGATTAAAAAATAAATATTTTTTATTTTGGAAAAAAAAAATTGCGAAGAAAAAAAAGAATTTTTATTTATAAAAAACTATTACTAAAAAAAATTAAAGAAACATTTTTTACTTTTAAAAAAAATATATTTTTAATCAAAAATAAAGGCTTTGAAGAAACTTTGCAAAACTTGTTTTTTTAAAAAAAATGGGAGAATTTTTTTTTTTTTTTAAGAAAATAAACATTTTTTGGAAAAATTTTGTCTTAAGAAGACATTTTAAGAGGAAAAACATTTTTAAGAGCAAAAGAATTTTTAGTTTTCGAAAAAGAAAACAATTTTTTATTAAAAAAAATTAGTGTAGAAACATTTATAGAAAAATTTTGTCTTCTTGAAGAAGACATTTTTTGAGAGGAAACATTTTAAGAACTCTTAGTTTTGAGAAGAAAAACACAATTTTAAAAGAGAAAATATTTTTTAGAAAAAAATAACATTTTTAAGTAAAGAAACATTTTAAAGAAGGAAAAATATTTCTTACAATTATGCAAAGACGGAAATTATTATTTTTTAGGAAAAACATTTTTAGTTTAGAGATGAAAGAAATATTTAAAGTTTTATTCAAAGGGAAATTTTAGAAAAATCTATTGGAATTTGAACCCTGTAGATCTCAATCGTTATTATAAGCCCTACTCAACATGTAAAATTACCAAATGTCCTACAAATACATAAACAAGCGTACATGGATCCATTATGAATCATCTTATGTTGCAGAAATACTATGACAATCAATCACGAATGGAACGCGAACAGGGGTGGTTTGTGGTATTCCTCAACCAAATCTCCTTGGTTCCTCTTGGGATCGTCGTCTCTCTTCTAGATTGGGAGAAGGGTAACTATTTGCGATTTGGTGTCTTGGGGACCATAACATCATATTTTTCTTTTTATATCGCGTAATTAGGGTTCCCATAATCCCCTAATTACTATAATAAAAGTGGTATCGACACATTTAGCCATATTATTTTGAGCAGTCTACGGGCTTACCTAAATAAATTAGATCACTTTCAGCCCATTAAATTAAATAACTAATATAAATGAATTAATAATATATTGCCCAACATAGATTAGGAAATGCTATTTCCTAATAATTTCCCACTTGGGCTGCATATTATTCCTGAAATAATTATATCACAAAATTCCTTAGGTGCGCATCTGTATGCTATTTATCCTTAGACTTCTCCTTAAACAATATGGTCCATCTCATGTATTAGTAATGGAATTACCACAACACTTATTACAATACAATCGTGACTAAACCGCGATGACCACCATACTAATACACTCAATGACATAAATCAAATGTGGATGAGTAGTATGGAAATTACATACAATGTGATCTCAAACATGCTTATTTCTAACTGGTCTTTCTTTAGTATTTAGAGAGATCAATCCAAAGTCCATAATGCAATGCAAACATTGCACACAAAAATCATAAACCATCAACTTTATTCTTCAGAAAACTAAATAATCTAATGTCTAAAGAAAAACATATAGAACATAAAAGTGACTCTTACTAAACCAAGGTATTACCATAAATAACACCCATATGAGCGGTGTGCCCATGAAAGACCTTAGGCGTTAAGCCCTTAGTTAACGGGTCCACTAGTATAGAATTTATCCCTATATGTTCTATGGAAATATGCCATCCTGAACTCTCTCCTTAACAACGAGAAACTTGGTGTTAACATATTTCAACTTTGTCGAGCTCCTACTATTGTTGGAGTAAAGCGTCGCTGAGTTATTGTCACAATAAGTCTTCAATAGCATGCCAATGCCATCTACCAAACACAGCCTAGTGGCAAAGTTTTGCAACCATATTTCGTGGTTGGACGCCTCAAAAACAAGCAATGAACTCCACAGCCATGGTCGAAGAAGCAATGAGAGTCTACTTAGCAGACTTTCATAAGATAGCTCCTCCAACCAACATAAATATGTAGCCTGATGTAGAGTGCTTGCTATCCTAGCATCTCACATAATCAAAGTTAGAGAACCCAATAATCTCTAAACTATCTGATCTCCAATAAGTGAGCATGAACTCTTTTGTTGTCCTCAAATAATGCACCTCGTGTTTGGTTGCCTTCTGATGTTGCTTACTTGTATCACCCAAATATTTGCCTAAAACTCCTAGTATAAATGCTATATCGACACGTGTATAGACTTGGGTGTACATGAGACTCTCTACTGCTTACGCATAAGGAATCTTCTACATCTCTTTCCTTTCAAGATCATTATTGGGGCACTGTTTGACACTAAACTTGTCTCCTTTAGCCACGGGCGTGTCTCCTAGTTTACTATCATTCATACCGAATCTACTCAGAACCTTATCGATATAGATTTTTTGTGACAACCCAATGATACCTCGAGAACGGTCTCTCAGTATCTGAATGCCTAATAAAAAAGAGGCGGCACTAAGATCTTTCATCTCGAATTTATCCGTTAAAAATTTCTTGGTTTCGTGTAGCAAACCTATATCGCTGCTAGCTAGTCGAATATCATCGATATACAATAAACTTTAAATAAACATTTTGAGTAAAAAAAAAAAATTATTTAATGAAGCAAGACTTGTTTTTAAAAAACCAATGGGAGAAAAAAAATTAAGAAAAGAAACATTTTTTGGAAAAGTTGTCTTAAGAAGACATTTTAAGAGGATTAACATTTTTAAGAGAAAAAATAATTTTTAGTTTTTGAAAAAGAAAATAATTTTTTATAAAGGAAAAAAAATATTTCAAAAAATATTTTTTTAGTGAAGAAACATTTATAGAAAATTTTGTCTTTTTGAAGAAGACATTTTTTTAAAGGAAACATTTTAAGAACTCTTAGTTTTGAGAAGAAAACCATATTTTTAAAAGAGAAAATATTTTTTAGAAAAAAATAAGATTTTTATGTAAAGAAACATTTTAAACAAGGGAAAATATTTCTTACTTTTTTTGCAAAGAAGGAAATTATTATTTTTTAGGAAAAACATTTTTAGTTTAGAGATGAAAGAAAAATTTAAAGTTTTATTCAAAGGAAAAATTTAGAAAAATCTGTTGGGATTTAAACCCTATATAGATCTCAATCGTTTTTATATAATCAACATGTCAAATCACCAAAGGTCCTACAAAGACATAAACAAGCATACCTAGATCCATTATGAATGATCACCTGCTGTTGTAGAAATACTATGACAATCGATCACGAACGGAACGCGAATGGGGGTGATTTGTGGTCTTCCTCAACTACATCTCTTTAGTTCCTCTTAGGACTGCCATTTCTCTTCTAGATGGGGAGAAGGGAAACTATTTGCGATTTGGTGTCTTGGAGACCATAACCTCATTTATTTTTATATCGTGTAGTTAGGGTTCCCATAATCCCCTAATTACTACAATAAAACTGGTATCTACACATTCAGCCCACATTATTTTAAGCAATCTACAGGCTTACCCAAATAAATTAAATCACTTAATTTCAGCCCATTAAATTAAATAGCTAATATAATTGAATTAATAATATGTTACTCAATATAGATTAGGAAACGAGATTTCCTAACAATTTCTCATTTGGGCTGCATATTATTCCTAAAATAGTTATATCACAAAATTCCTTAGGCGCACATCAGAATGTTATTTATCCTTAGACTTCTCCTTAAACAATTTAGTCCATCTTATATATTAGTAATAGAATTATCGCGGCTCTTATCACAATACAGTCGTGACTAAACCGCAATGATCACCATACTAATACACTCAATGACATAGATCAAATGTAGATAAGTGGCATGGAAATTAAATGCAATGTGATCTCAGACATTCCTATTTTCAACTGGTCCTTCTTTAGTCTTTAGTGAGATCAATCCAAAGACCTTAACGCAATACTAACATTGCAAACAGAAATCATAAACCATCAACTTTATTCTACAAAAAACTAAACAATCCAATGTCTAAAGAAAAACATATAGAACATAAAAGTGACTCCCACTAAACTAAGGTATTACCAGAAATAATACTCATATGAGCGGTGTGCTCATGAAAGACTTTAGGTGTTAAACCCTTGGTTAATGGGTCCGCTAGCATAAAATCTACCTGCTATATGTTCTATGGAAATCTGCCTATCCTGAACTCTCTCCTTAATAATTAGAAACTTAATGTTGATAAATTTTGACTTCGTCAAGCTCCTGTTGTTGTTGGAGTAAAGCACCGCCGAGTTATTGTCACAATAATATTCAATGGCCTTTCAATGCTATCTACTACACGTAGCCTAGTGACAAAGTTTTGCAACCATATTCCGTGGTTGGACACCTCATAACAAGCAATGAACTCCGCAGCCATGGTCGAAGAAGCTATGAGAACCTTCTTAGCAGACTTCCATGAGATAGCTCTTCAAGCCAACATAAATATGTGGCCCAATGTGGAGCGCCTGCTATCCTGGCATCTCGCAAAATCGAAGTTAGAGAACCTAATGATCTCTAAACTGTATAATCTCCGATAAGTGAGCATGTACTCTTTTGTTCTTCTCAAATAATGCATCACGCGTTTGGCTGCCTTCCAATGTTGCATACTTGGATCACTTAACTATCTATCCAAAACCCCCACTATAAAATACTATGTCGAGATGAGTACAAGCTTGAGTGTACATTAGACTCCCTACTGCTGATGCATATAGAATCTTCTGCATCTCTTTCCTTTCAAGATCATTATTGGGGCACTATTTGAGATTAAACTTGTCTCCTTTAGCCACGGACGTGTCTCTTGGTTTACTATCTTTCATGCCAAATCTACTTAGAACCTTATCGATGTAGCTCTTTTATGATAACCCAATGATACATTGAGAACGGTCTCTTAGTATCTAAATACCTAAAACAAAATAGGCGTCATCAAGATCTTTCATCTTGAATTTTTTTGTCATAAATTTCTTGGTTTCATGTAGCAAACCTGTATCGCTGCTAACGAGCAGAATATCATCAACATACAATACCAGGAAGATATATTTACTCCCACTGAATTCGTGATGTACATAGTCATTAACTACATTCGCCTCAAAACCGTACGAGGTGATGACTTGATGAAACTTGTGATACTATTGACGGGAAGCCAGTTTGAAAGCATAAATAGATTTCTTCGACTTGCAGACCATAGATTTTGGATCTCCAGATACAAAGTTTTTTGGTTATACCATATAAATCGTCTAGCCAATGTCTCTATTGAGAAACGCCATCTTGACATCCATCTGATCCAACTTTAGATCAAAATGAGCCACCAATGTCATTATAGTTCTAAAAGAATCTTTCGAAGATATCAGAGAGAAAGTCTATTTGTAATCTATGCCTTCCTTCTAAGTAAAGCCTTTGGCGACTAGACGATCCCTATATCTCTTAACATTACCCTTTGAATCCCTCTTGGATTAAAATATCCATTTACAACCAATGGGCTTTGCACCTTCAGGCAACTTGATAAGATCCTAAACGTCATTGTCTTTCATAAACTTCAACTCATCCTTCATGGCATCAATCCACTTCTAACAGTTAGAACTACACATGGCTTGACAGAAGTTGATCAGGTCATCCTCTGTTAAACTGACTCCATCCTCATGTTCTTGGAGAAAAAAGATATACTCATCTGAAATCGCACTTCTCCTCTTCCTAGTGGATTTTCTTAATGGCACTTCTTGAGATTATTGAGTTTGTTCTATAGGTTGTCTTTGAGGAAGAATCTCTTAATTGTCTTGGTCTGGAACAATGTTAGGAATATGAGCCTGAACATTGTTATCTAGAGCCGAAACTGTGTCTTGAACAGCAATAGGTATAGAGACTTGATCATTGTCAATAACAGATTTTTCTTCAAAGACAACTGTGTCTTGAACAGCAATAGGTACAAAGACTTGATCACCGTCAATAACATATTATTCTTCAAAAACAACATTCTTTATGTTTCTTTCCCCCTAAAACTCGACATCCTCAAGGAATCTCGTATTTCCCATTTCAAAGAAGGATCTTGTTGTGGGATCGTAAAACTTGTAACCCCGAGAGCGTTCAGGGTAACCAACGAAATAGAAAGTAGCTGTCCTTGAGTCTAGTTTTCTTTCATATAGCCTATAAGTCCATGCCTCAGTTGGACAACCCCAAAGGTGGAAGTGCCTAATGCTAGGCTTCTTGCCTGTCCAAAGCTCATAAGGGGCTTTGGTAACTACTTTGCTTGGTACCCTATTAAGGATGTACACTAAGGTTTTTAAAACTTCTCCCCAAAGGACTCTATCAAGGAGGAATTACTAATCATACTCCTTACCATATTCTTAAGAGTTTGGTTTTGTCGCTCTACAACACCGTTCATTCTGGGTTTTCCCGACATGGTGTATTGTGGAACAATTCCACACTCATTAAGGAACATTGCGAAGGGTCCTAGACGTTGTTCTCCTGATTCGTCATTCTTCCTATAGTACTCACCACCACGATCTAATTTGACAACCTTAATTTTCTTTCCAAATTGAAGTTCAACTTCAGTTTTGAAAGACTTGAAAACATCCAAAGATTGAGACTTCTCATGAATCAAATATAGGTACCCATAACGAGAGTAGTCGTCGATGAACGTAATAAAATATTGTTGTCCATTCCATGAATCCGTAGGAAATGGACCACAGATATGAGTATGTATAAGTTCTAAAACATCTGTAACTCTTTTGGCACCTAATTTTCTAATGTTTGTTCGTTTTTCCTTGATACACTCAATAAGACTTGAAAGTCTGTCAAATCTAGGGATTCAATTCCATCCAACACAAGCCTCTGAATTCTCTGTTTAGATATATGACCAAAACGCTTATGCCACAAGGAGGCAAAATTCTCACTTAATTTTTGCTTTGTACCACGTGAACTTGTTTACAGTATTTCGTTCTAGGAACTAACATCAAGCTTATACAGATTATCAATTAAAGAACCGGGACAAATAAAATTTAAATTTTGATAGAGGCTAACTTTATTATTTCATAAAGAACAAGAAAATCTTGATTTTTGTCCAAACTAGAAATAGAAATTAAATTCCGTCTAAGAGACAGTGCAACAAATGTCTCAAACAAATCCAAACACAAACCAGTTTTTAATTGTAATCTGAAAGTCTCTATAGCTTCCACCACAACTTTATTGTCGTCGCTCACAAAGATGAATCTTTCAGCATCACTTGGCGATCGGCTCCACAAACAACCCTGCATAAACATACTTATGCGTGTAGTAGCTCCAGAATATACCCACCAAGTATCCTTAGGTACAGAAGCTAAATTAACTTCAGAATAATCTAAAGTTAAAAGCATACACTTCTTTGCACGTTAGGCGATGTACTTGAAACACTCATTCGTCATGTGCCTCAACTTCTTGCAGAAGTGACAGTTAAATTCCTCATCCTGTTTCTTCTCTTTCTTCTGTTGAGAAGATCCTTCTGCAGTAATCTCAGCTCTTTTCTTTTTCTTGCTCTGAAAGGTTGAGGCCAAGTGGGCACTCTCAGTCTTATCCCGCAATTGCCTCTCTTCTTCTTGCACACAGTGAAATATAAGCTCATTGAGAGACCATTTGTCCTTTTGAGTGTTATAACTCACTTTGAATAGCCCAAAGTGTGCAGAAAGAGATATCAAAACCAAGTGCACAAGCAAGTCCTTAGATAGCTCTAACTTTAGTGCCTTTAGTTTCGACGCGAAATGAGACATCTCCATGATGTACTCCCTTATACTTCATCGCGACGAGTTTACCCAAAAGGTTACTCACCTCCGAATTTTCGTTCTTGGCAAAATATTGTTCAATTTCTTTCAAGAACTTCTACTCTCAGTAATAGAGCCCCGAAACACTTCTGGAATGAAACGTTTCATGATCATCAAGCACATTTAGTTAGACTGATCCCACTTTTCAATTTTAACCTCATTGAGGTTTTTCGAAGTAGAAGTGGGTCGATCCTCACGAAGTGCAAGATCCAAATCCATACAACGGAGGACAAACTCCATGGTTTCTTTCCAAACTTTGAAGTTCGTCTTGCTTAGAATTGGGATGTTGCTGACTTGGGCAGAAACATTCATAGCAGTAGCAATAGAAACTGAATAGAAAACAAAATAAACAAGCATATTGACTAGCATGTCATAAAAATAAAACAAGACATGAACAAATAATCCAATTGGTGGGATCCATCTCAAGATACCTAGCACAATATTAATTCTCAGTCTTTGGATAGATAAATTAACTGTAAGTGATACTTTCAGTGCAGTAATCAAATTTTGGCAATAAATCCTGTCAAACAATAAGCCTTTCTTTGGACCTACTTACTGTTCACATGGAAACTTGATAATCATCATACATTTAGTCTTGCAAGTATGTTTATTATTTGGTCAAATAATGACATTCCTTTGGACTGATTATTGATTGCATAAATAATAATTATACATATATCAGATCAATGTATACTATTTAGTTAAAAAAATAAACTTCATTTGGGCTGGTTATGGTTCGCATAAATAATAAACACCAATACTTATTATTTGGACAAATAATAACCTTCTTTTGGGTCAGCTATTGTTCGCATAAATAACAAATATCAACATCTTAATATCCCAAATAAAATAAACTACACAACAGAGATTACTTTGGTAACATATTGTTTTATTTTAATTTATTTTAATACATATGATATTATTAGTTGACCATGTTGATGGTCCATTGATCGAATGTCGTATAATGGGTTAAAATTTCTTGACATGGGGGCATCTAGTCGGTTGACCGATCCTAAAACTTCAGTTGATTAACTTGGACAGAGGCTAACAAGCCTCTGTTCCGAAGCAGTAGGTCGACCGACTAATGAGGTTCGGTCAATAGATTTGGTCAGAACAAAAAAAATAGCCAAGACAGTGACTCATTTCTGACTGAATCGGTTGACCGATTCGGTCAAAGCCCAAAACGGTGAACCTTCTACACGAATCGGTTGATCGATTCTGGATGTCAGTCAACCGATTCGATTAGAGGCCGAATCTGATCTGAATTTTCTGCTGCGAAAACCCCCCAAAATTTCTAGAAAATGGGGTTTTTCTTTCCTTATATCTATAAAAAAATCTATAGTTTTTTAACAATAATAAATCAAACCACACATAACCCTAATGTTTTCTCTTACGATGCTACAAGGAATCAAACTTTAATAGAGAAAACACAAACCCTAAAATTATACGAACTGGAAAACCCTAAGAACCCTAATGATTCAACATGAAGTAGGCTTTGATACAATTTGTTAGGATTTAAACCCTATAGATCTCAATCGTTTCTACAAACCCTAATCAATATGTCAGATAACCAAAAGTCCTACAAATACATAAGCAAGCATACCTAGATCCATTATGAACAATCACTTGCTATTGCAGAAATATAATGACAATCGATCACGAATGGAATGCTAACGGGGGTGGTTTGTGGTCTTCCTCAACTAAATCTCCTTAATTCATCTGGGGACCGTCGTCTCTCTTATAGATGGGGAGAAAGAAAATTGTTTGCGATTTAGTGTCTTGTGAACCATAACCTCATATTTTTCTTTTTGTATCGCATAGATAGGGTTCCCATAATCCCCTAATTACCACAATAAAACTGGTATCTACACATTTAGCTCACATTATTTTGAGCAATCTACAGGCTTACTTAAATAAATTAGATCACTCAATTTCAGCAAATTAAATTAAATAACTAATATAATTGAATTAATGATATGTTGCCCAACATAGATGAGGAAACAAGATTTCCTAACATCATATTTTTGTGATTTTTTAAGATGAAGAAAGAAAAAATCGTTTCTTAAAAAATCTTTATTTTTATTGGAAATAACTTTTAAAGTAAGGAAGAAAAAAACATGAATATTTTTCGAAGTGTCATTGTTTTGGAAGAAAATAAATGAGACTTGGTTTTTCTTAATAGTTTAAAAAGAAAAAAAAGAAAAAAAAACATATATTTTTTGTCATAACAACATTAACTAGAACCATTTAGGAGAAGGATTTCCGTTAACCTTTATTCAAAATTTCTCACAAAATAGGAAACCTAAAAATAAGGTATAGAAAACTCTCCCTTATGGTTTTCTAGCTTAGAAAAACTTTTTTATTTATTTATTTATTTATTTATTTATTTTATATGTAGGAAAATAAGAAAATGAGAATATATATATATATATATATATATATATGATGAGGGTATTTTCGGGCACCACTGAGTCAGTACAATAGACTCAGCCATGTGTCCACCCTCGTAGTAACATGGACGTATTTCAGAACCCACATCGCCATGGTGGAACATGCAAGGTGCCCCGCAAGGACGTGTTGCCTTGAGCTCTGCGTTGTGCCCTAGACGTCCAACTTCAAGGACTCAACCATTTACCTCAACCGGCTCCCCATTCTAACTCATTTCTCCTCCAAGACTCCACGGATCTCCACTCCCCTCCACTAGATCACCATCACAGGCCTAATAGAGGCTCCCAGGTTTCACCAAATGGGCCCACAAGCCCAAGCCCTGCAATTATCTCCTAAACAACCCAGATTATTGGCTAAACACAGTGTTTCACCTAATTAACCGTGTTTAGACCCGACTAATCATCTTCGATGCCTATATATACCAGGGGATATGCAAGTCCGAGGTACGCTTTATTACACGCATGCATTGAGTTCATTTGCTTACTTAACGTATTTTCATACCTTTTCTCTCTGGGCTTTTATTTTCATGACGGAGTGGCTTCACCTGGATAAATCTCAGTCTGAGCCTTCTGCAGGTACTACTCCCTGAGGAGAAAGACTCTGGACACAGCAGATCAGTCCTCCCAAGACCCAGTACAACTCACTTAAAAAAAATTCAACCGTCAACTCCACCTTAACAAAAGAACATCCTTCACATGATCTGATCATACTCGAGATGTGTACCAATTTTATACATACACACACACACACACACACACACACACACATATGTGTGTGTGTGTGTGTGTGTGTGTTTACGGTAAGGTGTTGTCCGGGTCAGGTTATGTACACCTCAACTAATCACCTCCCCGGGCAATTGAAAAGGCGTAATCCCCCATATCAGTTTGGTTCATTCTGGATTAAATTCAAGATTTAATTTTCAGAGTACTCCCCAGGAGAGTGGAACCCTGGTTGATACGGAAAGAAGACACATTTCATTGCCAACCGTACAAACACCTCTTAGGTATATATATATATATATATATATATATTAGTCCAAGGACTCGATTCAATGCCGAAGGGTTCTGGACGTTGTTATCTTGATTCGTCATTCCTCCCGTAGTACTCACCACCACGATCCGATTTGATAACCTTAATTTTATTTCCAAATTGAAGTTCAACTTTTGTTTTAAAAGACGTGAAAACATCCAAGGATTGAGACTTCTCATTAGTCAAATATAGGTACTTATAATGAGAGTAGTCGTCTATAAAAGTAATAAAATATTGTTGTCCATTCCATGAAGCCCTAGGGAATGGACCACATATATCAATAGGTATAAGTTCTAAAACATCTGTAGCTCTCTCAGCACCTAATTTGAAACTTTTGTTCGTTTTCCCTTGATGCACTCAATACAGACTTGAAAGTCTATCAAATCTAGGGGTTCAATAATTCCATTCGACACAAGCCTCTAAATTCTCTATTTAGAAATATCACCTAAACGCTTGTGCTATAATGTAGCAAAATTCTCACTTAATTTTCATTTTGTATCACGTGAACTTGTTTGCAGTACTTCATTATAGGAACTAACATCAAGCATATACAGATTATCAATTAAAGAACCGAAACCAATAAAATTTGAATTTTGGTAGAAATTAACTTTATTATTTCTGAAAGAACAAAAAAATATTGATTTGTCCAAACTAGAAATAAAAATTAAATTCCGTCTAAAAGACAGTGCAACAAATGTCTCCAACAAATCCTAACAAAATCTAGTATTCAATTGTAATCTGAAAGTCAGCTTCTACCGTAACTTTATTGCCATCACCCACAAAGATAAATCTTCCAGCATCACTTGGTGGTCAGCTCCACAGCCAACCCTACATACGCATACTTATTTGTAGTAGCACCAGAATCTACCCACCAAGTATCCTTAGGTACAGAAGCTAAATTAACTTTAAAACAAACTAAAGTTAGAAGCATACTCTTCTTTGCACGCCAGGCGGCGTACTTGGAACACTCCTTCTTTATGTGCCCCGACTTCTTGCAAAAGTAGTAGGTAAATTCCTTATCCTGTTTCGTTTGTTTCTTCTGCTAAGAAGATCCTTCCGCAGCAACCTCAACTCTTTTCTTTTTCTTGCTCTAAGAGGTTGAGGCCAAGTGAGCGCTCTTAGTCTTATCCCGCTCCTGCTTCTCTTCTTCTTGCACACAGTGAGATATAAGCTTATTGAGGGACCATTTATCCTTCTGAGTATTATAACTCACTTTTAATTGGCCAAATTGCGTAGGAAGATAGATCAAAATCAAGTATATGAGCAAGTCCTCAAATAGCTCTAACTGAAGTATCTTTAGTTTAAACGCGAGAAGAGACGTCTCCATGATGTACTCTCTTATGTTGCTATTTCCCTTATACCTCATCACGACGAGTTTACCCAAAAGGTTACTAACCTCCAATTTTTCGTTCTTGCCAAAATAATGCTCAATTTCTTCCAGGAACTTCTTGGCGTTCTTGCTCTCAATATTAAATCCCTGAAACGCTTTCGGAATGTAGCGTTTCATGATCATCAAGCACATTCGATTTGATCAATCCCACTTTTTAATTTATTTTCATTGAGGTTTTCTAGAGTAGCAGTGGGTCGATCCTTCCGAAGTGCAAGATTCAAATCCATACAACCGAGGACAATGTCCACGGTTTCTTTCCAAACTTTGAAATTCATCCCGCTCAGCATTGGGATGTTGTTGACTTGGGCAGAAAAATTCGTAGCAGTAGCAACAGAAATGAAATAAAGAACAAAATAAACAATCCTATTCACAAGCATGTCATAAAAATAAAACAAGACATGAACAAATAATCCAAATTGGGGGATCCATCTCAAGATACCTAGCACAACATTAATTTCTAGTCTTTGGACAAAGAAATTAACTGTAATTGGTACTCTTAGTGCAGTAATCGAATCTTGACAATAAATCCTATCAAACAATAAGTCTTTCTTTGAACCGACTTACTGTTCACACGAAAACTTGATAATCATCACACATTTATTCTCGCAAATACGTTTATTATTTAACCAAACAATAACCTTCATTTGAGCCAATTATTGATTCATAAATAATAACCAAACGTATATCAGATCAATGTCCATTATTTAGTTAAACAATAATCTTCCTTTGGGCCAGTTATGGTTCGCATAAACAACAAACACCAACACTTATTATTTGGCCAAATAATAACTGTCTTTTGGGCCAGCTATTGTTCGCATATATAACAAACATCAATATCTTAATATCCAAAAATAAAATAAACTATACAACAGAGATTAATTTGGTAACATATTGTTTCATTTTAATTTATTTCAAGATATAAGATTTTATTAGTCGACCGTCCTAATGGTCCATTGATCGAATGTCGTGCAACGGGTTAAAGTTTCTGACTTTCGAGGCGTCCAATCGATTGATCGATCCTGAAAATTCAATTGATCGAATTGGACAGTGGCCAATTAGCCTCTGTTTTGAAGCAGTCGGTCGACCAACTAATGAGGATCGGTCAACCGATTCTGTTATAACCAAAAAAAAATAGCCAAGACGGTGACACTTTTCTGACTGAATCGGTTGACCAATTTTTACGAATCGGTTAACCGATTCGGTCAGAGGCCGAAATGGTGAACCCCTGCACAAATCAGTTGACCGATTCTAGGTGTCAGTCGACGAATTCGGTCAGAAGTCGAATTTGATCTGAATTTTCTGCAGTGAAAAACACCCAAAAAATTCGAAAAATTGGATTTTTCTTTCCTTAAATCTGTAACAAATTCATAGTTTTTTAATAATAATAAATCAAACCACACATAACCCTAATGTTTTATCCCACAATTCTACAAGGAATCAAACTTTAATAAAGAAAACGCAAATCCTAAAATTCTACGAACTTGAAAACCCCGAGAAGCCTAATGATTCAACATAAAGTAGACTCTGATACAACTTGTTGGGATTTAAATCCTACAGATCTCAATCGTTTCTACAAACCCTAATCAACATGTCAAATCACCAAAGGTCCTACAAATACATAAATAAGTGTACCTAGATCCATTATGAACGATGTCTACTGTTGTGCAAATACTATGACAATCGATCATGAATAGAACGCGAACGGGGGTGGTTTGTTGTCTTCCTCAACCAAATCTCCTTAGTTCTTCATGGGACCCTCGTCTCTCTTCTAGATAGGGAGAAGGGAAACTGTTTACGATTTCGTGTCTTAGGGACTATAACCTCATATTTTTCTTTTTATATCACGTAGTTAGGGTTCCCATAATCTTCTAATTACCACAATAAAACTAGTATCTACACATTTAGATCACATTATTTTGAGTAATCTACGGGCATACCCAATTAAATTAGATCACTTAATTTCAACTCATTAAATTAAATAGCTAATATAATTGAATTAATAATATGTTGCCCAACATTGATGAGGAAACGAGATTTGCTAACAAAATCTTTTTGTGGTTTTTTATGATGAAGAAAGAAGAAAAAACATTTCTTAAAAAATCTTTATTTTTATTGGAAA
Organism: Eucommia ulmoides; assembly: GCA_016647705.1. Lineage (NCBI taxonomy): Eukaryota > Viridiplantae > Streptophyta > Magnoliopsida > Garryales > Eucommiaceae > Eucommia > Eucommia ulmoides. Next base: position 17,048,531 of record CM028338.1, on the reverse strand, counting down.
TAACTTTTAAAGTAAGGAAAACGAAAACAAGAATATTTTTTGAAGTGTCCTTGTTTTGGAAAAAAATAAATGAGACTTGGTTTTTTCTTAATAGTTTAAAAAAATCATATATTTTTTGTCATAACAACCTTAACTAGAATCATTTGGGGGTAGAATTTCCCTTAACCCTTATTCAAAGTTTCTCACGAAAATGGGAAACCTAAAAACATGGTATAGAAAACTCTCCCTTATAGTTTTCTAGTTTAGATAAACTTCTTTTTTGTTTTTTTATTTTTTATATATAGGAAAATGATGGGGAAAAATTCCCACCTAACAGGAACTTTAATTAAGGTGTAATTCTCTATCATTCCCGCCTAGTGGGAGAGCTAATTAAGGTATAACCCCCCTCCCCCCCCACACATAAGTAACCACATTAACGGGGGTGTAACTCCCCATTAATGACGATATAATAGAGAGCCCTAAAAATTGTAACGGTTGGGAGGTAATTCAATATATAAAAGCAAGGTGTCAGATATTCATTTACACTCATTCTTAAACTCTCTCAATATTACATCAATATACTGTTTACGGTTTATTCTCTCATCAGAGCAATTTAACATGATTCTCACACTAGATATTCTTTGGCTGACACCACACCAATGTCCCCCATAGAAATAACTGGTTTTGCAGGTAGGGTTGTAGGTTGTAGAGGTTTTCAGCACGTGAGGCCCTAAATCACGCACCGGGTAATTTTTGAAAACATCAGAAAACATGAAAATGAGAATATATATATATATATATATATATATATATATATATATATATATATATTACAGTAAGGTGTTGTCCGGGCCAGCTTATGCATGCGCACCTCAACTAATCACCACCCTGTGCAATCTAAAGGGCGCACTCATCCACATCGATCTACTTTATTCAGGGTTAAATTCAAGATTAAATTTTCGGAGTACTCCCCAAGAGAGTGGAACCCTAGTTGACAAGGAAATGAGGCACCTCTCTTTTCCAACCGGACTAACATCTCTTATGTATATATATGTATGTATATAATAAGTATAGTGTGTGTGTGTGTGTGTGTAGGTATATATATATATATATAAGGTCAATCCAAGGACTCGATTCAATGTCAGTCCAAGGTCTCGACTTTGTATATATAATAGTATATTTAAAATGTGAGTCCATGGACTGTGGCTTAGTGTCAGTCCAAAGGTCTCGATTAAAAAAAATGCAGAAATTTAAAGCGCGAAAAGGTGTAAAGCGAAAAAGTAAATGACAGTAAAAATAAATGCAAGAAAATAAATTTGTTTTGTGTGTTCTTGGAGAACGAATTGTATTTTTATCGGGTTTTGACCACTTTTGCTTTTGTTTTTTTCTTTGTTTGTTTTACCAAATTTATAAAAAGTATGGAGTTTTGAGAACTCACCTTGCCTCTTTGGATGATGGTTCTTCTTCTCCCTTATTTGCTTTTTCTTTCTTCTTCTTTTCTTTTTGTCTTTTTTGATATCTTTTTGTAGAGATTCTTAGACTTCTAAGAGACTAAATCTAAATTTGAGAAGTTTTTCTAGAGATAGAAAGTCTTCTTGGCATGTAGAGAGAATGTGTGCATTCAAGAGTGAGTGAATTGGCAAGTGAAAATGGAAGGAGATCACCCCTATATATAGGGATGGCCATCTGCGCACTCCTCAGGGAGCACACCCTGGGGAGCGCAAGGATGTCGTTTGACAGCCCCATGTTAGCTCATTTGATGGAGAGCTACCCCCTAACGGAAATGGTCTTGGACACTCCCTAGGGTGCTTGGGGAACTCCAATTTTGGAACCCCAGGCTTCGTTTTATTCCCGGGAACTGCACATTAAGTGATTTTGTTTTTATATGAGCACTTTTTGTTAATTACATATGATTTTTTTTATTTTCTTGAAATTGAAATTAAAAAGAAATGAAATTAAACTATCCAAATTAATATTTAAATGTTTTATTTCAAAAAATAAATAAAATGTTTTTGGCCTTCTATTTGACAAAACGAGCGAAAAATACAGTTTTTGGGATAAAATAGAAAGTAACTGGAATTGGTGAATTTCTTAAAATTAAGGGGTGGAAACAAAATTAATTATATATAAAGTGATATTTTATGAAAATAAACTTTTAATTTAACCCAATTTAGTCCCCAATTAACTTTTAAAAATTTTGATTTTAGCCCGAAACGTTTTTTCTTTTTCTTTTTTTCCATACATTAAAGGAAATTTAAATACATGAATTTAAGGCAAAAATATGTCCCTTTAAATGTGGTTTAAAGTTTATCCAAATTTGTATTTTAGACCAGACACTTTTACAAAATACAAAACGAACAGAACAAAATGCGGTGTCTACACCTGCCAACTAGACTATCATCTCAATATGATTTGCCTAAATTACATGTTGCTCATTCTAGTCTCTTCTATGAGTCTCGGGGTAATCTTTGCCTTTTATCATCTCCCTAGTACCTTAGTGGCCGATCACATTTCCTTCAGGGTTGTGGGTCTCATGAGTTGATAATAAGCTTTCAAGATGGGCTAGTCTAAGGCAAGGACCAACCCATCACGATTTTTCATCTTGATTAAGGGTAGGACCTAAGTCTGTTTAGTACCTAATCATGTTAGGATTTTATCCCATTAGATCTAAATCTAAAAAACATAACCACATCATGTCAAATCACCAAGAGTTCAACGTACACGTAAACTACGTACCTGAATCTATTACGATCAACTGACTTCTGATGCGGAATCTCGTGATAGTCGATCACGAGATAAACACAGATCGAGCGGGTATGTGGCCTTCCTCAACCAAAACTCCGGAGTTCCTCACAGGGATTTCGATTCTCTTCCAGATAGGGAGAAGAGAGCCGTCAAGTTGTTTTGGTGTGTTGGGGACCATAACCCTAGCATATTCTTCTTTATATAGGGTGTGATTAGGGTTTCCATAATCCCCTAATCACCCCAACAGTTTTCGGTATCTACACATTCAACCCACATTCTTTTGAGTAGTCTACGGGCTTACACAAATTTATTAGATCACTTAATTTAGCCCATTAAATTTAAATAGCAAACATAATTGTATTAATAATATATTTCTCAAAATTAGATTAGGAAATAAAATTTCCTAACAATCTCCCACTTGGGTTACATATTATCCCTGAAACAATTATATCACAAAAGTCCTTAGACGCGCATCCGTATGCTATTTATCCTTAGACTTGTCCTTAAACAATTTGATCCATCTCATATATTAGCAATGGAATTACCGCAACTTATATCACAATACAGTCATGAATAAACCACGATGATCACCATACTAATATATTCAATCACATAGATCAAACGTGGATGTGTAGCATGGAAATTACATGCAATGTGATCTTAGGTATACCTATTTCCAACTGGTCCAACTTTAGTCTTTAGCGAGATCAATCAAAAGTCCTTATTACAACACAAACATTGTAAACAAAATAAAATAAACCATCACTTTATTCTTCAAAAACCTTAAACAATCCAATGTTTAAAGCAAAAAAACATATAGAACAAAAAATACTCCCACTAAACCAAGGTATCATCAGAAATAACACCCATGTGAGCGGTGTGCTCCTGAAAAACTTTAGGGGTTAAATGGTAGGCGTTAACGGGAAATGTGCACGCCTACTTACGCTCGCAAGTATACGAGGTCTAAAGTTTTAATATAGTGGATCTTGAAGATCGGATATCGTTCCCACAGAGAAGAGTGTGAATAATTGAATTGAATATCGCAATTGACGTAGTCTCATGTTATCCTGACGACGAAAGACATGAATTGAAATTAATTCACGTTTGATTTCATTTAGTTAACAATAACGGAGTTTAGGTATCCGACAATCTCGGTTCGTAAACTCCTCCGCCACCTCTTCCGAGTGTAAGACGAGGGAATACGCCACTTTGTGTCGACGAAAAGGTCCCCCTCAATGTCTTAACAAATCTAGGCCACGTGAGTCTTGACCCAACGTCATCGATTGCACACTAACTAAAGCCCTCCTAGGTCGTTAGGTCATAACGATATGTTTACCCTAGTCCGAATCCAGGGTTACCTCTCCCGAGTGTCAAACCCTAGATTCTCAAATCCAACCCTAATACCATAACAAGCATACTAAGATCGTCATCAAATGATAAACACAATCGGACTTAAAAGCAACAACCGTTAAAGAAACGTATATTAAACCAAACGAGTATTTACACAACTACACATTTATCTAACTAATCTCTAAATTACCCTAACATGTTCTTAGCCAATAGAACAATAAATTAAGAGGAGATCATCATTATCAATAATAAACATTAAATACAAAGATGAAAACAAGGGAAGAAAAGCCAAATCTCAAAGTGGAGTAGTCCACTTTCGCCAACGAACAATCCTCCCGAGCTCCCTCTTATCCGTTGATGAACATCTTCTTTTAGCTCTTCAAGGATTGGCCAAGAACACCTCCTAAACTAATCTAATCTACTTCCTAAATTACCTAAACCTAACTAAGGTGAAGGAGAGCTCTCCAAAATGTCAACCGGAGCCTCCTCTCACGTCTAAGGCTTTCTTAAGGTTTGGTGGAGAAAGGGGTTAAAAGGAGGGATTTGGAAAATATCTTCAAAATATCTAAAAATAGATATTTATGTGCAAAGTGTCACCGCCTAAGCGGTAGTTCACCGCTTAGGCGGTGGCATAAGTCGGTTAAGTTTCTGTCGGATCTTCGCCTAGGCAGTGGTTTCTCCGCCTAGGCGGTAGCTACTGGCATATCATTCTAATCTTTTCTCGCCTAGGCGGTGCTTTTCTCGCCTAGGCGGTGGTTCAGCCCTTCAGCACTCCAACATTCTGCCTCTTTTCTGCCTAGGCAGTGGAACTTCCGCCTAAGCAGTGGTCTTCATTCACTGAAACCCTGTTTTGCACATTTTGTTCACTATTTCTCCACCGTTTTCACTTGTTTCTCTCCCTTTGACGTCCCTTCACCTATTTACACTACAACAAACTAAGACGCAATTAAATATAACTAAAATGCGTGAAAACTAACAAATTCAATTTAGAAATAGATAGGTTTTTCACACCTATCATTAAACCCTTGGTTAATGGGTCCGCTAGCATAAAATTTGTCCCTATATATTCTATAGCAATCAGTTTATCCTGAACTCTCTTCTTAACAACTAGAAACTTGATGTCAATAAATTTTGACTTCGTCGAGCTTCTGTTGTTGTTGGAGTAAAGAACCGCTGAGTTATTGTCACAATAAATTTTCATTGGCCTTTCAATGCCATTTACCACACGCAGCCCAATGACAAAGTTCTGCAACCATATTCCATGATTCGAAGCCTCATAGCAAGCAATGAACTCCGCTACCATAGTTGAAAAAGCTATGAGAGTATGCTTAGCAGACTTCCATGAGATAAATTGTCACATCCCAATCCCGGACTCCCGTCACCATGGGGCCGGCGTGACGTCGACATGACATCACCTAACTGACCAGACATCCACAATTATAACAAATATACAAACAAATGATCAATACCACATATAAACAATTCTAACTGATAGGGACACACAGTCCCAAGTATAAGAACACCCAAACAAAACCCACGAATCTCACTTAGATTCATTTTCTACACCTCGTCTCAAAATTTACTCTCAAATGACTCCATCGCATAAACCCGCATAACTCTATTTAGCGCCAGTAGGGGACCGACCGACTCCTAGCTGTTCACCTGCAAGTGTACTGCCTTCTTAGTAAAAATATTTTTTTAAAATAATAATAATTCATTCTACAACATCTAAATGGATCAAGCGTAAGTTTATAAATGCCACATAGCTTGTAAAATCCTCAGTATATGAGCAGGAAAAATAAAACGACATAATTAAGTTCCATTCAAATCCAACTAATATAAAAATCATACTAATCACCATGATAATAACTATCAAATCAACCAATATACGTAAAATACCATATCTCAAGCACCCATCCCAAACACACACCTCAAATACACACACTGGCCAGCCCTAATGATCGTTTTAACCTCACGATCGGGAGTTTGCAACGGTACCGTACCATCCGTAGGATATGCCTTCCTACGAACACCCATCACTCCGCCGGAGCGGATAATCACTGCGCAGTATAAACGTCTAACATCACTCTGCCGAAGCAGATAAACATCACTCCGCCGAAGCGGATAACATCACTCTACCAAACAGATAAATACTATGGTATCGTCAAATCAAAATACAACATCATCGAATCACAACACAATAAATAGCGTCTACTCAATATCGTCAAATTACCACGCTTATCCCTTTTTCCTTAAAACCGACTTTTAAATTCAAAAATCATATATCACACTTTCTTTTAAAGAAAACGTCTGATTTTGTTAAAACCATTTCTCCATCTCTTTTTATTTATTTATTTATTTTTTGAAAACCAGGCATCTCTAGAAAAACAGATGTTTGCTATTCTCTTTTTAAAACACCGTCTGATTTTACCAAATCCAACAAAAATTCATTTCCAACTTCATTTCGAAAACCACTGAAATCTTCTGGAAATCTAGCTTACCCACTCACCCACCTCCTGCTTTATCCATATAATTTATAAAATCGTACGGTTTGAGTAAACCAACATTTCAACCTATATATACAAAAATAATTTAGCAAGAAGACAGTACACTCACCTAGCCACCCGTTCTGAACAGTCTTTACTGACTATCTTCTACCGATACTCCAGTGTCTGCGAGCCTAATAATGACAGGGTCTAAATTAATATTTTATGTAAAATAATCGAATCGTGCAATGCAGGCCCTAAATTCCATAATTTTCCCCGTACCTCCTTTTTATTACGGGAAATTGTTATTTGGTAAATTTCTGTTAATAACTACGGTACGCATTTGTTAGTATGGACGGTGACAAAAATTATTAGAATTGACGATTCCCAATTATAATCCCGTTTGCTAATAATTCAATTTAACAACAATGATAATTGATTTAGACTTTTTACCTGCTCCGAGTCGTCCGTCGGCTACGAGATAAATTTTTGAATTTTTATTGGGGGTGTTCGTGTAATTTTTTTCCCTTTTGTTTTGTTTTTCCCTTTTTTTTTTTTTTTTTTTCTTCTTTCTTTTCTTTGTTTTTTTTTTTTGCCTTCCCCATTCCTCTGTTTCTGTTCGGGTTCCCTGCCGACCGACCGACCAACCACCCCCCTCACCGACAGCAACCAACCACCTTACCCTCATCGTCGAACGCCACCGTCGAACAGCAGTGGAAACCCCCACGTACCCGCAACCGATGCTCTCTCTCTCACTAACTCCCCTTCACTGCCAGCCACCCTACGCCGGTCACAACCGCCTGCCACTGTTCGACGACGACCCTCATACGATCGTAGATGATTGAAGACTGGAGATCTTAACAGAAACCCACACCCAACCACCGCTGCACCAAACCGGAACAGAAAACCTGCTTCGGCACACTCCCGTCGGTACCGAAACAGTGCCGATCCAACCCACATGCACGGCAGCAAATCCACAGCTGATCACACTCCCTTCCCCATAGACAAAGATCAATACACACATGCAACACTGAAATGGAACGGATCACCCACGCAGACGACCTTGCCGGAACACCTGTCAGTGCCGAACCCTCTCTCTCTCTAAAATTCTGGATTTTCTCCTCTGGTAGTGTTTTTATCCCGATATTTCTTGCGTGTGTTCTTTTTATATGCATGAAGTGAGTGGTAAAGGTGGATCGTTGCCTGCCACGTCTCCTCATTTCCTCTCTCTCCGTCGCCGACGATGTCACTGCACACTCCAACTCACGATATATGTATATATGTGTTTATAAAACAATTATTAAGTTAAAATGCACTTTCCTCCCCCAACTTCCTTTAAGATCCTATTTTGATAATTTCTAACTTTTACAAGTTCCTAAAATTATAATTTCACACTTACTATTTTCAATTTTTGATTTTTAATTATCCATTTGGATCTCAAATATAATTTCCACATTTTTCAAAATTTCAACTTTGACCCCTAAACTTTTAATTTTTATTTTTCATTAACAAAAATTTACCTCGAATTTCCCAATACTTTAAAATGCGATTATTAATGACGCATGTACTATAATTTGGGCTTTACAACTCTTCCCTCCTAAAAGAAATTTCGTCCCGAAATTTTTATTACCTAAATGAGCAAAGGTGGGCACTTGTTCCTTATTTCGTCTTCCCGTTCCCCCGTCACCTCTTCTACTGCTTGACTACGCCACAACACTTCTTCTAATGGGATCGTTTTCGTCCACAGCGCTTAGTCTTTACGTCCTAAACTCTGGAATGACTTCTCAACGTATGTTAAATCTTCTTCTAGTTCGATCGGCTGTGAAATCAACACATGAGAAGGGTCAGACACATCTTTCTAAAGCATTGATACATGGAAAACGTCGTATAATCGAGACAACGCTGGCAGTAAACTAAGTTTACAAGCCGTCAGGCCAACCCTGATCTAAATTTCATATGGTCCAACGTACCTTAGACTTAATTTTCCTTTCTTCCCGAACCTCATTATGTCTTTCCACAGAGAAATACTCAAAACACATGATCCCCCACTTCGCATTTCAAGTCCCGCCAGCGTTTGTCTGTACAATTCTTTTGTCAACTTTGAGAAATTTTATTTATTTATTTATTTATTTATTTTTATTTTATTTTTTTTGAATCACCTTCACTTTGTCCGTTGTCATCTGGCTATGTCCAACTTCAACAATTTCCATTCACCCACCTTAGTTCAACAGACTGGGGTTCTGCATCTCCTACCATACAACGCCTCATACGGGGCCATATTGATTGTCGAATGGTAGCTGTTGTTGTAGGCAAAATCCATCAACGACAAATGATCATTCCAGCTACCAGGAAATTCTCGAACAACTCCTCTTATCATATCCTCCAACGTCTGAGTTGTATGCTCTGATTGACCGTCTGTCTGAGGAATGGAAAACGGTGCTAAAATTGAGGTTAGTACCCAAAATAGTCTAGAGACTCAATCAGAACCTCGAAGTAAATATCGAATCTCTATCCGACACTATAGAATCCGGTGCGCCATGCAACCTAACAATCTTATTGATATACAATTGCGCATACCTTTTAAGAGAATACGTCGTCTTTACAGTCAGAAAAATGAGCGGACTTGATAAGCCTATCAACGATCACCTAGATGGAAGTATGCCCCTTTGAGTACGAGGTAATCCCGAAATGAGATTTATCATGATATGCTCCCATTTCCCATCTGGAATAGATAGAGGTTGCAGCAACCCATTTGGTCGTTGATGCTCAAACTTCACTTGCTAACAAGAAAGACACTTGACAACAAACTCCACGATTCTTGCTTTAATCCGATCCACCAATAATGCTCATGCAATCCTGATACATTATGGTACCGCCTGGATGCATCGCGTATGCTGAGCTATGCGCTTCTTTCAAAATATCGTTCTTCAAACTGGTGTTGTTAGGCACACACCGTCTATTTCTCATCCTCAACACCTCATCATTCTCCCTACCATGAAAATCTGCTCTGTGACCACTTCTCACTTCATCTCGAATTTTCCCCAATTGAACGTCTGACTTCTAGGCTTCGATAAAACGATCAATCAACGTCGGTCTCAAAGTCAAAGTTGTAAGCAATGCAGCCGTTTGACCAACCGTTAACTGAATTCACAACGATCTTAAATCGGCATAAAGATTAGTATAAAAGACTCTTAGGTACGTGATCGAACCCGCCGATTTCTGACTCAACGCATTTGCTACAATATTAGTTTTTCCCCGGGTGACAGTGGGTAGTGCAATCATAGTCTTTAATCAACTTTATCCAACGTCTCTACCCCAAATTTAACTCCTTCTGAGTAAACAGACATTTCCAATTTTGGTGGTCGGTGTCGATCTCACACGTCTTGCCATACGAGTAGTGTCTCTAAATCTTTAAGGCAGATCTAATCGCGGCTAGCTCCAGATCATGCGTTGGGTAATCTTGCTCATGATTCTTCAGTTGTTGAGATGCGTATGTGATTACATGACCATGCTGCATCAGAACACATCCTCGCCCTTGGTGGGACGCATCACTATAAATCATAAAACCACCCCCTTTCTATCGGGAGGGATATAATTGGTGTCGATATCAATCTATTTTTCAATTCTTGTAAACTTTGCCCCCCATTTGTCGGTCCATTCGAACTCGGATTCCCCGGGAGTCAAATAAGTCAACGGAGCAGTTATAACAGAAAATCCCTACGCAAACCGTTGATAGTAACCTGCCACCCCTAAAAAGCTTCGCACTTCCGTCACTTTCCTCGACCTTTCCTTTTGAGCAATAGCTCCAATTTTCTTTAGATCCGCTTGGATACCATTTCCCGAAATAACATGCTCCAAAAATACTACAGGATCTAACCAGAACTCACACTTACTGTACTTCGCATATAGCCTCTTCTCCCGCAACGTCTGCAACACGATCCGAAGATATTCTGCATGCTCGCCTCTGCTTTGGGAATAGATCAATATATTGTTAACGAATATGATGCCAAATTGATCCAAATAAGGTTGAAAGACCCAATTCATCCAGTCCATGTAGGCAGTAGGAGCATTTGTTAAACCGAAGGGCATAACCAATAATTCATAGTGTCCATATCTCGTACCGAACATCGTTTTCGCCACATCACTGTCCCTGACTTTCCATTGGTGATACCCAACCGAAGATCTATCTTGGAGAACACTTTAGCCTTCTGGGGCTCGTTAAACGAGTCATCAATCCTAGGTAACGGATATTTATTACGGATGATTACCCTAATCAACTGCCGATAGTCGTACACCTTCCCAACGTGCCATCCTTTCTTCTTCATGAACAACCCTGGGGCTACCCTTGGGAAACGCTAGATTTGATAAATCCACGATCTAGTAATAATTTTTTTTTTTGCAACGAAATCCCGCAACTGCACTTCCAATTCTTTCAGCTCGGTAGGCGCCATACGATAAGGGAGAATCGATATAAGAACAGTTCCTAGAAGCAACTCAATAATGACTTCCACCTCCCTATCTACTAACAACCCTGGCCATTCTTCTAGAAGTGCGTCAGGAAACAAAAATCTCTTACCACTGGAATATCTTCTATTGAGACTTTTCTCTAATTGGTGTTAATTACATGCGCAAGGTATCCCTGACATCCTTTCTGCAATAATTTCCTAGCTTCTAGGGCTGAAATCAGACTAGCAGGAATGCTAATTCTGTCTCCCGAGAATACAAATTCTGGCTCGCTTGAGATTTTACATATCACTTTCTTCTTAAAACAATCCACCAATACGAAGTGAACTCTATTTATACGCACTAATTATTAACACAGACTCGAAATTCTCGGCTACTTCCTACATATCATTCTCTATTAATTCTCGTTGCGTTTGTCCATTCCGTATGACTTTTAAATTTGCCCACTCCTTAACCTAAAACGTATTTCGAAAGTAAATCCTTTCTAGGTTAGCCTACGTTTTGTCTCTTCTGTTTTTACCAAATCTGATTTAATTCCATACTGCCGAATGGTCGTCTCTCTGCTTTAACCCTATGAACCTCCCCCTCTAATAAAATCACGAGCACACCCACCCCTTTTATGATAGAATCTGCGTATCTTAATGAGTAACGCAGTGTGTCGTGTAATTGCATAAATAAGGTGTTGTCTACCAAGTTAATTCAATGAATAACTTAGCATTGGACGAATTAAGTGTGTTCTGCCACACTGTTGGCTTAACAATAAAAATATTATGCACTATCGACAGGGGATCCCAATGTCAAATACTACCAATAGAATTACTTATCAGTTATAATTTAATATTCCCCACCACACTACCCGAACCACTAACGGGCAGTATCACAACTTCATCGCACCCACTAATCACCCACAAGACAAATAACCATGCGCGATGCCAATGTACCATCTAATGCAATGCAATTACCATCACTTACGTGCTTAACCCACCTATCGCAATCCTATCTCATGGTCCACCACTGGCTCGACACCACCTATCGACGCCCTATCTCAAAGTCCCCTACTGATGAGACGACTGACACGTCTTCCTATCTCATGATCCTCTATTGACACCACCACTGGAAAGTCTACAGAACCTATAACCAAGGCTCTGATACCAAAATTGTCACATCCCAGTCCCGGACTCCCGTCACCATGGGGCCGGCGTGACGTCGACATGACATCACCTAACTGACCAGACAACCACAATTATGACAAATATACAAACAAATGATCAATACCACACATAAACAATTCTAACTGATAGGGACACACAGTCCCAAGTATAAGAACACCCAAACAAAACCCACGAATCTCACTTAGATTCATTTTCTACACCTCGTCTCAAAATTTACTCTCAAATGACTCCATCGCATAAACCCGCATAACTCTATTTAGCGCCAGTAGGGGACCGACCGACTCCTAGCTGTTCACCTGCAAGTGTACTGCCTTCTTAGTAAAAATATTTTTTTAAAATAATAATAATTCATTCTACAACATCTAAATGGATCAAGCGTAAGTTTATAAATGCCACATAGCTTGTAAAATCCTCAGTATATGAGCAGGAAAAATAAAACGACATAATTAAGTTCCATTCAAATCCAACTAATATAAAAATCATACTAATCACCATGATAATAACTATCAAATCAACCAATATACGTAAAATACCATATCTCAAGCACCCATCCCAAACACACACCTCAAATACACACACTGGCCAGCCCTAATGATCGTTTTAACCTCACGATCGGGAGTTTGCAACGGTACCGTACCATCCGTAGGATATGCCTTCCTACGAACACCCATCACTCCGTCGGAGCGGATAATCACTGCGCAGTATAAACGTCTAACATCACTCTGCTGAAGCAGATAAACATCACTCCGCCGAAGCGGATAACATCACTCTACCAAACAGATAAATACTATGGTATCGTCAAATCAAAATACAGCATCATCGAATCACATCACAATAAATAGCGTCTACTCAATATCGTCAAATTACCACGCTTATCCCTTTTTCCTTAAAACCGACTTTTAAATTCAAAAATCATATATCACACTTTCTTTTAAAGAAAACGTCTGATTTTGTTAAAACCATTTCTCCATCTCTTTTTATTTATTTTATTTTTTTTGAAAACCAGGCATCTCTAGAAAAACAGATGTTTGCTATTCTCTTTTTAAAACACCGTCTTATTTTACCAAATCCAACAAAAATTCATTTCCAACTTCATTTCGAAAACCACTGAAATCTTCTGGAAATCTAGCTTACCCACTCACCCACCTCCTGCTTGATCCATATAATTTATAAAATCGTACGGTTTGAGTAAACCAACATTTTAACCTATATATACAAAAATAATTTAGCAAGAAGACAGTACACTCACCTGGCCACCCGTTCTGAACAGTCTTTACTGACTATCTTCTACCGATACTCCAGTGTCTGCGAGCCTAATAATGACAGGGCCTAAATTAATATTTTATGTAAAATAATCGAATTGTGCAATGCAGGCCCTAAATTCCATAATTTTCCCCGTACCTCCTTTTTATTATGGGAAATTGTTATTTGGTAAATTTCTGTTTATAACTACAGTACGCATTTGTTAGTATGGACGGTGACAAAAATTATTAGAATTGACGATTCCCAATTATAATCCCGTTTGCTAATAATTCAATTTAACAACAATGATAATTGATTTAGACTTTTTACCTGCTCCGAGTCGTCCGTCGGCTACGAGATAAATTTTTGAATTTTTATTGGGGGTGTTCGTGTAATTTTTTTCCCTTTTCTTTTGTTTTTCCCTTTTTTTTTTTTTCTTCTTTCTTTTCTTTGTTTTTTTTTTCCTTCCCCGTTCCTCTGTTTCTGTTCGGGTTCCCTGCCGACCGACCGACCAACCACCCCCCTCACCGGCAGCAACCAACCACCTTACCCTCATCGTCGAATGCCACCGTCGAACAGCAGTGGAAACCCCCACGTACCCGCAACCGATGCTCTCTCTCTCACTAACTCCCCTTCACTGCCAGCCACCCTACGCCGGTCACAACCGCTTGCCACTGTTCGACGACGACCCTCATACGATCGTAGATGATTGAAGACTGGAGATCTTAACAGAAACCCACACCCAACCACCGCTGCACCAAACCGGAACAAAAAACCTGCTTCGGCACACTCCCGTCGGTACCGAAACAGTGCCGATCCAACCCACATGCACGGCAGCAAATCCACAGCTGATCACACTCCCTTCCCCATAGACGAAGATCAATACACACATGCAACACTGAAATAGAACGGATCACCCACGCAGACGACCTCGCAGGAACACCCGTCAGTGCCGAACCCTCTCTCTCTCTAAAATTCTGGATTTTCTCCTCTGGTAGTGTTTTTATCCCGATATTTCTTGCGTGTGTTCTTTTTATATGCATGAAGTGAGTGGTAAAGGTGGATCGTTGCCTGCCACGTCTCCTCATTTCCTCTCTCTCCGTCGCCGGCGATGTCACTGCACACTCCAACTCACGATATATGTATATATGTGTTTATAAAACAATTATTAAGTTAAAATGCACTTTCCTCCCCCAACTTCCTTTAAGATCCTATTTTGATAATTTCTAACTTTTACAAGTTCCTAAAATTATAATTTCACACTTACTATTTTCAATTTTTGATTTTTAATTATCCATTTGGATCTCAAATATAATTTCCACATTTTTCAAAATTTCAACTTTGACCCCTAAACTTTTAATTTTTATTTTTCATTAACAAAAATTTACCCCGAATTTCCCAATACTTTAAAATGCGATTATTAATGACGCATGTACTATAATTTGGGCTTTACATAGATCCTCCTGCCAGCATAAAAATATAGCATGATGTGGAGCGCCTGCTATCATGGCATCCAGTAAAATCGGAGTCAGAGAACCTGACGATCTCCAAACTGTCTGATCTCCGATAAGTGAGCATGTAGTCTTTTGTTCTCCTCAAATAATGCATCACGCGTTTGGTTGCCTTCCAATGTTGCATGCTTGGATCACTCAAGTATCTACCCAAAACTCCCACTATAAATGCTATGTCGGGACGAGTACAAACTTGAGCATACATTAGACTCCTTATTACCGACGCATAAGGAATCTTCTGCATCTCTTTTCTTTCAAGGTCATTATTGGGGCATTGATTGAGACTAAATTTTTCTCCTTTTGCTACGGGTGTATCTCCTGGTTTACTGTCTTTCATGCCGAATTTACTTAGAACCTTATCGATATATCCCTTTTGTGATAACTCAAGGATACCTCGAGACCGATCTCTTAGTATCTGGATACCTAATACAAAAGTAGCGTTACCAAGATCTTTCATTTCAAATTTCTTCGTAAGAAATTTCTTGGTTTCGTGAAATAAGCCTATATCACTACTTGCGAACAGAATATCATCGACATATAATATCAAGAAGATATATTTACTCCCACTGAACTTGTGATATACACAATCATCAACGACATTCACCTCAAAATCGTACAAAGTGATGACTTGATGAAACTTGTGATACCATTGACGGGAAGCCTGTTTGAGACCATAGATGGATTTCTTTAATTTACAGACCATAGACTTTGGATCTCCCGATACAAGATTTTCTGGTTGTACCATATAGATTGTCTCATCAATGTCTCCATTGAGAAATACAGTCTTAACATCCATCTGATGCAGCTCTAGATCAAAATGAGCCACTAATGCCATTATAGTTCTGAAAGAGTCTTTCAAAGATATTGGAGAGAAAGTCTATTTGTAGTTTATACCTTCCTTTTGAGTAAAGCCTTTGGCAACACGACGAGCCTTATACCTTTCTATGTTACCCTTTGAATCCCTCCTGGTTTTATATATCCATTTACAACCAATGGGCTTCGCACCTTCAGGTAACTTGACGAGATCCCAAACGTCATTGTCTTTCATAGACTTCAACTCATCCTTCATGGCATCGATCTCATTTTGAGAGTTAGAACTGTGCATGGCTTGACAGAATGAGATAGGGTCATCCTCTGTTAAACCATTTCTATCCTCATGTTCTTGGAGAAAGATGATATATTCATTCAAAATCGCATTTCTCCTCTCCCTAGTGGATCTTCTTAAAGGCACTTCTTGAGGTTGTTGAGTTTGTTCCATAGGTTGTCTTTGAGGAAGAATCTCATTGTTGTCTTGTTCTGGAACAATGTCAGGAATGGGAGCCTGAGCTTGAACACCGTTATCTAGAACTGGAACAGTGTCTTGAACAGTAGTAGGTATTGAGACATGATCACTGTCAATAACATGTTCCCCTTTGAAGAAAACTGTGTCTTGAACGGCGATAGGTACAGAGACCTGATTACTATCAATAACAGATTCTTCTTCAAATACAACATTCCTTATGTTTCATTTCCCTTCAAATTCAACACCCTCAAGGAATCTGGAATTTCCCGTTTCAAATAAGGATCTTGATGTGGGATCGTAAAACTTATAGCCCCGAGAGCGTTCAGCATAACCAACAAAATAGCAGCTAACTGTTCTTGAGTCCAGTTTTCTTTCATGTAGCCTATAAGGTCGTGCCTCAGCTGGACAACCCCAAATGTGCAAATGCCTAATGCCAGGCTTCTTGCCTGTCCAAAGCTCATAGGGGGTTTTCCAACTGCTTTATTGGGTACCCTGTTAAGGATGTATACCACGGTCTTTAAAGCTTCTCCCCAAAGTGACTTTGGTAAGGGAGAATGACTAATCATACTCCTTACCATATCCTTAAGAGTCCAATTTTGTCGCTCTGCAACACCGTTCATGCTGGGTTTGCCCGACATTGTGTATTGCAGAACAATTTCACACTCATTGAGGAAAATTGTGAAGGGTCCTGGACGTTGTTCTCCTGATCCGTCATTTCTCCCATAGTATTCACCACCACGGTCCAATCTGACAGCCTTAATTTTCTTTCCAAGATGAAGTTCAACTTCAGCTTTGAAAGATTTGAATGCGTCCAAAGATTCAGATTTCTCATGAATCAAATATAGATACCCATAACGAGAGTAATCGTCTATGAACAAAATAAAATATTGTTGCCCATTCCATGAAGCCTTAGGGAATGGACCACAGATATCCGTATGAATTAGTTCTAAGACATTTGTAGTTCTCTTGACACCTAACTTCCTTTCGTTTGTCTGTTTCCCTTTGATGCACTCAATACAGACTTGAAAGTTTGTTAAATCTAGGGATTCAAGAATTCCATCTGACACAAATCTCTAAATTCTCTGTTTAGAGATATGACCTAAGCACTTGTGCCATAAAATGGCGGAATTATAATTGAATTTTCGCTTTGTACCATATAAATTTGTTTGCAGTATTTCATTATAGGAACTTATGTCAAGTATATATAGATTATCAATCAAAGAACTGGAACCAATAAAATTTGAATCTTGATAGAGACTTAGATTATTATTTCCAAAAGAATAATTAAAACCTGATTTGTCCAAACTAGAAATAGAAATCAAATTCTGTCTAATAGATGGTGCAACAAATATCTCATACAAATCCAAACAAAATCCGATTTTCAACCGTAATCTAAAAGTTCCTATAGCTTCCACCTCAACTTTATTGCCATCGCCCATAAAGATTAATCTTTCAGCATCACTTGGCGGTCGGCTCCACCGGCAACTCTGAGTAGTCATACTTATGTGAGTAATAGCACTCGAATCTACCCATCAAGTATAAATAGGTACAGAAGCAAAATTAACTTCAGAACAAACGAAAGTTAGAAGCATACTATTCTTAGCACGCCAAGCGGCGTACTTGGAACACTCTTTTTTCATGTGTCCCATCTTCTTGCAGAAGAAGCAAGTAAAAATCTCATCCTGCTTCTTTTGTTTCTTCTGCTGAGAAGATCCTTCCACAATAACCTCAACTCTTTTCTTTTTCTTGCTTTGAGAGTTCAAATCCAAGTGAGCACTTTCAGTCTTCTCTCGCAGTTGTCTCTCTTCTTCTTGCACACAATGAGATATAAGCTCATTGAGGGACCATTTGTCCTTCTGAGTATTATAACTCACTTTGAATTGCCCAAAGTGTGCAGGAAGAGAGATCAAAACTAAATGCACGAGCAAGTTATCAGACAACTCTAACTTTAGTGCCTTTAGTTTCAATGCAAGATTAGACATCTCCATGATAAACTCCCCTATGTTCCCTTTACTTTTATATTTCATCGTGACGAGTTTACCCAGAAGGTTACTCGCCTCTGAATTTTCATTTTTTTGGCAAAAAATTGCTCAATTTCCCCAAGGAACTTCTTGACATTCTTGTTCTCAACAATAGAGCCCCGAAACACTTCTAGAATAGAGCGCTTCATAATCATCAAGCACATCCGATTGGACTAGTCCCACTTTTCTATTTTAATCTCATTGAGGTTTTCCGGAGTAGAAGTGGGTCGTTCCTCCCGTAGTGCTTGATCCAATTCCATACAACCAAGAACAATTTCTACGGTTTCTTTCCAGACCTTGAAGTTCGTTCCTTTCAGCATTGGGATATTGCTGATTTGGGTAGAAATATTCGGTGCAGTAGCAATAGAAACTGTATAGAGAACAAAATAAACAAGCACACATTTAGGCATGTCATATAATAATAAAACTATACATGACCAATTAAACCAAATTTGGGGACCCATCTCAAGAAACCTAGCACAACATTAATTCCTAGTATTTTGACAGAGAAATTAACTGTAATTGGTACTCTTAGTGCAGGAATCAAATGTTGATAATAGGTCTTGTCAAACAATAAGCCTTCCTTTGGGCCAACATATTGTTCACATAGAAACTTGATGATCATCACACATTTATTCCCACAGGTATGTTTATTATTTGGCCAAACAATAACCTTCCTTTGGGCCGATTATTGATCGCATATATAATAATCATACTAATCTTAAACAATGTTTATTATTTAGTTAAATGACAACCTTCCTTTGGGTCGGTTATGGTTCGCATAAATGACAAACATTAATGTTCATTATTCAGCCAAACAATAGTCTTCCTTTGGGCCGACTATTGCTCGCAAAAATAATAAACATTTATATCTCAATATCCCAAAATAAAATATATTTAAATCCTATTAAATTATTTCAAGATACAAGATTATAATAGTCGACCGTCCTTAAGGTCCGTTGATCGAATGCCATGCAACAAATTAAAGTTTCTGACGTTGGGCATTCAAATGGTCGACTAGTTCTTAAGATTGGAATGACCCAATCTGTCCTTAATCCATCGATCAACTGATCAGTCACCCAAAAATGGGATCCTGAATCCATCGGTCAACTTATTCGTCATCCAAAAAAAATCCTGAATCCATCAGTCGACTGATTGGTCAATTTTGACCACGATTCAATCCAATTTAGAAACAAACTTAATACATGATAGTTATATACCTTGTTTTTAGCTTTCCACATAATTTTGTATCACCTCAATCGGAGTTCGTATGGAAAAGTTATGCCCAAAATACGAACGCTAGTCAAAACTATCAGAAAGCAGTAACTTCAAGCCCGATTTTGACCTAAATTCAATTCTATTCTAGAAAAACTCAAAACATAAAGGTTGTAGATCTATTTTTGATATTTTAACAGAATTTTGAATCACTTCAATCGGAGTTCATATGAAAGAGTTATGGCTGAAATACGAACACTTATCAAATAGTCCGAACTGTCTCTGAATCCATCGGTCGACTGATCAGTTGACCGACATATTCAGATCTAGTTCGTCTCTTTCATCTTTGCGGCGGAAAACCCTAAAACATCCAAAATTTAGGATTTTTCCTTCCTTAGATCCATAGTATTTAAAAGAAATCACATAGATAATGCAAAACACACAATAAATCTTAATGTTTTCTCCTATTATTTTTACAAACATGCCAACAATAATGGAGAAAAAACAAACCCTAAGGATTCTACGAACTTGAAAAAAAAAAAAAAAAAAAAACTCAAGAACCCTAATGATTTAACATGAAGTAGACTCTGATATCACTTGTTGGGATTTTATCCCATTAGATCTAAATCTAAAACACATAACAACATCATGTTAAATCACCAAGAGTTCAACGTACACGTAAACTATGTACTTAGATCCATTACAATCAACTGACTTCTGATGCGGAATCCTGTGACAGTCGATCACGAGATAAACACGGATCGAACAGGTACATGGCCTTCCTCAACCAAAACTCTGGAGTTCTTCACAGGGATTTCGATTCTCTTCCAAATGTGGAGAAGAGAGTCGTCAAGTTATTTTGGTGTGTTGGGGACCATAACCCTAGCATATTCTTCTTTATATAGGGTGTGATTAGGGTTGTCATAATCCCCTAATCACCCCAACAGTTTTCGGTATCTACACATTTAACCCACATTCTTTTGAGTAGTCTACGGGTTTACACAAATTAATTAGATCACTTAATTTAGCCCATTAAATTTAAATAGCAAACATAATTGTATTAATAATATGTTGCCCAAAATTAGATTAGGAAATAAAAATTTCCTAACAAATCAATCTAGATTAGTGTCTAATCACTTTATTAATTTTCTCGGGATTTTCCAAACTCGAAGGGCATGTTTGATAAAAAAAAATTAAATGTTTAAAATTGATTATATTAAGTACTTAATTAATTAAGTTTGTTTGATAAATGTAATTAGTATCACTTAATTAATTAAGTTAACTTAAAAATTAAGTCAAAATGTGAGTAAAAAATTAAGCCAAAGTCCCTTCATTTATTTCATTTTACTTAATGCACTCCATTATTTTCCAATTAAAAAAATATATATATTTTGACTATTTTACCCCTGATTCCCTATGAGGGTTTAATTAGAGTTAGGATTAATGAGAATTGAATTAATTTTGAATTATTTTATGGTTTTAATTTTATTTTATTTAAATTATTGTTATAATTTAATTTAAGCAATCAAATTACATAAAAAAAAATACATAATATTTACATATTTTTGGGTTAATTTCTACTTTTAATTTTAATATAATTTTTTTAAAAAAAATGGCACCCTAATTTTATTGTTTTGTTCTGAATTTTTTTTTTTTTTTACATTATCTTGATTCAAAAGTAGTTATGTAAATTAAATAATTTTCAGCATACAAATTTTGTACTTATCAAACAAATAAAAAAAAATCAGCCCTTAAATTTTCACCACAATTTTATCAAACAACTTTCTTAAATTTTCAACACTTAAAATTTCAGCACTTAGGGCTTGTTTGATAACAACTTAATTTTTAAGTGCTGAAAATTAAGTACTAAAATTTTAAGTGCTGAAAATTTAAGAAGGTTGTTTGATCAAATTGTGCTAAAAATTTAAGTGCTGAATTTTTTTTATTTGTTTGATAAGTACAAAATTTGTATTTTAAAAATTATTTAATTTATATAACTACCTTTGAATCAAGATAATGTGAAAAAAAAAAAAAAAAAAAAAAATTGAAAACAAAACAATAAAATCAGGGTGCCATTTTTTTTTTAAAAAAATTATATTAAAATTAAAAGTAGAAATTAACTCAAAAATATGTAAATATTATGTATTTTTTTTTATGTAATTTGATTGCTTAAATTAAATTATAATAATAATTTAAATATAAAATAAAATTAAAACCATAAAATAATCCAAAATTAATTCAATTCTCATTAATCCTAACTTTAATTAAACCCTCATAGAGGTAAAATGGTCAAAACATAATTTTTTTTAAGTGGGAAATAATAGAGTGTATTAAGCAAAATGAAATACGTGAAGTGGCTTTGACTTAATTTTTTACTCACATTTTCACTTAATTTTTAAGTTAACTTAATTAATTAAATGATACTAATTATATTTATCAAACAAACTTAACACTTAATTTTTTTTATCAAATATGTCCTTAATTTTCAGCACTTAAAAATTAAGTCATCATTAAGTCATCAAACCCGAAGTCGCTCACCTATAAATATAAATAGGAGGCCGCATTGACGATTTCAGGAGGTATGTTTTAACTCTCCAACAACTCTTTTTATCTTGTTGCCAACTCGCTTTATTTATTTTTATACACAGAAATTTCATTGGGGGTCACCCAAGCCTAGTGTGTACAAGTAATCTTAGTATATAAAGTGGTCCAGAACTCTCCCCAGATTTTCTTACTCTCTGATCATTAGACCAATCTCCTTTTAAATATATATCGGTGAGCGAGTTTTGTACATCAACATCAAGTATCGTTTTTAATTATAAGTTTTGGTTTTATGTGCACATAAGTGAGTTGTTGTTCGGTCTATATTCAATATTTTTCTAAAATTAAGAATCGAAATCGAAAAAAAAAATAAAAAAAATCTATTTATTTCATTTATTAAACAAATTTCAGAAGTTAGAACATAAATGATTTTTTTTCTTGCTTATATTTCATTTTTTTTTCAAAACAGATGTGACTTAAGTGGTAAAGTCCGTTTGAATTACAACAGATGAGAGATCTCTGTAAAGTTAGGAGTTCGAATTTGTAAAAAAAAAAATCTATTGGAAGAGGGTAGTCATGCATCCGAACGATATTAATCTTATACCTTTGTGAGTGTGGGAGTGTTATCACCAAAAAACAAAAAAAATGAAAAATACAAGTGAATCCATATTGGTATGGTCTACTTTTGTGAAAATTTAGAGAGACGGCCCGCCAATTCAAGAAAAGAGAAGGTAAGCTAATTAAGGTGGCTGGGTGTTGGACAAAAGCTCAAATTGGCGTTTGTTTTACTAATTTTGTTATCATATTTTTATTTTTAATTTTTTTAAAATTTTAGAACTGTTTTGTTCTATTCTCATATATATATATATATATATATATTCCAAATTTCTTAAAGAAACACAAAATGAAAAGAAAAAAAAAAAAAATATTTGACGGTCTCACATGTTCTTAACTCTATGCGGATCTAACTACTTAAAATGTTTTCCACCAAATGAAAGTTCAATTTGCTACATGATTGGACAGTGATATTTATTTTTTAAGTGATTATTTAATTTTGTTATCAAACGAATTTAATTTGATAAATACTTAATATATTCAATTTTAAAGTATTTAATTGCGTTATCAAACGGGATCTTAATCAATACAAACTTGAAACCAAAAAAAAAAAAAAAAAAAAAAAAAAAAAAAAAATAATAAAAAAAAATGAGAGAGAAATTAAAAAACATTAGAACTTCAATTTGACGTTCAAATCTGAAAATGAGATTTTTGTACACGTAAACTCAAGTTAAGATATAAAGTTTAGGAAAGTTGAAAAAAAAAAATACGAGCTTATTTTGTAATTTAATAGTCTTTTAATATTTTTATACAAATATTTACTAAATGTTTAATGTGTGCTTCTCATTTTCAACAGATTTTTTTTTGATAAATTTATCAAACAATTCAGAATTGCTTTTGAACAACGTCTTTCAAACAGATCATTTTCAATAGTTTTTTTTTTTTGAAAAAGTAGCCAAACTAAGGACATATTTGATAATCACTTAAAATTTGAAAATTTTAAGTGCTGAAATTATAAGTAATTTATTAAGTGTTTAGTATTTAATTTTTTAATACTTTTAATTTAAAAAATTTATTTTTGTATAAATTTTTATTCTAATATAATTTTTACAATTTTATTTTTTAAAATATTCTCTCTACAACTTTCTCTCGATTTTTTTTAATTTAATATTTCTTTTATTTATAATTTTTCGTATATAATTTTTTTTTTCTTTGTGTGATATTTTAAAATATTTGTATAAAATGTTGGTTGTGAGAATTAAATATTTTATGATATTAAATGATAAATGTAATCACTTCTCTTTTTTTTTTGTCTTTTTTTTTTTTTTTTTTTTATATGTTTTTTAACAATTTCGATGTAATGTTGTTAAGGGTTGTGGAAAGAGAGGAAAAAACAAGTGACTCTATATTGGTATGGTTGACTTTTCTGAAAATTTAGAGAGACGGCCCGCCAATTCAAGAAAAGAGAAGGTAAGCTAATTAAGGTGGCTGGGTGTTCGACAAAATCTCAAATTGGCGTTTGTTTTAGTGATTTTGTTCTCATATTTTTATTTTTAATTTTTACAAAATTTTAGAACCGTTTTGCTCTATTCTCATAAATTTTACTATATATATATATATATATATATATATATATATTCCAAATTTCTTAAAAAACACAAAATGAATGAAAAGGAAAAAATGCAAGTTTTTTTTTAAAATGATTTTAAAACCGAACCATTTAATTTTAATTAAAATCAAAACTATGAAACCGTTTGAGATTTTTAAATTTTATAAAAAACCAAAACCAAAATTAAAATCAAAACCGAAACCGCAGAACATTATTTTTTATGAACAAAAACATAACTAAAATATAAAACATAAATTCCAAAAATAAAAAGCAAACCACAAAACTATTAATTATTACAATAAACGTTCCTAACGATAAATAAAATACAACAATAAAATCATAAATAATAGTTATAGTAAAGTGATGAGAAAGGAGCAAGAGAAGAAGCAAGAACCAGGAGTAAGAGCACTTGGTCGGCCAAGTAAACAAATGAATTACAACCCTAGCAGCCAGACTATAATATATGTGTGTGTGTGTGTGTGTGTTACATGGTTGCACAGTTCGGTTCGCGGTTCAATTATGCTGTTACTATCCCAAAAACAAAAACAAAACCGTGTCGGTTTCAAAATTTAAAACCAAAACTACGACCAAAACCATCTAATCGGTTTCAAAACCGAACATCTCGATTCGGTTTCGTGTGGTTACTCATCGGTTTGGTTTTAATTGTCATCCCTAAAGTGGATTGAACTATTAAAATGTTTTCAAACAAAATGAAAGTTCAATTTGCTATATGATTTGACAATGATATTTATTTTTAAGTGATTGTTTAGTTTTATTATTAAACGCACTTTATTTGATAAATACTTAATGCATTCAGTTTTAAGTAGTTAATTGCGTTATCAAATAGAGCCTTAATCAATACAAATCTAAAACCGGGAAAAAAATAAAAAATAAAACACCTCGATTTGAAGTTCAGATCCAAAATTTGTGTACACTTAAACTCAAGTTAAGATATAAAGTTTAGGAAATTTGAAAGAAAAAAAAAAAAAAAAAGCTTACTCTGTAATTTAATTGTCTTTTAATGTTTTTACACAAATATTTACCAAATGTTCAATGCATGCTTCTCATTTTCAAGATATTTTTTTTTATAAATTTTTCCAAAATTGAACTATTTTAAGTAGATCATTTTCAATTTTTTTTATTTTTTATTTTTTGAAAAGTAGTCAAACTAAGGCCATGATTGATAACCACTTAAATTTTAAATGTTGAAATTTTTAAGTGCTGAATTTTAAATGGTGAAATTATAAGTGTTGAATTTATTGAGTGTTTAGTATTCAATTTTTTAATACTTTTAACTTCAAAAGGTTATTTTTTACATATTTTTATTTCTAAAATAATTTTTACAATTTTAGTTTTTTTAATTATTATCTCTCTACAAGTTTCTTTCTCTATTTTTTCTCAATTTAATATTTTCTCTATTTATAATTTTTGTATATAATTTTTTTTTTATTTTGTGATATTTTAGTGTATATGTGTAAAATGTTGATTGTAATGATTAGATATTTTATGATATTAAGTGATAAATGTTAAAAAATTAAGTGAATCACACCATTTAAAATTTTAAACAAATATTTAAATGGTGTTTATTTTTTAAGTAATTAATTAATTTTATTATCAAACGCACTTAATTTAATAAATATTTAGTATATTCAATTTTAAGTAATAGCGTTATCTAACGGAAACAAGGGCCTAAGCTTGAGTGAATGGTTATTTTTACAAATAACTAATGGGTTATATATAGGGATGCCACAAAAAACCGAACCGATGAATAACCGCGAGAAATCGAACCGAATGGTTCTATTTCAAAACTAACTAAATGGTTTCATCACAGTTTTGGTTTTGAAATAGCAACCAAAACGGTTTTGGTTTTAGTTTTTGGATAGAAACTGCGAAATCGAACTGCAAAACCAAACAACAAAACTGAACAGCAAAATTGCGAAACCGATATTTTAGATATATTTTTATGATATATATACCCTTATTTTTTTATATATATATTTATAGTTTTTTTTTCTTTTCTTTACACTTTCGTCCCTCTTATATATATATATATATATATATATATGTGTGTGTGTGTGTGTAAAAGGACTTAGGGTTTCATTTCTGATTAGTGATTTTACAGTCATTCTTCCATTCCTTTAATTATAGTTACTGGTTAGAAATTTTAATTATGGTTACTCGTTAAAACTTTAATTATGGTTTTGTTTTTTAGAATTTATATTTTATATTTTAGTTGTGTTTTTGTTTATATATAAAAAACAAGGGTCTACAGTTTAGCGATTTTAGTTTTGTTTTGAGTTTTTATAAAATTGAAAAACCATTAATGGTTTTATGATTTCGCGGTTTCGGTTTTGATTTTGGTTTTGTATAAATTTAAATTTGGTCTTAAAGCTGTTTAAAAAAAAACCGACAATTTTGGTTTGATATATTTATAATGGTTTTGATTTTGATTTTATATAAAATTAGACTAAAACCGAACTAGGTGCATCCCTAGTTTTACTTGTCTTGACAAGTAAGTTGTGAAAATTAGATTTTACTAATTTGTGCCATTGGTCTATTTCACTATAAATTTTCAAATAATTAAATGAGTTAAAAATAAACTAGTATAATTAATTGGGAGATCAAAATTTTGTTTACAAGAATATTATTGTATTGTAATTTTATTTTATTTTTAAAATTACATCAAAATTAACCAAACAATTAGATAACCTAATCATCAATATAATCAAAGTAGTAACGTTTGGAAGCACGAAATTAAAACTTTGATATTAAAATAAAAAAGAGATGTATGATTTTAGAGTTCATTTTTAATTTCAATCTCAAAATCCCAATTCCCTGCGGCTACCTAAGTATTTCAATTCTCTACTACATATTACATTGAAAAAGAAAATAAATTAAAAATAGGAATAATTTGTCAATAGTCTTAATTAAACTGTATAATATATAATTTATCCTATTTTAATTTTAAATTGAGTATAAGTTACTTAATTATGTTTTACCTTATGTATTCCTCTCTTTATCAACATTCTCTTATCTACAATCGATACTTCTAATTAAGGTTTTGCATTATCAGTCTCCAGCGCCACCTTCCGTCAATGTCCATTGTCTCACCTTTGGTCTGTGGTTGCTAAAATCCAATCAATGGCCACCAAAAAAATTTTAGTCACGTGTAACTATTTTTTTTTAGTGTATTTTTAGTATAATTTTTTAGTTACATTTTTAAGTGTATTTTTATTACATTTTAGTTATATTTTTTAGTATATTTTTCAATTATATTCATGTAATTTTTCATCGATCGAGAACTGAAAAATTAGTTAAATGTAACTCAAAAGTCTATTGAAAAGTTAGTTGAACATAACTTAAAAAAATTTAACAACTGACGACTATCAGTAACCAGAATCTGGTGTATGACGTCCGATGTTCAGAGTTCGATGGCCGGCGATGATGAGACGTAAGTTGGTAACATAATGCTAGTTAGAACATTTGTTTTTTTCAAAAGCTCTAATAAATAGGATTAAAATTTAAATATTTATTTAATTAATGTATTTTTTTTATTAATATTATATCTTATATCTAATACTAAAAGCCAAAGCCACAATTGTGAATGGACAACATCACTTTGTTCCCTTTTTATGCATTCTGGTGAATTCATTAGATCAAAAAGAAAATCAATAGCTAAGATTTATTATTTCCATCACAATAAATAGTCAAGAATAATTTATTTCATCAATGAATAAGATTAATTTATTCCACTGCAATAAATAGCCAAGATTAGAGATCCATGTACACTCACTCCTTCCCAAAGCTAATCCCTCCTCTTTCCTCAATTTGTCTTAACAAATCAAGTTTTTTGGTAACTTCTTATATTTTTTATTTTATTTTTGTTTTTTTATATATCAAATAACAAGTGACACCACTCAAATTTTTCTCTTTTTTATTTTAGTTATATTTTTGTAATTAATACACAAATA
Organism: Eucommia ulmoides; assembly: GCA_016647705.1. Taxonomy (NCBI): domain Eukaryota; kingdom Viridiplantae; phylum Streptophyta; class Magnoliopsida; order Garryales; family Eucommiaceae; genus Eucommia; species Eucommia ulmoides. The sequence goes on along the minus strand of CM028338.1, from coordinate 17,020,388 downwards.
TATGATTAATTTTCTATTGCACATTTGAAATTACTTTGAAAAAATAATTGTGATTTGAAAAAAAGGGTTCTACCCAAAAATAAAGTAGATAATATATATTAATTAAATTAGAATTTGTTGATTTGTAAAAAATTATAAAATTATATTTGTTATTTTTGATATATTAATAAAAATTAATTTATAAAGATATTATTTTAGTTTTATGATTATTTTAATAGTATATTTATTTTAAATATTTATAAAAACGTTATTCCACAGTAAAAATTATACATTATTGAAAATCAAATAATACATATGTGTTTTAAGGTTTGAAATGTACTATAATTTTGTTTTTGTTAAAGCAATGCGCAAACCCAAAACTACTTACTTTAATATTGTTATTTTTAAAGAGAAGAAGGAACGGTCGACGAAAGTGAAATAGGCGTGTGAATTACGCGCTTTGGGGGGGAACTTACGCAGAACCATTTTGACAACTGCAAAAGAAACCGTAGACCGGGCCTTCGACGCGCATTATTAAAATAATTTTTTCTTTATTTTTATAAATAAATAAACAACGTAATCCAACTTTTGAAACTTCCGTTATCGGCTGTTTGTCTCGCGGACTCTCTTTCTCGCATTCGCATATAAACAAACCTCTCTCAATCTCTGCCTCCCCATTCTCTTCCGAATCCATTATCTAAAATCCATATATATATATATATATATGGTATAGATATAAACATCCCACCGATATTTATACAAAGTTTAACCGCTGCTGTCTTGGTTGTTGGTGAAAGTGGAGAAAGGTACGAGAGAGAACGAAAAACAACGAAAATGTCGGGTGCTTACGGCGCTGGTTTGACGGTCATCGCCGTGGCCTTGGCGGCCGTGGTTTTGCCGGCTGCGGTGGTGCTCTGCGGCGGATTCGCTGACGGTATGACCCTCACCCTGGAAAGGGCTTTCCCGACGAGTCATGGAGTCCAGATGAGTCAACTCAGAGCTCGTGACCGGGTGAGGCACGGTCGAATCTTGCAGTCCTCCATGGGCGTCGTTGATTTCCCCGTTGAAGGCACCTACGATCCTTTCCTTGTTGGGTAATTTTATCAATTCCCTCTTCCCTTCTTCGTTAAACGGATTAGCATGTTTTGCGTTTGAGTAATTGGATCTTAATTCTCAAGAAAATATTAGCTATTAATTCTTGAATTTGGGGGTTTAGATTTGATTTTGGGAAATGGTTTTTGAAATGTCATTACCAATTCAGGAGTTCTTTCATTTCTGCTTCAAATTTGTTTATTCTTTACTTTTCTTTTTCTTTTTTTCTTGGTTAAAAAATGTCTTATTATGAACTTTTCTTTCATTGTATTATCTGTCAATTGATGGATTGATTCATGTACTGTTCTGTGCTGATGGGGTTCTGTATAATTTTTATCGTCTTTCTAATTGAAGCAAATGGGTTTTTTGGGTTAGGCTTTATTTTACAAGAGTTCAATTGGGTTCTCCTCCAAGAGAATTCTATGTACAGATTGATACCGGAAGTGATGTCTTGTGGGTCAGTTGTAGTTCCTGCAATGGTTGCCCCACCTCCAGCGGCCTCCAAGTAAATCCACCATTCCTTCGCCTAAAAAAACACCAATTTTCCCTTTCCTTTTTTATTTTTCTTTTCCCCTTCCAAAAATCATTAAAAATTATCAATTTGCTTGTTATTACAGATCCAGCTAGAGTTCTTTGATCCATCGAGCTCATCAACAGCTCAACCGATATCATGTTCAGACCAAAGATGTTCATTGGGAGCTGAATCATCTGACTCTGGCTGCAGCACTCAGAATAACCAATGCAGCTACAGATTCCAGTATGGAGATGGGAGTGGGACTTCTGGTTACTATGTATCTGATGTTATGCATTTTGATGCAATTGTTGGAAATGCTTTGACTACCAATTCTTCAGCTCCTGTTGTCTTTGGGTGAGCTTCCAAATCATTTTTTTTTTTTTTTGCTTCTTCAATTTAGTATTTGGTTAAAACCTTGTTGATGGCAAAAACAGATGTAGCACGGCACAAACTGGGGACTTGACTAAGTCGGATAGAGCGGTGGATGGAATATTTGGGTTCGGACAGCAAGGCTTGTCTGTAATTTCTCAGCTTTCTTCACAGAGGGTTACTCCCAATGCGTTCTCTCACTGTCTGAAGGGAGGTAACGGCGGTGGTGGCATATTGGTTCTTGGTCAGATTGTGGAGCCAAATATAGTTTATACTCCACTTGTTCCGTCACAGTATGTTTTCTTTTCCCTTTCATAGTGTACTGATTACTCTCTTACTTGTTAGGTTATCGATAATCGAACATCAATGAGTTCATACTTTTTCCAATTGGAATATCAGAATATAATTGCATGGCTGTTCCTTTAGGTAGTATTTTAGTCAATTGTGAACTCTCGAAACGCATGTTATGGTTCGAAACCATAGCATCTCATGGCGTTTGTTTAATATTTTGGTTTTTGTTCCCAGCAAATTTGGAATAGAAATTTGGGAACAAAAAAAATATGTCTTGCTTTGTCTGATAATTTTTTTCCTAGAAAATTTGGAACAGAAAATGTCTGTTGACATTTTTAATTGTTGCATATGCTATTTAGAAAATTTGATTTTTCTGACTTCACTGGAAAGACAAAATTGAGCCGTTTTGTTTCATTTTCATTGGTTTTTTTTTTTTCCCATTTTGATCACATTTGAAATAGTGATGCGAGTTTGAAACATGTTTTCAGGCCGCATTATAACTTGAATCTGCAGAGCATTTCGGTGAATGGTGAAATGCTTCAGATTGATTCTTCAGTATTTGAAACGTCAAACAACAGAGGAACCATTGTAGATTCTGGCACAACTTTGGCCTATCTCGCAGAAGAAGCTTATGATCCTTTTGTCAGTGCTGTAAGTTCACATGGGACACTTTTCCCTAAAGCGCATCACTTCTAATTTTAATTTTATTTTAAATTACTAAAGAAATTTTTTCGCATTTGGAAACAATGGTTTTTTTTTGTTTTTACCTTTTTGAACACTATGATGAGTAGTTAGAAGAGACATCGGTTGTGTTTTACTCTGGGAAAATTTTCACATCTCGTGGCATTTGTTTAATATTTTGTTTTCTGTTCCCAGAAAATTTGGAACAGAAATCTGGGAACAAAAAAAATATGTTCTTCTCTGCCTGTTAAATTTGTTTAAAAAATATGGAAATAGAAAAAAAAAATTCCATGATTTTTGGGAACAAAAAGAAAAGAACAGAAGCTTAATGAAACACTAGTTTCTCTGTTTGTTTGAGTAGGGAAGTTTTGGTGCCGTTTGTTTCATGTTTTTCATATCCGTTAAGTAAAGTTGGAACAAAAACAAAAAAAAAACAAAAAAATGTTTTTGTTTTTATGAACAAATTTCTGTGATCAGCATTTATATTTTTCTGCTTTTGTTCTGAGAAACAGAAACACTAATAACCAAACTCCACTCCACCTTTGTGTTTTCAGATTACACAGACTGTTGCACAATCTGTACGGCCTCTGCTTTCCAAGGGAACCCAATGTTATCTAATCACTTCCAGGTTCTCTTTAAAGACGATATCCTAGTTTGCCTCATGCTTCCGTTTCTTTGTGTTTCCAAACCTGAATTGTATGTCGAACATTTGCCAGTATATCCGAGATATTTCCAACGGTCAGTTTGAACTTTGCTGGCGGTGCATCAATGATTTTAAGACCCGAGGATTACCTTTTGCAGCAGAATTCAGTCGTAAGTTGAAATATAACATGAAATTCTCGTTTATCTGTATAGTGAAATTCTCGTTTGGGTAGCTGGAGTATTGAAATATGTTTGTTACAGGGTGGTGCTGCAGTTTGGTGCATCGGCTTTCAGAAAATTCAGGGTCAAGGGATAACCATTTTAGGAGGTAATTAGCAAAGCATTTTAATTAAGCACTTTCTTGTGCCCATTCATTAATTAAGCATTTTGTTTCTTGATGTTTGCAGACCTTGTTCTAAAAGACAAAATTATTGTGTATGATCTGGCTGCCCAGCGGATTGGTTGGGCTAATTATGACTGTAAGTTTCATGATCCCACGCTACTTTCGGTATTAAATTGAAATGTTTTTATTTTGAGGATAAGTAATTGTAGCGTGATTTTGGGTCTCTCTTAACCCAAAAGCTAGCTCATGAGGTGATATTTTCCTCTCAACTAGAACTTGCCCAAAAGTACTTCGACATTCAATATGGGATAAACCTAACAATCTCTCCTACACATCGGGCCTTTAGTCGGCTAACCTTCGACCAGTCTCTCCCTTTGTTGTTATTAGGTTAGAGTTGTAATCTGGACTGATACCAGCATAAGGTGATTTTGTGCATCTCTCAATCTCAAAAGTTTGCTCATGAGATGAGGCTTTCCCTCATATTTAGAACTTGACTACCAACTCCTTCCACATCTTTAAGATAAATCCAACAGTAATTAATTTAATTTGCCTTGGGGGAATTTTTTTATTTAAGCCCCACTTTGAAGTATTCAATTAACACTAACACCATGAGTCCAAGCCTATTAAACAAAAACATATTTTTTTTTTATTTTTTTCACTGAACTTGGACTTTTGTGAAGCATGATTTTAAAAGTAATTTTAATTCTAATTTTTTTTATTTTAAGAAATTGATGGGCTAATACCTCTCTATCTAAATTTTGTCTAAGTTTTTAAAAATTTCTTTGATTAAGAGATCGTTTATATGAATGACACCAAGTTACCATCTCTACCTAAGCAAACACATTTTTTTATTTTTAAGAAAAAATACTATTCTATGAACTTTTTCTTTTATATATAAAAAAGTATTTAAAAACCCATTAATAGATGGTGCCTTTATTTATTTTGCTTGTCTTTTAGGTTCATTATCCGTGAATGTTTCGGCAACCTCAAGTAGCGGCACAAGTGAATTCGTGAATGCCGGACAGATAGACGACAACAGCTCGAAACGGAACGATCTACACAAGCTTCTAATACCGATCAGCATCCTCGTTTTCTTGCTTCAAATGTCGGTATCCTCCACTTTCCCTTTCTTGTAGCAGCTTTCGGCACGAATTTCAATTCTTTGCGTGATTGTGTACAGTGCCCAGTTCGATATTTATTTATAGTGATCGTCGGGGCAAGGGATTTTATTTTTAATTGGATTTCATCTCTTTTAGCTTTAGCGTTTGTGTCGGTTTCATTTGGGGCCAATTCTCTTACATTTTTACACCGTTGTCTTTGGTTGTACATTACATTACGTCCATACAGGGATTTAAATGTACGTTGATATGGTACGAGATCAGTCATGTTAGAAATTGTGATTCATAAAATTAGAAATTCTTCTTTAATTTATTTTTTTAATTAAATTGTGTTTTATGTTTTATTGTTCTGTTGCATTTTGTTTGGTTTTCAACTTATTGTAAAACTTTGTACTTTGAGCAACTCCAATGAGTTGTCATTTTTTGGTGTGCCATTTGTTAATATGGCACACCAAAACTACTACAATACATTATTTAGATGGGAATTCCAAGGTTTGTGGTAAAATGGTGTGTCATTTTTTATTTTTGTATTAAAATTAAAATTAACCAAATAAAATTAATCAAATTCAATTCAAATAAAACTAATCAAATCTAACCCAAATAAAATAAAATTAACCAATTAATATAACCCAACCCAAATAAAATAAAATTAATAAATTAAACTCCTCCAAACCTAATTAAACACGAATAAACAAAACCTATTTAAATTCAATTAAATGTAATTAAATTAAAATTAATATAAATCTAACTAAATAAGTTGAGTAAAAAAAAAATTAAATTAATATAAATCTAACTAAATAAATCTTACTCAACCAATATAAATCTAACTAAATAAATCTTACTCAACCTTAATTAAACAAACCCGACATTAACTCAACTATATTTAAATTCAAATTAACTAATTAACCCACCCAATAATGTAATATTTTGACTCTTGCTGCACATGAGTCATATTTGACACATGTAAGGCATGCATGCCAAAATAATACACATGATAACACATTTCTTGAAATGTTTTTTTCTTTCAAAAGAACTCTAAAAAAAAATAAAAAAAATGACACGCGATATAGCAAACTCCTTGAAGTTGCTCTTACAAGCGGTTGAAAAAGAAACAGAGTTATATTTCAATTTTTAGCGCCCACGGTTCTTGGATAGATGCAAGAAATAGAGCTATTACATTTCGATAATGATTAGTTGTGATTAATGTTTGTTTCCGCAATTCGAAAGTCATGGAAAGGAGGACAAACATGACACTCCAAAAGATGGAAAAAGACCACCCCTAAAATGTGGATGCCCCGTGCTCGTTTGCCTATTATTTTCATTTTACATCATCTACTCTAAAACTCTATTTTCCTATCAGTTGACATTTATGGCCAATCACCAAGAACTCTAGCCTAATGTTGCATTGAATTTTGAACCTGTCAAACATCCATGCATTGAATTTTGAACCTGTCAAACATCCATGTAATAAAATATTTCACATCACATTTACACTTAAATATTTTATCTCCATATTTTCAAAAATTATTTGAAGAATTCTTCAGAACTTTTATTTTTCACTCAAACCACCCTAACTACTTTCTATAGACAAGTATTTAAGTCCTCGATTTGTCTCTTATTTATTTTTTAATCCTCTCATTTCAAAATGAATCAAATTATATCCCTTTATTTTTAAATTTTTTATTTTTATTTTATATGATCTATGTAATAAAATAGAAAATAATGTACCTTCAAAAGGTATTTTTTAAAAACATTATTAACCATTAGATTTAAAAATAAATAATTTTGTAAGAGATTTTTTGGAAAAAAAAAAAAAAAAAACAGTTGACTATGTTCTTCTCCGTCTCTCTATCTTCAACGGACAAATATCCAAATACTCTACTTTTTGCTTATTTGATTTTCAAGCCCATTTTGTTAATTTTTTTTTAATCTAAAACAACCCAAATTTCATCACTCATATTTTTTTTATATTTCTTAATTTTTTTTATTTTTTTATTTTTTGTGATTTATGTAATAAAATTAAAAATTGTAATATTTTTAAGTTACATTATTACCCATTAGATTTTAAAATAAATAACAAAACTCAAGACTAAATTTGAGAAAAAATTAAATTTCCACCAAAACAAAAATAAGATGGGTTACTCCTCTATCTCTCTATCTTTATTGTACCAGTATTAAAACCCTTCACCTCTCTCTTATTTATTTTTTAAGTTTCTTTCTCATTTGTCTCTTTTTTATATTATTAAAATAAAAATAAAAATATTATTGAACAAATTATTGTATTATCCTTGAAATAAGTGACTTCTACTTTATTTTATTTTATTTTCTTTTCTCTATTTTTCAATATTTAATTTAATATTAACTAATTATTTAACTTTTCAGTTAATATCAGCTCAATGTTAAATTCATATGAATCAAGTACTAAAAAGTAAGTTGAAAAGGACTAAAAAATAAATTTCTCTAAAATATATATATAAAAAAAAAAATAGATAGAAGACTTCATAATAGGATCACCAATATTAGTTTAATTTATGATTGGCATTTATATTTATTTTTTGAATATTTATTGGCATGTGGTAGTGAATATTTATTATTTCTCTTCTAATGAATACAAAACAAATTATACACAGTGATTAATTTTATTTGTAACAAGTAGCAAAACAATTCATTACACATACGTAATAATAGACTATGAAAGGCTATAGATTCAAAGTATATTCTCAAAAAATATTTTTCTACACAATACTATGTTGACTGTTAAAGTCAACCTTTTTTTCAACGTCTAAATATAAAAATTATTTTTAATTTTTTAATTGAGCTTATTTTTTTAGTTCATGCCTTAAGGCAAGAGTTGTAAGTGACTCCATATAATATGCATGACGGTAAAGACCACACCAAAAAAAAATTAAGATAAATTGCTGAAATTTATTAGAGAAGATATTAAGTAAATACACCATTTAAATAAAAAGATACTTCCATCTCTTTTGGAGTAATTTTAATATTTATATTCATGACTTCAATTTGTGAGATTCACGCTATTTATAATATTAATTAAATACAATTTGTGAGATTCACGCAATTTATAATATTAATTAAATAATCTTTATCTATATAAGAACATCTCCCATAGTTTTTCTATACTAGATTTGTTTAGTTAAAACAGAGATGCTAATTAAGAACATCTCCTATAGTTTTTTTGTAATATATTTTTTAGTTAAAACAGAGTGATGCTAGTTTTTCTATGCTAATTAAAACTTAAGCTCCAAGATCTTCTCCACATCTCAAATATAGAAGAGGATCGGGTCTCAATCCAAAAAAAGATGAAGGTCCACCTCAGTTTAACAAATCCTATAGAAGAATTCAGTAATTAGGAATGGAGTAGGGTTAGTAACAAACGGGATGAAATTCGGCGAAAGGATGAATTGCTCGGTGCAATAAAGCCTCCGTTCATCGGAACAATAATGAAGGAGTCCTTCCTGAGGAAGTTCGATCCTGCTAACTTGGAGAAGTATGATGGGGAGACAGGTCTAACGAATCACCTCAGACACTTTAGGCATATGATGACACTATACGAAGCAGGAGACTCGATATTGTACCGTGCATTTGCTATGACGTTGAAGAACTTGGGTCTGGAGTGGTTCTACTCGCTCCCCCCAAGGTTAATCGGTTCATTTTTAACTAGGAAAGTAGTTCATCAATCGATTCATTACTTGTTAGAGGCTGAAGAGAGGAGCGGAATACCTGCTTATGTTGAAGTAGGACAAAAGAGTAACTTCGACAATATGTGACTAGATTCAATGAGGAGTTGACCTCCATCGAAGGCTACGAAACCAACCTGGTCGTAAACACTTTTTGTACCGGGCTACGACCAGGATATTTCTAAGATTCTACCACAAGTGTCAACTAGAGGAGATAATGGATCTGATGGAGAGAGAAAATCCATAAATGAAGCTGTAGGATGCAAAGAAGACCAGGGAAGGGAACCCCCTCTACTAAAGAAGGTCAAGGCAAGGAACGAAAGGAAGAGCAACCTAAGAAATAGAAGGAGAAAAGATTTAATTACGATAAAGTAGGGGAACGGACCTGTCGAAGGAGGGAAGAACCAACTCTTCCTGGGTTAAAAGTACTAATTTCAAGAATCTTGCATTATATCAGGTCTTCTGATAAGCTAATCTGGCCTCGAAAGATCTTTACTCACTCATATAGGAGGGATAGAAGTAAGTTCTATCATTTCAATTAGGATTATGGTTATGATATTGATGAATGTATATATCTAAAAAGAAAAATCAAACGGCTAATAGAAAAGTGGCATCTGAACAACTACCTTGAGAATAGAGAGAATGAGAAAAGAATGGAGAAAACGGGGCTTAGGAACAAAGACCAAGTTAAAAGGAGGAGGGAAGATGAACCCAATCAGAGACATGATGTGATCTACATGATCAATTGCGACTCATCTCTTACTAGAGAATATAGCAGGGCTAAGAAAAGAAATAAGGATTATGCGGTTCAACCGAAGTAGAGTCTAGATCTTTCAATCTTTTTCTCTGAATGAGACCTTCATGGAGTGGTTCAGCCACATGATGATGCCGTTATGGTGACCCTTTGGATCTCAAGTTTTAAGGCAAGGCGAATCCAGATCGATATTGGTAGCTCCGCGAACATTATTTTCAATGGTGCCTTACAACAAATGGGGGTTCCAGAGTCAAACATAAAATCAACCCAAGAAATCATAGTCGAATTCATTGGCGAGTTGAGGTCCCCATCAAGAAAGGAGTTGCTTTATGTTTCAGACGACAAAAAAGAGGCAAGAATGACCAAGAAAATAGAGTTCGTGGTGATGTCCTGCAGTTCTCCTTGTAATGCTATTCTCAGGAGACCCTGGATCCATGCAATGAAGGAGGCAGTGGCCTCCACGTTCCATTAATGCATTAAATTCCTAAGCCACAAGGGAATTGAGGTCATAAAGAGAGATCAAGTAGCATCTCAAGATTACTTCGCGATGGCCCTGAAAGAGAAGTCGAAGGTGCAATAGCAATCAATCAACAGGGCAAGCTCTTCCAACAAGATAAGCTCAAATTTTGAGGTCGATAACTTCAGGGAAAACTGGTAGCGAATTATTTGTCGTAACAATACCGCAAGTGTACGGATCAAGTTTTAATAGTATAGGAAGTGAGGGGTTGTCGTATCCACATGGATTAGTTTAAATGATCATTAAGTACCGCGATTATCGTAACTTAACTTTATTTAGGCGTTCAATTTTTAGGTTTTATAAAAATAAAACTAAACTAAAGTAAATATAAAAACAAAATAAAATATGAATTTTCTATGCACAAAGGTCCTAGGGGCTTGATTCCATCTCGTTATTCCCATGTTATCCTATTAAATAATTATTAGCTAATTATGTTCATTCAATAATCAAGGTCCTCCTGCTATTACTCTCTCACTACCTCTCCTGAGCGTTAAGTGAAAGAATATGTTATCACTTCAATACCGATATCCCTATCTTGTATTTAGGTGAAAACATTCTCTATACCTGACCTTATAGATTACGCAAGATTTAAATATCTCTCGACCTATTAAAGATTACATTGTGTTTAACTTATGTCCGAACCCGAGATTACCTCTCCCAAGTGTCAAATCCCAAGTTCTCAATTCAACCAAAATACCGTATGTGAGCATATTTTGGAAGCATAAAGAAGACCAATACAATTGAATGGAAAACCTAGTTAGTAAATCTAGAACTTGATCACCTCCCAATTTCACAAATCCTCAATTCCCAACTAGATTAATTAGGTGTTGGTTTCCTCTCGGACTCACAACAACCTAAACTATGCACTCTGACAGGTGTAATTTACCTATCTATTTTCAAACCAAACTTGTTAGTTTTTTAGTATGTTTAGTATGTTTTAATACGTTTTTATATATTTTTGTGTAAATCAGGTGTATAGGGTGAAAATGGATGAAAATGGATCATAAATGATCAAATCGGACCAAGAATGGTGGAAAAACGGTGGGAAAACAATCATAGAGGCATGATTCTAAAAATTGGCCCACCGCCGCTGTGTCTAGACCACCGCCGCAGTGTTCAAAATGCAGAGATGAACCAAAATGTTACTGACATCCCACCGCCGAGGCGGTGACTTCATCGCCGCGGCGGTGAAAGAACATGATGGTTCCAGATTTTACCGTTGTGTCCACTGCCGAGGCCGTGACCCTAGCCGACATCCCACCACCGCAACGGTGATCCCCACCTTCGCGGCGGTCACTCTGCACCAGATTTAGATATTTATTTAGATATTTTTTGCTCCATATTTCTTCTCCTCTCCTCTCCTCTCCTCTGGCCATTAGAGCTCCATTAGGGTTAGTATATTTTAGAGAGAGGTTTTGGGAGTGTTCAACCAATTCCGAAGGAGAAGAACACGTTGCGAAGAAGGAGAAGTGATCTCGAAGCATTTTTAGCGGCAAATCTTCGGACTACGGCTAAGTTTCTTTCGTTTCTTCTTTATTTTCTTAACTTCGGTAGTTAGTTGAGCACATTTAGCTCCTTTTTCATTGTATAAATAGTTATGTCCATGAGCTAAATGAATTTTGTCTAGGGATTAATAATATTTATGAAAATGTTGTTTGTTTGAGTTTGTGTTTTGTTTATGGTTGTTCTTCGCTATTTTGATTGTGTTTATCAGTTTGTCATGATTATATGCTTAGATAGATATAGTGAGAATACGAAGTTTGACACTCGGGAGAGATTACCCTGAATTCGGATTAGGGTAAACACAACGTGACGATCCAATAACTCGGGAGGGAGTTGGAAAGTGTGCAATCAATGACGTTGGGGCGAGACTCATGTGACGTAGTGTCGTTAAGACGTTGAGGGAGAATTCTTCGCTGACGTGAAGTCGCATATTCACTCGTCTTACACTCGGGAGAGATGGCGAGTGAGTTTACGAACCAAGATTATCGGATAGGTTGAACGCCGTTAACGTAAACTAAAACAAGACCAAACACGTTTTTGTAAACAAAATTAATCCCTAGACAATTTTTTCCCTAAACATCTCAATATAATATTAGTATAGTTAGTTTAATTAACTTAGTATTAGTATTAATTAATTATAAACACATTTTTTTTCCGCCTAGATAAAATTAGGGACAATCACGGTACTCAATAATAATCTCAACCATTCCCTGTGAACACGGTACCCTTACTCTTCTCATCTATACTAAAACTTAACTCGTATACTTGCAGTGTAAGTGGCGTGCATTAATTACGCACCACCAAGTTTTTAGCGCTGTTTCCGAGGATTGTGAGTTGTCGTATTTCGCTTCTGGAAATCGCCACAAAGTTTTTGCCACCATTGTCGGGGATTGTGATTTTAGATTACTATAGATATTGTGAGTAAATGATGAAGCCTATTGGTTGCTGGAAGACATGGCGGCCTTTGATTATCAGAGTTTCAACACTACGGCGCCATGGATTGACATTCTGAATCAAGAGGAGGAGTCATCCCCTGCCTTAGAAGACGTGTTCGCTACTGTTATGGGGAAGACTCAGAGATTATTGAGAGAGACGTATGACCAGATCAACGAGCGCGAAGATCGTCTTGATTATATCGAGGCGATCTGCGCTGACATCGATGGGACCATAACATCTTTGCAGACGCAAATCGGTTAGTATATCTGCTTTGTTGAGGCCGAGACAGAGACGGTGACACTGAGAGGCGAACAAGCCGAATCCAATTATGAAAACCACCATGAGAAACCAGAGACAAGCGGGAGGTACTTGGGTGAGATTGAAGACTATCATGAAGATGCAATACCTCAAGTGTGGAGCGACGATGAAAATTCACATATTAATCGTTGTGAATTTTCACCGTTTGAATTCCTGCTCGTGACGCCATAGTCGATCCGAGACGATCACATCTACGAGGATCCGATGTAGCTCACTTGTCCTTCACCGCTGTTAACAACGTCCTTTCACGCCCACTAAGTACATGAGCCGGTGAGGTGTGATGTTGAAAGATCGAGCCATTCAGAGCAATATCTCGCCTATCTTGAGGGTGTTTTAAACCAAGACCTGTACGTGGTGTTATTTGACACATACTATGGGCGGAAGTCGCTCTTTGACAAGCACTTCGGCGTGTCAGGTTGACGACCATAAACCAAGCACTTCTTGGGAGGCAACCCAAGGAAAAAAAAAGTTAGATCCATCTCTATCGATTTGATTTGGAGGCAAGATTCTATCGCCTCCTAAGTACGTGATTTAAACCTCCGTTTTTATTATCATGCTATATGATGTCATTAGGATCACTGACGGGTTCTTTTGGGCATTGCCTGTGTTAAGTTGGTGGTGATGTGTTAGCATGTTTAGTATGTGTTTATGTTGTTAGTTATGTCTTATTGTTTTTATCGTGTGCATGTTTGTTTAGGGTAGTTATTGTTATGTCCTGAGTTTTGACTTCATCTGGGTCATTACCCGATAATAAGTTTGTCCCCTGATTGTTTATTGAGGTTGAGCATTGATAGGTGTGATAAAATGATCTATTTCTAAACTAGATTTGTTAGTTTTCAAACATTTTAGTTATATTTAATTGTGTTTTAGTGTGTTTAGTGTAGAACATGTGAAAGGACGTCAAAGAGCGAGAAACAAGTGAAAAAGGTGGAGAAACGGTGAAGTAAATGTGCAAAACATGGTTTCGGTGAATGAAGATCACCGCCTAGGCGGAAGTTCCACCACCTAGGCAGAAAATAAGCAGAATGTTGGAGTGCTGAACGGCAGAACCACTGCCTAGGTGAGAAAACAACCGCCTAGGAGAGAAAATGTCAGAATGATATGCTAGCATTCACCGACTAAGCGGAAAAACCACCGCTTAAGTGAAGTTACCAATAGAACTTAACCGACTTAAGTCCACAGCCTAAGCGGTGAACCACCGCTTAGGCGGTGACACTCTGCACAGAAATATCTATTTTTAGATATTTTGAAGATATTTCCAAACCTTACCTATTTAATCTTTTTCTCCACCAAACCTCAAAAAAGATACATGAGACGAGGCTCCGGTTGACATCTTGAGAGCTCTCCTTCCACCTTAGTTAGATTAGATTATTTTAAGAAGTAGATTAGATTAGTTTTAAAGAGTGTTCTTTGCCAATCCTTGAAGAGCTAGAAGAGGAAGTTCATCAACGGAGAAGAAGAAGCTCGGGAGGACTGTTCTTTGGTGAAAGTGGACCACTCCACTTTGAGATTTGGCTTTTCTTCCCTTGTTTCCATATTTGTATTTAATGTTTATTGTTTATGATGATGATCTCCTCTTGATTTAATGTTGTATTGGCTAAGAACATGTTAGTGTAATTTAAAGATTAGTTAGGGAAATGTGTAGTTGTGTAAATACTCGTTTGGTTCAATATACGTTTCTTTAATGGTTGTTGTTTTAAGACCGATTGTGTTTATCATTTGATGACGAACTTAATATGCTTGCAACGGTATTAGGGTTGGATTTTAGAATCTAGGGTTTGACACTTGGGAGAGGTAACCCGGGATTCGGACTAAGGTAAACACATCGTTACGATCTAACGACCCGGGAGGGTGTTAGTTAGTGTGTAATCGATGACGTTGAGTCAAGACTCACGCGGCCTAGAGTCTTTAAGACATTGAGGGGGACCTCTTCGTCGACGCGAAGTCGCGTATTCCCCCATCTCACACTCGAAAGAGGTGGCGGAGGAGTTTACGAACCGAGATTGTCGGATACCTAAACTCCGTTATTGTTAACCGAACGAAATTAAACGTGTATTAAGTGAATGAAATCAATCCCTAATTAATCAACCTAGTTAGAATTAACCAACTAATTGTAGTTTAGCTTAGTTTAATTTCAATTCATGTCTTCCGTCGTCAGGATAACATGAGACTATGTCAATTGCGGTATTCAATTCAATTATTCACACTTTTTTCTGTGGGAACGATATCCGATCTTCAAAGATCCACTATATTAAAACTTTAGACCTCATATACTTGTGAGCGTAAGTAGGCGTGCACAATTCCGCCCTTACCAAGTTTTTTGCGCCGTTGCTGGGGACTAGTTTGAATTTTATTTAAATATTGCAAAAGAAACGCGGTATCGGCTCAGAACTTAAGTTTTATATAGGAAAAGAAAATGTATCGTATCCTAGTTCCGTCAACATACCAAGTGTTTGGCGTTGTTGACGTGGGATTAGTGTGAATTCTAAGTTGATATTGCGACTAAGTAGGCGAGTGTTAATCCTGACATTTATTTTTGTTTTGTTTTTAATTTTTATTTTGTTTCATTGTGTTAATGAGATCAAGCAGAGCGAGAAAAGTTGAAGAAGATTGAAATTCTTAATTCTCAATCCCGAGATTGAGCTTATTGCAAATAATAAGAACTGAGAGGAGAAGCCGACTTCAAGCCATGATCTTGATCCGACTGAGCATTTGAGCCCAAATTCCTTGTCGATAGGGAATTTTGGTGAAAAATACTTTGTGACACGATAGTCTAGCTGGGGACGGTAACTCAAGCACTATTTTTTTTGAAATGAAACTTAGGGTATCAAATTACCCAATTTTTGTTACTATTTATTTGATTATTTATTCATTTTGGAAGCCGGCATGGCTTCGGAATGTGTTCGAAAGTGAATTTAGGAGTATAGAAGTTTGGGGAAGTATTTTAAGTTTAAACACGTTGAACAAGCGAAGTGAAAACGTACGGGGTGGAGCCGTATTTTGAAAATTTAAGAAAAACATGAAAGTGGGAGCTTCAGGCCCACCGCTTAGGCGGTAAAAATACAGAGAGGGTGTTTTTTAGCAAAAAAGGCCCACCGCTTAGGCGGTAAAAATACAGGATGCACCAAATTTTCAAAATACGTTCCACCGCTTAGGCGGAAAAACCACCGCCTAGGCGGAATTTTGTCAAAAGGTTTGGTTTTAAAAAAAAGAGTTCCACCGCTTAAGCGGTGGACCTTCTGCTATTAAAAACAGCCTGTTCGCTCAAAAATTAAAAACGCAAGGTTCCCTCCCCAAATCCTCCACCTTCTCTCTAAAATATCACTCCCAAACCGTTCCAATATTCAAAAATCATCCGTCCATTACTAAAAGTAGTCATTTCCATCACGATTCAACCTCCAAGAATCAAATTTCCACCCCTATTTTCGAAAATTTAGGGTTTTGCGTGAAAGGAGCGATTTCTTCATTTTCTTTCGATTGGACCATTAATTCTCAACAAGTAAGTTTCTTTTACATTAAATTTAGTCTAGTTGTTGAAATTATTGGTTGGTTTACATGATTATATCAAAGAAATCATTGGATTTTGAAATTTTGCCCAAAAACCCTTAACCCTAGTTTCGCGATTCCGAAGTTCAATGGGTTTTTGGTTTGATTCTTGATGATACACATGTTTAATTGGATTGGTTGAGTGTGTGAACTAATATAGGATGTCACATTTGTGAAATTTGTTTGAAAAATTCAAATGGGTATTCGTTTTGGGATGTATGTGTTCATGACAAAGTGATTAGGGAAGTTTATGTTTTTCAATTGTTCATATATGATGAGGTTGTATTGGGTTTTTGTGAATGTGATTGTAGGAAATGCCAAAAAAAGCAGCAAAGAAGAGGGCCAGAGGAAAAGGGTCGAGTTTAAACCCTAGGGTGCCGACCAACGTTGACTACGATGCCACCCGCTTTGTGTCAAAACAAGCGGAGGTGCACTTTAAAGAACACAAAAAATATCGTGCCTGCATACGTCAACGGGGTTTCAGTCCGATTAAAGACCTCCCGGTGGAATTTCAAAATGAAATCCGAAGCCACCACTGGGAGTAATTCTGCAAATCGCCACCCCCAGGAGAGATTGCTTTGGTCAAGGAATTTTATGCTAATGCTACAGAGGCCATTGACGACTTAGCAAGGGTTTGGAACCAACCTATCATCTTCAGTCCCGACTTCATTAACCATCTCTTTGGACTGTCGGGACAGGAGTCCCTTGAAAGCCAATACCCTACTTTGCATAGGGTCATTCAAAAGATTACATCTAGCACAGTAAAGTGGAAACACCAAGGGCCGAACGTCGCTACCTTTTCGGTAAGTTGCCTTAAGCCAATTTTAAAAATCTGGTACCACTTCATCTGCGGAAGCCTCCTACTGGCATCACATCTGTCAGACGTCTCAAAGGAGAGGGCCTTTTTGATCTATAAGCTTCAAACCAGACAACCAATCAACATTGGATTTCTGATCTATTTTTCGATCATTCATGCTACAAAGACGGTAAAGGGTGGGCTCCCATTTCTGTCACTATTGACCCATATTTTCAGATTAGCTGATGTGATTGTATTCGGGGGAAGCCAGTGTGACCCTATCTTTCCACTTACTCTGTCAGCAATAAATCGGTTGTGGAATACTGGGGCGCAACAGGCACCCGAGCCTGAGCCAGAGGAAGGGGAAGAGCAAGCAGACGAGATGGATGGACCTTCTGGAGCTCGAGATGAAAACTCCCAAGAAAGGATAGACAACAAGCTTCAGACCGTCCTCTAGAACCAATATGAGATTGCTTCTTTCCTGGACCAATTTTCGAGGCAACAAGATCGAGTCCGACGGAAGATTTGGGAGAGCCTTGGCCTTGAGATGGACGATTACCCTCCGATGCCATCTGTGCCGCCACATCTACTCCAGAGACCACACTCTCCTTCCCAAAGTGATGATGGTGATGATTCGTCTTCAGGTGAACAGTAGGGAATAAGTCTTATTCCCTAGGTATGTGTTCAACCCATTTTGTGTGCAAGCATGCTATATGTTTATTGGGTTAGCTGATGTTGGAACACTGCCATGTTCAGGCCTGGATGGTATAGATTGGATGATAGTTTAGTGGATGTTCATCCATTTTGACTTTTTTGTAGAAAAGGATGAACAATTATTATTTTTTGAACAGAATGCAAAAAAATTTATGTACAAATTTAAGTTTATATATGTATTTTAATTATGAATGTTTTAGTTTAAATATTTAGTTTAGTTAGTTTATTTTTTGTTTTTGCATGTTTAGTGTTAGATTAATTTATGTATGTTAGTATTAGAATTAGTTTAGTATTGTGTATGTATAAAGTTGTATTTGCATGTTTAGTTATTGAGTTCATTTGGGCCAAGACCCGATGATGAGAATTATCCCCAAATTGCATATTGAGGTCGGGGGTAATACCTTCCTTGTGCGTTTTGTGTGCTTAACATGTTGATTGGGTAAAAATTATCTTGATCCGAAAAACTGCACAACATTTGAACTCAATATATAATTATCTGAACGATTAGATGTTGATTATTCGATATTAAGTTCATGATAGAAAATGAGGAAACTAGAACTTGATTGGGGAAAACTTGAGGCGGAATCCAAGGTAAGGTAATTCCGGAGACGTGATTTAGGCCGTCAATTTTTCGCTTGAACCGTTGTAGCTAACCTGAAAATGTTAATTCCTTATTTCCCCTGTCGAAGCCGATAACGTAATCAAATTCTGAAAATGTTCAAATACTCATTTCAATTAAATTTTTCCTAACCCAATGTCGCTAAGCCTAATTTTAAAAATTGAGTGAAATCAAGTAAGCGGTCGGGCTTTTGATAAATTTTTATTGATTCGGTATTAGTGTATTCACTTGTCACTTTAGTATTTCTTTTTGCACGCTCCTAAAATGAGTTTGGGGGTGTGTTTCTATCATTTCTTTTTACATATTCCTAAAATTTTATAAATTCGAATAAAGTTTGGGGGTGTGTTTCTCTAACTTCTTTTTGCAGTCTCCTAAAACTGTAATCATTCGAGTTAAATTAGGAATATGTTAAAAAAAAAAAAAAAAAAAAAAACGTGAATATAGTTTTCATTTTCTTCTCTTTCGACAAGTGAATACCAGGATTTTTGTTTCTTATTCAGAGTTGTACTTTAAATGTGGGGTCATGAGAGAGGATAGCGACAATCGATTTTCCCTCGGGTATCGATCGATTAAACCGATTTGCTATTTTTATTCCAGTGATACCCGTGGTCGTTCTCCAAATCCAAACCAAGCCCTATTGATTTCTGTGAATATCCAAGCCTACATTAGTGGATAGTAGACTCCAATCAAGCGTATGGTTATCTTGAATCCTTCAACGGCTTAAATTATGAGCTTAACAATTGAATAATCGAATTCGGTATTTGACTAGTTATACAGTTGAGTTCTCACACATACACTTCAAATGGATCTAGAATAGTTTTTATTGATATTGATCGTTGAAATTCTAGAACACCACTTGGTGTGGATTACTTCCCGAACTTGATCCGATTTAGGGATGTTGAGGGAGGAACAAATTGGTCATTTCGATTGAACTTCATATTTACATGCATATACTTCTTTCGTGTTGGTTTAATTTTTCATTTTTAGTTGGTTAGTTCGTTTGTTAGTTTAGTTTAGCGTTAGTGTTTTACTCGAGGACTAACAAAATTCTAAGTTTGGCGGTATTGATAGGTGTGAAAAACCTATCTATTTCTAAACTGGATTTGTTAGTTTTCAAGCATTTTAGTTATATTTAATTGTGTTTTAGTGTGTTTTAGTGTAGAATAGGTGAAAGGACGTCAAAGGGCGAGAAACAATTGAAAAATGTGGAGAAACGGTGAAGTAAATGTGCAAAACATGGTTTCGGTGAATGAAGATCACTGCCTAGGCAGAAGTTCCACCGCCTAGGTGAAAAAGAGGCAGAATGTTGGAGTGCTGAAGGGCTGAACCACCGCCTAGGCGAGAAAACCACCGCCTAGGCGAGAAAATATCAGAATGATATGCCAGCATTCACCGCCTAAGCGGAAAAGCCATCGCTTAAGCGAAGTTACCGATAGAACTTAACCGACTTAAGTCCACCGCTTAGGTGGTGACACTCTGCACAGAAATATCTATTTTTAGATATTTTGAAGATATTTCCAAACCTTACCTATTTAATCTTTTTCTCCACCAAACCTCAAAAAAGATACATGAGACGAGGCTCCGGTTGACATCTTGAGAGCTCTCCTTCCACCTTAGTTAGATTAGATTAGTTTAGGAAGTAGATTAGATTAGTTGTAAAGAGTGTTCTTGGCCAATTCTTAAAGAGCTAGAAGAGGAAGTTCATCAACGGAGAAGAAGAAGCTCGGGAGGACTGTTCTTTGGCGAAAGTGGACCACTCCACTTTGAGATTTGGCTTTTCTTCCCTTGTTTCCATATTTGTATTTAATGTTCATTGTTGATGATGATGATCTCCTCTTGATTTAATGTTGTATTGGCTAAGAACATGTTATTGTAATTTAGAGATTAGTTAGGAAAAGGTGTAGTTGTGTAAATACTCGTTTGGTTCAATATACGTTTCTTTAACGGTTGTTGTTTTAAGTCCGATTGTGTTTATCATTTGATGAATATCTTAATATGCTTGCAATGGTATTAGGGTTGGATTTTAGAATCTAGGGTTTGACACTTGGGAGAGGTAACCCTGGATTTGGACTAGGGTAAACACATCGTTACGATCTAACGACCCGGGAGGGTGTTAGTTAGTGTGCAATCGATGACGTTGGGTCAAGACTCACTCGGCCTAGAGTCTTTAAGACATTGGGGGAGACCTCTTCGTCGATGCGAAGTCGCGTATTCCCCCATCTCACACTCGGAAGAGGTGGCGGAGGAGTTTACAAACCGAGATTGTCGGATACCTAAACTCCATTATTGTTAACCGAACGAAATTAAACGTGTATTAAGTGAACGAAATCAATCCCTAATTAATCAACCTAGTTAGAATTAACCCACTAATTGTAGTTTAGCTTAGTTTAATTTCAATTCATGTCTTCCGTCATCAGGATAACATGAGAGTATATCAATTGCGGTATTCAATTCAATTATTCACACTTTTCTCTGTGGGAACGATATCCGATCTTTAAAGATCCACTATATTAAAAATTTAGACCTCGTATACTTGTGAGCATAAGTAGGCGTTCACAATTCCACCTCTACCAAGCGTAAAGCTCATTCATGTGTGTTCTGTGTGCTTAACATATCGTCTTAGTAAAAGTTATTGTAGATCCTACATACACGAGCACATAAACTCAATATAGCACTATCTAATTGATTTGAAAACTATTATATGTCAATCAATTTCATGACAATAAGGATTCTAGAACTTGATTTGGGGGAAATTCGAGGCGAAATCCTAGGCGATGTAGTTCAGGAGATATAATTTAGGCAGTCATTTTGTCGCTTGAGCCTTTTAAGCTTACCTTGATATATGTTTATCCCTTGTTACCCTGTCGAAGCCTAATAGCCGTTTCAATTCTGAACACTTAACTAATACCATAGCCGATTGAACTTTTTCCAAACCTATATCGCTAAACCAAAGGCAATATGTGAGTAAATCAAGTTAGCATTCATTATGCTACTTGATCTGAGCGGTTGGATTTTGGACGAGCTATTAATTGGTTCGGTATTCGAGTACTCACTTGTCATTTTTCGTTCATATTTCACACACCCCTTAAATTGTACAAATCAAATAAGTTTGGGGGGGGGGTGTGTGTGTTGTTTGTTTTTTGTTTTTTTTTTTTTAAAAAAAAAAAAACTATGTAAATATAGTTTTATTCCAATTTATTTTTGATAAGTGAGTACTATGTTCTTAACGTATGTTCAAGGTTGTTTCCAATTTAACTGTGGGGTTTCGAGTGTGAGTGTGCCAAGCGATGTGCCTTGGGTAACGTTAAGTTAACACCATTAACCTGTTTTCTTTTCAAATATACCCTTGGCTATTTTTCCAAAACCGAACCAAGACCTATTGATCTTTTTGGACCTCCAAGCCTACATTAGTGGAGAATAGAACCCGGGTCAGGCGTATGGATTCCCTATATCTAAAAGGTTTTAGTCATGAATTTTATTGAGGGATAATCTCATCTAATCAACGGATAGTTGTATATTTGAGTTTAATCACACACACTTTAACAGGATCTAGAATGGCGCTTACTATTATTGAATGTTAAAATTCTAAAACACCACATGGTGTGATTTATGCTTGAACTTGATAGGATTAGAGACCGATGAGGGAAAAATCGTTTGGTCGGTAGATGATAATCAAAACTTGCACATTATTGTTTTTAGTGCTTTTCGTTTTTCATTTTTTATTTCGTAATTAGTTGTTATATTTTCTCGTATTGTGTAGGTGTTTTGCTCGAGGACTAGCAAAATTCCAAGTTTGGGGGTATTTGATAGGTGTAATTTACCTATCTATTTCCAAATCGAACTTGTTAGTTTTTTAGTATGTTTAGTATGTTTTAATATGTTTTTATATATTTTTGTGTAAATTAGGTGTATGAGGTGAAAATGGATGAAAATGGATCATAAACGATCAAATCGGCCCAAGAACGGTGGGAAAACAAGCATAAAGGCATGATTCTGAAAACTGGCCCACCGCTGCGGTGTCCAGACCACCATCGCGGTGGTCAAAATACAGAGACGAACCAAAATGTTACTGACATCCCACCACCGAGGTGGTGAAAGAACAGGATGGTTCCAGATTTTACTACCGTGTCCACCGCCGAGACCGTGACCCCAACCGACATCCCACCGCCACAGAGGTGATCCCCACCGCCGCGGCGGTCACTCTGTGCCAGATTTAGATATTTATTTATATATTTTTTGCTCTCTATTTCTTCTCATCTCCTCTTCTCCGGCCATTAGAGCTCTATTAGGGTTAGGACTTTTTAGAGAGAGGTTTTGGGAGTGTTCAACCAATTTCGAATTAGAAGAACACATTGCGAAGAAAGAGAAGCGATCTCGAAGAAATCTTCGAACTACGGCTAAGTTTCTTTTGTTTCTTCTTTATTTTCTTAACTTCGGTAGTTAGTTGAGTATGTTTAGCTCCTTTTTCATTGTATAAATGGTTATGGTCATGAGCTAAACGGATTTTGTCTAGGAATCAATAATATTTATGAAAATATTGTTTGTTTTATTTTGTAGTTCGTTTATGGTTGTTCTTCGCTATTTTGATTGTGTTTATCAGTTTATCATGATTATATGCTTAGATAGATATAGTGAGAATACGGGGTTTGACACTCGAGAGAGGTAACTCTGAATTCGGACTAGAGTAAACACAACGCGATGATCCAATAACCCGAGAGGGAGTTGAAAAGTGTGCAATCAATGACTTTGAGGCGAGACTCATGTGACGTAGTGTCTTTAAGACGTTGAGGGAGATTTTTTTCGTTGACATGAAGTTGCATATTCACTCATTTTACACTCGAGAGAGGTGGCGAGTGAGTTTACGAATCAAGATTGTTAGATAGGTCGAACGCCATTAACGTAAACTAAAACGAGACCAAACACGTTTTTGTAAATAAAGTTAATCCCTAGGCAATCTTTTCCCTAAACATTTCAATATAATATTAGTATAGTTAGTTTAATTAACTTAGTATTAGTATTAATTAATTATAAACACATTTTTTTGCCGCCTAGATAAAATTAGATTATGACAATCGCAGTACCCAATAATAATCTCAATCATTCCCTGTGGACACGATACACTTACTCTCTCCATCTATACTAAAACTTAACCCGTACACTTGCGGTGTAAGTGGCGTGCGTT
The DNA here is from genome assembly GCA_016647705.1 of Eucommia ulmoides. Taxonomy (NCBI): domain Eukaryota; kingdom Viridiplantae; phylum Streptophyta; class Magnoliopsida; order Garryales; family Eucommiaceae; genus Eucommia; species Eucommia ulmoides. The sequence goes on along the minus strand of CM028338.1, from coordinate 16,996,776 downwards.
AATTACGCGCCACCACACTCCCAATTCCGGTTACGAATTTAACCTCTCCTGAATATAAAATTCGTAACCTAACATCGTCTAATTCATTGGCCACATGAATCAAACACATTAGGCCTAAGAGATGCATAAAATGGAATTAAATCTAACAATTAACAAAATAATCTAACACGATTCAAACGAGACCACATCAAGTCCTAGATCTAAATTACGAACACAAAATAAATAGATCCATACCTAATCTTCTCAATTAATTCATAATTGTAAATATGTTCACACAATATTACAAATACAAAGTTACATCAAGATTAGGGAGAGAGAATGGAAGAGAAAATGCTTATTGTGGGTTTGGGCTCCAAATCTTCAAACCTACGTGCCACAAACGATGTTTTCTTCGTGGATCTCATATCAAAACGCCATCACCCAGTGTTTTCTCGCCCAAAATTGCCTCTTGCAGCTCCCAAAATCGCCTCATTTCATTCCTCTCATTCTTTCTCTTTTTTGAGCTCTTAAAGGAGTATTTATAGGGGTGAAAAATAGGATTTTTGAATTACAGACGATGCAGACGGCATTGCAGCGTGCATTTTAGCATGCTGAAGTGCGATAAGGGCAGAACCCAACCCAAAGTTTTTTACGTAGCGCGCTCAAATTCGCGTTGCAACACGCGTTGGGCAACACCAATCTCTGTTTTGTATTTTGGTCATAACTTTCTCATCCAAACTTTAATTGAGGTGATTCAAAAGTATTTGGAAAGCTAAGTCATATATCTACAACTTATATGTTTTGAGTTTTGCCAGATTCAGAGTGCATCATAGTCAAAATTGGCCTTTAAATTACAACATCTACCCTCATTTTTCACTGTTTCTCCCATTTATTTGTAATCCTACAAAATACATTAAACTAAAAAAAATGCTTGAAAACACACAAATATTTGAACCTAAAAGTACTTAATTTGTTGATAAATAAATCACTTATCACAAACTCAAGAGTAGACCGCCCTACCGAGCTTACAGAGGAAGTTTACCTGGATGAACCAGGTCAAAGAAAGATAAAACTTGAAGCAACTATGGAAGAAGAGGAAAAGCATTAGATCATCAACATTAGATTACCCAGCTATTGAAGAAGTTCCAACAAGAGTTGCCTTGGACTTCGAGGGACATAGAAGGGATCGACACCACTGTTGTAGCACACCATTTTGATGTGATAAGATTTTATCCCCCAGTACGTCAGAAGCGAATGATCTTTAGTGCTGAGAATATGCGTGTAATCGAAGGAGAAGTGGATCAGCTGCTAAGCATTGGTCATATTAGGAAGATCACATACCCTAAGTGGTTAGAAAATCCAGTCCTGGTAAAGAAGAAGAATTGAAAGTAGAGAATATGAGTAAATTTCACTGAATTAAATAAAGCGTTCCCTAAGGACTGCTATCCAAGGCCCCGGATAGATCAACTAGTAAATTTTGCTTATGGGCATGATCATGAGCTTGATCGATCCTTATTTGGGCTACAATCAGATCAAGATGGACCCCTTGGATATAGATAAACAACATTCAACACTTATAGAGGGACTTATTATTATAAAGTAATTCCTTTTGGCTTGAGAAATACTGGAGCAACATACCAACGGTTAGCAAATCGAATGTTTCAAGAGAAAATTAGAGGAAACATGGAGGTGTACATTGATGATATGCTAGTATAGATCAGGAAGAGAATCGATCATCTGGATCATCCGTGGAGGACATTCAAGGTGTTACGAAAATACAAAATGAAGCTCAATCCAGAAAGTGTACTTTTGGAGTATCTTCAAGAAATTTCTTGGGCTACATCGTGGACCAGTTAGGAAAAATGGCTAACCATGAGCAAGTAGAAACTATTTCAAAGATGAAGTCTCCAACCAATGTTAAATAGGTGAAAATGCTACATGGGAGGTCGGATGCGTTACATCGGTTCATCTCGAAATTCACAGATAAGTGCCACCCTTTCAAGTATTGAGAGGTAATAGAAATTTTGATTGACTGATGAGTGCGAGCAGGTCTTCTAATCTTTGAAGGAACACCTAAGCAGAATTAAATTATTGTTACGAGTAGACAAAGGAGATGAGCTCTATCTGTTCTTGGTGGTATCTGAATGGGCAGTTAGTGTAACACTGATCAAGGAAGAAAGCAAGGTTAAGCACCCCGTACACTACATCAACAAATCATTGCTTCAAACAAAATCCAAATACACTGATTTGGAGAATCTCGCCTTAGTACTAATCACTGCTACCAGGAAACTTAGGTACTATTTTCAATCTCATCTAATCATTGTAATACCTTTCTATCAACTGAAAGCAGTAATGCATCGACCCGAAGCTTCAGAGATGTTAATCAAATGGGTTGTGGAAATCAAAGAGTCCAACATTAAATTCATTCCGAGGATAGAGATTAGAGGCCAGGCTTTGGTTGACTTCCTGGTAGAGATGACCCCTAGAAGGTAAGAAGGTGACCTAGGGACCTTAGATTCAAACCTGAATTTATGGGAACTATGTGTTGGCCCAAAGATCTATCCAAGAGGGAGGGGATGAGTTAGGTAGTGACAAAAATTTAAACAATAAATTCAAACACAAGTTATCAATCAGAAATATAACAATCTAGCACACAAAGATTTATCCTAGTTTGGCAAGCTACTCTTACCTACGTCGAGTCTCCTGAGCTCCACAAGGGGGTTTTGCAATCTACTAACCCTTTGATTCTTTTCCTAGGTAAGAACCAAACCCTTACAATCTTGATTTTTTTTGCGGGCTCAGAATCAACCTTTAAAATCTCACACTCTCACACTATTACATTATCATTTTCGCAGGCTTATGAAGAACTTTATCTCACTCTAATTCTACTATAGGAAGAATGAAAAATCAATCTTTTAAAAGGTTAAAGATTAACCTTATCTTTTTCATAGGCTAAAAATCAAGCCCTAATTGTTTTCTCATGCTAGAAATTAAACCCTAATGTTTTTCTCAGGTTAAATATCAAACCCTAATTACCCATAATAGACACCATCCCAAATATGTCTGATCCACTCAAACTTGCAAATACGAAAAATTCACAAGTTTATTCCCACAGGAGCTTCTACCACCTCAATAGAATTATACTTAATTAATGTCTTGAATACTACATGATAGAATCTATATGAGTCACAAATTTATTTTAATCAATTTAACGCACAAATAGTAAATAATCAAATTTCACAAATAAAAACCGTTTAAAAAGATTTTCACGACATTAGATTTGAAACTGATTTTTCTTAAAAATACTTAATCCAAGTAATTAAAAAAATTATCTAAGAAAACAAATTAATTAACTTGGAAAGATCTGGGTTTTCTTGAAAACGATTACGATAAACCAATTGTAAACATAGACCGTTGACCAAAACATTTTTGCGCTTTGATCAAGAACTATTCGATAAAAATCTCTTATAAATTTCAATGTAAAACATCTCTCTTATAATAGCCAAAAGTTGAATGTTCTTGATTGATTAATTTGAAAAACTCAGGTCTGTATATATAGACCTTTAATTATACCTCCAACGGTTAGTTTTCAAATTCCAAGAACTTAAATGACCCTTTAATACCCCATATATCATATACTATCAAAATAGGTATGTTTCATGTAAAAATACCTTTGGAAAAGCTTAATTTATTTCCCAAAACATTTTCAATTCATTACTCTTTAAGATAGGAAGTAGTTTTACCAAATCAATTAAAAAAAATAGGAAGTAATTTTACGAATTCAATTAAAAGAATAATTAAATATATGGACCAAAGAAATAGAAAATGAATAATATATGATATATAAAGTAAAACATCTAAATCCCTTGAAAAACTCTATGAAAATCGTTAAAAACAATGAGAATTGGATCAAAAACCAAAATAGTCAACAAACAAGTCTGCAGCCCTCGGTCGATCGACTCCTGTGCAACGGTTCATTTTTAACCATTGCACTGCCACGATCGATTGACTGAATTGTCCAGTGAGTTCCCTATTTTTTTCATTTTGGCTACTGGATTCGTTAGTCGACCGACCCTAACTGTCAGTTGACCGAATTGTCCAGTAGGTCACCAATTTAACTTCCTTAAGCTATTGTTTTCATTAGTCGACCGACCCATTTTGTCGGTTAACTGAATTGACCCGAAAACTCATCATTTTATGTGTTGAAACCATTTTTCAATTAAATTCTTTACATCAAATATTTTTATGATTTAACATTGTTGGCTTAGTGAGCTACCCAAGAGGAGGGTGAATTAGGTAGTTATAAGGAATTTAACCAATTTTAAATCTTTTAACACTTAATTAATCAAACAATCAATTTATCCTAAATTAATTATTATCTTTGTTATGTAACGGATAAGTGTTAAATTCTAGGTGCACATCCAAATAAAATAAAAATAAAAATAAAATAAATAATACAACACACAAAGATATATCCTGGTTCAGTAAGTTAGTCTTGCCCAATCTAGTCCCCCAAGCTCTACGGAGATTCGCAACCTCTAAACCCCTGATTCCTTTAACGGTAGGAACCGGACTCTTACAATGATTTTTTTCCTAGGCTCAAAATCAACCTTTACAATTCTCTTTTCCTAGGCAAAGGAAGAATCTTATATTTTTCCAAGTTAAAGACTAACTTAATTCTATTACAAGAAGAATCACAGTCTAATCCTTTTAGCAAGCTAAATATCAAACCTCACCACACTCACAAATATTATTTTCCCAGGTAAGGATTGAACATTTACAATTCACTCACAATTAATTATATTCAGGAAGAATCAAAACCTACTTCTTTTCAAGAGAAAAGAATAACCTAACTTTTTTATACCTTAAGCAAAGATCAAACCTCAACCTTTTTCCCAGAAACGATTAAAACCCTAGATATCGGCCCGACCATATCTAATCTTCTCAAACTCTCCCATAAAAAAAAAATATGAGTTTCTTCCCACTCGGAACTTCTACCGCCTCAAAAAAGTTATACTCAATTAATATCCCGAAATTTACTACGTGATAGAATTTAAGTGAGGCAAATTAATATCTTATTATAATAAGTATGGGTAGCATAAAATTAAGCACGTAATCAGATAATATCACAAAATCGTTTTAAAAAGAATTTTTATATTCTTAAGTTTAAAAACAATTTTTCAACAATCTTAAATCCAAGTAATAAATAATAATATGAAATCAAATTTCATCACAATAACTTGAAAGATCTCACCAGGAAAATACCAAAATATAGAAATAGGATTGCAAAACAGCACAGATCGGTGACGCCAATTCAACAGTGCTTTACCTCAAGAACTTTTCACACAAATGATCTCTTGAAATAATCTCAGAATAATATCTCTTATAAAACTTAGGAACTCAATAGTTTTTTATGTTTCTAAATCTAATTTCGCAGGTCTATATATAATGATTTTAAACAAGCTCTCCAACGGCTAGTTTTCACAAGATAAGCTTCTAAAAAGTTCCTATAGACCCCATAAATCATAACCATTCAATTCTAATGTATTTTACTCAAATATAGCTTTTAAACTTCTCAATTAAGTCCATAAATTATTTCTCAATTACTAATCACAAAGATAGAAAGTATTTAAAAAACAAAATTGAGAAAATTATTTAATATATGAGCTAAATTAGTATCTATTCAAAATATATGGACCATATCTTCTACAATTTCAAATCCCCCTAATCTCTCCCTTGGAACCATAAATGACGGCTAGTTTTTGACCAAAAATCTAAGTTCCTCGAGATCTCAATTGAAGCAGACAGTTGACTGATCCCTGCCCAGTCGGTTGACCGAATGATACAGGATGTAACATAGGCCAAAACCAAAAGGCATTCGGTTGACCGATTACCCCACGGTGGGTTGACCAATTGATTCAGGATGTAATCCAAACCAAAGTCAGGCCACAGTCAGTTAACCGATCGATTCAAAGAGTTTCACTTTTCAACCCAAGGCTAATCGATTGATCGATCAATGTTGGATGTTCGATTTCACACTTATTTCAGCTCCAAAATTCATCGTTTGAACCCATTAACCTATTAATTTTCTCGGTTAACACAATTGACACTAAAATTCAATTTTAAAAACTATCCTCACTTAGGTCAATTTTCATTTTTCAATTTCATATGAGAGCAAATATTTGAACACTAATTAGAATCCTAAATGTCATCAAATCAAACACACAAAAATGTAATTCATTAATTAGTGTCGTATGTGATCCTAATTCGGGTTGCATTAAGAGTATAAGAGTAATGAGTTGTTTTCACCTAATTTCTTTAGGATCTTCAATGCTCTTCATTTCTTCAAAGTCCATCTTTGCACCCTTGATAATTTCTTCATGATTTAATCAATACATGGAACTCTTTTTCTGAAACACTTAACAAACACATTAGTTCCACCAAAAGCATCAACCCTTAATTATCCATCAACACCTCGGGATCAACAATCATTTTATAAAAATCATTTTAAGACCACAAACTTATCACTTTTTACTACAACGCATATACAATTATTCATTTTAAGTGTCGTGCATGATCCTAATTCAAGTTGTATTTGGAGTATAAAGATAATGAGTTGTTTTCACCTATCACTGCTCTGAAAATCATTGACGCACCCTGAATTTTGTGAAAGCAGAGGAAGTAGAGATTGGGAAGAAAAGGAAAATAAAGTTTTTGTTCCTCCCTCTCGAAATTCTCAAAATTCGTTCACTTTTTAAAATCATTTTCAAGGGCTTTTCTAGGAGTCGATTTTGAAAACATTTTTTGAGCCTGAATTTTGTTTGAAAAAAAGAGTCGCCACCTAGCATGGGTTAAATGGTGTGCTAGGTCACTGGGATTTTTAGAAATGCATTTTTTATTTTTGCAATGGCCCGTGTTTTGACTCGTAAAGGTCTTGTACCAAAGATTCCTTTAAGTTCGGGGGTCAATTATGCTCGTGGAAGATTTTAAGCTCACCAAGATATTCATCCGAAGACGGTACCTCAGTCTAAATAGATGTTCACTTTTAAACAAAATCCAAGTAATTTTCTTTGGTTTTGTTTGACAAAAATAATTCCCATTTTTTATGTTTTTGTCTTTTTTATACATTTCTATGTAAGGGAAGCAAGTACAATTAACTATCTATCAGTAACAACAGTTCAAACATATCGAAATGATTTATTTATTTTTTGTATTTTTTTACGGCCAAACCTTATAAAAGTTGCCTACGTATCCCGGTTAACACAATGAATCAGGTCGAAATGTAGTTCATCTGTTCATGATGAATTGATTTTTATTTCACGACGTAGTTCATTTATGCAAGATGATTAATTTTATTTTGATTTTATTTATGAGATAAAAACATGAATCATACAATGATATGTGAATAATCTCTTTGATTTTATCAAGAATACCGCAACCGAACTTACTTGCTTAGGTAAGTTTAGTATTTATGTTTGAGTTGTTAGTTAAAACAAGGAAAGAAAATATATAGTATATATGTCAGTCCTACTCATAACTAAGAAAAACGGGAACGTTTCTGAAGAAGGTGCACACATATCCTCAAAGGAATAGAGGTCCTCCCTTTATCTTGAATTTTTAGCCACAAGGGTCTCGAAGGTATAGTATGTATATATATATATATATATATATATATATATATATATATATATATATATAAGGTGCCAGTCCACGAGCCTGAAAACTTAGTGCTAGGTTGTGATCTAGACGTTTTGCAGTAAAGTAAAGTCATTTATTAACAATTAATGATTATCAGTCAATAGTTTGATTTGAGTTTTGGAGTTCGATTTGATGTGTTCATGAGAGAATCTCAGAGACTATGCATAACTCATGGTGTGATAAATGTTTTGTTATTATCCTCACATGTTCTTAACATGTTCTAAGATGTTCAGGTTCCTCACATGTTCTTGGATGTTTTTAATATGTTTGAATAATTTTTGACACGGTTTAATGAATTTGACACGTTTTTAACATTTTTTTCTTATTTGATTACATATTATATATGCTATGTATATGAAATATAAGTGTAAAAACTATATGAACATGCTATGTTTAATCCATATAAACATTTTCAGGACAAGATCAAAGGATGTTCAAGAAACGTACCTAGCTTAGGGGAGTAATCTTTCCCTAAGCAATTACCTTCTTCTCCTTCTTTGAATTTTCTTGGTTGTTCTCAATCGTTTGTCATCAACCTCTTGAGACTTTCATCCAAGATGCTCAAGAACTCCTTCAGGATGGTATTTCGATAGAATTTTGAGGTGTTTATCGAATAGAAAACTTTAAAACCCAAGGTATCCGAGAGTAGAATTTGAGCCTCAAGAGAGAAAGTCTGGGTTCAAACTCTTGGAATTGTGAAAACAAGGCCTTGTATTTATGGGTTGGGAGGTCTGCGCATTGTCCAATGTGCAGGCCATCCCAAGATGTTCCTTAGGGTCTGTTCTTCTTAGGAGTCCTCCCTTTATGCCTTGAGGTTGAATGTTTTTGAACGAATTTGAAAGATATGCTAAGATCCTCAAAGATTTGGTAATGATTACCAAATCTTTAAATATCTAAATGTAAGGATTGGTAATCATTGGTCATTATTGGAATTAGTCATCATGAGCAATCATGAGATATTATTGGTTGCACATGGCTTCATTTAATGCATGATGTGACCTTTTTGGTTTGGTTTGGTGGCCAAGTATCGGTTACTCACACTATTTCGGTTTGGTTGCCATAAATGCTTTGAAGGTGAATTAAATCTAGTCTTCAAGTGTGATTTGGAAATTAATGCTTTACAATGACACTTGATGTGATGGGCATTGAATGCCTTCCAATGGGATTGATTTAGTTCGGTTTGCTTTATAACGGGTAGTCACGTTTCAAGTATTTTGGTTTTCCCTAAGATATTTTGATCAAAATATCTAGGTGACTTGAATGTGGTCCTTACATCTCATCCCAAGCATTTAATGCTTGATGGTTGATAGGTGTAATTTATTTATTTATTCTCAAGCCGATTTTGGTAGTTTTCGAGCATTTTTATAGTGTTTTATTGTGTTTTAATACGTTTTTATTTATTTTGTCATAAATTAGGTATTTGGGGTAAAAATTGACTAAAACGGTCCATAAACGATCAAAGCGGTAGAAGAACGGTGGAGAAAATGAGCAAAAAGACCATATTCAGATCCTGCACCCACCGCTGCAGTAGTGAAAATACAGAGAGTTTGCTGAAGCTCCACCGCTGCAGCGGTCAAAATGCAGAAAGCTCCACCACTGCAGCAGTAAAAGCACCGCTGCAACAGTCAATTACCAAAAATCCTACCGACCTATCCACCGTTGCAGCGGTCCTACCACTGTCGCGGCCAGTACCTAACATTTTAAGATATTTTAGAATATTTTAAGATATTTTGAATCCTCTAAATATCGTCCCTATTCTCCCCAAACAAAAGGTGGACGTTTTTGGGAGTCTTGAGAGCTCCAAGGCTATTCGACCAATAGAAGATTACCACACGAAGAAGGAGGAAGTGTTCTCGGAGTGGTTTTAGCGACAGATCTTCGGATAATGGCTAGTCACCTCGTTTTTGTCTTTCTCTCTTAGATTAGTTGAATGTTTGTATATGTTTAGCTTGTATATAGTTATATTTAGGGCTACGACCATGTGTAGCTAAACATATATTGTCTAGGGTTTGATCTACTTCACAAAAATGTTGTTTATATAAAATTGATATTTTGTTAATGGTTGTTCATGTTTATCCAATTATGTTTGCCGTTATGCCATGTTTATATGCTTGTTTAGATATATTAAGAATACGGGGTTTGACACTCGGGAGAGGTAACCCCGGATTCGGACTGGGGTCTAAACACAACGCGATCTAATAACCCGGGAGGGAGTTAGAAAGTGTACAATCTGTGACGTTGGGGAGAGACTCATGTGACCAAGTGTCATATAGATGCTCGAGGGGGACTTCGGCGTTGATGCGAAGTCACATATTCATTAACTTTACACTTCGGAGAGGTAGTGAATGAAATTTCGATACCGAGATTGTCGAATAGAATGAACACCATTAATGTAAACTAGATTGAACTGAACACATGTAAGTGAACAAAGTTAATCTCTAGGCAATAATTTCTCTTAAACGTCATACCACTATATTAGTATAATTAGTTTAATTAACTTAGTATTAGTATATTATTAATATAAAAACTACATTTTTATCACCTAGATAAAGTTAGGTTATGACAATTATGGTAGTCAACGATAATCTACACCAATCCCTGTGGATACGACAACACCTACTCTTCCTATTATACTAAAACTTGACCCGTAACCAAGTTTTTGGTGCCATTGCCTGGGATTATGTTTTGATTGTTGTTGATATTGTGAGAAAGTAATTTGATTTTAATTTAGGCATTTATTTTGTTTATAATTTTTGTTTGTAATTTTGTTTTTTATTTTTCTTGTAGGGTACTTGAATATGTTAGATCAACAGGCACTTTTGCGTTTTTTTCAACGAGATTTCAAGACGTTTTATTATGCTTGGGATCGATACGAGGATTTTCTACTCTGATTTCTGAATCATCGTTTCCCGAGGGAGTGTCAACTACTGAACTTTCTCGATGGGTTATTAACCGCAACCAGAACGTGGGTTGAAAGAGAAAACGATACCACTTCTTTCAACCAACTAATCGCGAATAAAGCCTATTGGTTATTGGAAGACATGGCCAAATTCAATTTTCAGTATTGGAATTATTCACCAAGTTACCAAAGTTTGGGGGATAGTTTCACCGTTTAGGGGCCATGGATTGACACCCCGGACTAACATATGGAGTCTTTCCCCACATTGGAAACCATGTTCACTGAATTTATGGGGGAGGCTCAGGCATTTTGGAGAAAAACGAATGACAGGATCAATAAGCACGAGGATGTCTCGACAATATTGAGACGGTCTACGCCGAAATTGATACGACCGTAACATCTCTTTAGATGCAAATCGGTCAGCTTATTTGCTTGATTGAGGCCGAGTCAGACGTGGTGGCACTGGGAGATACACAAGCCATATCATGTGAAAGCCAACGTAAACAATCAAAAACGAGTGGAATGAGCTTGGGAAAGTTCAACTATGATTATTCAAATGAGACGGGAACCCAAGCGTGGATCGACGATTGTGATTCTTCACCATTGGAGATCCAAATTGTGATACCACCATTGATCCCAGACGATTACATCTACGAGGATCCGATGTGGCTCACTTGTCCTTTGTCGCCATTAGCAATGTTCTTTCATGCCCACCAAATACATGAGCTGGTGGAGAGTCTTGTTGAAAGCTTGGACCAAACAATACCAAATCTCTCCAGTCTTAAGGGGGTTCTAAACTAAGACCCATACGTGGTGTTGTATGATACTTACTATGGGCAGAAGCTGCTCTTTGACGAGCACTTCTCCATGTCAGGCCGAGGACAATAAACCATGCGCGTCTTGGGAGGAAACCCAAGTCAAAAATAAATTAGATCCGTCACTGCCGACTTCATTCGGAGGCAAGATTGTCTCACCTCCCAGGTATGTGTTCTAACCCTCTTCGTCAGCATGCTTTATTTCATATGTTAAGATTGATTATTGAGACATTCTGGACACTGGCCGTTTTAAGTTTGGGGGTGATGTGTAGTATATTAGTATGTTTTCTTTTGTTAGTTGTATAGTTTTAGTTTAAATTGTATGCATGTTTGTTTAGTGTAGAATGTGTTTATGTTTGTTGTTGTTGCATATTGAACTTTGTGTTTATCTGGGCCACAACCCAATGATGATATTATCCCCTGGTTGTTTTTTGAGGTCAAGGATAATGTCCATTCATGTGTGTTCTGTGTGCTTGGCATGTCGTTTTGGTGAAAGTTATTTTATATCCTAATTTGCACGCGTATGTAGACTCAATGTATAGCTATTCAATTGATTTGAGGTCAATTATCCATTAGCCAAATTCATGATAATTTTAAGGAATTCTAGAACCTGATTTGGGGAAAACTTAAGGCAAAATCTTAGGCAAGATAGTTCAGGAGACGTGATTTAGGCATTCATTTGATTGCTTGAGCCTTTGAAGCTTACCTTGCTATATGTTTATCCCTTGTTACCCTGTCGAAACCTATAATACCATTTCAATTCTGAACACGTAACAAATACCCTGGCCAATTGAACTTTTTCTAAACCTATATCGCTAAACTGAAGGCACAATTTGAGTGAATCAAGTTAGCATTCGTGTATACTACTTGAAGTGAGCAGTTGGGTTTAGGATGAACTTTTGATCGGTTCGGTATTTGAGTACTCACTTGTCATTTTTCTTTCATTTTAACCACACCCGTGAAATTGTAATAATCGAATAAGTTTGGGGGTGTGATATGTTAAAAAAAAATGTAAATATAGTTAAAATTTTCGTTTCTTTTGACAAGTGAGTACGACGTTCTTAAATGAATGTTCAAGGTTGTTTCTAATTTATCTATGGGGGTTTGAGTGTGATTGTGTGCCAAGCGTTATGCCTCGGGTATTGTTAAGTTAACAACGTCAACCCGTTTTATATTCCCAATATACCCTTGGCCATGTTCCAAACCGAACCAAGTCATTTTGATTTTTACGAACTGCTTAGCCTACATTAGTGGAGAGTGGAACCCAATCAGGCATATAGATATCCTAATCCTTTACGGTTTAAGTCGTGAGCTTCGTTGGTGGATAATCCAATCCGATTGTTGGATAGTTATATTATTGAGTTTTGCACACACACGTTGACAGGATCTAGAATGACGTTTACCATTATTGAATGTCAAAATTCTAGAACATCACATGGTGCGTTTTACTCCTGAACTCGATATGAATGGGGGTTGTTGAGGAAAAAATATTTTGGTCGATAAATGAATTAAAAACTCGTTTATCGTTATGTTTAGGTTGTTTATGTTTAGGTTGTTTATGTTGGTTAATTTAGTTGTGTTTTTTTTTTTTTTTTTTATATTTTAGTGTGAGTCTTTTACTCGAGGACTAGCAAAATTCTAAGTTTGGGTGTATTTGATAGGTGTAATTTATCTATTTATTCTCAGGCCAGTTTTGGTAGTTTTTGAGTATTTTAATAGCGTTTTATTATGTTTTAATACTTTTTTTTTTGTCTTAAAATGGACTAAAACAGTCCATAAACTATCAAAGTGGTAGAAGAATAGTGGAGAAAACTAGCAAAAAGGCTATATTCAAATCCTGCATCCACCGCTATAGCGGTGAAAATACAGAGAGTTTGCTGAAGCTCCACCACTGCAGCGATCAACTGTCAAAAATCCCACCGACCTATCCACCGCTGTAGCGGTCAGCGCCAGACATTTTAAGGTTTTTAAAGATATTTTGAGATATTTTGAATCCTATAAATGTCGTCCCTATTCTCCCCAAATGAAAGGTGGACATTTTCAGGAGTCTTGAGCGCTCCAAGGTCATTCGACCAATAGAAGATCACCACGCGAAGAAGGAGGAAGCGTTCTTGAAGCAATTTTAGCGACGGATCTTCGGCTAACGGCTAGTCTCCTCGTTTCTCTCTGTCTCTCTTAGATTGGTTGAATGTTTGTATATGTTTAGTTTGTATTTAGTTGTATTTAGGGCTATGGCCATGTGTAACTAAACATATATTGTCTAGGGTTTAATGTACTTCACGAAAACGTTGTTTATATAAAAATCGATGCTTTGTTGATGGTTGTTCATGTTTATCCGATTGTGTTTGCCATTATGCCATGTTTATATGCTTGTTTAGATATATTGAGAATACGAAGTTTGACACTCGGGAGAGGTAACCCCGGATTTGGACTAGGGTTTAAACACAACGCGATTTAATAACCCAGGAGGGAGTTAGAAAGTGTGCAATCCGTGACGTTAAGGCTAGACTCATGTGACCAAGTGTCATATAGATGCTCAAGGGGGACTTCGGCATTGACTTAAAGTCACATATTCATTCACTTTACACTCGAGAGAGGTAGTGAATGAGATTTGGATACCGAGATTGTCGGATAGGATGAACACCATATATGTAAACTAGATTGAACTGAACACGTTTAAGTGAATGAAGTTAATCCCTAGGCAATAATTTCCATTAAACGTCATACCACTATATTAGTTTAATTAGTTTAATTAACTTAGTTTTAGTATATTATTAATATAAAAACTACATTTTTATCGTCTAGATAAAGTTAGGTTATGACAATTACGGTACTCAACAATAATCTACACCAATCCCTGTGGATACGACAACCCCTACTCTTGGAATTATACTAAAACTTAACCTGTACACTTGCGGTAAAAGTAGCGACGTATTCACGTGCTACCAATGGTATGGGCATTTAATGTCTCATTAAATTCCTTCTAGGTGGCCAATCGAATCGGTTGGATTTGATAATCGTTAGTTACTTCTCAAGTAAATTGATTCACTTCTTTAGATGTTTTTGTAGGAAATATCTTGGGAATTTAATGCTCATTAATGGGTCATTAAATTCTTGGTAGGAACCTTGATTTCGAATCGAGTCCTAATCCTTAGTTACTTTGGGTAACTTGGACTTGTCATGACAATTCTATGACTTGATTAAGGTATTTGGATTTGATTTATGAAGATTAGTACTTTAAACAGATATTTAAAGGAGTGTTTTTGGTGTCAAATAGATGAAATCAGTGAGAGTAAATGTTTCAAGGTCAAAGTAGATAACAAAGGTAAATTTAAGAAATGTCCTATAGTTGAAAGGTAGTAACTATTTTTTATTCATATTAAAGGTTATTTGATGAAAATCAACCTTTAATAATGTCATCTTAGTCCCCCTTTAACTTTAAGAATTTTGAGGTTGACCCAAATTTTTTACTTAACTGAATTAAGTAAAATTTGACAGTTTTATGTTTTTCTTGTGTTTTTTGTTGTTTTTCATAGTATCTACTGTAATATCCAATGTAATCCAAGCTATAAATTCATTCCCTTTAAACTCTAGTTTAAAGTTTATTTGAACTTATACTTTCGGTCTGACACTGACTGAGCGGTACAAAATGCGGTGTCTACAACCTTCATTACATTCATTTTGCACCCGTCTTGAATTCCATTGATTCTTTAATAATCAACTCATGAATTATTCAATGATTATTCATTACAATCCATTTTTTTTTCTCATTTCAACCTATAGAACTTCTAATCTGAAACCACTCAATAAAGCCATTAATTTCATAAAACATCAATGTTGAATTTTCCATCAAAACATTAGGTTCAATACTATGGGTTGATGGAGCTGCAAATTCGAGAAGATACGGAATTGGAATCGTGGCTATTAGCTCAGAAGGAAATGAGCTATAGTCCAATTCAGATTCAAGACCTCGAACGATAAATTTGAATAAGAGGTCGTGATAATTAAGTTGAGCTTGGTACGATCTTTGGGAACAGAAGGTGTCTTCACGATCAATAAAGAACGTTTGCAGCTCTACCTAGGACAAGTTAAAGGATTGATGGGTCAGTTCAAAGAGTACACTTACTGGACGATCCTGAGAGTGAAAAATGCAAGAGTAGACATGTTGGCAATAGTAACAACGTTAAGAGAAGCTGGAATCAGCTCAAACTTGGTAAGTTTTCTGCAACTTCCATCCATGGCAGCTTTAAGTAACCTATGAGCAAAAATTGGGAGACTTGAGAAGAAGGAGGATTGGCTAAAGCCCATTATTGATTTTTTGAAGGAGGGAGAGGGCTCTACCAGAAGACAAAGGATTGGTAAGAAAGGTCATGTACAATACTGTAAAGTATCTGATAATTGAAGGAAAGTTGTATCAAAGATCCTACTCCCAATTACTCCTGCTCTGTTTGGGAGCAACGGTAGTAAATTACGTGATCCAAGAAATTCATGAAAGAGTATGTCAACACCACCAAGGGGGAAAAACCCTTGCATAGAAGGCATTGAAGACAAGGTATTACTAGCTAACCATGAGAAATGATTGCAAGGTGTTTGTGGAAAGGTGTGATAAGTGTCAGAGGTTTAGCTGAGACATAAATATGTTAACTCACATTCTAAGTCTCATCTGTAACCCATGGCCTTTTATAAGATAGGAAATGAATGTGTTGGGACCATTTATCGCAACACCTGGGAATAAATGATTCGTATTAGGGGTCGTAGACTACTTCACTAAATAGGTAGAAGAAGAGGGTTTCATCACAGTTAGGGAGAATGATAGGAGAAATTTCCTACAAAAAAAAAAATCATATGCCATTTCGGGATTCCAGCAGTGTTGATCTCAAACAATGGAACTCCATTCATAGGAGGCAAAGTGGGATGGTTATGCAAAGAGCTCAATATCGATCACAGTAAAAGCAATCTAGATCACTCCTAAGCCGATGGCTAGGTTGAAGTAACAAACCAAGAAATCAAAGAAATGATAAAGAAGAGGCTAGACAACGCTAAAGAAAAATGGTTGAAGGAACTACCTGGGATTCTTTAGTTCTACATGACAACTCAAAACGAATCTATAGGGAAAACACCATTTTCATTGACGTATGGAGCAGAGTGTTGGCCTAGTGATCTACACAAGATAGGGGGTCAATTGGGTAGTATAAAAATTAAACCAAATTCTTATCTTTCAACACTTAAATATTCAAATAATTAATTTAATCATAAATTAAGTATTATCTTTATATAGAAGCGGATAAGTGTATAATGCTAAATGCACACTCAAACAACAAGAAATAAAGAAAATCAACAATGCAGTACACAAAGATATATACTGGTTCACCAAGCTACTCTTGGTTAATCCAGTGCTCCGAGACCCCCGGAGATTTGCACCCACTAAACTACTAGATTCCTTTAAATAGGTAGAAACCAAACCTTTATACAACGATTCTTTTATAGGCTCAAAATCAACCTTTACAATTTCCTTTTCACATGCTAAGGAAGAGCCTCTATCTTTTTATCAAGTTAAAGACTAACCTAATTCTATTTAGGAGAAATCACCACCTAATCTTTTTCCCAGGCGCAGAAATAATCTTATCTTTTTTCAGGCTCAAGATTAACCTAATCCTTTCACAGGCTAAGGATCAAACTCAACTCTTTTGTACTTTAGGCTAAGAATCAAATTTCACCAAAACACTTCAAGTATCATTTTTTCAGGTAAAGATAGTACCTTTACATTTTACTCATAATTTCAATTCTAATCAGGAAGAATCACACCTATCTCTTTTCAAAGGAAAAGAGTAACATAACCTTTTTGTACCATAGGTAAAGATTAAATCTCAATCTCTTTATCGAAAGAGATTGAAACCCTTGCTACCTCTAACTAGATACTCACAACAATATCTAATTCGCACAAACTCACCAAATACAAAAAATCAATGAGTTTTTTCCCACTCGGAGCTTCTACCACCTCAAATAAATTCAACTCAATTAATGTCACGATAATTACTAGTGATAGATCTAAGTGAGGAATTAAAAATTTGACTATAAAAAAAAAATGCGGGTAGCACAAAATTGAGCACGTAATCAGATTGTCACCAAAATCGTTTTAAAAGAATTTTTATGCTTTTAAAATTTAAAAACAATTTACAAGATCGAATATCCAAGTAAGCAATAATAATATATAATCACAATAAAGAATAAAATTTGGAATGATCTCAACAAGAAAACACCGAAAGATTGCAAATCGTATCGCTAGATAGCTTAGATTGGTGACTTCAAATCAATTAGCGCTTTAACTCTAGAAATTTAACACCAGAATAATCTCACAATAATCTGTAAGTATAATATCAGAATAATAACTCTCACAAAGCTCATGAACTGATTGTTCTTGATAGAAATGATGTATTGATATGTGAAAAACGCAAGTTTATTTAAATAGATTTGAAACAAGTCCTCTAACAGTTAGTTCTCACAAGATATGACATTTAAATACTCATATAGACCCCATATATCAATATTATTCAATATTGATTCAATTCACTTAAATATGACTTTTAAATCATTCAATTTAGTCCTCAAATTATTTCACATTCTCAAATTAAAAGGATAAGAAGTATTAAATAGATTAAATTGAGAAACAATTAAAATAAGTGTACCATATCTATAGGGATATATAAGTATGAATGATATATCTATAATATATTCAAATCTCCAGAATATCTCCAAGATATCAGGCAAAAAATGGCTAGTAACGGCTAGTTTTGGATTAAATCCCAAAAATCCTAAAACACTGAAACTGCCCAGTCGGTTGACCGACCATTCCACAATCGGTCAACCAATCATTTTAGGTTGTAGCCCAATCCATTTTTCATACGCTGGTCGGTTGACTGATCCCCCATAGGTCGGTTAACCGATCAATTTAGGATACTTCTCTAGGCCAATTTTCGGCCCTGGTCGGTTAACTAATCGATACAGGGAGTTCATCTCTCGGCCATCGGATGACCGATATCCCTCGGTCCATTAACCGATCAATTCAGAGACTTTCCCAATTCCTAGCCTACGCCTGTCGGTTGATCGATCCCTTGTGGTTGGTTGACCGATCTTTACTGAAATAAACTTTTCTCAAATTATTTCAACTTCAAAACTTTGATGTTTTTTACCCTTTAACGATTTATTTTCTTGATTAACTAACTTGACACTATTAATTAATTTTAAACACTAATCTTGCTTAGGTCAATTTTTCTTTTTCAATTACACATTGAAGCAAATAATTGAACTTACTTAGGACCCAAATATAAACACACATAAATATAAATCACTTTTGTGTTGTGTGTGATCTTAATCAGGATACAATAAGAGTAAAAATAAATTTGAGTTGTTTTCACTTAGATTCTTCAGAATCTTCAATCTCTTAATGTCTGTCTTTTCATCTTTCATAATTACTTCATGTTATTATTGTCTCTGCATATTTCATAATTACTTCATGATATTATCTAGAACTCTTAAACTGAAACATTCAACAAATTCATTAGTTCCACAAAAAATATCAACATTTAATTGTCCATCAAAATCACAGGATCAACAATCTCCTCATTTTTTATGATGACAATTAATTTTGATATTTTCTTCAAAATAAGAATGTAACCACACTCCCCCTAAATTCGAGAACGGATTTTTTTAACTCATTAAAGCATAATCATGAAGATAATTGAAAAACATATAAGATATTCAATGAAGCTTAAAATATGGTCAATAAATCAATTAAGATATTCAATAAAACAACATGATTATATTAACAATGTTCTCCCCTTATATCAGTGCAATGCTTAGGTGAACAAGTCCTAAACATTAACTAACTCGTTAAAGCTCCAAATATGGTTTCCCCTTTATATCTTCCCTTTATCAATCAATTCAATTCAATAAACATATTCAATAAACATCAAAGATTCTCTTTCCCTTTGTCATCTCAAAAAGTAGGGAAGGGGAACCAAAAACATCACTCTAGGCAAACATCATTGTGCCTAGTCATATCTAAGCCTCAGATAATTTTCATAGACTAATATTCCACTAAAGGTTTGGCAAATATATCAACAATCTAATCGAAAGTATCAAAATATTCAACATCCTCTTTTTCTATTTAAGCATAACACATTTATTGACCCACTTATAAAAATTTCTCTCCCAAAATAATTGTAAATAAGTCAATTCATACTTAGGAGTACAAAACTGAGGCATACAAAATATTTCAACAAATAGCATGAAATCATATAATTTTAGTTAAGTCAACATGCCTTTCTCATGATACCAAATAATATCTTCGTTTTAAATAGAATCAAGCCATGTAATCTTTAATGCACTAGAACAAGAAGTATATCTCAATGATAATTTATCAACATATATCTAGTGCATGCATAAACAAGGATAAGTGCATATTTATCTCATAAAATTTTAGCTCCCTTTAAGAATAACAATCATTAAAAACAAGAGACATTAGATGAAAGCTAGACACCTAATGCTTATAAGGATATCCATATGCCACGGTATCATGCTATATAATCAGAGATCATATAGATTAACAAATAACTCAATGATAACCAAGTCATAGATTGATACAAGATGTTTTGCATATTTTTAAACATAACTTTTGAGGATCTTATATAGCATAGCATAAAAATATCATATAAAAATATGTGATCGTTTCTGATTATCATGCAATATATATATCATCAATAAATCAGTATTGTGCTAATAATAGAGTTTCACGTAGACATATAATCAAAGCATGATATTTATAGAGATGTGAGTTAATCTCTGTAGATTAAATGATAATTTTCACATCACATAAATTTCTTTACACAATTATGCAAGAATGAAATTGTTTTACCATTGAGTTGAATGAAGATTTAACTCTAATCAATTATCTCCTCGAATCATCCCCGATCTTATTCTTGACTAAATTTTGAATTTCAGTATGAACATTCTTTTCTCCTTGAATTATAACCTGAAACTCTTTGAAACATACTTGAAGAAAAATCATTAATAGAGATCAAGTGAACATATATTTATTTGTTATTCTCAACATCATGCATGATCACTAATCAATTCCAAACAATTTTAATCCTATAAACCAATTGAGTTAGATTAAGTTATCTTAAGTAACATGCTTCAAAATCAAATATATTAGCAATCCTCAATGTACGCACATGATAAAAATAAGTTAATATATTTTAAATTAAATGTGATTCTTATAATCACCAAGCAATGTTTCTAAGACAACAAATGAACACATCATTTAAAAAATGTCATAGAAACCATTAACAACTTACCTATTTGGCAAGTCGGGTATCTCCCTCTTTAACAAATTTAATAAATTTAAACTGCGAGGGATTAGGAGTACCTCTAATATCTTTCGAGTCAAGTTTTCTTTTTACCTCATTTGTATCGATGATTGATTTGGGTGCACCATTTTTCTTAGCCTATCTGTATCCTTTCAACCTTTGATTATTGCCATTTGATTTACTGATACTTCTATTTGCACATATCACTTGTGGCTTCCTAGTGATATCTCATCTTGACTTTGACAAATCTTTTCTATTTGTACGTTTCACTTGTGGCTTCTTTGTAACTTTACATTTTGTCTTTTGTGCATCTTTTCACTTTGCACGCGTCGCTTGTAGATCCTTACTGACTTTCTATCTTGGCTTTGATATAACCTCTTTGTTTATTCCTTCGGGTCTACTCCCAACATTATGTAACTCTACACAAGACATTTTAATATCTCTCTTTGGTATCCATTTTATTTTGGATCCATTCATGTTAAAAATAAACTTAGGGTTCCTAAACGGACATGAAACTTCAAAATGCCCAACCCTATTGCAATAATAACATCTTAATTTCGATTGATTATCATAGATAGCACGAGATGTAAAGCATGAACCATTTCTAACAATAGGAACATTACAATCATTGGCTAGTGATGAAGGATGAGACGATAAAACATATCCACTTTCATAGATTGTTTTAAAATATGAAGAAACATTTTCAAAAGCTCTCGAAATAGACTTGAGGTTGGATTTTGATTTTTCAAAATTTTTCTTAAATAAATTGATTTTTTATCCAAGATCTGATATTTACCTAGAAATCATGTCAAAATTATTTTTTTAAACTTCGTTTTCCTTTTTAAGAAAATCCACTTTAGAGAGTAAATTATTAATTTCAAAAATGACGTCCAGAAACTCTTTTGTACCACAATAATCACCCAAATGCACTTTAGATTAACGAACACATTTTACTCTATTTTCAAAAGAATCAATTTTTATTTTTAAACTCAAGCTCTCTTTAGCAAAAAGTAGCGTGAAAGAAAGTAATTTTTCCATGACAATATGGACATTTTCATTATCATTATCTCTATCACTACCACTAATATCACATGAATCATACATCACATTATCATATAGGGATCTATCACCACCAAGAGAGGATACACAAAAAACATCATTCATGATGTGTGCACGTGACCAATTTAGCTAAAATATTAAGTCTAACGAGCTAAAACTAACTCCGATATCAATTGTTGGCCCAGCGATCTACCCAAGAGGGGGGGTGAATTGGGTAGTTATAAAAAATAAACCAAATTCTTATCTTTCAACGCTGAAATATTCAAATAATTAATTTAATCCTAAATTAATTATTATCATTATATAGCAGCGGATAAGTGTATAATTTTAGATACACACCCAAACAACAAGAAATAAAGAAATTTAACAATGCAGTACATAAAGATGTATACTAGTTCACCAAGTTACTCTTGGCTAATTCAATCCTCCGAGCCCCACGGAGAGTCGCACCCACTAAACCACTAGATTTCTTTAAACAGATAGGAATCAAACCTTTACACAACGATTCTTTTACAGGCTCAGAATCAACCTTTACAATTTTCTTTTCACATGCTAAGAAAGAGCCTCTATCTTTTTATCAAGCTAAGGACTAACCTAATTCTATTCAGGAAGAATCACCACCTAATTCTTTTCTCAGGCACAAGAATAACCTTATCTTTTTTCAGGCCCAAGACTAACCTAATCCTTTCACAGACTAAGAATCAAATCCAATTCTTTTGTACTTTAGGCTAAGAATCAAACCTCACCAAAACATTCCAAGTATCATTTTTCCAAGTAAGGATGGAACCTTTACAATTCATTCACTATTTCAATTCTAATCAGGAAGAATCATGCCTATCTCTTTCAAAGGAAAAGAGTAACCTAACTTTTTTGTATCTTAGGTAAAGATTAAACCTCAATCTCTTTACCGGAAGAGATTGAAACCCTTGCTACCCCTGACAAGATACTCCCAACAGTATTTAATTCGCACAAACTCACCAAATACAAAAATCAATGAGTTTTTTTCCCACTCGGAGCTTCTACCACCTCAAATCAATTTAACTCAATTAATATCCCGATAATTACTAGTGATGAATTCAAAATCTAATTATAAAAAATAATGCGGGTAACACAAAATTAAGCACGTAATCAGATTATCACCAAAATTATTTTGAAAGAATTTTTATGCTTTTAAAATTTAAAAATGATTTCACAAGATCGAATATCCAAGAAAGTAATAATAATATATAATCACAATAAAGAATAAAAGCTTGGAACGATCTCACTAGGAAAACACTAAAAGAATGTAAATCGTATCGTTAGACAGCTTAGATCGATGACGCCAAATCAATTAGCGCCTTAACTGAAGAACTTCAACACCAGAATAATCTCTCAGTATAATATCATAATAATAACTCTCAGAAAGCTTAGGAACTGACTGTTCTTGGTAGAAGTAATGTATAGTGTTGGCCCAGTAGAATACCCAAGAGGAGGGGTGAATTAGGTAATTAAAAAATAATCAGAATAAAACTTGATAAATCAAATAATTAATTTTAAACCTAAATTAATTATTATCTTTATAACACAGTGGAATAATATGATCAATCTAAGTGCACACCCAAACAACAAAAGTAGCAAAATAATAATGCAGTACACAAATATTTATACTGATTCACCAAGCTACTCTTAGCTAATCTAGTCCCCCGGGCTCCACGGAGGTTGCATCCACTAAAACCAAGATCTCTTTAAAGGTAGGAACCAAATCCGCACACCGATTCTTTTACAAGCTTAGAATCAACCTTTACAATATATTTTTCCAAGGCTCAGGAATAATCTCTACTTTTTACAGGCTCAAGAATAACCTATCTTTTATAGGTTAAAGATTAACCTAACTCTTTTTATACCTTCGACTCAAGAATCAAAACCTCTCAAAATACTCCAAGTATCCTTTTCCCAGGTAAGGATGGAACCTTTACAAATCACTCATACTAATTCTATTCAGGAAGAATTAATACCTCAATTTCTTTACAGGAAGAGACTGAAACCCAACTACCCTTGATTAAATATCCCCAATGATATTTAACCTGTCACAAATCACCAATACAAAAATTGATAAGTAGTAAATCTCACTCGGAGCTTCTACCACCCCAAATAAATAAAAACTCAATTAATATCCCAACTAGTGACAGAAATATGTGAGATACAGAAATCTGATTTTAACAAGAATATGGGTAGCAAATTGGAGCACGTAATCAGATTCAAGAAATTATTTGAAAGAATATTTTCTTCAAAAATCAAAAATAATTTCTAAGATCAATTTCTAAAATATAAAATAATAAACAATAAACAATATGGAAAGATCTTACCTGGAATCCATAGAAATAATTATTAGAACAGTATAGCTTCAAATCCGGTATTAGCAAGAATAGATCGCAATTGATTATCAGAATCACTCTTAGAATAGCTCACAATAACGTAGAATACTAACTCTTATAAAAGCTCTCTCAAAATTATATAGAATGATTAACTCTCTTAGAATGATTCCCTTCTCTAATAAAATTCGTAGGTCTATTTAAAGGAACATGTAATCAGCCTTCTAATGACTAGTTTACAAGTATCATGATAATAAAAAGCTCTTATAGATCCCTTATAACGTAAGGATTTTATTTAGGTTCAATTTCACTTAATAACAACTTTCAAAACACTCAATTAAACTCCAAAGTATTTCTTAATCAAAATAAATAAGTATAGAATCCATTTTAAGTACCAAATTGAGAAACATTAATATTTAATGAACTATATTGAAAGGATTTAATTAGTATATGAACCATATCTTAAATATAGAGAATATCCCCCAAAATCTCTCTCAAATCCTAACCAAAAATGGCTACTTTTGGATTTAAACTTGGATCAAACAGTATCCTGAAACTACGCATTCAGTCGACTGCCCAGTCGACTGAAAGATACTGAAAGTAGCCCATGCAGTTCATCGGTCGATCGCTCGATCAACTCTTCAATTCAGAGAGTTTGTCATGCTTTCACTGGTCAACCTGTCAGTCAACTCTTCGATTCAGAGAGTTCAATTGTTATCACCGGTCGACCGGTTGGTTGACTCTTCGTTTTAGAGAGTTCCTCCACCATTGGTCGGTTGACTCCTCAGTCGACTACTCCCTTCTGGATCTTTTCTCTGATATCTTTTTTTACTCACTTTCTTTTACGATTTCGCCCCTTTATCCATTTTCTCTCTTAAATAAGCTCCACTAGTATTCTTAAATTTCATTTTAGTCATTCAAGATTATTTATTTTCAATTCACATAAGAGCAAATAATTACATTTAACCAAAACACACATAAAAGGTAAAATTCATTTTTGTGCCATGTGTGTGTTCCTAAATGGGATATTAAGAGTTAGGATTTACCTGAGTTGTTTTTCCTAATTTCTTCAAACTCTTAATTCCTCTTCATCATCTTAATATCTTCATTTAGCATCCATTCAATTTAACGTCTTCATCACTGGAACTTTAAATCTCTGAAACACTCAATTAAACATTAGTTCCACCAAAACATCAATACTTAATTATTCATCAAAATCTTAGGATCAACATATAGATATGTGAAAAACGCAAGTCTATTTAAATAGATTTGAAACAAGTCCTCTAACGGCTAATTCCCACAAGATATGACATTTAAATGCTCATATAGACCCCATATATCAATATTTTTCAATCATGGTTCAATTCACTTAAATGTGACTTTTAAATCATTTAATTTAATCCTCAAATTATTTCACATTCTCAAATCAAAAGGATATGAAGTATTAAATAAACTAAATTGAGAAACACTTAAAATAAGTGTACAATATCTATAGGGATATGTAAGTGTAAATGATATATCTATAATATGTTCAAATCCCCAAAATATCTCCTATATATCAGGCAAAAAATTGCTAGTAATGACTAGTTTTGGATCAGATCCAGAAAACGCTCAAACACTGAAACTGCCCAGTTGATTGACCGAACAATCTACCATTGGTCGACCGATCATTTCAGGTTGTAGCCCAAGCCATTTTCATACGCTGGTTGGTTGACCGATCCCCATGGGTCGGTTGACCGATCAATTCAGAATGCTTCTCTGGGCCAATATTCAGTCCTAGTCGGTTGACTGATCAATACAGGGTGTTCATCCCTCGGCTATCGATTGACCGATCAATTCAAAGACTTTTCCAATTCCCAGCCTATGCCCATCGGTTAACCGATTCCTTATGGTCGGTTGACCGATCGTTGCTGGAACAAACGTTTCTCAAATTATTTCAACTCCAAAACTTTGACATTTTCGACCCTTTAATCAATTTCTTTTCTCGGTTAACTAAATTAATACTATTAATTAATTTTAAACACTAATCTTGCTTAGATCAATTTTTCTCTTTCAATTACACATTGGAGCAAATAATGGAACCTACTTAGGACCCTAATATAAACACTCATAAATATAAATCATTTTTGTACCATGTGTGATCCTAATCGGGATACATTAAGAGTAAAATTGAATTTGAGTTGTTTTCACCTAGATTCTTCAGAATCTTCAATATCTTAATGTTTGTCTCTGTATCCTTCATAATTACTTCATGATATTATTGTCTCTGTATCTTTCATAATTTCTTCATGATATTATTTGAAACTCTTAAACTGAAACATTCAACAAATTCATTAGTTCCACCAAAGTTAAAATTTCATTATAGAGTAATAAAATTGAACAGGAATAAGTGAAATGAGGTCAAGTTCAGCAAAAAACCCAAGAGCCTCAAGACTAAGTTCAGTTATGAACTAAAAATGCCTATGGAATAAGCCAAGAAATAAGTAAAGGTCAGGTTCAGCAAAGAACCCAAGAGTCTCAAGGCTAAGTTCAATTATGAACTTAAAACGCCTAAGGAATAAGCGAAGGAATAAGTAGAGGTCAAGTTCAAGAAAAAACCCAAGAGCCTCAAGGCCAAGTTTGATTATAAACTCAAAACACCAAAAGAATAAGCTTAGGAGTAAGCAGAGGTCAAGTTCAACAAAGAACCGAAGAGACTCAAGGCTAAGTTCAATTATGACCTCAAAACGCCTAAAGAATAAGTCGAGGTTAGGTTCAGCAAAAACACAGCCTTAAGGCTAAGTTCAGTTATGAACTCAAAATGCCTAAGGAATAAGCAAAGGTCAGGTTCAACAAAGAACCCAAGTGCCTCAAGGCTAAGTTTAGTTATTAACTCAAAATGACTAAGGAATAAGCAAGGACATAAAGGAAATTGTGGTAAGCTATGTCTGAGGAAGTAGTTTGACAACCAAGATGAGGGTAAGAATCAGTTTAATTAGTTATAAATTTTGACTAAAGAATGTTTAAAATCAGATCAACAAATTAGCATAACCTTAGACTGACCCCATTTTGAAATAGGGAAGATGGTAGGTAAGCCTAAGAGACAGGTCAACTAATAAGGTCAACCTGAATATCAACTAACATGCAAATCATCCTAGAGACCATTTGCTATAGAAGGTCATCCTAGTTGTCTACTGCCCCTCAATTATCACAAAGTAAGGAGAACTAATTCAGCACAACAAAGTAGATCAGTCCAACGAGAAGAGGTTATCCTAAATAGTTATGAAGGAAAGTTAGAGACCAGATCAGGCTGACAATTTATGAAGATGCCCAGTAATGAAAAAAGATCAACTAAAGACTTGACCTTACAAAAAGAAAACCTGTCAATATATAACAAGTAGCCATATTCAAGGTAAAATCAACATCAAAATACACAACAATCAATAAGAGATAGAAAATATATCCAAATAAAAAAAAGTTAAATATTACAGACCAGACGACCAGAGTCTGTCTATTGTTCAAATCCCACCAATGATAAATAAAGACAAAAAAATAGTAACAAGAACAATCAATACTTGTTGTAGGCCCAATCGAGGTCTTCAACCGCCTTAAAGTGCCACATCTCCTCAACAAGCTCTTGTGCATGCTGCAGAGCATGTCCTTTCTTGTCTGCCTCCATATTGTTCTAGTGCCGTAGGTTACTAGACTCTAGATTCACATCACACCACTTCTAGGTGAGGTATCTAATCTCCGTGTTCTCTTATTCATGAACTATCGAAGTTCAACTATTTTGGAGGTTGAGATATTGTGAACAGTATCTAGGCAATTGTAGTAAGAACAAATTTTCTTCAAGTTGAAGAGAACACGATGAATGGGAAAATTAAGCAATATACACTTCCATGATCAAGGTCTCAACTTTGTCTCAAGAGTTGAAGAACTCTATCTGCAAGCGTTCGACCTCGTATATAGAAGGAACCTAAAGAGAAAGAGGAGACTGGTAAAAGAAAATAGTTTAAGCACATTGACAATAAATGAAGTAATTACCGCATCTGGAATTCTCGTCGTTAAAAGTGCTGGGAAATTAGCCCAAAAGAAAGAGTGAGGTTTAGAGAATACAAATTGATAAAGTAGAAAGTTTGCAAATAAAGGATTATAAAGGTTGGAGAAAGGCATGGAAAATAAAAGAGAAAATTTGAAAAGAGAATTGGGAATCCTAATGGATAAGACTCCTAATAAGGACCATTCAATGCCATGAGATCAAAAGACGGATATATAAGAGATTTGCATAGGGAAGAAAGACAAAACACCAAACAAAGGAAAAGACAAATTACATTAACGATGATCAATATTTACATTCAATGCTGAAAAGATTAATTAATTAGATAGTTAAAAAAATGACATCAATTCAAGAGGGGGAACATAAGGAAATGGGTCATCAGAAGGCTCAACAGTAGGAGGAACTAGTTCAGCAAGATCAACAAGGTTAGTAGGATCGAATCAGGATCTTCGGGCTCATATTCGATAGCCTCATCCAGGACGTGAAGATCCAAGTCAAGGAAATGATCAACAATTAAAGTTTTGGAAAGTGTGGTGCTCCCTCAACTAGATCCCATTGGCCATGCTTTTGAACTCATCATCCCTAGCCATTTTTCTTTGCTCGTATTCGTCTTAGGCTTAGTGAAGAATCGATTTGGAGTCCTCCATTTGCTGATAGAGCTTTACCATTTTTGCCTGAAATTAGGATTGAAGTGAAGTGATGACCGCATTAAGCTCCGCCTCTTTGGTTGCAATCAACTCGGCCTTCTCAGTCTTGTGCTTCAAGTCCAGCTCATGCATTTTAGTTGTGTACCTCTAGTTTAGCTCTACTTCCTTGCGAGTCAGTGCGTGGTTGTGTTCGAGTTCTTCTTGGTTTAGCTCTACTTCCTTTGTTTCCCAAAGCTTTTCCTCCGATTTTCTAGTTTTGTCGACCTTGAAAATGAGCTAAGACTCTATGTTTTTAATTGATCAGTGCTACTGGCAAACACAACAAGTAAATGGGTAGTTTAAAAATCAAGAGAAGAGAAAGACAGGTGTTTAAGAAAATTCAATGAAGTTATGATTATGAAAAACAAATGAAAACAAGAAAATTATGAAGGTACCTACATAGCGATGTAGAAGTCAAGGTAAAATAACTCGGCTTCATTTTGATCTCCCATATTGAGGCAAACCCTAGTTCATGTTTGATCCCAGAGTACCTTCAAGGGCTTCATCAATTTTGTGACAAACTGCAACAAGTGTAGGGCACGATTCAAATAGAAATTGGAGCATACTTTTCCAAGAAAAAAGAGTAGAACTCTTACTTGTTAGGTCTGGGACGAAGAGAGGATCTGAAGTGTCAATTGAACCTGTTGGTGTCAAAAAATAGTTCCACCAGCAGTATGGTCTGATCAGCTTCCACGTGGAGAATTGTTGGCGATCCGAAGATTGTCTTCAGTGGAGTTGGATTCCTTAGGCCTTTAGAACATTGATCATGCACTTATCCGGGCTGGGGAGACATTGTCCGGCCTGACCTTCAGGTCTGTACATGCACACAAGACTTGTCGGGGTGCCCAGCGTGTCTCCTTCGGCATGAGAATAAGAGCTCGGGAGGAAGAAATTGAGGTCGCTTGGATAAATTAAAGTTGTTACCTCTTTTCACAACCTGCTGAAAGGCTTGCCCACACCTTCCTTTTACAGGCAAGAATGTAATTAGCGTCCTGGAAATTAAGGCATTAAGCTCAATTACCCGCCCTAATATGGAGTGTGGAAAGTATGTGAGAGGATTAGAGTTATGAGCCTGAGCTTTTGGTAGTTGATGGAGAAGTCCATGGGCCACACCATTGAGATCGGTGAGCTGGCCTGGACACCAGTACGGACGTCAGTTGTATCCGCGATGGGTGTTGAGAATTTTCCTTTGGCAATTGTTAAGTCCTTCATGATTACCAACCTGAGGAGATGCCGAGCTAATTATCAGTCAAGCTCATTAGAACATTTGGTGACGTGGCACTTTTGATCTATGTGGCAAACACGTGGAGGTTGGTCAATTTTCACCCACATCAGAACCATATTTCAGAGTTGGGTTGGGTGTAGGTGGAAATGGAGCACAAGGTTCCCTCGAACTGCCACCAACATCAACAGGAAGAAAAGATAGTGGAGTTGCGGCCTGAGGAATGTCCGGAGAAGATGAGATGGATGGTGCCGGAACAATGGAAAGCATCCTTGGAACATCCACAAAAAATTTGTCACTTCTCAGTAGTGCTTAATTCTCTTGATAGGATTCTTGGGTTGAAGAGGGGTGCTGACCTAACCCTCTGTTTGGTCTGATTGTTCAGAAAGAAGAAGCATGACCCTTCATATTTTTGGAGGATTGTTCTGGTTTGAGGTGTTAGCCTTCTTTTTATTCTCCTTCACCAACATGTCGTCCATGAGCTCGTTCTTTAGATCCATTTAGTAGAGGCTTTAGGACAAGCTTGGCAAGCGACGTGTCTGTTGGATATAGTAGGAGCATCCTATGAGGTCGGTAGCCGAGTACCAACAATCTATAAAGTTGAGCTTCCTTCTCCTCCTCAAGTAAAGTGTCTTGTTGATGAAAAAAGTGATATGCAAGAAAGGTAAGTCTAATCAAAACCAAAGCAAAAAATAATAGTCATACAACTAAAAAGGGAAGGAGTTCAAATTACTTGGGGGGCAAAAAAGGCAAGGAACAATTGTCTCTTTTCCTATGTTAAATGAAGAAAATTCCCAATCCCCAGTAAAGAATAAGTAGGAATTTTTCCAGTGCTTAACGAAATTTGGAAGATCAATGAGAAATTGATTAGGGGTAGCGAGGAAGAATGAACAAAGAATAAAAGACGAAGAACTAAAGTCGAATGGCTCAAGATGAACAGGAACGGTGAAATCTAAATGATTAGTAAAAATTAAAGAGGAGATGAAAGATTACTTATAGTAACTACTAAAGTGACTCCTCGTCTTTCTTACGCAATCCAAGGAGACAGAGGGACAAATAATGTGGGTGGTTTTCCCTACGTCTCATACGCATGCCTAATAATAGGCAAAAATGGGCTCAATTAGGTAAGGTCCATAATCTTCCAGGAAAGGGCAGATTAATTGGCTCAATTGAATAGGCCCAGTGAACGAAAGGAATGAAGAACATGTGCCTAAATTGAGACGGTCCATGGGAGATCTAAAATGATCAGGCCCAAGTATTTGAACAACTGACCTCAACATTAATATGGATAATATCCAGGAGAATGTTGGGTAGTTAAGATCATGGCACAATTCGTGGTAAGCAAATATTCTTACTCTATAAATAAAGCGACTTATATGTCAAAATGGCTATGCATTTCATATATCTTGGAAAGACCTGATTAACTTAGTCTCACGCCGGAAGTATTTGGTCGATACTATATCGGTATCCTAAGTACTAATTTTAAGTGTTGCAGGTGTTATTCAAGGATTCAGGAGCTGGAGTTACAGACGAATTTTGGTAGCATCAGATATCAATAGCTATGTTATCCAGAGTTTGAATTGGATTATGCTTCTTCATTGGACTTTCGGAACCATCGATGTCAAAATCCCTAAATCCATCGTTGACATCTTTACCGTCAATGTACGTCTCATCACCTTCATTAGTACCACCGCCAGCCTCATCAACTTTCGGCACCCAATTGGACCCCACTCTCTTCATCGATGCTTTCTTTGATTTTGAATCCCTAATTTTCCATCTATTGACTATGACACTGTCTATATATCCTACCTTGTCCTCGCCATCTAGGGTTTTGTGGTTATCTAAAGAAGAAGCAAGTTCATTATCACTCGAGTCCTTGAAGACTTTCCACCACCGACACCTACACCTACACCAACTTCGGCGTTGTTGATGGGGACTTGCCATTGTTTCATTCTCTTACATTCATGAGGATCGTAGGTTTAGTCCCCAATGTCGCCTAATCAGATGCTTGACCTCCGTTGTCGCTTGGTCGCGACATTTACGGTCGAAGAAACCAGCATAGCTCCTTCTTTAATCTGACCCTCTGGTGGCTACAACTCCGCCGTTGATGGTGGTGAACAGATAGTTCTTATCAAGTCTCCCCTCTCTCTAGGGATATATATACATATAGTAACTGTATATACGAATCTCAAATTAGTTTGTATAGTGGTGAAGTCAGCTTGAGCTTCTATTAGTTTTATTTTTTGTGGAGCGAGAGAGTGTGGAGTGATGGTAAGGAATGACGGAAAGGTCTCTTTTAAAGAGAAAAATAGAGACAGAGAGGGCATGGTATTTTCTCATGTGGTTTTAGATGGAATCCATATGTGCATGTAAAGAATAAATTCGAAAAAAATCATATATTACTATGTACATAAAATACGCCATGACCCCCTAAATTGTTTAATAGTATAAAAATTGTCTCTAAATAGTATTTGGACACAAAATGACAAAAAAAAAAAGTTCTTAAATTAACGGTTGACCGTGAGAATTGACTCACAATATGGAAATTTATGTCAAATTGAACCCAATTTGAATATTGAGGAACCAAATGTGTCCAACACTAAATAGTAGGGGAAAATTGAACAGCAGTTTCATTTATAAGGGGCCAAAAAAATATTTTTCCTTAAAAAATTATGAAAATTCTGGTAGTACCATGTTAAATTCAACACGAATTTCAAAACTAATAAAAAAAATAGTGAATGTGATATCATTTTGAAGATCTTATTCAGATGCATCTAAATATATGACTAGATCATATAAAATATAATGTTGAATTTAACACGATGTGAAACATTATGAAGGTTCGCAAGTAGCACCTTGAATTTAACAAGAATGTAAAAATTTTATTAAAAAATAGTGAGCGTGATATCATTGGTTTTAAATTAATATACATTTGAAGTACCATGTTGAATTCAGAACGAAATTAAAAAGTTAAAAATTCTGAAAGCACTGTGTTGAATTTAACACGAATCTTAAAATTAATGAAAAAATAGTGAATGTGATATCATTTTGAAGATTTTATTCTAATAAATTAAAATTCTAAACGTACCATGTTGAATTCAACACGAATTTAAAAATTAATGAAAAAAATAGTGAATGTGATATCATTTTGAAGATGTTATTCAGATGAATCTGAATATATAATTAGATCATGAAAAAAATGTATAAAACAATAGTTATTTTAATTTTAATAATAAGATTTTTAATTCCTATTTTTTTTTAAAGTTATATATCAAGTAAGTGGTTGTAGGGGTGGTTACCAGCGAGTCCTATTAATGAGCCAAAACTAACAAATAAACTTTTTTTTTAAGTGGGTTACCAAATAATCCTTTGTGATTATTCGGTTAGATTTTCCTGTACAACCACTTACTTGATACACAACTTTAAAAAATAGAGATTCAAAATCATATTATTAAAATCAAAATAACTATTGGTCTACACGTTTGTTTCATTGTCTAATTACATAATCATAATCGTTTGAATAAGATCTTCAAAATGATATCACATTCACCTTTTTTTTTTATTATTAATTTTTAGATTCATGTTGAATTCAACATGGTATATCTAGAAATTTAAGTTTTTCAATTTCGTGTTGAAATCAACAAGGTACTTCAAATGTATATTGTTTTGAAGCCAATGATATCATGTTCACAATTTTTTTATCAAAATTTCACAATCGTATTAAATTCACATGCTACTTTTGAATCTTCATAGTTTTTCACATCGTGTTAAATTCAACATGGTATTTAACAAAATTTTATAACTTTATTATATTGTTATTATAAAAAATATTAAATATAGTTATATAAAAATAGATTGAAAAGTTCATCACCGCCGTGAATTCAACACAAAATTAATCATCGTGTTGAATCCAACAAAATATTAAATCATATCACAAAATATATTCAAATGAATGTTGTTTTGAAGCCAATGACACCTTAATCATAAATCTGTAGTCAAATCAAGCAAATGATATATATCAAAAAAAAAAAGTTATCGCTGTTTTAAGAATATAAAAGTGGTTTAGTTTTAATTTGGTAATTTTTCCTACTTTTATGTCATGGATTGAATTAGGGAAGGGCATTATCATTCGTATCTTCTTCTATTTTGGATTTGAATTTGGGATTAATCAGTAATATAATTTTGAAATTAAGGATTAATTGGTTTAGTTAGAAAATTGTTGAATAATTTAGTAGAATGATACTCATAATGAGACCATACAGTCAATATCCCTATATTAAATACTATCGTGTACCCGTGCAGACACTATTTTAAATTAAACAAATTATAAAACATAACAAAATCATTATGAACCATGAAATCAAGTTATTTGTTTCAAAAGACATTGGATGGGTTAAAGAATATTCATGCCTATTATACATGTCTATCTTATTGTATAGATGTCAGAGGATACAAATATCCCTTAAGTAAAAAATTAACAACAAATTGCCTATCATACCCCCTGAAAATAAACGTATGTTATAATCTTCCTCAATTAACCTTGTCATTCTTTAGCCAAAGATTAAACTACCTTTACATGGAACAATTAAAATATGAAGAAAGAATGTGCATTTCAAGATAAACTTTAGGACTATAAATTGTAATTACTTCAAATCTTGAATTTGAAAGTCATCTTTTTATTCCACTACTACATAACACCGCTCTCAATTAAAATATAAAGAAAGAAAGTGTAATTCAAGACAATCTTTTGAGGTACGAACTGTAATTATCTCAAATTTTGAATTTATTAGTCATCTCTCTATTCCACTACAACATACCGCTCTCTCTCTGTAGGTCACCACTACATCCCCCGTCGTCCAACCTTTATCTCCAACAGGTTACCATGTACCAAACACCATCCTTTCTCTTATAAAAACAGGTCACCATCAACTAACACTTACTTTTCTCTATTATAACTAGCAAACCCAATCCTTAATATTAGCACTGAGGCACCAACACAAAACTAGAAGCCACCTACCACTGTCTAACCCCAACTATAGTAACCTATCATCGCCATTGTTGCCTTCGTCTTAGATCTTAACTTGGAGCACCTACACAAAATTCCATCACCCTTTAAACCTACCGATTTATTAAATAAAATATATCTCAAATTTGTGGTGCAAAAAATAAATTGAAGATTTCAGATCTCAAAAATATATTTTTAGTCAATCTCAATCACCTTCCCTCTTATCTTTGGCGGATAGGATTAGAGCTGATAGAAAACGAAAAAGCAAGTGAACAGCGGTGTGAGAAATAAAGGGAATGTAGAGAGACGACCAATATGAGTAGATCAATCCGAAGAGATAGGCAGAGAAAATGCACGTAGTACAGAAGCTGAGAGAGAGGGTCTAAGCGGTTGCATTTTACATTAACCCTAAGGGAACATTGTCCCTTAAAGTATGGGGTGGGTGTTTAAATGGATCTTGAGACTTTAGAAATGACACATTTGGTCCCTTATGTTTCAATGTCTTTTCAATATGATCTAATAAAAAATTATATTAAAAATATTGGACATAATTCGTTAAATATTTTGATATTTTTGTCATTTCACTTATCATCCCTCTTAATATAAAGTATTAAAATAAATGGGAGTAAAGTGTAATTTTTTCTTTCCCTTATCATTGTCTTGTTTTTATTTATTTATTTACTTTTCTTGTAAGTCCACCTCTCCCCAACATCACTCTCTCCTACATGTCTACCTATCTCTTTCCTCTCTATCGTTATGCAATCTCTTTCCTGTTTTCTTTTTTTTCTTTTTACGAGAACTTTCTCTCTCATGTTTTCTTTTTTCCTTTTTACCAGAACTTTCTCTCTCTCTCTCTTTTATTTGTTTTTCATTTTTATTTTTTAACCCTCCATTTTTAATTTTTAAATAATAAAATATAAACAATTTATTTTAGAAAACTAAATATAAAAGATAAAATATTGCACAAATTTTTAAATAGAAGTAAAAAATAAGAACTATCGAATATAATTAATCTTGTAAAGATATTAAATTTTTTTTTATATTTATGAATAAAAATTATAATATATAATTAACTTGTAAAACTATAATTTATTTTGATATTTTTAATTTCTATTCTCTATTCTACTTATTATTTTTAATTTATTAATAAATAGAGTGAAAAATAAAAATAAAAGAGAAAAAGAGAACGATGAGAGAGAGAGTGTGTGTTTGAAGAGAGGAGAGATAATTACATAATTGTCTTTGAAAAATATTACTAGTTTCGTGCAATTTTTATCTTTGTAAGAATAAAAATTATAATACACAATTAACTTAAACATGTAATTTTTTTATCTTTTATTTGTTATTTTAAGTTTATTAAAAAAATAGAGAAAAATTAATAAAAGGAAGAAAAAAAAAGAGTAAGTGAGAGAAAGAATGTGTATATGAAGAAGGGAGAAAGAGTTATGAAAAAGAGACAGAAATGAAAGAGAGAGAACACATATAGAGAGAGAGAGAGAGAGAGTGGACCAAAAAAATAACAAAGAGCAAAAAAATGCTAAAAACATACCAAAAAATACATTTTACACTTCATTTATTATATTTTGACACTAAGAAGTAGAATGCAATAAATGAAAAATATTGTTTGATAACAATAAAATTCTGTTTTGTTCTGGGAACAGAATCGAGTTTGGTAAAGACATAATTTTGTTTCCTTCCGGGAACAGAATTGCGTTTGGTGACGAATTATTCTAAATTTGTTTTCTCAATTTATAAAAACAAAAATAGAGAATTTGGACAAGAAAGGTAAACTTACATGAACCATCTCCTTGGCATGTTTCCAAGTTCCATCGAAAGCAATCACAACATAATTGCGTAGTTTGATAACCTGTATTTTAGAGCAACAGTTCTACAATATTATTCATGACGGAACAGAATCAACTCCAAAACATCTACATTCAAAAAACAAGACAAAACATGATAGCAAATACACAATACATGTAATAACAACATACAACCCAGATAAGTAGCAGTGATAAAACTTAACATAAGAAATTTCCACTCATAGATCTGTGGTTGAAGGTTGCTCCTCCATTCTACAATTCCTTCAGCGAACCACAAAACAATTCCCTTTTTTGCACTCTCAACCGAATCACTTCCCTGAATCCCATTCCTGCCAATATTAATAGCAAAATCACCAAGGATGGTGCTAGGTGCTGCATTGGCGGGGTTTGTGGCTCCAATAATCTCCCGACTAGTTAATACAACATTCTTACCCAGCTAAACCATAGCAACATCAAGGCCAGAGATAATGTACTCAACCAAACCATTAAAGAAGGGTTTTGAGGACAAGTCCGCATAGTGTTTCTCGGTAAAAGACTAATCCACATATATGAATTTTTGCCCTGCCAAAGTGAAACCTTTCTTCTCAAATCGGCTAATAATGTCACCAACTAAGCCTCTTCGAACACCATCAGGCTTGGTCATGATGAAGGTCTACTCCATATGTCAGTTGAGATATGGAAGGACAATTAAATCCAATATTTTGATGGACAATTAAATGTTGATATTTTATGAAACTAATGTTTTTACTGAGTGATTTTAGATTTAAAGTTCCATGTAATTGATTAAGAAGAAGAATTATTGAAGAATATATAGCGGGTGAAAAAATGGAGATAATGAAGATTTGAAAAGTATTGAAGACAAATAGGTGAAAAAAACTCTTGACTTTTATACTTTTAATGCAACCCGAATTAGAATCGCGCACGATACTTTAAAATGAATTAATTTTATATGTGTTGTGATAATTTTAGGGTTCTAATGTGTGTTTTATGATGTGTTAAGTATTTAAAATGTTTTTGGTCAAGAACCTAATTGAAAAAATGGTTTTAATACTTAAAATGATGGTTTCTTAGGTCAATTCGGTCAACCGGCAAAAGAATCGGTCGACTAACCAAAACAATGTGTTGAGGAAGTGGAATGGATAACCTACTGGTCAATTCGGTAAACCAACAAGTTGGGTCGGTCGACTAACGAATCTAGTAGCTGAAAATAAAGTGAAATGAAATAAGAAAAAAAGGAAAAAAAAAAACATTGGGCCAATCGGTCAACCGACCAAAGTGGTCCATCAACCGATTAGACCAACACGATGGCGAGCTTGTGCCATCGCTGGTAAAATTGAACGGAATTCCACTCAAATTAAGGTTTTTATCTATCGTTAAAGTAAGAAAAATGCTAGAAAGTTCCGGATAATGAAAATTTTACATGGAAATTCACAAAAAAAAAAATCTTTAAAACAGAATATCTTCAAGATCATCTAAATTAGAACAGGTGATGGAGGTTGAAGATGGAGAATCGTAATGAATAGAGACATAAATCTTACCTGGATGAGTTTTAGTTTGATATTTTCGCTTCGAGTTTCAAAGATTTGGATAACCAAAGATGGAGAGAGAGAGAGAGGGGGGGAGAGAAAGCTAACTTACCCAAACAAGCGACAACGAAGAAGGCGATGGTGACGAGGACAACGAAGACAATAGCGACGAGGACGACAAAGACGAAGACAAAGGATGATGGCAATGAACGAAGAACAGAGTCAACGAAAAACAGAGCTGAAGAGCTTATGAAATATTTCAGGAAATGAGTGGGATGAGAATGGATTGGGACTTCAAGGCCTCGTTTGGTAACCATTTCCATTTCAGAAATTCTCATCCTATTCCCAGATTTTTGAGAATTCTATTTGGGAATAGCGTTTGGTAATTTTTGTTTCTGTTTCCATTTCATTCCCATTTGAGAATTGTGCTCACTTTTTTCTTAAGAAATGAGAAACAAAAAAAAGTTGTTTCTCATTATTTCCATTCCATTTCCAAAACACACGGTCACGTTTATCCACCGCCCGACCGCCGCCGTTCGCCGTCCGCCGCCCACCGCCGGCGACCAGCGGCGGACGGCCGAAAAACTTTCCGGCCACTGTTACCCACCCGCCACCGCCGCCCGGCCATCCCCGGCGCTAGAGCCATTACCGTCCGGCTGTCGCCGGCGCTAGAGCACCATCGTCCGGCCGTCGCTGGAGCTGGAGCATCGCCGTCCGACCATCGCCGGCACTGGAGTACCGCCGTCAGTCGTCGCCGGCAACTGCGCCACTGCCGTCCGGCCAGAACAGAAAAAACAAAAAAAAAAAAAAAGATTTTAGGATAAAATCGTTACCAAACACAATTCTCTTCCCAAAACCAAAAAAAAATTATCGTTACCAAATGCGATTCTACTCCCAAGAAGAAAATAAAATTCTCGTCCCATCCTGTTCCCATCTCACTGCTGAAATGGAAACAGAAACGGTTACCTAACGCCACCCAAAATTCCGAGCGTGTCCTCAATTGGGATGAGAATGGATGGGATGAAGAAAAAAAAATGTTTCTCACTTCCTTAAGGATTTCAAGAATCATTTTCAAAATTTTGGGATGAGATGGGAATGGAAATTGATTTGCCAAACGTACTCCTAAACATCAATCCCAAAAATTTAGAGATGGGATGGGATGGCAACACTAGCCAAACGGCCCTATAAAACTAGTTTCGTGCAATTTTTATCTTTGTAAGAATAAAAAATATAACACATAATTAACTTGAAAATGTAATTTTATTTATTTATTATATTTTATTTTATTTTTATTTGTTATTTTAAGTTTATCAAAAAAATAGAGAAAAAAATAATAAAAAAAGAAAAAAGAAAAAAAGTGTAAGAGAGAGAAAAAGTGTGTGTATGAAGAAGGGAGAAAGAAATATGAGAGAGGGAGAGAGAGAGAACACATATATAGAGAGATAAAAAGAGTAGACCAAAAAATAACCAAGAGTAAAAATGTTAAAAATATACGAAAAAATTCATTTTACATCTCATTTATTACATTTTGACACTAAGAGGTAGAATGTGATAAATGACAAAAATACCCTTAAAAGCAATGTATTTGTTCAATTTTTCTGACAGAATTTTCAATTGGACAAAACTAAAACAAAATTTAAACATGATGAACCAAATGTGTCATTTTAAAAATCTCAGAGCCTGTTTAGACACCCACTCCATACTTAAGGGATCAAAAATGCAATTTTTCTTAATCTTAATTCTCATTAATGTGTGCTAGTTTAATCCAAAGATAGAATTATTTCTCTTTTAATTCAACGGTGGTCTTTATCTAATGAATCATTTTATTATATAGATGAATACAAAAAAACAAATTGTTAAAATATGAAATATTATTGAAACAAATTACTTTTAATTTTTTTTATTTAATTAGATTCTAATTACTTTATAATTCCCTATCAATATCATATGCTTGAGATAGAAGAATTGGCATTTATCAAAGATTGTTAAATAAATCTGAAGTATATATTATTTAATGATGAGATATTTTTATTTTTGTATTCATAACTTTAATTATTCTGAAAACATCACCCACTGAATTAGATAATTTAAAGTACTTATTTTATTAAATTCAAAATTATATATTTAAATTAGATATAATTAATTTTATTGCAATGATATTAAAGCATACCTAAACACTGGGTAAAAACCATTTGGTATAAGGAATAGATCAAATTCCACTAAAAAAATTATTTTTTTCATTTTAAATGAAATCAAATTTTATCATTACCAAACGGAAAGACTCGCACAACAAACATTAAGGATACGACATAAAATTTTTGAAATTTTAAAAGCAGTACACGCGAGTCAACGAAGAATTAAAATAGTCATAAGAATAACTATTTCATTCGGTATATAGAAATAAATTTCATTCTTAATATCAAGAATTTCTTAATGCCATAAAATATGAAATTAATCAATCTCAAAATAAATTTGATATTAATTAAGAAAATTTTAATATATAGACCTCAAGAGATATGGAACTAATAATATGAACCTCCAATTACAATAATAAATTTTTTAGTCCCTACAGATTTTTAGAAAATTATCTTTTATTCTTTGACTATCATTTTTTTTATTATTTACATACAATGTAATTCTCTAAAAAAAAAAAATACCATACTTGAAT
Organism: Eucommia ulmoides; assembly: GCA_016647705.1. Lineage (NCBI taxonomy): Eukaryota > Viridiplantae > Streptophyta > Magnoliopsida > Garryales > Eucommiaceae > Eucommia > Eucommia ulmoides. Next base: position 16,955,641 of record CM028338.1, on the reverse strand, counting down.
ATTCACATTTTTTATTTGTTGTTTTTAAACATTTCCATACATTTTTATTTTTCCTGTTGATATGAATGTTCATTGTTTTTATATGAACAAAATTACCCTTTTTTGTTATATTCACACGTTTTCACCAAAACAACCAAAAAGCATGAAATCAAAAAAATTGAAAAACGCCCAACATCACATAAAACAAAACCAATCAACAAAGAAATCTGAAAACAACCAAAGAACAACAAATACAAAACATTGAAAATAAGTCATAAGATCAACAAAACAAACTCGGTATGAACATTAACCAAAAATCAAACCAAATCAAAAAAAATAAAAGAACTAAGAACAAGGAAAAACAATCGGTGTAAATATTTCCCTAAACCACGTAAACATTCGCAAAAAAAAAAAAAAAAACAAGAAATGTAAGATCAACAAAAGTACAACCGAAATGAACATTCACTTATCATAATGACATATTAACAAGTTAATTTTTATTGATCAACTGAAATGAACATTCACTAAAATTCAATCAGGAACAACTAATCAAATCATTGAAAATAAAATCCCTAATATCAACAAAAACACAGTAGTATAAACATCACCAACCACAATAAACATTCGCCAAAAACAAAAATCAATATGAGCGTTCTCCAAACAAAACGAACATTCTTCAAAAAAAAATCTCTATAAACATTTGCATAAATAAACAAAAGCTCCACCAAGTCAACAAAAACCAAAAACAAAAAAAAATTGAAACAATCTTGACCCAGTTTGTTGGCCCAGTGAACTACCTAAGAAAGTGATGAATTAGGTAGTTTTAAAAATTTAAACAAATTTTAATCTTTTCAACACTTAAATAATCAAATAATCAACTTATCCTAAATCGATTATTATCTTTATAATACACCGGATAAGTGTTATTAAATCTATTTGCACACCCAAACAAAAAAAAAAAATAGATAAAGTAAAAAAATACAGCACACAAGGATATATCCTTGTTCATCAAGCTATTCTTGGCTAATCCAATCCTCCGAACTCCACAAAGATTCGCACCCACTAAACCACTTGATCCCTTTAACAAGTAGGAATCAAACCCTTACAATGATTCTTTGCACAAGCTCAGAATCAACATTTACAATTTCTTTTTCACAAGCAAAAGAAGAACTTTATCTTCTTTCAGGCCAAAGACTAATCTAATTCTTTTACCAAGTTAAGAATCAAACCTCACAAAATACTGCAAGTGTCACACCCCACCCCACCCCAGGCCCCTACCGCCCGAGGTCGGGTGTGATGTCGGCATGACCATTTTGACCAATCAACCAAATATATACATACATATATATACATAATCAGACGCACACGCACCGCTATCAATATTTTTCTCCAAAAATAATTCCTATTACTTATATCCAAAAATATAGGACACACCCTTCCCGAATATGTATAACAAAAATCACAAAATGTTGAACCTCCCACGGTTCGCCTCTGACCGGCCCACTCCCAAAATAACGCTATCTCCGGACTCTACCTAGTGCCAGTAGTGGACCCACTCCTAGCTGTGGCATCTGAAACTAAATATTTTTATCGGTGTACTGTTTTCATAATATAAAAATATTTTTATGGATCAAGCATAAATATTAAACACCACGTTTCAAAATGTAATATAATATAACCACATACCATACAGAAATCCAGTTTCTCTGTCACCAGTGAAATAGACTAATATATTTAAAAAACCCAATCCAAATATTTTAAATCAACCAACCCAAACATTTTAAATCAACCAATCCAAACATTTCGTTATATAATAAAATATCGCACACCACTCTCCTACTAGCCATAGGATCGTTTTTACTTCACGATCGGAAGTTACAACGATACCATAACCTGTACAACTATGTCATCTAACGTGACTATCAGTGCCAAGGCCATTTATCATCCCTAATGGTAGGGGTACCACCCACAGGATTTGCACTTCCTGACAGGTCAATCAACCACCTGCAGGATTAATCCTCCTGACAGGTCATAATAATCAACCATCTGCAAGACTAATCCTCCTAACAGGTCATAATATAATCAACCACCTGCAGGACATACCCTCCTGACAGGTCATAATAATCAACCACATGTAGGACCGACACCCCTGACAGGTTAATAACAACAACCAACCACCTGTAAGACGTGCCCTCTTAATAAGTCAAAACCATCCTGCAAGATATACCCTCTTGATGGGATCAAAACTATGGCATAGTCGGACAAAAATCACTCTCCACACTTAAAATCTACTTGATCCACATAAGTCATAAAATCGTCCAATTTTAATAAACACTTTTTTTTTTCACAATTTATATGAAAATAAAATTTGTATATTTACATAGAAGACAGTACACTCATCTCGTTTTTCGCACTGCAAAAATACCGACGTCCAAAACTTACCGGGACGTTGGCGCCTGTAAACCTAACAACGATAGGCCCTAAATTAATATTTTATTTAAAATAACCCTAATATGCAATGCATAGTCCTAAATTGCATAATTTTCCATTTCCCAAATTTAATTATGAAAAATTATTATTTCCTCATTTTCCTATATCAATATTTACAGTACAACATTTTATTTTATTTTTTTCAATTAACGGTTACGATAATTATTATTATGATTATGAAAATTTTAATATTAATAATTTAATTTAACAAAAAATAATAACCGATTAAAAAAATTCACCTGTTCCCGAATTTTTCCCTTTTCTTCTTTTTTTTTTTTCTTTTTCTCTTCTTTTTTTTCTTTTCTATTTTGCTCGCTGGATCTTCACCGCCGCAGTGACAACCCTCCTTTTTCTGTTTTGGGTTTTGCTCCTGGTTCAATTCTCTCTCTCTCTCCTGTTTCTGTCTAGTTTCAGCCACAACACCCCACACACTCACACAATTGAATGAAACAGAACAGAATACCCACGACTAACCACACCCATGCACACACCGATCACTTCCATATACCGCTGGACAAACTGGACAGAACATACACACACACACACACATCGACGCCAGAGAAACAGCGACGCTCTCATACACACAATCGACGATGAATAGAACAGAGCACACACATCCGCACACACACACACAGAGCATTGAACAGCACACCCACCAACAGACTGAACGATGACTGATCACACACACACACACCGTCGGAGAAACACACACGCCAGCGACACCGCCGACGATCGACAACCTACCGATACCCACACCGCCGAACGAACGACACCGCTCACTCCGTCAACGAAACACACACAATCACCGAATACATACACCCACACTGACAACCCTGAAACGCACGCCCACACTCGCCGAACGACGGCTACGCCACACACACAACGATCACACACACACACACTGTTTTCTTCTTTTTAGGTTGATGATTGCATGTGCTCATAGATATATATATATGTGTGTGTGTGTGTGTGTGTGCGCGCGCGCGCGCGCGCGCGTGTAAATAGTGCCACTTGTCCATGCCTATATATATATATACATTGGTAGTGGATGATCACGTCACCTTCCCCATTTACTTATTATTATTATTATTATTTTAGTTTTAATTACTTAAACCTCCCCCTAAACTATCTTTAAGTTATTATTTAAGCCCAAATCAAAATTAATATTCTTAAAATTATAAATTCACCCCTAAAATTTTAAATTAAATTAGAAATAGCACATTCTACCCCGTTATTTTCTAAATGTTCTAAAATACAACTAATGACTATGCATGCGCGAAAATTAGGGTCTTACATCAAGTATTATTTTCATCGGTAAGGATGAAACAATTACAATTCACTCAAAAGTAATTCTAATCAAGAAGAATCAAGCCTAATTCTTTTCAAGGGAAAAGATTAACCTAACATTTTTATCCACTAGGTAAAGATCAAACCTCAAATTTTTTTTTCGAAAAAGATTGAAACCCAAATTACCCCTGACTAGATATTCCCAATAATATCTAATCCGCACAAACTCACCAATTACAAAAATCAATGAATTTCTTCCCACTCGAAGCTTCTACCACCTCAAATCGATTAAACTCAATTAATGTCTCGAAATTAGTAGTGATAAAATTTACGTGAGAAATTCAATATATGATTATAATAGATGTGGGTAACACAAAAATAAGCACGCAATTAGATAATCACAAAAATCGTTTTAAAAGAATTTTTATGCTCTTTAAAGTTCAAAAACGATTTCACAAAGATCTTATAACCAAGCAAGTAATGATAATTCAAATTCACAATTAAGAACAAAAGCTTGAAAAAATCTCACCAAGATAACACCGAACGATTGAATATTGAATCGAACGACAACTTAGAACGATGACGCCAAAATACTTAGCACTTTAACTCAAGAACTTTTCTCACAAATGATCTCTCGATAAAATCTCAGAATAATGACTCTTAAAAAGCTCAAGAACAATTAGTTCTTGAAGTAAATAATGTATTGATCTCTAAAAATGTAGGTCTATTTAATCTGTTTTGAAACAGGCTTTCTAACGGTTAGTTTCCTCAAGATATGACAATTAAATGCACATATAGACCCCATATATCAATACCATTTAATCTCAGTCCAATTCACTTAAATATGACTTTTAAAATATTCAATTTAGTCTCCAAATTAATTCTCAATCTCAAATCGTATACATAGGAAGTATTAAATGAACTAAATTGAGAAACACTTCAAATATGTGTACCATATCTATAGGGATATTAAAATAAGTGTATCACATCATTAATATATCCAAATCTCTACAATATCTCTCTCAGATATCTCAAAAACGGCTAGTTTTTTTAATAGTTCCTCAAAATCCTCAAAACTATAACAGCACAGTCGGTTGACCAACCTCTGTCCATCGGTTGACCGATGGTTACAGGATGTATCCAAGCCATTTTTCGAACACTGGTCAGTTGACCAATCCCCCATGGGTCGGTTGACCGATCGATAAAAGATGCTTCCTCAGGCCTATTTTCGGCCTTGGTCGGTTGACCAATCATCGATGGTAGGTCGACCAATCGATACAGAGAGCTTTCATTTCGGCCATCGATTGACCGATCTCTCCTGATCACTTAACCGATTGATTCAGAGACTCCACAATTTCTAGCCCCTGCCTATCGGTTAACTGATCCCTTGTGGTCGGTTAACCAATTACTGCTAGAACACCTACTACTCAATTTATTTCAACTCCAAACTTCGATGTTTTAAACACTTTACCCGATTTCTTTTCTCAGTTAACTTAACTGACACTAATATTCATTTTTAAACACTAATCTTGCTTTGGTCAATTTTTCTTTTTCAATTTCACATTGGAGCAAATATTTGAACAATAATTAGGACCTTAATTAAAACACACATAAATATAAATAATTTAATTTGTATCGTGTGTGATCCTATTCGAGATACATTAAGAGTAAAAAAGAATTTGAGTTGTTTTCACCTAAATTCTTCAAAATTTTCAATCTCTTAATGTTCGTCTTTACATCAGAATCTTCAATCTCTTAATATCCATCTCGACATCCTTTATAATTACTTCATGATATAGTCTTGAAAAGAACTCTTTAAACTGAAATACTCAATAAAAACGTTAATTCCACCAAAAATATCAACATTTAATTGTCCATCAAAATCTCAGGATCAACACAATTCCAAAATAATTTTCCTTCATCTTACCTTACCTCCCCTTCAATCAAGAACAAGGAATCAAATCATTGAAAATAAAATCTCTAATATCAACAAAAAAAAAAATCAAAACGATCTTGACCCAATCGCAAGTCAAAACGATCTTGCGGAAAAAGAATAATAATAATTTTCCAAATCTGATCCGGAAAATTCCAGATCTGATAGAAACAGAGATAAGGAGGGGCGGCGACCTTCAGAAACTGTTGAAACAAATGAATTTTAATTAAATTTTTAGAATAGAAAGTGTCAAATGTGCAATTTCCTCTAGCCCTTTTATCCCACATTGGTTGGGAGAGGTGAAATTAATGAGGATATCTAGGGGTATGTGAGACACTTGGGGTGTGCCCCAAGGGGTACCCACATTTTTGTGGAGGGGAGAGGAGTTACATCCCTACCGGTTTACCACACACGCGCACGCGCCGCCGCCGCCGTCCGTCCGGCCGTGCCGAGTCGAGTCGAGTCGCGCGTGTGATGAGGTGGCACTTATTTACTTTTTAGAAAAAATATTTTTTTTAAAACAGTTTAATTAAAACGTTTGAATAATAAAAAAAAAAAAAATAACGTTTTGAACCGTTAAAAAAAAAAAAAAAAAAAAAAACGTTTTAATTTATTAAAAATGTTTTAATTTATTAACGTTTTAAATTAAAAAAAAACGTTTAACGTTTTAATGATTAAATTATTTAAACGTTTTTTTTTAATTTCGGTTTCAAAGATTATTTTTTTTTTCAAACGGTTTTTTTTTTTTCTCCTATAAATAATACTTTCTTCCTCAGTTTTAGATATACAAAACAGTGTTCTGCTTCTATTTCTGTTCTCTTTTGTTTCTGTTCCGAACTGTTCAGAAACAGTTTCGGTTTCCACTGTTTTGTTCTTCCGAAATTGTTCCGATCTGTTCCGATACTGTTTCTTCAGTTCGATTTTGGTTTTCGAGCAGTTTGTTCGTTTTGCGAACAGTATGTGGGGGTGTTTGATTTTCGGGACTTCTACAGTGCAAAGAACGTCCTAGACAGAGAATAATTCTGGCTATTTTATCCTGGGGAGGACGGGGCTGATACACTCCTTGCACGTTCTTGGGCAGAGCCGCGAAACATCTTAAAGAGAGCGACCTAGTCCGCGACTCATCCCAAGAAATTTTGGTAAACTCGTTCTTTATTTATTTTCTGCTACAACAATTTTAAGACGTCCAATATCTGCTAAGATGTCTACTGATCACGATTTTAAACAAGTAACTGTTGATCTCAACAAACCCTTTCGTTTCGAAGGGTTTCATTTTAAAAGATGGAGACAGAAAATATTATTTTTTCTTACTATCGAAAAAGTAGCATATGTCTGTACAACCGAAAAACCTCAATTACCTCAAGTTCTTACAGACGCTCAGATTCAAGAAGTTAAGTCTTGGGAGGAAAATGATTTCCGTTGTAAGAATTTTATTCTTAATGGTATGTCTGATGATCTGTATGATTATTACTGCTCTAACAAAACTGCAAAGGAAGTTTGGGATGCTCTTTTGAAGAAATACGACACTGAGGAGGCTGGAAGTAAAAAATATGTTGTTAGTCGGTATCTGAAATACCAAATGACCGACGACAAATCAGTGGAAGTTCAGTCTCATGAACTTCAGAAAATCGTTCACGAAATAATTGCTGAAGGTATGTCCCTTGATGAACAATTTCAAGTTGTTGTTTTAATTGACAAATTACCCCCCTCTTGGAAAGATTTTAAGAATACTCTAAGGCATAAAACTAAAGAATTTTCTTTAGAAAATTTGATCACTCGTCTTCGAATTGAGGAGGAGACCCGAAAACAAGATCAGAAAGATGAAGTGCTTGTTGTTTCTAACGACACTCACAAAAAATCATCTTACGCTATTTTGAAACCTAAAGGGAAAAATATGAAAAATCAAAATCAGAATCGCAACCACAACAATCAGAACAGAAATGTGCATCAAAATCAGAATAGAGACAAATTCCCTTCAAAAAATAATTCTGAACAGTTTACTTGTTATAACTATGGAAAGGCGGGCCATTTGGCTCGGAACTGCCAGCAAAGACGTCGTCCTGTTCCACAGGCGAATCTTACCGAGGATCAACTTATAGCTATGATTTCTGAAATCAATATAGTTGGTGGATCCGAAAGGTGGTGGGTAGACACTGGTGCTTCACGCCATGTTTGCTATGATCGTACCATGTTCAAGTCTTATTCTGAAAGTGAAGACAAGAAAGTATTGCTGGGTGATTCCCACTCCACTATTGTTGCCGGTTCTGGTGAAGTGGAATTAAAGTTTACCTTTGGAAAGACAGTCATCCTTAAAGATGTTCTGCATACTCCAAAGATGAGAAAGAATTTGGTTTCGGGCTATCTTCTTAACAAGACAGGTTCACTCAAACTATTGGGGCTGATTTGTACACCTTAACCAAAAATAATGTTTTTGTTGGGAAGAGTTATGCAACTGATGGAATGTTCAAACTGAATGTTGAAATTAATAAAATTTCTTCTTCTGCTTACATGTTGTGTTCTTTTAATATTTGGCATGCTAGACTTTGTCATGTTAACAAACGCATTATTAAAAACTTAAGCAACTTAGAACTAATTCCTAAATTGTCTTTGAATGATTTTGAAAAATGTGAATTTTGTAGTCAAGCTAAAATTACTAAAACCCCTCATAAATCAGTAATTAGAGAATCTGAATCTCTTGACTTGATACATTCTGATGTTTGTGAATTTGATGGAGTCTTGACTAGGAATGGTAAACGCTATTTTATTACATTCATAGATGATTGTTCTGATTTTACTTATGTTTATCTCATGAAAAATAAAAGTGAAACTTTTGATATGTTTAAAAATTTTGTAACTGAGATTGAAAATCAATGCAATAAGAAAATTAAGAGATTACGTAGTGATAGAGGAACAGAATATGATTTTGATATTTTTATTGATTTTTATAATTCTCATGGGATTATTCATGAAAAAACTGCACCGTATTCTCCTGAAATGAATGGTAAGGCTGAAAAGAAAAATAGAACTTTTGCTGAATCAGTAGTTGCTATTTTACTTAACTCCGGTGCAGCTTCTCACTGGTGGGGTGAAATTTTATTAACGGTTTGCTATGTATTTAATAGAGTTCCCAAATCGAAAAGTAAAATTTCACCTTATGAAGTTTTCAAAAATAAGAAATCAAATTTGTCTTATTTTAAAACTTGGGGTTGTTTGGCATATGTTCGAATTCCTGACCCAAAAAGAATAAAACTTGCCAGTAGAGCTTATGAATGTGTTTTTATTGGTTATGCGGTAAATAGCAAAGCTTATAGATTTTATGATTTGAAAGATAGAGTTATCATTGAATCAAATGATGCTGATTTTTATGAATATAAATTTCCTTTCAAATTAAAGAATAGTGGGGGCTCGACTTCTAGTAATGAACCTATCATTAGAATTAATGAATCTGATAAGAAATTAGATATTGAACCTAGAAGGAGTAAACGACCTCGTATAGCTAAAGACTTTGGTTCGGATTTCTATGCATTTACCTTAGAGGAGGATCCACTTACCCTCCAAGAGGCATTATCTTCTATAGATGCCAATTTATGGCAAGAGGCTATAGATGATGAGTTGGACTCTCTCGAGTCAAATATAACTTGGCATTTGGTAGATTTACCTCCTGGTTGTAAAACAATAGGATGTAAATGGATTCTAAAGAAGAAATTAAAACCCGATGGAATCATTGAAAAATATAAGGCTCGTCTTGTAGCTAAAAGGTTTAGACAAAGAGATAATGTAAATTTCTTTGATACATTCTCACATGTCTCTAGAATTACTTCTATTCATGTGCTTTTATCACTTGCTGCTATTCATGATCTCGTTGTGCACCAAATGGATGTTAAAACTGTTTTTTTGAATGATGAATTAGAAGAAGAGATTTATATGGACCAACCTGAAGGATTTGTTATTCCTGGTCAAGAAAACAAAGTATGCAAATTAGATAAATCTCTTTATGGTTTGAAACAAGCACCTAAGCAATGACATGAGAAATTTGATAATCTAGTCATTTCATATAGTTTTAAAGTAAATGAAAGTGACAAATGCATTTACTATAAATCTGAAAATGATGTTTGCACTATTATATGTATTTATGTGGATGACTTGCTAATCTTTGATTCCAATATTCATGTTGTGAATAATGTAAAATCCATGTTATGTGCTAATTTTGATATGAAAGATCTTTGTGAAGCAAGTGTAATCCTTGGTATTAAAATAACTAGGTCTAAACATGGAATTTCTTTGGATCAATCTCATTATATAGAGAAAATTCTAAAGAAATACAATTATTTTGATTGTAAACCAGCATGTACTCCTTATGACCCTAGTGTGAAGTTGTTCAAGAACACCGGTGATGGTGTTAGACAAACTGAGTATGCGAGCATCATAGGCAGTCTCCGATATGCCACTGACTACACTAGGCCAGACATAGCGTATGCTGTGGGATTACTATGCAGGTTTACAAGTAGACCTAGTATTGAGCATTGGCATGTTATTGATAGGATCATGAGATACCTAAAAAGAACTATGAACCTTAGTTTACATTATCATAAGTTTCCCGCTGTTCTGGAAGGATATAGCGATGCTGATTGGAATACCCTTTCAGATGACTCCAAGGCAACTAGCGGCTATATATTTAGTATAGCTGGTGGAGCTGTTTCTTAGAAGTCTAAGAAATAGACTATTTTGGCTCAATCAACTATGGAGTCTGAGATGATTGCACTAGCTTCGACTAGTGAGGAAGCAGGGTGGTTAAGGAGCTTGCTTTCTGATACCCCTTTATGGGAGAGACCGATTCCAGCTGTCTTGATCCATTGCGATAGTACCGCGGCTATTGCAAAGATTCAGAACCGTTATTATAACCAAAAAAAAGGCAACAAATACGTCGCAAACACAGCACTATTAGGGAGTATATCTCTACAGGGGCTGTGAGAGTGGATCATGTACGGTCTGATGATAACTTAGCCGATCCTTTGACGAAAGGATTAGCTCAAGAAAAGGTTTACAAAACCTCGAAATGAATGGGACTCAAGCCCATATATTGACGAGTCACTTGTGAAGGAAACCCAACCTATAGACTGGAGATCCCAAGAAATAGGTTCAAAGGGTAATAACAACTCATGAAGTGATATGAGAAAAATCATGCTATAAATTTGAGTTCTATTTCATAAATGTGCTTTTTGAAGCATGATATCTTGAAGCGATAGAAGGTTGAGTTTTTATTAACTCTTAATGAGATCTATACTCTATTTGGAGTGGAGTACCTAGCTACAAGAGTACTCTTGATAGATTCACCTATGTGAATGTGGAAGTGGGGCCGCTTCCTATGGAATTTTAGGCAAAATTCTCTAGAGCATTCACTATACTGGGATACACGTGCATGGCCGTAAAGCACGGACTTATGCACAATCTTATATTGAATTATACTGCTCGATGAAAAAAATTGTTTTTAAAAATTCAAGTGGGGGATTGTTGAAACAAATGAATTTTAATTAAATTTTTAGAATAGAAAGTGTCAAATGTGCAATTTCCACTAGCCCTTTTATCCCACATTGGTTAGGAGAGGTGAAATTAATGAGGATATCTAGGGGTATGTGAGACACTTGGGGTGTGCCCCAAGGGGTACCCACATTTTGTGGAGGGGAGAGGAGTTACATCCCTACCGGTTTACCACACACCCGCACGCGCCGCCGCCGCCGTCCGTCCGGCCGGCCGTACCGAGTCGAGTCGAGTCGCGCGTGTGATGAGGTGGCACTTATTTACTTTTTAGAAAAAATATTTTTTTTAAAACAGTTTAATTAAAACGTTTGAATAAAAAAAAAATAACGTTTTGAACCGTTAAAATAAAAAAAAAAAATGTTTTAATTTATTAACGTTTTAAATAAATAAAAAACGTTTAACGTTTTAATAATTAAATTATTTAAACGTTTTTTTTAATTTCGGTTTCAAAGATTAATTTTTTTTTCAAACGGTTTTTTTTTTCTCCTATAAATAATACTTTCTTCCTCAGTTTTAGATATACAGAACAGTGTTCTGCTTCTGTTTCTGCTCTCTTCTGTTTCTGTTCCGAACTGTTCAGAAACAGTTTCGGTTTTCACTGTTTTGTTCTTCCGGAATTGTTCCGATCTGTTCCGGTACTGTTTCTTCAGTTCGATTTTGGTTTCCGAGCAGTTTGTTCGTTTTGCGAACAGTGTGTGGGGGTGTTTGGTTTTCGGGACTTTTACAGTGCAAAGAACGTCCTAGACAGAGAAGAATTTTGGGCTGTTTTTTCCTGGGAACGACGGGGCTGATACACTGCTTGCACGTTCTTGGGCAGAGTCGTGAAACGTCTTAAAAAGAGCGACCTAGTCCGCAATTCATCCCAAGAAATTTTGGAAAACTCGTTCTTTATTTATTTTCTGCTACAACAGAAACTGCACAAACAGATCTCCAAAAAAAGAAACTCGGCCCACTGCAACCACGATCCCAACGATTGAGCATCGTTGAAAATGCTGAGCCCGAATCGCGAGCAAACGAGCACCGTTGAATCTTCAAAAACTGCCGATGTTCTACGCGACATGGAGATGTGGAGAGCTGCAGATCTGGACGAATGTCCACGCCCTCTTCAAATCTAATCGTGGCCTGTGACAGAAAAGTCAAAGGAATGGAGGGCGACGACCTTCGGTAGGGAGAGAAATAGAGCGTTGGCAACCTTCGGCGATTGGTGGTGGAGACGTGGTGGTGGTTTTTGGAATCTCAGATCTAGAGGCTAGGGTTTCAATCGCGTTGATTTAGGGTTTCAAATAGAGAAAGGGGGGCTATGACCTCTTAGGTATAATAGATGACACATTATTTTTGTGTGTGCGAATATTATTAAGTATGGTTATATATTTATATGGGTGTATAAGTGTCTATTTAATAAAAAATATCATTGTCAAATGATTAATTTCTAACAATGTTATGCTCAAGGTTCAAAAAAATAATCTTTTTTTTTTTTAATGGTCTATTAAGGAGTGAGAGTATGAGATATGGTCTAAACAATAAAAATTTCATTAATTAATCTTAATTACATGTGATTAATTTTTATTCTTTCAATAATAAAAAAAAAATACAATTAAACATTAAAATGGGAATAAAATTTAAGGATTTTTTAATTAGAAACTCATTTTCACCATTGATATTTGAATAGACCCAAATAGTCAAGTCCAAATACTAGAAAACCCATTCATTTATTTTCATTTTGAGAAAACCCCAAATTCTACACATAACACAACACACACATGGCTGAGAAAGAATCAAGGAATCAAATAACTAATTAGGTATTTTTGGAAACTACAATCAAACTAATCAAAGAAGGAAGAATCAAAGAAATTCATTCACCAAGCTACAAAAATGGAAGAAATTAAACTTCCACTCCACATTTCTCATGCCCTGAAGTCGAAGAAGATAATCAAAGCCTCGAAATCGGACACACAATCCGGCGCAGTCAACAACGGCAACGGTAAGCGTTGCCGGCGGAGTCAACAACGGCGACAAGATCGACGGCGACTGCATCAGCGGCGTCGAAATCAGCGGTTGAACAATAGATCAGGTCGTGTTCGATCAGGTCATGTTTTTTACCTGTTTTTATCAGTTTGTTGAGCAACAGATCTTAAGTTCTAAATTTCTCTCTCTCATTCTTCACTCAATTCTCTCCCTCAATCACATTGTCAGGTGCGATAGTAAGTCCATTTTACATCCATCTTCTCTTAATTTTTCTTCAATCTAATTTTTTTCATGGAATTAGCTTTGAGATAAGATCTGAATTTATTTATTTTTTCCAGAAATTGGGGTTTATTTTGTTTTTTTTGGAAGTCGATAGATTTAAGTTCTGGTAATACCTTGAGCAATATAGGAACAGAAATCTCCGGCAAGGCCATGGAAATCGTGAACAATTTCATCAAGAATCCTTTATTACTAAGGGAGAAGACTATTGTCTTATGCCAATTTAATAGCATAGCTCTACACCCCAAGAATCCGATTCAATGGATTTTTTTTGCTCGGCCCATTAATAATTTGCATGTTGACACCTTCTTGTGTTGATGTCATAAATGGTTTTAACACTTATGATTGGATAAGAAGCGTCTCATTTTTTTTGTAGATAAACATATATATGTGTGTCTATGTACACACACACGCATATAGTTAACTGGAAAAATTGGTTAAAACCCATATGTTTTGAAAGTTCTGATTTGATTGGAGCAGAATCTATAATTAGTTGAATTTTTACTGCATAGTATAATTGGTTGAATATTACTCTACATTTATAATTAATTGAATATTTACTGTACAGTTATAATTGGTTGAATATTTGATATACAACTTATAATTGATAAATTATTTTGTTGTAAAGTTATAATTGGGTTGAATATTACTGTACAATTATAATTGGTTGAATATTGATGTACAGTTATAATTTGGTTGAATATTAATATACAGGTATAATAGGTTAAATTTTTAATGTATAGTTACAATTGTTTGAACATCCGGGATGCCTATTGGAGAGAGTAACAAAGATGCAACTGGAACTAATACTGATTACTACTGCGAAAATACAGGGAATGACGAAGATGAAAATGTATTTGCCCTTGGTTCCATATTGTTGGTGATGATTGGGTTGTTAAGATTTTTAATGTAGTAAAAATCACAAAATTGGGTCTTGGATTTTTGAATTTCACTCTCCCGCTTTTCATGTTGATATTTCTGTTGTTGAGATGGTTAATATGCAGTAAAAATTATATATTGAATTCATGTTCTTAAATTTCACTATGGTCCATCTCGTTGGTGATTTTTGGGTTGTTAGGATTGTTAATGTGTAGCAAAAATCAACAATTGAAATTGTGTTCTTGTATTTTGCCTTTGGTTCCATCTCGTTGGTGATATTTGAGTTTGTAAGATTTTTAATATGTAACAAAAATCACAAATTGGGTCTTGGATTTTTGAATTTTCCTCTCCCCTCTTTTCATTGTTAATGATTTTGGTGTTGAGATGATTAATGTATAGTAAAAATTACATATTGAGGTCATGTCCTGAATTTCGCTCTAGTTTCCATATCTTTTTGGTGATTTTTGGGTTGTTAGGAATGTTAATATGTAGCAAAAATCATATATTGAAGTCATGTTCTTGTATTTGCCCTTGGTTCCATATAGTTGGTGATGATTGGGTTGTTAAAAAATTTAATGTCTAGTAAAAATCACAAAATTGGGTCTTGGATTTTTGAATTTCACTCTCCCGCTTTTCATGTTGATGTTTCTGTTGTTGAGATGGTTAATATGCAGTAAAAATTACATATTGAATTCATGTTCTTGAATTTCGCTATGGTCCATCTCGTTGGTGATTTTTGGGTTATTAGGATTGTTAATGTGTAGCAAAAATCAACAATTGAAGTTGTGTTCTCGTATTTTGCCTTTTGGTTCCATCTCGTTGGTGATGTTTGGGTTTGTAAGATTTTTAATATGTAGCAAAAATCACAAATTGGATCTTGGATTTTTGAATTTTCCTCTCCCCTCTTTTCATTGTTGATGATTTTGGTGTTGAGATGATTAATGTACAGTAAAAATTACATATTGAGGTCATGTTTTGAATTTCGCTCTGGTTTCCATATCTTTTTGGTGATTTTTGGGTTGTTAAGAATGTTAATGTGTAGCAAAAATCATATATTGAAGTCGTGTTCTTGTATTTGCCCTTGGTTCCATATCGTTGGTGATGATTGGGTTATATTTTCCCTCGAACAATGAATTTTTGTTATACAGTAATGTTGTGCCGAATCAAGTTTACTTATAAAAATCCCACTGCAAAAAATTATCAACACACTACCAAAATCAAATCAATGTTGTGACAATTGTAGCGCAAGAATATTGCAGGAAGCAATATTTGTTGCACAAAAATAAAATCTCTCACCACTACTGAAATGTTGTTGCTGAAGATCGTCAGTGCTAAAATTAATTGTCTATGTCATTGAAACGTAGCTTGTTGCCGATGATAGGCGCTGAAATATAGCCGCTGGAACATTACTGTCGAACTCAACGTCCCAATAGTCAAAACGTCGGAGAAGATTAACGTTGATGATAAAATTACATTGCAGCAACCTTCGTCTCTTCATCTACAAGCACCAATGTTGTGCCAAATCAAGTCCACCAAGTATGCAGAACAATTGCAACCACCGTAGCACTGTTTAACAAATTTACAAAAAAAAAAAAAAAAATGATAAGCCGCAAATTTTCAAGAAATGTTACTGTTCAATAACCATTTTTCACAAAATTTTAATGTACAATAATTTTTCACCAAATATTAATGTACAATAACTTTTTCACAAAAATTAAGGTATAGAAAAATTCCATAGCACGAGTAACACTACCAATGTATTTAGAACCCTAAAATTATTTTCGACAATCCAAATAATTGACCCAATTTAACAAAAACCAAATAAAAAATTGACAAATTCGACAAACGAAATCCACGAACAAACCCAATTAACCCTAGACTAATTGTTGCAATGCTGCGATTTTTTCACAAAAATTGTTGTGGCTCAAAATACTTATTCAAAGTTTTGGCTATCCATAACTTGGAAGCAAGAATTTTTCAAACCATTTCCAAAGAAAAGCATACACATCTACCAAAAACTAAATTACTTTTATGTCCCATTATTACTCCAAGTCTTGATTATAATCCAACCACCAAAAAATTTTGTTGTTAGTAACCATTTACGTAAAATTTTACTATACAGTGATTTTTTCATCAAATATTAATGTATAGTAACTTTTCTCAAAAATTACGGCATAACAAAATTTCAAAGGAAGAGTACCACTATCAATGCATTTAAAACCCTAAAATTTTCAACAATCCAAAACAATTACTGAAATTAGCCAAACCAAATCAAAAAATTGACAAATTCGACACACAAAATACAAGAACAAAATCAATTAACCATAGGCTAACCGTCGCAATGCCGTGTTTTTCAAAAATTACTATGCAATAACTAATTCAAGAACTCAAGTATCAACAACGTTAAGTGAGAAAAGAGAAATTCAAAACTTGTCTACAAATGTGAATTTTTACTATTCATTAACAAATTCAATAACTCAAACATCAACAATGTGAAGAAAGAAGAGGGATATTCAAAACAACTCATCGAAATTGGTTGTTAGGGTTTTTATTATCTTTCTTTACCTCTGAAATTAAATACAACTAACTGAAATTGGATTGCTACGAGGGACCACGTCGGCTGGAGCTGCTACGATGGGCCACCGGTCGGAATTGATACTAGGGCAGCCGCCGTTTGGAGCTATTACTACACCCATCGCCGCTTGGAGATGAGTTGATGACGCCAATGATGGAGATGTGAAGACACACAATGGCCAAGGGCGCCGGGGACTGGAGGATGGTGTTACGACGGTGGTCAGTGCAGCGATGACATAGACCTGCTACTATCCAAGCGACAACGACGAATGGGTTTGTTTCGTGGATTTGGTAGATGCACAGCTAAAATACTGGGATGATGATGAAAACGGCTACAATGGAATTGTTATTAGGATTGGGAAGGACAATTTTTGAGGTCCACTATTGACGGAAGCTTTCACCCTAAAGCTACTTTCCTATATTACCTCATTCACGCGCCTCGCTCCTGTTGAATTCACACTGCCCAGTCTTGGATTTTATTATAAATTTCTATTGCTATAGGGGATAGGGCTAAAATTGGGATGGGCCTTGGGCCCATGTTAAAACCCCCAAAATTTAATTAAATTTAAATAAACTAATATTTTATCTTTTAAAAAAATAATTAAATTACTAATTTACCTTTGGAATTTCTAACGCATATATTTTATGTTTTTTTCACTTTTCTCTCCTCTCCTTCCTCCCTATGTCTTCTTCTCTAGAGAAAATTCTACATGGCTGCTAGCACCGAATTTTATCCTCTCTCTCTCAACTTCTAACTATCCGCTCAAACCCCCAACAATACCACCACCCCAACCCGTCAATCCTCCCACCCCCTATTCACCACCTCCCTTTTCTTCTCCTCTTTTCTCTCACTTCTATCTATTTATCTACCTTTTATCTAAAACTTTATTTAGTTTATGTTCAAATATTCTCTATTTAAAAAAATATAAGTTTTTTAAGTGTGACTTCATTGTATATATACATTTTATTCCTGATTTATTTCTAACATTAGTCAAAACATTGAAACAGAAATAGTCATATCAATATCACATCTAATCTCTTTTGCCACCAAACATAAAAATATAAAAATAATAATGATTAATTCATTCCATTACCATAATAATTTCAATTTTAGTCATTCTATATCATTCCAATGTAAGCAAACTTGGTAGACATAGCGTAAGAGACTCCCTTTGGACACATAATAGGAGATGAACAGATGACTTCATCTCATAGCTTAAGAGTGAAAACAAAGGGAGTTTGGCAATTGCCAAAACAAAAAGACTGGGCATTTAAATAAACATGGTACTGTAGTGCTACCTACCTATCCCCCATTCCCCGAATTCAACACTTGAAAGGTAAACCGAAAATAAAAGAGTAGAACATCAGATAAAGTAATCCATATCAACAGGAAAACGTCCAAAAAGTGGAAGGAACCTTTTTCAGCAGTAAAACATAACGTCCTTCACGTTATCTCTGACTTTGGGAAGCGGACGGACCCCCGTATTGCTTTCCCTTGTAGCCCTGCCACCACCGCCACTGGAGGAGCCACCTTCATATACTTCATCCTCAATGTAGTACCGAGCCCTAAAGGCCGCCAGATGGGCGTAATATGCTGGTGGAACTGCATTCAATATCAACATTTTCTTTCATTACATGATAAAGGCTCCAAATACTAACTGATGTTTTTTTATAAGAAAAAATACAGTTAAAGAGGGCAAATAGAGTGACAAACCTATAGAAACAGATCTGGTGCACCTTGCGTATCTACAGAAAAAAATGAAGTATTACTCAATGCAATGATATGAGAAGAAAACTGTTTTAAGTCGCGAGAACGGAAAGCATACGTATAACACAAGCTGTTTGTCAGTGTCTGCAAGGCATCCGCACTGAATCCATTCTCATCGTACAGAACATGGTAGTGTGTCGGGCGACTTGTTCCCTGCCCAACAAAATACAAATAGCAAATGCGCAGTCATTTAATCAACCAAACACATTAGGTGGTGTTTGGATAGTGGTTCTATGCACATGAAATTTGGGGGGGGGGAATAGAAAACAGGAACAAAGAATTTGTTTTTGCTCAGTTCACAGAAATTTGGCCTGAAAAACTGGTAACAGAACAGAAACAGTAATTTTTGTTTTTGTTCCAAGTTTTCTGGGAACAAAAAAACAAAATATATCAATATACACTGAACAGAAACATTAATCAAATACCACCTTGTTAAGAAAAAAAGGTCACATAAAAGGAAACCAAGTGTACCTGGATTCCAGCATGGCTACAAAGGTAGAAATCAAACTGCGTAGGATGACAGATTTTTGTATCAACAACAGTACCTGATCACCAAAAAAGAGGCCACAATACAGCTTTTAAATAATGAATCATAAAACAGAGGACCTTCAAAACATATATTTATTCAGGAGAATAAAAAATCCAAACCAGGCAAAATATTGCCACTCTTGTCTGTCGAATTGCGATCCCCATGCCTAGCAGCGAAGAGTCGTGTGTGATGTCTCTTTTGCACAACCACAAAGGTTACACGAGGTAAGTATCCCTCCTCCAGTGACACACAAGCCTAGCAATGACCAATGACTAAATCTCTCAGAAAACAAAGTCAAAAAAGACATGGATACTCAATAACATAAATCTAATGTATAGTACCACTAGTAAGTGCTCGTTTTAATATTAATATTATAAAAAATAATTACGTAATTTAAAATTACAATATGTAACAAACTAATTTCATTGAATGATTATTTTATACTATAAAATAGATGATGTGGGTTCTACAAAGCATTTAGGATTAATGGAAAGGTTGGGATCTCTTCAAATATAAAATCCATGGATGAAAATATCTTTCAACTGAATAGTTGAGATTTAGTCCAAATTTCTACAAAAAATTCCAACCCATCCTATTGACAAAAGATATTATGTGAAACCCACACTGTCCAGATTTATAATACAAAATATGCATACCTTCCTAATTTTATCCATTTCGTTAAGCAAAACTTCGTTGAACTGCCCTTCACTGACTCCATCCCTGTAGTGAAATACACAATACAATATCAAAACTGAATAAAACTACTTATCAATCACGTGCACAGTTACTAACCTGTAAAATATTATTCGACCAGGTTTCATCCCCGTTGATCTCCTAAAAGCAATTAAATGTTCCCTGCAATCAAGAGAGGATATGAAAACGGGGAATATGAAAAGAATTACTCATGACAAACTGAAAAATCCAGTTAAATTTTTTCACCTAATCATTCCACAACGAACAAAACCCTTCTGGGGATCTTCAAATTCCATATAAAGATCCTCGATGATTTCTTTCCTGTGTAACTGTGCAGAAACTAGTGCCCTATATTTAGTTACCTCAGGCCAATCCATTGAAGCCACCACCTGCAAATAGGAGGGTAAAAAAAAGGAAAAATTACTAGATTGCCCTTCAAATGAGTCACTGGAAATATTTTTGTGCAATTTTTTTTGTCCTTTTTTTAGTCTTCTAGTTAAGATCAACTAGATTAATCTATCTAGTTAATGTTAACTAATATTGAATTTGTATGCAATATTTGACGACTTAAAAATAAATCACCTATAAATAGGATAAAATTAAAAAACGAAAAATGGAGGACCATATAATAAGAACAAAAAATAATTACATGTATGAGCAAAGGATTCAATAGAAAAAATAAATAAATAAAAATAAAATTACAAAAGATGGTATACAACTTACCGCAGCTATGGAAGGACTGGAATCTTCCCCTGGTTGAGGATGGGTCACATCGGCCCCAAAAACGATAGTCGGCATATCAGTGAGATAAGGAATTTTTCTTGTAAGAGCATCCATCAAAACCAGGTTTCTGCCCCCAACCTACATAGTTAATCATAATAAAGAATGAGCTTACTTGTAAATTTGAATAGCTAAGCAGGGATAGAACAGACCTTCACATTGATCTTCATAGCCACATTTTCACGATACTGAACGTTGTTCTTTTTGGCCTGCATGGGCTGACAGCACTGCGTGACAATCCCCAACTCCGTTTCACACACACGCTTGATTTTTCCTGCAAGAAGCAAAATATTTACAAAAAAGCAGGAACCAAATCTGTCAACAAAAATCTAAGGGTTCGTTTGGTTGTCAAATTGTACCATTTGCAATTAGTCAATTTATGGATTGTTATAATTTTGGTTGTAGAAATTAAGAACACTTATAATTAGTAAGGCATTTTAGTTTTCTAGACGCTATTTTCTCATATAATTGGAGTAAGATATAGCTTAAAAATCCAACTAAAACAATTACATGTTCTTTTGGTCAAAGAAAGAATATATAAATTTGATTAAATCGTAGGTAAATGGAAAAATGGAAAAAATAAATTCATCAAAAAATAAAATAATTCATAAAATAGGATAATTTAGACAACAAAACCAGCCGTAAATTATTGTCGTAATTACTAACCATAATGCCCACTGACATCAGGCAAAATGACAATCAACAACTGAAGTTGCTTCCCTGGATGTCCCATGCTGGCAATATTTTTGGTAGACTGCATGTGAATATCATGAAGTGCCCTCTCAATTTCACCAGAATTAACATATCGGAAAGGAAGCACAGAATTTGGACTGAAATCCTGATAATTATCACAAATAAATCTATTAGGGTTGGACTATTTCAGATCTGCAGAAACAAAAATCAGGTGAAGAAACTATATAAAAAGACTTACCATTCCTTTATTGCGGCACATAGTAATTAGTTCCTTACAGAATAACTCAGCATTACAATTAGCCCGTGAGAAACAGATACATGTCCAGAAATCAACCTTGCCACCATTAACCATTTTCTACATAATCAAAGTTAGAAGGATCAACCAATCAGAAGTGAACTATTAAGAAAAAAGATATGACCCGCTAGTTTTAACCAAAAAATTATGAATAACTTCTGACTGGAATCAAGTATGAAGTTGCAGTAACATTTCTGTGAAACAGATTCACCAAAAAGAGACTTCACTTGATAAAACTATCAATCAAGCACGGAAAAGACGAGAAAACAACATATCATAGTATCATTGAATAATAAAGAACAGAATATAAAGTGCATACCAACCACTTCTACCCGGCATTCAACCTAAAAGAAGATAAACATGCTAAAAAAGATAAATATTGTCCCCCCGTCCCCCCAAAAAAAAGTTCAATAAGAGAGCAATTAGCTTGCCAGATGTGCTTCACAAAGGATGCAAGCTTCACCTTGTCAATCATGTTCCATTGGCCAACGGTTGGTTCAACCTGTTTATATTTTCCAGAGTCATGATACTTGAGCTGCACCACCAATGTGGAGATGAAATTCAGACTCATTTATGTGTGTGCGCAGCCCGCTCGTATTCAAATATGAAAATAACAAAAACACATACCATTGGAGGTTGAAGAACACGTGCATCAACACGAGTAAGATCAACCCCCACTTGAATTCCAAAATCCCCCACAAGAATATCTTCGTTGTAATTGTTACGCTCAACCATCTGCAGAAAGCATAACTCACATCACACATTATCGGTCAGAAACAAAAAGACAAAGATATCAACTATTAACACTTAAAAATTCACAATCTTCAAGTTTGTCATTTGGTATCCTGCCTGCTTAATATCACTCTCCCTCTCTGCAGGTCGCTGACAGGTTGCCCTTAGCAGGTTCCTCACTTGTTTCTCATTCAATCGCTTTGCATATCTCTGCCCTTCAAGAATCTTGCAGATCTGTTGAATTGTCAGCGAAGGTCAAAAGAGACAAGGAATGAGTGAAAATGTGATTTCTATATTTCGTTATAAAAGAGCAAACCTCCATAGGCAAATAAACAGGTTTTGCATCACTTCCAGTTTGAATTGCAGGCAAGAATGTATATCTGAGGGTAATGTCATATCTCTGACGGAAGTATTGCACGACAGATGTCTGTGCTCCCGAGTCATCAAGGGAAAACCTATTTAGGAATTAAAATGGAAAATACCGTCAAAGAACCTCGTACATTTGAAGAGGATACTCTAATCAAGACAAAAAACAAGTAAAGATAACAAAGTACAC
The DNA here is from genome assembly GCA_016647705.1 of Eucommia ulmoides. Lineage (NCBI taxonomy): Eukaryota > Viridiplantae > Streptophyta > Magnoliopsida > Garryales > Eucommiaceae > Eucommia > Eucommia ulmoides. Next base: position 16,932,671 of record CM028338.1, on the reverse strand, counting down.
AGATTAAGTCAAGAAGAAAATTGACTTGAACACGTGCCTATTAAATGTGTATTTAATATAATAATACTCACCTAAGGCAAGTTTAATCAAGACAAAAATTATGCATCTCCTTTCAGAAAAAAAAAAAAATTGCACAAGCCGAAAAAGTATATGTGCATATAATACTCAGCGCCTCTTTCAGTAACAAGAGAATGGCCAATTGTAAACTAAATTATTCATTTTCTGTCATCATATTCACCTGCTAACAATGACAAGAATCTCACAACTTTGGAAGGAAATGCACAAGTGTGACATAATTCCTACAAAATGTCATATTACCTGTCAAATAACTAAATAAGCATATTGCATGTGACCCAAATCATAACTACCATACTAACTTAACTATATTAATTCGTATCCAAGTAATGAACTTCAGAAAATAGCAAGGCCTTCAACATGGAATTGCAGAATACCAAAGCAACCCCAAAAATGAATGAGAGAAAAAGAAAAAGTTAGTCGAAATCATACATCAATTGGCTCATTGGCAAAGCTGAAATGCCTGAAATTTTGTAGCGTTTCACATGCCCGGTGTGCGTTACTTCAATCCTGTTTCCTTTTAGGACTCTCTTTAGCTGTGAATTACATAAATTCATCAGGCAGGCATAATGGTCCAAAATTAAAAAGATATCGAAGTTAGAATGTTACTAAACAAATAACCACCATCCCCAAATAAGAAATCTAAAAACATGACAAAATTTCATTCCAAAATTGAACCCAAAATACCATAAAATTACTAATAATAATACTCTTGTCCCAAAAACATCAGTTTAATCTATTTTTATCTAAGTCCACCACTTTGACTTACAATCGTTGCATGCAATCCAACATGACAAAAAATACCTTTATACGATCTTGATCAGATAGAGGCCTTGTGAGCTGTCTGTTGAAATACGTCGCAACAAACTCAGAAACAAGAAAAGGCTCATAAAATCCTCTGGCAGAAATATCTGCAAAATGCGAATAACATTTAGAATAGGAAAAGCTCAAGGGTTTAGCTATTTTTGAAGAAATACAGCATAAATTTCAAGAACACAAGGGGCTAAACATATACCGATATTTAGGGATAATCCCATCTGGGTTGGACGAAGGCTTTGATAGAATCCTTTCCAGTATTCTATACCATCGCCAAGCTCACCTTTCCGGCCTAAAGATGGATGAAAGAAAGATCTTCCAATAACTGCATACCTGTACAAAAAGAAATATAATATTAATGGACCAATATTAAATATCTAACCTCTAGCAGATACAATTTTAATTTGGAGAAAAAAGTTCAAATCAGAGAAATCACTTCATTGATGGAGTTCCACGAAGAACCACATCAAGAACTTGAATGGTTTCTTGTGGGGCATCAAATTGTCTACTGTGTAAAAAATCTCGTAGATGACCGAGATCGGCTTTAGCTGCAAATTTGATTGAGACTTTAAAATCACGATCTCTCCTGCCAAAAATAAAATAAAATAAAAACTAAACTAATTAGTAAAAACTTTATTAAATTTATGATCGAATTTCTAGATAATTGTAAGACCATATTTATACTTTATAGAAAGCTTGCCAAACACTTGGTAATGCAAATATATCACACAGATTAATAGGAGCCTAGTCAATCAATTTCTTTTGAGTATAAAAAGAAGCATACAAATTCAACATAGACAAGTGTATGATGGCAAATCAAGTCCAGAAGCATAATAGTTCAAAAGAGAGGATCACCTTGATCCACCCTCTTGGTCTTGTAGCTTAACCACAAAATCTTTCGAGGAAAATGGCAACGGTCCAGCCGTATAGGCACTCTTGCGCCCATCATAAGCTAACCGTTTCTTGCCTAGGTGTGACTCACGGTATGATTTGACAAGCTGATCAATTATATCCCTGCAAACTTTCTTCGAAGAAATCTCTGGAGAGATTGACACCTACAGCATAGATTACAAGAACATAGAAGTAAATAAATGTAGTAAACCAAGTATAACAGAGATCATAACAGTAACATGAGGGAGAATAAATAAGCAATCACTCCCCACCCGACAAAATAGTGCGGAATTGCTACAAATGAAAGAGTAAACACAGAAGACCAGTCACTACAACGATTATCAAGTTGAAATATAAAGTCATCCAAGAATTAACGGAGTAACTATTGTATGGAAACGTACTCCATTTTGGTAGGTGTTTCAAGGAAAGATTCACATCAAGATCAATAACAAACATTAAGGTAAAATAAACAGGTGCTCACAAAAATAAAAACATTTTCTCCTTCAAAGATAATACAGTAATACTTATCATGTACATAAATAAAGCCTACTACGATTCAAGAAATATGTTCCTTAGGAACACACACACACACACACACACACACACAAAATACATCAATATTTACACTAAAAACCAAAAAAAAAAAACACTTCGATTCAGAAAACATGTGCTCTAGAAATACATATATATAGATATACATTATGCATATAAAACACACACACACTCACACGCACACCCCACGAATATATACTAGTTGTAAAAACAGAAATCGAAACTCTCACATCGTAATGGTGTAGGTCACGATCAGCTACTTCGACGAGGAAATGGTTGGCCTTAACAACGCAGCGCCGTCCAGCCTTACCATAACCCGGCCTCGGCGGTGGACGCAGCGCCAACGACGAAGCAGGCGGTATCTGGACGGGCTTAGCCGGCAACGACTGAGCTTGCGTTGACTGCGACGACTTTTGAACCGGCGACGGCTCTACGTGGGGAGTCGGATGAGCCGGCGCGGAAGAGGAAGCCGCCGGAGCCAGCGTTAGCTTCTGGTGTACCTCGCGGCTCAACGATGGATCAGACGGAGAACCAACAGCGGACATGGCTGGAACTGTTGATCCCGCTGATCCCCTTCCCCTACCACCAGTAGAAGAAGGACCAGCGCCGCCTCGACCGCCACGCCCAGGCGACTGGGATTTTTTAGCCCGACCGCCACCGCCGCCGCCACCGCGGCCATGACCTGACATTGTCGCTTAGAAGAGAAGAAAACGAAAAGGCAAAGAGTATAGAGAGAGAGAGAGAGAGAGTGGGGGGGGGGGGGGGGGGGAATCGAAGGAGGTGAGTGCTGCTTATGTCGTAGAAAAAAGGAAAAAGCGCGTGACTGTATATATAGTGTACAGTGACAGTGGAACGTGCAGAGTGGGAAGTGAAAGAGCGGGGCAGGTGAGGAGGAGAGGGACTGTACGGACAAATTCAAAATGCGGAGGAAGTGCAATCGCTAATTTATTAATATTAATTAAAAAGAGGATTAATCTTTATTAATTCGAATAATTACAATAAATTGTATTTGATAATTCGAATAATTTAATTTAATCTAATTTAATATCATATATTAAATAAACAATTTCAATTAAATAATAAATTGTTCTTATGAATAAATTAGTTGCAATTAAGATGTAACCAATTAATTACTTACAATAAGATGTGTTCCTAGGAATTTGGGAGGACACTTCTTCTAAGTTCAATCTTTGCATTTTATATCCTGCCAGTGTCATGCATTGTCAGAAATGTAGCAATCATCTTTACAGTTGACGTATTAATTAATGGGGTAGGGCTAGGGCATCATGCATTGACATCACAAATTGTAAGGAGGAAGATGTAAAATTGAAAAAGATAAACACAGCAATCATCACAAATTACATATGGATTCTAACCTGACATATAACCCACAGAATTACACCAAATGGTCCGATTTTAAAATTGACTAAATAATTTAGTTGCGATTTTGATTTTAAAATTAACAACTGAAACAGTTTTGATTTTAAAATAATAACCGCGAAATCGACATGTAAAACTAAAACATAAAATCAAACCACGAAAGTGATATTTTAGATATATTTTTATGACATATATGTCGCATCTCACCCCGGATACCCGACCCTATGGGGCCGGTGTGACAACGACACATCTCATCCAAAAATGACAAATACTATAGAAAACAATTTACACATAAAAATATTATTTACAAAGACCAACAAAACAAACATATACCTCCTCTATTGGGAACCCTCTTGTCCTTACAACAAAAATATAAGTTCATTTTAAACAACCAACATATACAACCCAAATTAGAAATCACTGTCAAGATATTCCCTCGCTATGGCCCTTCCAGATTCGACCTATTGCCAGTAGGGGACAAAAGTTTCTCTATAGCACCTGCGAGTATACTACCTTCTTAGAAAAAAAAAATATTTTTAAAATAATAATACATTCTTCAAACTTTTAAAGGGATCAAGCGTAAATATACGAATATCATAGTATAAACATCTCTTCATAAAATAAGCAGTGAAAATAAATCAATGAATATATAAATTTCATTCCAATCCATTCAGTATAAAACCATACCAATCACCATATGCAATAAATCGTCAATCTTAATAAAACACCGCATTTCAAAATTTACATATCACCCACATACACACCAGCTAAGCCATAGTGATCGTTTAACCTCACGATCGGGAGTTGCAACGGTACCGTAACCATCCGTAGGATATGCCTTCCTAGCGGACCTAACTGCACAGATCACCGCCTACCGAACGTCTCCGGAGGCCATAATATAAATCACCACATAATATCAATCACCACCTGCCGGACCACCCTCCAGATAGGACATAATATGAATCACCACCTGCCGGATCACCCTCCGGACAGGACATAAATTATGGCATAGTCCAACCAACAACACCAATCAAAGCAATAACACCATTTTGCCGAAGCAGATACTCACCATCGTCAAATCAATTACCGTCAAATTTTCAACAAATTATTTATAAAATCTTTTATTTTTTAAAACCCAAATAATTCAGCGGAAATTCATTTTACCAACTCATCCACATCATTTATAAAATCATACCGTTTAAGTAAACACATATGTTATCATATATGTACATAGAAAAATAGTTTGGTAAGAAGACAGTACACTCACCTGAAAATTCGTACTTGCAAGCTCCCCTGACTCTCCGCTACTGAGTCTCCGAAAATTGTGAACCTATTTGTGACAGGATCTAAATTAATAGAGTAGCGAAAATCAACCTAATCGTGCGACGCAAGCCCTACGTTCATTAATTTCCCATTCCCCACGTTTTGTTATATGAAGGTATGATTTCGCGTGTTTTTTGTGTCATTAAAGTTTTTATATAAACGGTCTCATTATTTATTTTCTTCATTTTGATATATTAAGGCTAGAAAACTAATTTAGTAAATCAGAAAAACTAATAAGAGACGTTACCCACTTCGGAACAGTTGTCGATTCTCTTAGAAATTCCTTAGGATATGATTATGTTCCCCACCGCCTAGGCGAACACGCGATTTCTTGCTCTCTGATCTTCTACCGCTTAAGCGAACTTCCACCGCCTAGGCGAACACGCAATTTTTTGCTCTCTAATCTTTTACCGCCTAAGCGAACCTCCACCGCTTAGGCAAACACGCAATTTCTTGCTCTATGATCTTTTACCGCCTAAGCGAACCTCCACCGCCTAGGCGAAACTTCTTTCATCCCTAACAGAACTGAATAGACCAGCCCTTAATCCCTTCACGTCACCAGCTCCGGCCACTAAATTCACCACTCCACCTCCACGATCAACCACCCCAAATTTACAACTGACACTACCAACCTCATCCCCTTCAACCCAACCAAAACACACACCAAACAACACCCCAACCCCACCGGTTGCAACCCAAAATAGCAAAACAAAGCACACACACTTCACACACACATATCAGCTTCCATATGACCCAAAAAGGGTGTCATACTTACCTACTCCAACCACCAAGACGACCAACAACCCTGTGAAATGCCCTGAACCATCACCGATGATCTCTGGTAGCTTCTCCGATGGCTTCTACTCCTTCTTTCTTCTCTCTCTCTCTCTCTTGGTTTTTCTTCCAGAATAATGGTGATCCCTGATCACCAGGTTTATGTATATATATATAGATGGATTTGTGGAGTAAACAAAGCCACGTTGCCACTTCCTCTCTCTCTTCCATTCCTCCCATCGTGATCGCAGGGCACACACACACACATGCATACCTTTGTCTCTTTAATTTTTATAATTTTCAAAAATATAAGATTGGCCCCTTAATTTTTTTATTTTTCTTTTCAAAATGCACTTAAATGACGCACAAGCATGAAATCGGGGTCTTATAATATATATCCTATTTTTTTTTATATATTTACAATTTAACCCCCAATATATATGTGTGTGCGCCCGCACGGGGGCTGGGGCATGCTTTTAATTTGCTTTGGAGACTTTGATTTGTATTATTGTGACAATTATTTATCGTTATATTTTAATTATGATTAAAAATATTTATTATAACAATTAATAGTTTTGTGATTTGGTTTGATTTTTTAGAATTTATGTTTTATATTTTTGTTATGTTTTATTTATATATATAAAAAAAAACAACGGTTTGCGGTTTTGGTTTTTTATAAAATTGAAAAATATTAAATGGTTACGTGATTTCGCAATTTTAGTTTTGGTTTTATATAAATTTAAATGGTTTGATTTTAAAACTATTTAAAAAAACGACAATTTTGATTGTGGTTTTGATTTGGTATATATTTAACGGTTTTGATTTTGGTTTTATGTAAAACTAGACCGAAACCGAGCTATAAACATCTCTACTAGACAAGGGTCTAGAAAAAATAAAAAATTATATTGGTATATATTTTTATTTGAGTATTATATACATTAAATTTTATATTTAATATATTTTATAAAAATAAATTTAATATTGAGAAATAAAAATAAAATTGTGACCTAAAGAATTATAAAATTATTAATGTTTAATCAAAATAAGTAATAAGTAAAATTACTAAATTGTCTTTTTTCTTGTATGTAAAATGACAAAATTATTCTTTGTTATTTATATTTTCTTTTTATTTTTTTTCCTCTTCAATTTTCTTCTTTTCTCCCTCATCCTAAATCACCATCTTCTAAGGCGATTTCCATTTGTTCGTTGTTGCCTACCATTGTCGGCGGCCATCTTCTTCCTTTTCTTCTCTTCTATTCTCTTTCTTCTCCTCCTTCTCCTCCTCTCTATCTCTCTTCTTCTTCTTGTCTTCTTGTCATTGCATAGATCTAGCGAGGAGAAGATGAGAGGTAGAACGGAGAAGAAGGTGAAGGCAGGGGGAGGTGTGGGGGTGGCGGTAATGGTGCAGTCGGATTTGAGAGAAAACAAAAAAAAAAAGAAAAAAACTTAATGATGCATAAGGGTAAAATAGTATTGTCTTTATTTTATTTTATTTTTATTTTTATTTTGGCTAAAAGATAAGAGCAAATGGGTATTGATGATTATTTTTCTCAGACAAAGTGGTCTTTGTGGTATTTGACCAAAGACAAGGAATTATTGGGTTAATTGTCATTGGTAGTTTCCGCTTAAAAATGCCGTAATAAAATCTTTAATATTGAAATAGGATATTATGCTAATTTCAAAAAATAAAAATAAAAATTCTCACAATTATTTGAAAGATGAAAAATCTTTAATATCAAAAATAGGATATTATGCTAATTTAAAAAAAAAAAAATCATTTTTCTCACAGTTATTTGAAAGATGAAATTATATCTATTTTTCTTTCCTTATTATTTTTTCTTGGTACCTTTTTTTTATCCATCTCTTTCCTTCCTTGCAATTTTCTATCATAAGCAGCATACCATATCGTACCACCCTGAATTTATGTGTTCAAAATCAAAAGTTTCTTTGTATAATGTTTTTTCGTTTGGTTAAAATTCAATCTCCTCAACTTTTTACATTGGTAAACAAATGGGTAGATTTGGGTTTACACGAATTGATCTCTAACACAATTGTCAAATATCATTCAAATCATTTACTAATAAGATAAAAATGAATACCAAACTCGAATTATATTCGAAACTTCTTTTTTTTTCTTGTAATTCCGAAGGAACAACTTTTTTTGTTCTCATAAATTTAATTTTGTTCTAAAAAATAAAAGTATTTTTTTTTTTTTTTTTGCGGGAGTAATTGTTGTCACAAACTTATTATTTTTATTCTTTTACTTTTATTTATTTTTTTATTTGGGTATTCCTGATTAAATAAGCATTCCAATTTGAGTTATTTACCTATTAATTAGAAAAATATGTTTTTACTGATATGTGTTGGTTTGGAAAAATTACAAAACCCACATAAACCGGGAATGGTACTTCCGGCTATAGTAAAATCAAGAGTACCACTCCCGGTAAATCCTTATATATGTGTGTGTGTGCGTGTGTGCGTGTGTGTGTGTGAGAGAGAGAGAGAGAGAGATAGATAGATGATATGCTTGCTTACTGGAATGGAGATAGAGAAGTCCGAGATGGGGATCTTCTTCTGTGTTGGGATGGGGACGAAGAGGTCCGAAATTAGTCTGCCTGACCCGAGAGGGGCAAAGGTGGAGTGACCCCAGATGGATCTCGAATAGGGAAGATACCCGGGAGTCTTCTAATCCTTGGAGAGTCTTCTGATCCGAAAAGGGATGAGTCCAAGCTGGAATGAGCTCGAATGCCTTCTGATCTGAGAAGAGAAGAACTTGAATGCTCTCTGGTCCGAGAAGAGATGGGTAGGACCTTGACACCTGCACAAAGTATCTTCTGAATCGTGGAGAGATGAATCCGAGATAGGATGATGCAGTGCTGAGATGGGCAGAACTTGGACACCTGCATAAAGGACTTGCCGGGATGGACCTAGTGTGTTCCCTCCGGTATGAAAATCAACGCTCAGGGGGAAGGTTTATAAAATATGCTATTAAGAAGAGAGAGCTATTTTTGTGTACCTTTGGACATTGGTATGCCCTTCTATATATAGGCATGGGTGGATTAGCTTAAGGTTTTAAGCATGAATTAGTGTCTCCTCAATATCACATCAATGTACTATGTTGGTATGTAGCCAATGAGAGGGTGCCAAAGAGCATCTTATTTTGGTTATGTTGGAAGATATTTGTGGATATTTGTAGATATTTATGGATATTTGTGGTTGGGGAAGTGAGTCAGCCCATAAACCGAGGAAGACACATTCCTGCTGTACTCGAGATGGAGAATTTGATTCTTGCTCTTCCTGAATAGCCGAAGATGGGAATGGGGAGTTGTGTGGAGCTTTATGCCCTGCCCTTCTTGGATAGCCGGAAACGAGAATGGGGGCTTTGTTGAGGAGCTTGTGGAGTTGATTTCCAGATGGGTAATGCCGTTGTAGAGAATATCGAGATGGAAAAAGATTCCCCATCCTGGCGGTAGCTCACCTACTCTTCCTGGAGAGTGTTACTAGCTATTTTTGAAGTGACTGGTATTGGCTAAGGTGTGCCCCTACTTGGCATAATCTTCACACTTAATCCTTGGTAGGAGTTGATCTTGGTGGTGAGTTGTGGACACGTGGCGGTCTTCAATTGGTTGCGTGAGAGTGACCATTTTTACACTCATCAATATATAAAAAATTAAACCGGGGTGTTACCCCCTCCCCCCAGTTATATGAAATTTTCTTTTTTTTTTCTCCCTTCCTTCCCCTCCCTTCATCTCTCTTTATCTCTTGGTGCTACCCTGGTTAGATAATGTCTTTTTGAAGTATTTTGGTGAGTTCTTATATTTTATTTTTATTTTTTTATATATCAAATAATGAACAACCCCACTCAATTTTTTTCTCTTTTTTGTTTTAGTTATATCTAATTCTTTTTTTCTAATTAATACACAAAAATCCCACTCAATTTGTTTATCTTTTTTGCTTTAGTTATATTTAATTTTTTTTCTTCAAATTAATATATAAATATATGATTAATTTTCTTGGTGCACATTTTATATTACTTAAAAAAAAAATTGTGATTCAAAAAATATTTTCATTCAAAAAGAAAGTAGACATGATTAAATTAATTAACTTAGAATTTGTTGACTTACAAAAATTAATAAATTTAATCTTAATTTATGGTTATTTATTTTTTTATTTTTTATTAAGAGCTATTTCTTAGAAATATTATCTCACTCTTGTGGTTATTTATGTTATTTTTAATAATATATTTAGCTTTGGTATTTATAAAATATCATTATTCACTAAAATTTATGCATCCACTCTCGGATATTGCTACCAAAGTAATACCTAAGCAAAAAATAATTAGTTCTGTGATTATTTATGTTTCATTCTTCAATATTAATAATTATAAGTGTTTTGAGCCTATGCAATGCACTGGTATAAAATTAGTATAAGAAAAACTAAAAGCCAAAACTTAAATTTGTACGTAAATGAGAGTTCACCAACATTATTTTCCTTATTTGTCAAGATTTTGAGTATATTTAAATTATCAAGAGTATTTTTTTCAAAATTTTGAGTATATTTAAATTATTAAGAGTATTTTTTAGTTAATTTCATTGTAATAATTCCACTAATTAATTTAGTTTTTAAAATTGAGTTTTAATTGTTTATTGTTTCTTTCCCTTTCTTCATAACATCCCAACTAATTCTCTGCATCTTAATCATCCAGCCGCTTGCATGTATCATTTGAAGTTCAAATTCCAACACAACTTAGAATTTATAAAGACTTCATCATAGTTTAGAATTCAGAAAGACTTCATAAGCAATATTTCAAGGTCAGAATTAATTTTATTGTCATAATTTCATTAGTTAATTCATTGTCATAATTCCACTAATTAAATTTATTTTTTAAACTTGAGTTTTAATAGATAAGACCTTCATCTCCTCCTCATTCACATGTTCTCTCTTTCTTTCCTAAGTTTGTCAACATGGTGAACGCGCCCCGATTTTCCAAAGAAATCAAAATAGATATACGTTGGTAAAATGAGAAGGGTTTTTTAAAAAAACGTCAATTTTCTCATTAAAATACTTAAGCCTGTTTTAGAAAAAGTAGTCGCTACCTAGCATTGAGTTTAAATGATGTGCTAGGTCACCAGATTTTTCTTTTTAAAAACAATTTTAAAACATATGGCTTAAGTAAAATTTTGACTCCAAAATAACATGGTCCGACCAGAGATTTGTTTAAAGAGTTCGGGGGTCAGTTACGTTCGGGAAAGGTGTCAAGCACCCCAAGACGCCCGTCCAAAGACGGTACTTTATCCAATTAAGTCCAATTAAAATTTAAATCTGAATGTTTTTATTTTATTTTGAAATCCTCCTTATATACACACACATACACATACACACACATCGAGAAAAATAATCTCCCTTCTAAACCTAAACCGTTCCAATGGAAGGTTGAAATTTTTCATCTCATCTTATTAGCACATTATATTTAACACAAGTTAAAGAAAACACACATACGCACACATACACTCAAACGCATCGAGGGAAGTAATTTCATTCTAAACTTAAACCGTTCCAATGAAAGGTCGGAAGCTTTCCACCTCGTATTGTTAGCACATTATATTTAATACAAGTTAAAGAAACACACGCACACACACACACACACATGCCTCGAGGGGAGTAATTTCATTCTAAACTTAAATTGTTCCAATAGAAGGTCGGAAGCTTTCCACCTCGTATTGTTAGTACCATTCTATTTAACATAAGTTAAAGAAACACACGCACATACACACACGCGCGCCTCAAGGGGAGTAATTTCCTTCTAAACTTAAACCGTTCCAATGGAAGGTCGGAAGCTTTCCACCTCGTATTGTTAGTACATTATATTTAACACAAGTTAAAGAAATACACGCACACACACACATCTCGAGGGGAATAATTTTCTTCTAAACTTAAATCGTTCCAATGGAAGATCGGAAGCTTTCCACCTCGTATTATTAGCACATTATATTTAACACAAGTTAAAGAAACACACACATACGCACACGCACACGCACACACACACATATATATATACGCACTAAATTAGGTCAATTTATATATCGAGGGGAGTGATCTCATTTCTAAACTTAAACCGTTCCAATGGAAGACAGAGATATTTGCACCTTGTTTTATTTACTCAAAAAAAAATATAAATATAAAATATATATATATATATATATATATATATATATATATATATATATAATTTACAAAAAAAAAAATCAAAATTTAGTACAATAACCACTTATTTTAAAAAATAAGAGTAAGATTTACAACAGATGAAAGTTTATAATCTTCTTGGAGATTTTTTTTTTCTTTTTCTTTTTCTTCTTCAAAAATTACAATAAAATAAAAATAATATTATTTTTTTCAAAATTTCTCTTCTTCCCTCCTAAAAAATTTTCTCCTCCTTCTCCTGTCTGAGCCTTCATCTATTTAAAGGAGTTAATGCAAAACTCGTCTGTCCCATTGCTAGGAGAAAAGAAGAGCAAAAGGGGGTGGGTGCACCGAAATTCGGTGCACCCAACCCCTTTTTGGATGCACTAGGCAGAGAGCCGCATATGCAGCCAACAACTCTGGTCGCACGTGGGACCAATGTGCAAGCCCCCCATCCCCGTTAGATGTGATCTGTCCAGGTTTCTCTCGTTCTCGTCTGTTTCTTGTCCATTTTATTCCAAATTAACGCGTTTTTATTCCACTTCAAAAAATCTACAAAAATAAAGAAAAATAAATCAATTACTAATATTTAATTTACTTAAGAGATTAACAAAACTTAATTTAACGGTATTAAATCGCACAAATGCAGTACAATAAAAAACAAAATAAATAGGGAAATAAAATAAAGGTAACTATAAAATAAAGTATAATATTTTTGCGAGGCGGTAAAAAATGCCATGTCTACATATGGGCATGATTTTCATTTCTTCTCTGTCATATAAGGATTGAAGAGAAAAAAAAAAATTGTGGACACAATAGTGGTGAAGGTTTTGTTCGACACAATGGCGAAGATGGATGGGACGAACAAAGAAAGAATGGGGATTAGTGTGATTTGCAAATCCATTCACATATTTTCTTCCAAATGGTAAGCCCCCATAGCTCACTTTGATTTTTAATTCTAAATGTAAAATTGATCTAATGATCAATATCTAGTTTATTAGGCCGCGTTTGGTAGTGTTCCTACTTTTCCTATCTCACTTGTGATGGAATGAGATGGGATAAGATAGAAATTCGGTTTCTTTCTGAGAATAGAATTGCGTTTGGTAACGACAAAATTTTATTTCGTTCTCGTAATAAAATTGCGTTTGGTAACAAATAATTCTGGAATTGTTTAATTCTCAAAATTATACAGTTAAATCACAAATTTAACTATAAAAAATAAAAATAAAAAATAAAAAAATCAAACATCTGAATGCAAAATTGAAGATACCAAAACAATTAGGAAAATGAAAAAAATCAGTAGAAAAATTATCAAAATCGATTTCGCGAACTCTAATTCGATTTCAGTAACGAAATCGATTTCATCAACTGAACCCTAAATCAATTTCAACAACCGAACCCTAAATCGATTTTAGCAACCCAACTCTATATTGAGGACAACAATGATCAAAATTGAAATAAAAATTGAAAATCAAAATCAATTTCAGTAAAGAAATTGATTCTAGCAACGAATTTGAACCCTAATTTCCATCTTGCTAGATCTATAAATCTAGCCAGATCTAAGCAGAAAAGCTACAAGGTAGTGGCGACAACGTTGACAATGAGCAAAAGCGATAATGACAACAACAAGTGAATTCGACGATGACGATTAGACATAACGATGATGGTTGCGGTGGCGATGATCGAAGAGAATGGGGAGAGCGGCGTAGTGGGGAAGGCGGTGGTGGAAAACAGAAACCTAGAGAGTGAGAAGAGAACATGGGAGGATGGTGAAATGGAAAAAATAAAGAGGTTTGATGAGTTCATGAGAAAGGGGTGTTTTTGTCATTAACAAAATATTAATTGAAGTTAGTACATCATTTTAAAAAAAAATAGGAATTATTAATAATATTTTATTTAAATAAATCTTAAAAAAATTATTGAATTTTAAAATATGAGTTATGAAAGAAAATTCCCAATTTTTATGTGTTTTTTCGTTTAAAAGGTTTGGGAATTTTTTTTCTTTAAATTAATTGACTCTCGTGATCAATTTTTTTTTTTTTTTTTTTACATTTGACTTGACATCTTAGGTGGCATCTGGTAACCGTTTCTGTTTCCATTTCAGCAGTGAGATGGAATGAGAATTTTATTTTCTTCTTGGGAGTAGAATCACGTTTGATAACGATAATTTTTTTTTTTTTGGGAAAAGAATTGTGTTTGGCAACGATTTTATTCTAAAATCGTTTTTTTTTTTTTTTTTGGCCGGAGCTCCGGCGCTGGTGACAGCCGGACGGCAATGGCGCCGGCGACGGTCGGATAGCGGTGGCGGGTGGGTGACAATGGCCGGAAAGTTTTCGGCCGGATGGTGATCGGCGACGGCTGCCGTCGGCGTCGGCGGCAGATGGCGGTGGACGGCGGATGGTGGTCGCCGGTGGATGAACAGTGACGGTGTGTTTTTGGAATGGAATGGGAATAATGAAAAACAATTTTTTTTTGTTTCTCATTTCTTAAGAAAAAAGTGGGCACAATTCTTAAATGAGAATGAAATGGAAACGGAAACAAAAATTACCAAACGCTATTCCTAAACAGAATTCCTAAAAATCTAAGAATGGGATGAGAATTTCTGGAATGGAAACGGTTACCAAACGGGGCCTTAAATATCATTTACTCCATCGGTAATTGGCACATTCTGTACAAAATTCTTAAGAGAGTTTGGATATTTTATACCTCTTTATTATATTACACACACACACACATATATATATATTTATTTATTTATTTATACACATAAGTATCTTCACACCCATACAGAATGTGAGACTTATCTTGTTCAGAATGTGTAACTGCCCTTTTTAACAAGTACTTTTTCAGGCTCGAACTCATGATCTTATAGAGGTCCTTCAACTACTTTAACTCAAACGGATCTTACCACTTGGGTTACATATTCAAAATAATATTAAAGTAATAAAAAAAAATTAAATTTAAATATATAGTGAGAAAGAGGATTATTTTAAAAAGAGTGATGATATCTATTTACCAATAAAATGTGGTTCAAGTGATAAGGTTCGTTTGAGTTAAAACAGTTGAGAGGTCTCTACAAGGTTAGGGGTTTCGAATCTGTGAAAAAATACTTATTGGAAGAAACAACCATATACCCCCGAATGAGATTAGTCTTACATCCTGTGTGGGTGTGTGGACATTCGTGAGTATACAAAAAAAAAAATAATGATATATATTTAATTAAAAAAAATAATGATATATATTTAATTAAAAAAAATAAAAGATGACAATACACCTTAAAATATTAATAAGATAATTAATTTGAAACAGAGGGAATAATATTTAATATTTTTTTTAAAAAAATTAAGATTTCCTATTTTGTCTTGTCCTATGTTATCTTATCTTATTTTCTTAACATTATAAAAGAGAGAGTTTGATGGCACTTTTGTAGTTTCACGTTCAATTTCGGACCTTTTCTACTATAGCTATGAATGGCATTTTTGTTATTTACTTCACATGCTTGTCGTTATGGTAATTTCGCACATTTTAATGGCAAATTTGTAATTTCCCCCAACAAATGTCCTCTACGTTATTTATCACCCTTTCACTTAGAGTCCTCTTTTGTAATTTTAGATTTCTTCCAACGATACCTTCACTTGTTTGGGGGTGGGAATCATTCATCCTCATCTTCAAAGAGAGAGAGAGATTGGGGATGATTTCAATCATTGAAACTACACTGTTCACTTAGACGAACCGAAAGGGAAGGGCAGATGGGTTTTCATCTCCCTCTCCATTGTCATCCCAGGTTTTCATCTCTCTTCATTTATGTTTCTTTCTTGGGTTCATTTTCTTCTTCGGCATCCACTTAAATTTTTTGACTGACTTGGAAATTAAAAAACGGTATAAGAATCCATGCTCTATTTCTTAGTCATTCATTTTCTTCTCCCTCTTTCGTTCTCTGTTTACCTAGGTTGTGGTTAGGTTTCACAATTTGGGTACTTGAGATTCTCTCTGTCTATATATATATATTATGGCGTTTTGGGTTCGACTGTTCCTCGGGATCGTCCTGAAATGTGTTTTTTCCTTCACTGGCTTTCTGGAATTGCTCTGTTCTTCGGGCTCTACCTGAAGTGTTTTTTCATTTCAACTTAAAAACGGTATAACGACATCCTGCATTCCAAAATATGCAGAGGACGGTATGCTCGCCGCCGCCCACGAAACTCTCCGTCGTCGGACTTCCGAGACTTATTTAGGTCTTCACTAAATTTTTTCTATTTTTTTATATTAAAATAATAATAATAAAAAAATAGTATTGCCTCACGAAAGTTCATTTATGCCCTTGACTTGTCTTCTTTCACTGCATTCTTCTCTCTTCCACGTTCACGTAGCCTACTGTTTGATACCTGTTCTTCCACTGACCACTTATCTGTGCAGTTTCTTGGAAGTAACAATAACCCTTCAATCTTGCAGTTGACCCTTCAATCCAAACTATGTTGACTGCAACCGGTAGCTTAGTGATGTTATTCACCTCCTCATATAATGATCTGGTTTATGATTATGGTTGCTCGTAAAATAACATTATGTTTCCTTACATACTCTTTGTTTATTCTGCTTCTAAATTTCAGGTGAGACGAATCATACCATATAGCACTACGCAGCTGCTCACTTAGGAAACGTACAGGTACCAACCTCTCTCTATATTTTGCATCTCAGTACATATATTATTCCTTTCGTACAATCATTTTGTCGGCCTCATAGGAAGCATGTTGAATATCTTTCATTAGATTGTTCTTTTCTCTTGCGTGCATTAATCAACAAAAATATGTTTTTTTCTTTTCGATAGTCGGATAACTTCTTCGACGTTAGAATTATTCATTGGCCTGTTTTCCTCTTAGCATATAAGGCGTGAGGCCCAAATTCTAAGTCTTTTGCATTTCATTCTTCTGATCTGGTTGGACATCTCTATTAGTGAATGTATCCTGCCTCACACGGTTTTGCTACTCATCACGTGCTCTTCCAATTTGGTTTGCCCAGTATCGTCTACATTTTCTGTTTAGCTTCACAATTGTGAGTAGCTCAGGCATGCTTTCCCTTCTACTTGTTGTTTCCCAATTCAGGTATTTCGAGTGTAGCTGAGAATTATCGTTCGTTTGTTCTTATTTTGGACGCCTACTTTCTCAGTTGCTCTCTGGTATTTCTTAGTTATCGGTCTTTTTTTTTTTTTTTTTAGAGAAAAGGGCCACTAGGGCATTTTATTGAAAAAAGAAGGATGAGACGAGGAAGTCCCGACGATCCTCCCGTAAGAACGAACAAACGGAAGGAGGCAAGGAACTCGTGGAATGAAAGAAAATAACACTACTAGTAGTGACATTGGCTAGAAAGTCCGCCACAAAGTTACATTCACGATAGATGCGAGAAATGGAAATATCAAAAGATAAAAGGTAAAATCTAATGGTATTCTAAAGAACTGACACCGACCAAATGGGACAATCCTTCTTGATAGCTTGCACAAGCCAATGAATCACTTTTCACAAGAAGCGGATGGAAACCCAAAAGGAGAGCCCTTTGAATCCCAATGAATAAACCGTGTAACTCTGCCAAAAAGCTCGAATGAACCGAAAGAGGAGAAGAGAACGCAAATAACATCTTACATTTGTTCTACTCAGGGTAATTTGCTCTTTACCAATGAATCTGCATGAGGTAACAGTATTTACCTTTACGGGAGCTCAAGCATTGAGACCTGATTTTCATTCTTATCAAGGTGGGTGTTGTAAAGGAACCTGAAAGGATGTCTATTTAGATGTTCATACAACATCATGCAACCTTAGCTGCCTCTCTCATCTTATTTCCCTCCCCCCCCCCCCCCCAAAAAAAAAAAAAAAAAAAAACACCCACCTGCACCCAGCAAAAAGGAATGTAGGGAAAAAAAATCTTCTTTCTATCTCTTTCTCTATCTCTCTATATATATGCAATAGATATGCAACTATTTTTGAGATGCCAATGAACCTTCACTGACTCTCACTTATCTGGTTTCAGGTTTGGTTCGTTCTTATTATTCACTTTCAAATATCAAAGCGGCTTGCATGGTTCAAGGGAACAATAAAGCCCATGCAGGTATAACTCCACTGGCAGAGAAAAGGTCAGAGTGATACCTTAAAAAGTTGAGTTGATTTCGAGATTAATTCACATTTTGTGCATTGTCATACGATAATTTGTTGGCTCAAAATAATTTTTAGTACATAATATTTTATTTTTTTTGCCTTCCAGACATTTGTATTTGGCAGCCACTTATGAACTCTGTTATCAACATAGTTGAAAATTTGGCTACCATTTAAGAGCTATCGATATATGAAATGTCGCAGTTTGATTTGCACCCAAAAAAAGGGTGAAAATCGAATTTCAAATTATTCATTTGAATAACTGGTTGAAATTCAATGGAAGGCAATATTGCAATTTCTTGAGAAGTTAATGTACTCTTTCATTATTTGAATTAGTGACAATTCGTGCAACACATGGAACATGATTTTATGCACACTTGCATTTTTCATTTTGTTCACTTCCAAAGTTGCATTCATACACGATACTCTTCAGTGACTGAACTTCTCTCATATATTATTTGTAGGCCCATTCTTCATTTGAGGTAGCAACCAAATCGACGTATGCCTGAAAGTGCATTACAATTCTCCTCCTGACACCCTTATTAAATACCCTTTCTGATATTTTCTCTATTTGTTTATTCCTCAATTCTTACTTGTTATCATCATTGCATTCATTCATCATTATTATTTTTACTACCTACATAAATTAAGATTTTTTTTATGCATTCTCATAGTTAGTGGTATTGGTTATTGCGAAAGAGGGATTTCTTGTTATTCCATAAATCTTCATAAAGCAATGTATTATCATATTTAGTGGTATTGGTTATTGCAAAAGAGGGATTTCTTGTTATTCTATAAATCTTCATAAAGGAACTGACCAAAAAGACTACATATTTGCTATTACGTACAACATAATACAAGTCTTGCACTTATATTAATACGATCACATATATCTAATTTTACTTCCAGAGTTCCATTGTAAATCACCCTACATCTTTCACATTTCTTGAAATATTTCCGATGGGTACGTGCAACGCATGTGTCATTCACTAGTATATAAAAGTATCTAAAAATAATATCCGTTTTCTTTGATTTTTTTTTTATAATTAGTGTTAAGATGATTGAAAAGTGGGAGAATGAATCATATATTGATATATGTGAAAGAAAGATTACAAGAATACAACGATATATACACATAATTATAAGGAAAGTGGGGATTAGGGTTTTGCCCTAATAGGCCACGTGGGCCAAGCCCATATAATACATTAATATCTCCCCTCAAACTCAAGGCGGTAAGTGAGAGGTGAACTTGAGTTTGAAAACCAGAAAGTGAAAGCGTCTGGGTAGATGAACCTTAGTGAAGATGTCTACTGTCTGATCGACTGAACTGACCTATTCTGGAGAATGTGATGACGGATGAAGTGACAATCAATCTCGATGTGTTTTGTACGCTCGTGGAAGACATCATTGTGAGCGATCTGAATAGTATTCCTGTTGTCTCAGTACTAGAGCAAGCAACCACAGTTTGTTTCTTACTACGCCAGGAAATGAGAGAATTGCCTAAAAAAAAACAGTAACCAGTGGTTGAACATCTGTTGGTGGGGTCTCCGGCCCAATCGGCATCAGAATAAGCTTGTAAGACGGGAATAGACTGAGCTGAGAAATGAAATCCCATGAAATAAAGTACCTTTGACATATCGAAGAATGCGAAGAATAACCGAGTAATGGGTGGTCCGAGCAGCGGATAAGAACTGGCTATGTACACAAATTATCAATTATATTTTTCTTTCATTTCCCTGTATCCTTTTCTACTGCTTACTATTGCTGCTTACCCATGTGCTTGTAGGCACTGGTCCAATGGAGAAGGCATTTCTTCGGTAATGTGAGGAGTAATTTTAAAGTAGAAAAACCCACTGGGTTGGTTTGGATAATTTCTTAGATATTTTGGTTTATGTAGTTTGGCTGGTTTAGGATATTGTCACCTCAGTTGTAGCTTTCTCTTCTCTTCGTGACTTTCCCATTGTGGAAGAGTTTGGATAAAATTTAGCTTGTGGCGAGTTTTGTCTTTTATGATTGTCCATCTCTGGAAATGAAGGTGAAGTCTAAAACCTGTTCGAAATTTATATGAAGGATAATGTATTGTAGCTTAAATTTAATTTCAATGACTAATAAATTTTAATTCGCCTCTTCTTGTGTTTCCCTTTCATATTGATATGGTAGTTTTATATTATCAGGAAATAAAAAATGAAGAGCTATGATGGAAAATGGATGATAGTCTGTTGTAATTGAGTTTTGTTTTAATTGAATTTGTAGCTCGAGGCATTGTGTCAGTGTTGTTTTGAACATGTAGAACCGTTTCTTTTCGAATGTTAAATGAGGCGGTTCTTTTGATTGGCTGATTAGGGGGTGTTTTTCAAGAATTTGTGTGTTTATGCACAACTGTTTTGTTGCTGTCTGATTTTTATAAAACACTCTCTACTATTTTGCTGTTTCTCACTTTTAGGGTGGTTTTCTTTGAGTGCTCAAGTCTTTGATTCATTGCTTTGTGTTGTTTAGTCCATGACTACCAATTGTTTGCAAATTGATTGCTCAGTTTCAGTTTTTGCTATCTTCTTCTTGTTTATTGTTGTGGCAGATTCTGGTGAAAGCTATTCAGTTAGAAATGAAAACCAGTCTTCTGTGTGGTTGAATCCAAGGAAATTCAGGTGAAATCAAGAGATATGGATCATAAATTACACTAGCTGATTTGTGTGTTCCTTCCCTCATAGAAAATATTATTATTTTTGTCCTGTACTGTCATTGTCGCTTACTACTGCTGCTTACACTGGTCCAATAAAAGTTTTGGCAAATGTAGGGAAGACTTTCAACTTGAAATCCCCATTCGGTTTGTTTTGACAAGTGCATTGAGCAATTCTTGGATATTTTGCTTTATTTTGTTGTTGCTGCTGCTTACTATTGCTGCTTAGGCATGTGCTTTGTAGGGACTGGTCCAATGAAGAAGACAGTATTTATTTTGGTAATATGAGGAGTCATTTTCAACTGGAGAAACCCACTGGGATTGTTTGGATAAATTCTTGGATATTTTGCTTTATGTTGTTTGGCTGGTTTGGGATATTGTTAGCTCAGTTGTTTTTTCTTCTCTTCTTGTAGAGTTTGGGTTAAATTTAGATTGTGCTGCAATTCAATTCTTATGATTGTCCATCCCTGGAAACGAAGTTAAGTCTAAACATGTGCAAAATTCATATGAAATGTTGTAGTTTTATCTAACCTTCATAAATTTCAAGTGGCCTCTTCTTGTCTTTCCCTTACATACTGTGTTATGGTAGTTTTAGGAAGTAAAAAATGAACAGCTATGATGAAAATTGGATTATGATCTCGTAGTTGTAACCGAGTTTTGTTTTCATTGGATTTGTAGCTCGAGGCATTGTGTCAATGTTGGTTTTGAACACGTAGAAACTTTTTTTTCTCGCTTGTCAAACGAGGTGGTTGTTTTTATTGGCCGATTAGGGGTGTGGTGGACCGGTGGTTCTATTATTTCAAGAGTTTTCGTGTTTCTGCACAATTGGTTGCTGGTTTGGTGTCTTTTAGGGATTTTCTGCACAATTGGTTGCCGCTTACACGTGCTTGTAGGCACAATTGGTTGCCACTGAAGAATGCATTTGTTCTGGTAATGTGGAGATTAATTTTCAACTGAATAAACCTAGTGTGTTTGTTTGGATAAATTCTTTGATATTTTGCTTCATATAGTTTGGATGGTTCAAAATTTTATTAGCTCAGTTTTTTTTTTTTTTTTTTCTCTTCGTGACTTGTGCATTGTACCTCGTGGAAGAGCTTGGATAAAATTTTGCTTGTGATGAATTTGGCTTTTATGATTGTCTATCCCTGGAAATGAATGTGTCTAAACCTGCGCGAATGTAGTAGCTTATCTTTATCTTCAGTGACCTTCATAAATTTCAATTGGGCCTCTTCTCGTGTTTCCCTTACGTTGATACTATTTGGATAGTAAAAAATGAAGTACCATAAAGAAAATCGGATCATAATCTCTTGGTTCTAACTAGGTTTTGTTTTCATTGGATTTGTATCTTGAGGCATTCTGTTGTTGTTTTGAACACGTTGAATCGCTGCTTGTCAAATTAGATGGTTCTTTTGATTGGTTGATTAGAGGAGGTGGTTCAAGGTGAAATGGAATAAAAGAAAGAATGAAATAAGAGAATAAATAGAATGAATAAACCAATTGAATCACTATTTAATTATCATGTTGGTTGTAATTGTATCTCGAATGAATGAAATGAAATAATGTTATTTTCTATATTAATTTTGAAATCAAATTCATTCATAATATATGCCTAATAATATTTTATTTTAAAAAAATGACTACAAAATATGAGTAGTATTACATCTGAAAAATATTCAAACTATGAACTAAAATCGTTTTGTTAATTTTTATTTTTGATTTGGGACCATAAATATTTTTTTTTTCTTAATTTTTTTTTTGTTTAGGAATAGAAACATATTTTTTGTGCTCAAATTTCTAATTCCATTTCCCATGTAATTTTTTTCTAGTTCTCAAATTTCTATTTGTGATTCAAGAAAACAAATAGAATGTTTGTTTCGGGTTTTGGTAACAATAACATATTTTTTGTTCTCAAATTTATATTTTATTTTTGGAACATGAACTATTTTTTTCGCTTTCAAAATTTTATTTTTGTTCAAAATATAAATTTTCGAACAAGAAAATATATTCTTTAGGAAATATAAAAAAAAATCTTGAAACAAGAATATGTTTCTAATCCAAAACAAAAAAAATTAGAACAAAGAAATTCTATTTCTATTCCCAAAATAAGGTGAGTTGTTTTATGCATAAGCCAAAAAAATATCCTTCCATGAATTATGGAATTCAGTTCCATCATATGAAGTATGAAATCTTATTTCGTTAATTTTAATTCCAACAGAATCAAACTTTTGATTCTATTGGATAACCAAACAAAGGAACGAGAATTGAAAGTGGAATTGCGATTCCATTCCATCTCATTCCGTCCAACCAAACGCACCCTAAGGGGTTGATGGTTGGGTCTCCTTTGTGGTTTTGACTTTTGATTTTCATTCACTTTAAGAAACTTTGCACACATTGTCTCCTTGTACTCATTTGAGGTGTTGTGGTTTCTAGCTTTTATGGAACATCTTAGATTTGTTACTATTTCTTGTTTTTCTTGGCTTATATGGAACATATTTGATATCAATGTTTTGCGAAATTGATAGCTTAGTTTCAGTTTTAGCTATTTTCTTCTTATTTATTATTGTAGTAGATTCTGGTGAAAGTGATTCATTTAGAAACGAAAACCAGTCTTATGTTTGGGTGAATCCAAGGAAATGCAGGTGTAATGAAGAGTAAAACCTCACTATCGTAGTATGTTTTCTATTTATGGTATTTGTTTCTTTATTCCAAACTTATGTGTTAAATGGAGGCTCTTGGTGACTTATCATCGATGGATGTAAGATTTTTGGCTTTACTTAATATGACTAATTTGCTCATGTCAGCCACTATTTTTCTTGGGATCTTTCTTATTGATGTAGTAGGATAAGTTCAATTAGCTTGAAGTCAAGCCAATTTTTGTTTGTGTAATGGAGGTTAAATCTAGATCTATGGATCATAAATTTTTAGTTGTAGGTGGGTTTGTTTGGTTATGGTCATATGGTTGATGATCGATGTCAATTAGTCGTGAGGATCCTTGAGCTTCTTCTCTTGGTCTTCTATTGAGTTATTCTGGCCCTTTAGTTTTGTGGAACATAGAGGTGGTTTCCATATTTGTGGGTGCTTAGTCTTTGCTTTTGTGTTGTTTGGCTTGTTTCTCGTGCCAGTGGTTGAATCATGATGCTGCAATCTTGAGTAGAGACATGTGATATTTTAGTAGACAGATTGATGCCAAATTGACGTTGCACATGTGATTTGGACTGAGAATTTGAGCTTTAAAAGGTTCCTGGTAGTGTGGCTTCCGGTTTGGATTAATATGAACTTAATAACACTTGGGACTAATTACTATCTTGGCTCCATTGGAATGGGAATGGCCTTCAAGAAAGAGCGAGGAGGTTGTTGTTTAGTTAAATCAATAATCAATAGCAGGGAGTTGCAAAAGTGTTTTGGTAAATAAGGACCCATTTCTGTACATTCAATTTCATACGTCCATGTGATTCCTCTCATGTTGCAATGTACAGTGGTTTTGGTGAAATTTTCGGCTTGAAGTTCTCACTTGGCTATCTTTGACAAGCTAACTACTACAAAGAACAAATATCTATCGAGATGTGTGTTCATAGTCGACACGTACCTAACACTCCAATTGCTGGAGAGAGTTCAATTATCATTTGAATTTTTATAGTCATGACGTGTAGGGCAACATTGATATTAGGTCTCCTGATATCTGTTCACAGTATTTTGGCAAAGTTCAGGAGAGATTGAGCAAGTAAAAGACAAGAAATAAAGTTTTGTTTTAGGTGTAGTGTACTGCAGAAGTAGGGATGGGTGCAAAAGTAGGAGGTAGGTGGTGTTGTGTACTACAAACCGAGGGGTTTATTTTGTGTGTTCGGTTAGAGATTAGTAGGCAAATGTGGGTGGAGGCAATTACACTTTGGGAAGGTAGCTTTGCTTCCTAAAATTTCTCTCTTTATCTCAGTCCTTGATTTTCTTAGAATCAATCTAGGCCTTTAAATGAATGACATTTTGAAATAATAGTCTTGATTTATATATAGATTTTTGGAAGTTCTTTTTGCATGATTAACAAATTTGGAAAGTTCTCTCTTATTTGATACGCAATCTATTTGGTGATTGGCCCGTAGTTATGGGCACGAGGCTGATTTTTATAGACCTGCAGGGTAAATGAGTTAGCTTAGGTAAAAAGATTTTTGTACATCGGGCTGGGAATGAGTCTAGTGATACCTAACTCTAGCTTGGACCTTGAAATTTTATCTATCTAGTTTTACTCATATTTATAAGCGGATAAATTTTATCCTGCTCACTCTAACCATTTTAAAAAAACTTAGTCACTAAACCCAAAAAAATGAGGGATGATATGGTTGGATAATTAGTAAACAGATAACTATTGTCACCTCTAGTCAAAACGATCAATTTAAAATCTATATATGTATTTTATGGAGTTATTTTGTACATTTCAACTTTGAATATATATTGTACTCAAAATCAATGTTTGATATAAACTACACTATATATTTAAAGTTATTTTGAACACCACCACATATTGAAAGTTGATTTCAACTATGCCACATTAATTCTCCAGTGTATTATTGAAATCTAAAAATTAAAAAAATGTAATATTTCAAAAGGACAACTACATCGTGTATCCTTTAAATCTGAAAAATAAATAAATCAATGTGGCGTAGTTGAAATCAACTTTCAATATGTATTGTAATTGAAATGATCGTGGTCTTGTCGAAATCGACTTTAAATATGTCGTGTAACTTTAGATGTGTAGTGTAGTGTAGTGAAACTACCGTGGTGTAATAGAAATCAAACTTTAAATATATAGTGTAGTTGAAATCAACGTGGTATAGTGTAGTTGATTTCAACTATCCGATATATTCGAAGTTGAATCTATAAACCAATTCTAAAAAATAGAAATATTTGTTTCAAATTGATTGTACCAATGAGACAACCGCGATTTTTTTTTTGTTTATCCAATTTTTGAATTCACATTTAAATGGATTACTTGTGAAATTTTATTTGTAGATGGTGGTTTTTTAATGAAAGTACATTTTTTATAGACCAATGCGGAAATATTAAAGCGGAAGCGTACCTTTCAGATTCAAAAGACTCGTTTACAACCCATTCTTCATTTCTTATCTCGCCGGCAAGAAAAATACTACTAAAATATTTTTTAATAATATCCACACACTCACTAACTAAAGCCACTCAATTTTTCTATAATCTGATGGGAATTGAAACCTTAAAGGTATAAATGCATATTTATATATAAAATTCCAAAGGGTGTGTTAATTCCTATAGGTGTCTACTGAATAGACATGATCCTTGAGATAAAGAGGTGCACACATTTACATGGTGACTATCCATGAAACATGGGCCCTGTGGATGTTTTACGGGTCAACCCAACCTGCTCCATAATCCAACATCGCCCACTAGGACACAATGGGCACCAAATGTCTCTCTCTTTTTAAACTCATGCATTATACTCTCTTCATACATGTTAGTGGTGTGTGCAACCGATAAGTGCCTTCAAACAATGTGAGAGCACATATTAAGTTTCTATCTAACTAATATGGCAACATTCCACTGCAAAATAAAATACTCATTTATGCCCCAGACCAATTTAGTCACATTAAATTAAGCATTTCTACCATCTCTAGAGTTTAAAACTCAGAACATGCCTAATCTCCTTTCCTGTAGCGTGCTTATCTTAAAAAGTATAATATATATATAATATAATTTTAAAAAATAGCTTTATATGTGGTGGCTGCCATTAAGCACCGTACATTGCAATTTTAACAAGATGTGGTACTAAATTGTTTTCTTTTGATCCTCATGTTATTCAACTTCTATTTGACTGCTTTCCTAGACATATTCCTTTAGACTGCATCAATCATGGCCATAAGATAACAAGCTAAAGTAGCAACATCAAATTTCTGAATTATAACATAGTTCAAAGTCAAAAGGGTACAATTAGATCATTATTAATGATCTACATATATAGGGCTCACACAGGGAGAAAACATAGATCCATTTCTCACTCCCTATGTGATCGTCTTAAAGAACATGTAGTATGATTTACATGTTACGATATTATACGTAAAAAAAAATGAGCATGTCTTTTTTAATTACCGTATGAATCTAAGTCCAATCACTACATAAGTGATTGACTTGAGAACTTCAAGCTGGTATCTCCTCGAGTATTCACTTGAAATCTCACATTCGGCTATTCTTAGGCTACATGAAGTGTCGGAAACTTTTATATTCAGTTTTTCATAAACCTCATCTTGGTTCATCCAAGGCGATATTATAAATAATTCTCTAATTCAATCTTCAGAATTCTGAAGCCTTATCTCGCACGATATCTCAGCGTCGAGGCTGGTTGCTATGTGAGTAGCCAACCATTTAGCCTAGTGATATCTACCATCAATGTAAAGTGTGTGCTATAACAAATATCCTAAATTATTCATCATACTTTTAATGAATGTAAATAAAGTATGAAACTATAAATGTGCATTGTGGTATAAATATACAAAGTCAATAAGTCAAACATATATTTTACAATCTACGAATACCCAAAGACCTTACATGAGATTGAAACAAATTTGTAATAGGTTTGGTTAATGGATTAACAACCATTTTGCTGTAGAAATATGTTAAGTACTATTTTTCCATGTGAGACTCTATCTCGGATGTAGTGATATCGAGTCAAAATATGTTTCGTCTTTCCATGATACTTAGCATCCTTGATATATGCAAGGGTAACTATACTATCACAATGTATGGTTACAGGATCTGCAGAATATGGTACTATCTCAAGATTTTTTAAAAATATTTTTAACCAAACAGCCTCTTGAACCGTTGAAGTACAAACAACATATTCTACTTCCATAGTAGATAGTGCTATGTAGGATTGCTTTTCGCTAGACTATGAAATAGCCCCATTTTGAGTATGAAAGTATATCCTGATGTCGACTTATATTCGTCCAAGTCACTACTCCAATCCGCATCACTACATCCTTACAAATGTATATTTCCACCATGATAGCAAAGCATATAGTCTGTGGTTCCATGAAGATACCGCCAGATCCTTTTAATTGCTCTCCAATGAATAATTCTTGGATTGCTCTGAAAACAACTAACCAACCCTACATCATAACATATGTCTGTCCGTGTACGCATCATGACATACATTAGGCTTCTAATTGTACTTGCATATGGTATACGAGACATTTGTTATTTTTCAACATTAGTTCTAGGACAAAGATCAAGACTCAAGGTACTACCTTTCTCAACAGGAGTGTTTATAGACTTAGCATTATGCATTCGAAATCGTTCAAGTACCTTTCTGATATAAGTCTCTTGAGACAAAGTAAGAAGTTTCTTAGAAAAATCTCTAATAATTTTAACATCAAGTACATAATTTGCTTCACCCATGTCTTTCATATCAAAAGTAAAGGACAACTACTCTTTAGTGGAGACAATCATCCTTATCTTATTTTCTGCCAATAAAATATCGTCTACATATAGAGTAAGGATAATAAAATCCTTCTCCAACTGCTTTATATAATTACAATGATCTTTCTCAATCATAATAAATCAAAAGTAATTATGGCTTGATGAAATTTGGGGTACCATTGTCTAGATGATTGTTTTAGGCTATAGATAGAACATTTTAGCTTGCACACTTTGTGCTCTTGTCCCTTGGCCACAAAACCAATAGGTTGATTCATATAAATTTTCTTATCTAGTTCACCATTGAGAAAATTAGTCTTAACATCCATTTGAAAAAGTTCTTAATCCAAATGCGCGACAATGGCTAGGATTAGGCGAAAAGAGGCAAACCTAACAATAGGTGAAAAAGTTTCCTCATAGTCTACACCCTCTGTACCATAAAATAATAATTTTCAAACTCTTCAGCTGCGTAGAAGTCAACGTGGAAATATTCCTCGATGTCTATTTGGTATTGATAAGGAATTTTTCATGTGTTCTTCACTAGAAGAAGACGAGTCTTCCTCTTATCAAGTGTCTTTATCATCACCTGTTGCTAAAGACTGGATAACTGCAATGGAAGATGAGATTAGTTCCATGCATAAGAATCAAGTATGCGAACTAGTTGATCTTTCTCCTGGACGAAAATCTATTGGAAACAAATGGATTTTAAAGATTAAACGCCAGGCAGATGAATCTATTGATAAGTACAAAACTTGTCTCGTGGCAAAATGTTTCCTCATAATTTACACCATTTTTTTGAGTGTAACTTTTCGCCACAAGACGAGTTTTGTACCTATCAATAGATCCATCTGTCTGACATTTAATCTTTAAAATTCTTTTGTTTCCAATAGTTTTTTGCCCAGGCGAAAGATCAACTAGTTCTCATACTTGATTCTTATACATAGAACTAATCTTATCTTCCATTGCAGTTATCAATTTTCACCCTCTTTTTGAGTGTAACCTTTAGCCACGAGACGAGATTTGTACCTATCAATAGATCTATCTGCCTGATGTTTAATCTTTAAAATCTATTTGTTTCCAATAGAATTGCCCAGGCAGAAGATCAACTAGTTCCTATACTTGATTCTTGTACATAGAACTAATCTCATCTTTTAATGCAGTTATCCATTCTTTAGCAGCGGGTGATGATAAAGCCTTTTGATAAGATAAAGGCTTATTTTCTTCTAGTGAAGAACACATGAAAAATTCATAATCAATCCTAAATAGATATCAAGGAATATTTTCACGTTGACTTCTATGCAGTTGAAGAGTTTGAGAATTATTATTTTGTGGTACACTCCCACTATTCTCTAAATATCTCTCATTATCCTCGGCGATCATTAGCGTGATTGTAATATGACGAGGATTAATTTACACTTATTCACTGAGTGATGGTGTAAAGTTATCATTTGACTCATTCAGCTCATAAAGTGCTTTACTACCTCTTAGTTCATCTCTGCTTGAAAACTCATTTTCTATAAATTCGATATCGTGTGACTCAATCTCAGTTAGTACGCCATTAGAACATTCATGTAACATTACATATCCTTTAGAGTGATCATGACATCTAATGAATGTGCAATTTTAAGCTCTAGGACCCAATTTTCCATGTGCATGTGATGTAACGCGAACATAATCTGTAGATCCCCATGGTCACAAGTGTTTTAATTCTAGTTCAAAACCATTACATAACTCATATGGTGTAGATGGTACTAACTTAGAGGGAACTCTATTAATGACATAGGTTGCTATCAATAAAGCATTTCCCCAGAAATTGATTAGTAGATCAACATGTGCCATCAGTGATCTAACCATATCTAATAAAGTTTGATTCCTACGCTCAGCTACTTATTTTTGTTGTGGAGTATAGGGAATCGTCAATTGTTTAATGATGCCTCTATTATCACAAAAGTCTTTGAATTGTTTAGACAAATACTAACGTCCTCGGTTAGTACGTAAAATCTTAAGATTTTACGCTAGTAATCATCAATGAATGTGATAAAATAATTAGCACCATGTTGTGCCCTAACATTCATAGGTCTATAAATGTTAGAATTGACTAACTCTAAGAGAGATGTAGCCCTTCTAGCCTTACTAAAAGACTTTCTTGTGGCATTTTCAGCCAAACAAGATTCACTGACAGGTAAGTTAACTCTAGAGAGTGGACCTAACAGTAATTCTTGAGCTAACCTTGTTATTCTTTCTTGCCCAATATAACCAAGTCTTCCATGCCATGTAAAAAATATAGATGTAATAGAATCATTATTACTAGAAGTTAAATATGTATCAAAATATAAAGAATCGTCAACATCTAGTACATAAAATCCATCTACTATGTGTCCACTACTATAAAATGCGGAGTCTAAATAAAATTGAATAGAGTCTATTGTGAAACTGAAAGAGAAACCTAGTCTGGCCATGGTTGCAACAGACATTAAGTTTCGTTGAACTCCAGAAGAATAAAGAACATTATAGAGAAGCACGATGTGTCCAGAACGCATCTTTAACTCCTAGGTTCCAATTCCTATCACATCTTAGTTAGTGCTATTCCCCATGCAAATATGTTGACTCCCCATTGAAATTTTGCGATACTCAATGAACCTTACTCGATCTTTTGCGACGTGTCTTGTTACTCCAGCATCTACAATCCAATCAGGAAATGAATGAGCAACCATGATATGACTGCACACAAAGACGAAATTTTGAAAGATAAAGTTGGTTTGTACATTCTTTGGCTCAGTGCATTCACGAGCGAAGTGACCAAGTTTATCATAGTTGTAACACTTGAGCTTAGACCTGTCTTTCTTTCCTCCACGCTTGCCTTTTTTTTTTTTTTTTTTTATAAACAGATCCTCCTATTCCTCATTTTCATGCTTTGTCCTATCACTTTAGCTTGAATCCAAATGTCTGCCAATGGCTAAACTCAACGACAAACATAGAAGTATTTCCTTGTGCCTCCAATTCCAAATGACGTTGTAATTGGGTAAAAGTTTTGATAGTTTCATTATTTGTTATTGTGATCTTTATTTGCTCCCAAGAATTAGACAAATAGCGAAGCACAACAAGGATATGTTGCTCATCAGATGCTCAACCATCTTAATTTTGGGAGACATCTTATAAGTTTCAAATTTAAGCGTCAAGGCTCGCAACTTAGTTGCTGATGTACCGAAAAATACCAATTTCAAGGCATTCCACATTTCTAGTGCGGTGACATAACCTTCATAATCACCAATCAGATCATCGTGCATATAGATTAACATAGTGAATCTTTCACTACGATCTTTCTTGGCCCATTTTTGATAGATTTTCATCTCACGCCAGTGTTGGGTACAATTACCTTTGGGATTTGATTCCATGCTATGTGTTAGTATTTTCAGAACCTCTCACTCATTTAGGAGATTCTGGATCTTACGATGCCCAATATCGTAGTTATTCCTTTCTAGTTTCTCAACTTTAGTAAGGTCTGCTACTATATTCGTTAAATCTATTTCACTACAGTTTATGCACATTAGGATATTAGCGTACACACTAATTATTTTATCGCAATAATCAAATCTAAAAAATAATATATATCTTTATAGTACAAGATCGAAAATTTTGCTATGCTCATAATTATCTCTTGTATTTATAGATCTAAATATTATTTTTTTGATACATTATTCTTAAAAAAATGAAGAAAACATATCTTAACTCATTATCGCTCACAAATTTTAATTTCATACTTTTCTAAGTAATCTAAATAAATATAATATGTATACCAAAATTAACTAATCATGAATCTTTCACATATAATTCATATTCAAAAGGAAATAAAATCTTTGTAACTTAAACATACAAGTGTTATATATAAGCTATGCGCAAATATTATCACATCATTCTTTTGGCCAAGTGGTTGTTGGGTTCTGTTTAATATCTGGAGGGAATGGGTTTGATTCTTACCCAGATTGTTTTTCAACAAAACGTGACTTTACGCTGGAAATGTGTAAAGAAATTATATAAATGATGTAGACTATTATTAAATAAAGGAAATGACAAAATGACGTCGTCTTGTGTCGTCAGCTTTACCGAACCAGAACAAGAACTGTGTTCATTGAGAAGAAATTCTACTTTATTTCAAGAACTTCAAAAAATTATATAAAATCAACCGTAAGTCCAAAATTCATGAAGTTTATATTGTTGGACTCGTAATGAAATGTATCATTTGTCTATATAAATTTTTCAAAAATATCGAACTGTTCGGAAAAAATATTTTTCGACTATTAACAAAGAAACCATGAAAACTACTATTCACGCACTATAACGATATGATTTGGCCAAACGAGTCCATAAGGCTCTAATACCAATGTAGAAAATGTGGAAACATTAAAATGGAAGTGTACCTTTCGAATTCGGAAGACTCGTTTACAATCCGTTCTTCGTTTTGTTTTCTCCCCGTTAAGAAAAATACTATTAGAGTATTTTCTAATAATATTCATACACTCACTAATCAAGACCATTCAAATTTTCTGTAATATGATGGAAATTGAAATCTTAGAGGTATCAATACATATTTATAGAGAAAATCTCAAAGGGTGTGTCCATTCCAATGGATGTCTACCGAATAGACGTGATTTTTGAGACCGAGAGGTACACCCATTCATATGGAGACTATCCATGAAACATGGGGCCCATGTAGAGGCTCCACGAATCGATCTGACCCACTCTATAATTCAACATTTTTTAATTATAGATGATGACACATTATAGGTTACAACATATTAATGCAAAAGTTCATTTTTTGTCTTGACTTTTCAAACGACAATGCATTTTTTTTGTGGTTGGAATCTAGTGGTAATATTGCTGGCTATAAATGACAGTTTTTTTCCATTAACTACTTGGAATCTGAGGATAAAAGAGAGAGCGGATGGAGGAAAGTGGATGATAAACAGATAAAGAGACCAGATAGAGGGAGAGACCAATCGCCGATGTTTTCTTCGGTCTCCATGATTCATTGGATGGTGTGATTGGATTAGAATTAGATTCATGGTTGAAACCCTTTTCTTGATCGATCACGAAATGCAACTTGCAAATTGCAATTCTATAGTGAGAGAAAGAGAGAGAGGGAGGGAGAATATAGATATGTGGATTGTGGAGTAGTGGGGAGAGAATGTTCTGTCATTATTAAGAAGATGATGACACGGATAGAGAGACCATAGAGAGGGAGAGACCATATGCAAATATCTACGCATTCATTTTGGTTCCAGATTTGGAATCGAGGGTTACGGTGTGGCGGATGCGTCCTTCGGCGTTGGTGATGGTAAGAATGGAGAGAGAGAACAATTTAGAAATAGAGAGAGAGCTGCTGCAAGATGAATGGAAACATTAAGGCCCCGTTTGGTTAGTATTTCCATTCCAACCCAACTCAACTCAACCCAAAAATTTTGGGGTAGATTTTCGGGAACGCGTTTGGCAACACAAAACCCAACCCAAAAAATGAGAATTGATTCTCAAAATCCTAAAGAAATGAGAAACAAAAAAAAACTTGTTTCTTTTTGTGCCCAGTCCAACTCAACTCAACATTGGGACACGCTTGGCATTTACATAAATGTTAATGAGCCTGTCTTCAACTTTCGCCAAGCTCAATCACGTTATTTTTTTTTTTTCGATTTCGATGAATCCTTGCGATAAATATTCATCTTCTTTACTCTTGTTAGAGGGGAAAAAC
Source organism: Eucommia ulmoides (assembly GCA_016647705.1). NCBI lineage: Eukaryota > Viridiplantae > Streptophyta > Magnoliopsida > Garryales > Eucommiaceae > Eucommia > Eucommia ulmoides. Next base: position 16,898,692 of record CM028338.1, on the reverse strand, counting down.
TTATAGAAGAACTAGGGTTTTTATTGCCGCCGCCTTACCGTCAGTGCTTTTGAAGGCGAGCAGGGGATCGGAGCTCTGTTCCAGACCAAATCATAGATCTGAGTTTCGTCGAAATTTGTTCTGCTCTGTCACATGGTAGCAGCAGTTTGGTAGGTTCGGCGTTGGGGCTTCATCGATTTGGCTCTGTTTCGCATCTCCGATTCAGGTAATCTTTTGTGGGTTTCGTCGCGGGCCTTAGATCTAAAACATTGTTCGTTCAGAGGCAGCTGAATTCGAAGGCCTATCAGTCGGAGAAGCAGTAACTAGGTTCGCCACCGGCCTCTCGAATGTTTACAGAGCACTCAAGCACAACAATTTCTATAGCTTTGTCTGGCAACTAATACATATATGGGTATCGATTAAACATAATAGCCTTCCATGGCTACTGTTCTTCTGTATGTAGATTTTTGTTCATGTCTTTTGTCTTTTCTTGTATTTTGTGTGTGTATATATATATATATAAAATTGAATTTGAGTACTATTATTCTGTGTAGATAGATGATTGGGTTCGATTTCAATTTCAATTAGGGTTCGATTTCTTGATTTTGGTTTAGGGTTTGTTCTTGATTTCTTGATGATTTTTTAGAATTAGTGATCTTATTTTTCGATGTAAGTTTAATGAAATAAGTAAATAAATAAAAAATAATAATTGTGAAGAAACAATTCTAGGATAATATCGTTACCAAACGCGATTATGTTCCCAGCACAAAAAAAAATTATCGTTACCAAACGCAATTCTGTTCCCAGTAAGAAACAAAATTCTCAACTCAACTTAACCCAATCCGTCTCAGTTGGGTTGAGAAAAGTGGGAACACTAACCAAACGCCACCTAAGGCACCGTTTGGTTAGTGTTTCCATTCCAACCCAACTCAACCTAACCCAAAAATTCTGGGATTGATTTTTGGGAACGCGTTTGGCAACACAAAACTCAAACCAACCCAACCCAAAAAATGAGAATTGATTCTCAAAATCCTAAGGAAATAAGAAACAAAAAAAAACTTATTTTTTTTTGTGCCCAAAAAACTCAACCCAAAAATAGGGACACGCCGGGAATTATTTTAAATGTTAATGAGACCATCGTTCGACTTCTACTGAGCTTACTCTTTTTTCTTTTCTTCTGTTCGTCTTCTCTTTGCTGTCTCTACTCGTCTTCCGTTCGTCTTCTCTCTACTCTTTCTGCTCGTCTTCATCGCAGATCATCTTCGTTGCTCGAAGCTCTCCATCGTCGTGGCTGAAGTTCCTCCTCCTCGCCATGCCTTACTGAGCTCACCGTCGAAGCTCACCGTCATTAGGGTTTCGAAGCTCAAATCGAACAGGTTTAGGGTTTTGATTTCGATTTTCGATTTCGATTTCATTGCTCAAATCGATTTAGGGTTTGGTTTTTAATTTTGGTTTAGGGTTTCAATTTCGATTTCGTTACTGAAATCGATCAAGAAATCGATTTCGATTTTAGAAATCAATCAAGAAATCAATCGATCAAGAAATTGAAATCGATTTGATCAAAAAGTTTCGATTTCTGCTTCTGTTTCAATGTTTTTGTCGACAATGTGTTCGTTGCTTCTGCTTGTTGTTTCTGTTTGTTTCGTCAACGTTTTTGTAGGTTTTCAAGTTTGTTCTTGCTGGGTTTTCAATTTCGTTTTTGCATGTTTTCGTCACAATTTTGAGTGATTGATGATTTCTTGTTTCTCCGTTTAGTTTGTTGTTGTTGTTGTTTTTTTTTTTTTTTTTTTTTTGACATGAAAAGAATTGCTGATGATTTTTGGATTTTTGGTCAAGAAAAAAAGTTCTCGCTTTGATTTTTGCATTTTGGTGCTGAAACAATTCTAGGATAAAATCGTTACCAAACGCGATTCTGTTCTTGGAATAAAAAAAAGTTGTTGTTACCAAATGCAATTCTGTTCCCAGTAAGAAACGAAATTCTCAACTCAACTCAATCCAACCCATCCTAGTTGGGTTGAGAAATGTGAGAACACTAACCAAACGCCACCTAAGGTTTTTCCATTATATACACAAAAGTATAAATGTCCATCCATAACTTTTTATTAACTATCGAGGATTATACACTAACAATATTTTGAAAAAGGATTAAATTACAACATGATTGTTTAATTTTTAATTTTTTATTTTTTTACTGAACTTACTTTTAAATAAGGGTTAAGTAATAAAAATTTCTATTATTATTTGTTAATTCAGTTAAAATAGAAAGAGATAAAGTGTAGGATTTTAAATTTAGGAGTTAAAGTGATATTAAGGCGAAGTACAAGGGGGTAAAGATAAAAATTTCTCTTTAACAGAATGAACTCTACTCTAAAATCAATCTTAATTTGTGCAAAGATGTCTTGGTCGATTTCAATTACAGCAAACTAAAAATGAAATATTAACTCTAAAATCACCATTAACTTTTGCTTAATTTCATAGTATTGTTTTGACATTCAACAAAAATAGTAGCATGAATTATAATACAATTTTTAACTCGTGTAAAATGCCTTGTGAAGGAAATAAACATTGAATCTAAGTGAATGTTGAAGAATTCAAAGATTTTTAATCACTTATTTAATTATTTTGTAGCCTTGAATCAATCTGTAATCCAAAATAAATGAAAAATCTTAATCTAACAAATAGATTAATTAATTTCGTAGCGTGCTTCAACACCAAGTCGGTATATTCAAAGGTTTTACTTCCTCTTGGATCACCAGATCTTAGAATAGTCGCATAATTTTTCTACCTCTAATAATTTGGGCAGAAATATGTCCAACTTGATAGCGCTCCTTCGATCTCTAAAGTATTTTGGTAGTAATAAATAATAGTAGTAAAAAAAGACTAGAAAAGGCAGTGTCTTGGACGAATATAATAGCTAACACACACAACACAAGAGTTAAATAGGTCAGAGATGAATGACCATAGACCCCTGTGTTCGACCACTTATAGAGATTCGAGTGAAAACCCTAGTCTTTGTATTAATTATATTTTGACCCTCAAAACATTTCTAGTTGTTTAATATTCTTTCTGAAAGCCTATTTAAATCTTAATTTTTCAATTTTGTGTGAACTATTAGGTTCATATCAAAAGTAAAATTATAAAAATTAATTAATAATTTTATTCATTAATTAAATAATTAGGACAATTCAATTTTTCCTCGTAAAGAAATTATTATTTTACAATATTTTCACTAACTATAAGTAACATGTATCAACATGCCATACTTGTGTCTAGTTGATAGGAATTTAATTGGAGAACTTCAGAGTGACAATTATCATTCTATTTGGTTTCTCTATCTCTATGGTCCTATCCAATAGAGTTAAAACCATTGATTGAATCGTATGTGTTTGATTGATGATATAATTCATCCTGTGATATCAATTGGAATACCATTCCTATTACCACAACACCTTGGTCAGAGACTATTCCTATTAACTAATGGATGTTTAACTGTATCATAATAGTGACTCTAATATTTACCATTTTCAATATGGAAAACACTCTGCAAACTAGTCTAAGTAAGTTACTAATTACTAATTCGATAATTTTATTGATTAGGAACATTTAGGATGTTAGTGAACAAATGTCTATCATCTCACTCCTTTTGATCATCACCAAAAGGTAAGATACTCAACCAAATGTCCATAGTATCCAACAATAATGTAATAAATAAATATAAAATACTAAATATGATTTTTATTAATGAATATTTGAGATTTCCATTTTACAGAAAAAGTCAATTATAATAATATATTGGATTTATTATGGGGCTTATATACAACATCTTAATCATGTTCATCTTCAGTTATGTTCAACTAAAAACGTAATTTGTCATCTAATGTTGTGTTATATACACCAATTCTAGCGAAAATTTACCATTTTTCATGGCCTGAAGGCAGCCCCAAAAGCGTAGGATAATAAACGTAAGTGTCCAAGCTCGTTATAGTACTTGCGAATTCGAACATGATAATTTTCAATTTCATGGACAGTCATATGACAATAGTTACAATAACATAAATTCTAGAAGTCAACTGACCATTGAGGGCCAGTGAAAGACAATTAGGCCTATGTGGCATCAAAATTAAAGATTTTATTTTTACTTTCACAATTAAAGTTTCTCTCACCTCAATACAATATATGTTCGATTAATATCCAATCAAAATGTGATAGATTTAAGTGAGAATATGAATTTGATTTTACTCAATTTAAGCACAAAGATAATATAAATAAGATTTTAGAGGAAAAAATCATTTCACAAAATTTTCAAGAAATTCTAAATAGAAAATGATTTTTCAAACAAAAATACTACACGCTCAATTAAAGAATATAACTCAATTAAAGGAAAGTTAATTTTGAACAAGTATCCTTTAATTTTGAGCAAGTAAATAAGAACAATCTTACCGTGATTTCTTTTAGATGATCGTAGGAAAGACTCAAACTCAGTATAGTAAGAATAACGCTTTTTTCAAAGCATAATTTTTTCTAACGAAAATATTCTCAGCGAAATAATACTCTCTATAAGAATATGGTTGTTTAAAACTCTTGCTCTTGATTGTTGATATATTAAAAAACACATCTATATTTATAGAATTCAAACTATAGCTATAATGGCTATTTTTCAAAACATAAGACCATTAATGTTTCATATAGAACCACATATAAGATACTCTTTCAAATCATAAATATTTGATTTAAAAATACTCTTTGAAAATCTCAATTTAGTCCCAAAAATTTATTTGATTCAAAATCCTTAAATATAGAAAATAGTTTTACTGGCTAAACTTATAGAATTAATTAATATAAGGACTAATTAATAAGATCTTCAAAATACAAGATGGATATATAAAATATACTCAAATATCCTTAAAATTAGATTTTATAATGTTCAAGACCATATGATTTGTGTTGAAGATCTCAAAAAACAAATAAGTCAATAATCAAATTCCAAACCTTCGATCGACCGACTTTCTAGTTGGTGAATCGGATGCCTTGAAATGGTTAATTTTTGACCACTGGTGCCCTGGACCAATCGACTGACCATATTGTTGGTCGACCATTCAGGCCAGAAGTTCAATCCTTCCATGACTGCTTCTACCAGTCGACCGTCCACTTGGTTGCTTAACTGTCTGGCCTCAAACTTTTCAACTTTTTCATTTTAAAAATATTTTCTTGATCAATACTTTATGAAAATAATTTAGATACCTAAATTTATCACTTCTTACCATGACACAAATAAAATAATCAATTTTAATTGTCGTGTGTGATCTTAATCGGGTTGCATTAAGAGCAAAAAAATATTGAGTTGTTTTAACTAGAAATACAAAACATCTTTTATGCTGCAAAACTCTTCAACTTCTTCATTGCAATTATCTCGAGTCTTTTGTAAAATATCATCTTGGTAAATCGTTATTGAGCATTATCTTTGAAATTCAACTTTTTTCTTATTTGCTTAAACGAAACTCAAAGATGAAATCACTCAATAAACACATTAGTTCCGTAAGACATCAACGTTAAATTGTCTATTAAAACATCTAGGGTCAGCACTTTTCATTTATGCTAACAGCTTGTGCTACTACAGTTCTCATGTGTATCCGCTGACCAAGGTGAAACTTAGAATGGTAGCCTTAGATTTTGATTGAAAGATCCGAAAGAACATTGGTGACATTCAAACTTGAAAAAATCTATAAGAAGTTCAACAAAGCTCAAGTTTTAATATTTAAAACAAAATCATATTTTCACAGTGGTAAATGATTATCTAGATTGAAAATAGAATGGGGGTGGAAATGGTTACTGTACTTGAAATCAAATGGAATATGTACTTTATACGCATTAGCGAAAGTAAGATTGAATAAATATTGGCAAAAAATAATTAATGAGTAATTTATGAAAGAGATTTTTACCAGCATTTTGGTATAAAAATCATTTGATTTTCATACAATACGTGCTTGTCCCCAAGAAGGGCATATTTAGAGGAATATTTGCACCAATGGTTGAACACACATGAGTTGTTTCTTTCAATTCTCTAGCCAAACTTATCTTTTGCTAGGAGGAGAACACTACAGCCACGTCAAACATCAGAATGCTCAATAATTAGTTAAGAACAATATCAAAGAAGGCTACCAAAAATACCCACATAATCACAACCCATTGACAAAATTGAATGAAATTATGACAATCCTGCACATCCTAACACATTTCATAACTCAAATTGGCACAAAACGTGGTATGCTCAACAATCCAAATGCAACTGCCAACTGTTCGCTCTGATGAATACTAGAGATATTAATCTCTTTATCCTCCTCAAAAGCCACACCCGATGTTCCTTGTGACTTTTATCTATGAGTGTTTTCTTCCTCAAGATAGATTCTTTCCAAATTTTGCAACCAAGTGAAAGAACAATACATAACTAAAACATGGACAAAACCAAACAAACAAATAGATAAATAAATAAAAAAATAAAAAAACTAGAACATAACATAATTGTAATAGGAAAAAAATTGAAATATATTGAGAAGATTATGCCGCGGTAGCGTTGAAGAGATCACACGGGAGATGAACTTCTTTAGGGTAGAAGATTTGCTCAGTTGATGGGAATTGAAGGAAGAATATGACAATGCAAAAAGACCAATTTTCTTGTTGGTGTCTGAAAATGGAATGACTAACAGTATGGTCTGATCAGCGTCTATATGGAGAGTATTTGGTGATCTGGAAATTGCCTTAGGGAGAAATTGAATTTCACGAGCCTTTTCTATCCTGGGATTTGCAAATGACTGGGCTGGACTGGCGTTGTCCAACCTGATCTTCAGGTCGTTACCTGCACAAAGGACTTGCCGAGGTTGGCTCCGCGTGTCCCCTTCGGCATGAGAGTAAGAGCTCGGGTGGATGAATTTAAGGATGCTTTGAATACACTAAAGCTGTTACCTTTTTACAACTTGCTGAAACATTTATCCACGCCTTCCTTTTATTGGTAAGAATCTGATTAGCGTCCTGGGAATTAAGGCCTTAAGCTCGGTTATCCATCTTAATACGGCGCGTGAAGGGAAAAAAGGGCGCGTGAAGGGATTAGAACTATGGGCTTGGGCCTGCGACTGTTGACAGAGGAGTCCATGGGCCGCACCATTGGGATACGCATGAGTCGATCCGGACACCTGCAGGGACGTCGAGGTGAATATACCGACCTGGACCTTATCGATTGGAACCTTGATATTTATAGACAGTTCTTAGCCAGCAATCTAAGTCCCGCTAGATTACCTACTTGATGAGACACTGGGCTGATTAGGCTGTTTGATGACGTGTCCTATGCTGGTTTACGTGGCAGGCCATGGTGGCACCACTTGGAGGCCAGTTGATTTTCACCCACATAATTTTCCTTTAGCCTTTTTCATGGACTTAACCAACAAATGGATTGGGCCATTTCCACATGTTCCAACAAATCTCTCCCTTTCCGACTATGTGGAGAGATTTCTCATTCTAGAGATCGAGCAATAAGTTTCAAGCTTTCATTTTTCTAGAGCTTTCGTTAACATATCGACACCATTATCATCTGTTTGGATTTTCTCAAGTTTTAACAACTTGTCATTAAGAGTTTCTCTTAGCCAATGGTACCTGACATCAATGTGCTTCGACCTCGAATGAAACGTAGAGTTTTTCACCAAATGGATAACACTTTGACTATCGCAGAATAACACATATAGCTCCTGGTTAAATCCAAGTTCTATCAAGAACTAGTAACTTATTGCAGGATTCTGTACGTGCAATGAACTCCGCATCTCCTGCCATATTTGCATCTGTGTAGCCTACCAGCACTGGCTTTCCATTTTTGAAACTAAGTCTAAAATTGGCTGACTACACCAACTATATGAGCTAGATCTGGCCTCATGCAAACCATTACATGTATTAAACTTTCCACTATTGAGGTGTATAGAACTATTTCCATGTTTTCTTTCTCTTTTTCTATATAAGGACATTGCTTAATGCTCAGCTTAAAGTAAGTAGCAAGAGGAAAACTAACCACTTTAGCCTTATTCATTTTTAATCTTTCAAGCATTTTTTCGATGTATAGTGCTTGTGACATAAGCAACTTTTTCTCTTTTCTATCTTGATAAATTCAAATACTAAGAATCTGTTTTGCGGGCCTCAAGTCCATCATAGAAAATGACCTATTTAACTGTTTTTTCAATTTGTCAATTCTCGAAATATTCTTGCCAATAATCAACATGTCATCGACATAGAGCAATAAGATAATAAATCCCCATCACTAAATTTCTGCACAAATACATAGTGATCTTAAGTAGTCTTCATGTAACCTTGGTCCATCATAATCAACTCAAACTTATTGTACCGTTGTCTAGGTGCTTGTTTCAAACCATAAAAACTTTTCTTCAACTGACACATATGATCATCTTTTCCTTTTACCTTAAAGCTCTCTGGTTACTCCATATAAATCTTTTCCTCCAAGTCACCATGAAGGAAAACAGTTTTCCCATCCATCTGCTCAATCTGTAAGTTTAGGCTAGCTGCTAAGTGAAGAACAATACGAATAGAAGACATTTTTATAATCGGAGAGGAAATCTCTTCAAAATCGATGCCGTTCCTCTGGTTGAATCCTTTGACAACTAGTTGTATCATGGTTGTGAAATATGTTCATCCTACTTTACCCGGTAAACCCACCTATTTTATCAAACTCTTTTGTTTTCACCAATTCAAAAGTGTGGTTGTCATATAATGACTGTATCTTATATTGCATGGCTTCAATCCACTCTCTTTTATGTTCATCTTCCTTGGCTTTATCATAACACTCGGGTTTTCTCCCGTCAGTCAACAACATGTACTTATTTGCAGTATACCGAGTGGAACGATATAGGTCTCTTGTTGACCTCCTAAGTGGAATTTATGGTACTTGCAACTGTTTAAGAGACTCATGATTAGTTTCATCCTCTAAGGAGACATCTGCATCAGTTGAATTCAACTGAATTATCCTAAATATCGTCTCTAACTAGCGTCGGCACTTTTAGCAAATAAACTGGATCCAAGTTAACTAAGTCATCATAGTTTTGAGGTACTGTTTCATCAATCTTCTCGATATCTCGTATGGTCTGGTCTTTTTTGTATACAACATCTTGGCTTCTTACAAGTTTCTTCTGTACCGGATCATAAAACTTGTAACTGAACTCATCTTGGCCATATCTAATGACTACACAATGTCCTGTTTTGACATCAAGTTTTGACCTTTCATCTTTGGGAATATGCACAAAAGCCTTGCATCCAAAGATGTGTAAGTGATTGTAAGTAACTTCTTTCCTTGACCAAACTTTATCTGGAACATCAAACTCTAAAGGAACATATGGTGTAAGATTCAACACATGTACAACTGTGCTCAAAGCCTCACCCCAAAATGATCTTGGCAACTATGTTTATGAAAGTAAACATCTCACCCTTTCAACTAGCATTCTGTTCTCTCTATCAGGCCATTTAACTAAGGAATGTTTGAAGGTGTCTGTAAGTGACGAATTCCTTGTTGTCAGTAGTAGTCATCAAAGGGACCCAAATACTCACCCCCATTATCTATTATGATACACTTTAACTTTTTCCCAGTCTGTCTCTTAGTTGTGGCCTGAAATTGTTTGAACACATCTAACACTTGATGTTTAGTCTTCAAGGTATAAACCCACAACTTCCTTGAGTGATCATATATGAAAGTTACAAAATAGAGAGTACTACCAAGAGTTTTTGTTTTCATAGGACCACAAATATTTGAATATACTAAATCAAGTATACATGTTTTCTTGAAAAAGAGGACGACTTAAAAGCGACTCTGGTTTGCTTTCCTGCCAAACAATGAGCGCACTTCTTCAAAGGTGCATTCTTCATTCTCGAAAGAAGATTCTTCTTAGAAACCACCAACCCTTTTTCACTTATGTGACAAAGCCTCTTGTGCCAAAATTCAATTGTACCTTCTTTTTCTACAACATTGATGTGAAATTCAAAATCTTTGCTTGCATAACAAGGAAGAATACTTCTTTCATCTAGCCACAACCATAGAACCTTTAGTGAGCTTTCACTGGACATCACTAAAGGTGTTGCAAAACCTTTCATCATCAAGCTTGCCTATAGAAATTAAATTTAACCGGATATCGGGAATATACTTGACATTTTTCAAGACCAACATTATATCATTATTGGTCTCCAAGCATACATCCCCAATGCCAATAATTTTTGCTAAACTATCATTTCCCATCTTCATTGTCCTAGAGTTACCGGTGGTATAGGAAGTGAAGAAATCCTCTTGAGATATAGCATGAATAGAGGCACCACTATGAATGACCCAATTGGTCTCATGACATGTTACATTACTAACATCATCATCATAAACAACAAGAAAGTCTTTGGAAGTAGTAGTGGAAACAACACGATCATCATCATTTCCTTCATTATTGTTTTTCTCATTCAATTTATCTTTGTTCTCTTTCTTTAATTTTCTGTAGTATTTTTTGATGTGCCCTTTTAAGCCACAATGATAGCACTCAACATTAGCGAACTTGTTGTACTTGTTTTTGCCTTGATATCTATTCTTTAGACCTCTCCTCTTGCTCCTCCTCTTATTTTCTGTAACAAAGTTGTCCAAATCAGAAGAGGAATTATGTGATTTTCTTCTCATCTCTTCGTTTAAAATACTACTCTTGGCAAAGTTCATATTGATTACATCGTCAGGAGCTGAATTACAAATCAATATTCTGAACATTTCTCAGAGCTCGGCAACATACTAAGTAACCATAACCCACGAATCTATTCATCGAACTTGATGTCTATTCCATCCAGCTGATTAATTAATCCATGAAATGTGTTCAAGTGATCTATCAATGGAGAAATATCTTGGTGTCTCAAACTCATCAATTTATGCATCAAAACATATTATTGTTTTCCGTCTTCCTGGCATACAACTCCTCAAGTTTAGTTTAAAGTGTACGTGCATGTTTATCTTCACTGATGTGGTTCAAAACATTATCATCCACCCATTGTCTAATGTATCCACATAGTTTCCAATGTAATAAGTTTCACTCTCGTCGGATTTATTTTCAGACTTTTCAATGGTAAATACCGGTAAATGAATTTCGTTCATATAAAGAAGATATTCCATTTCTCCTCTCCACATGTGATAATTAGAACCTTTCAAAGTAATCATTCTCCTCCAATTTGCTTCCATTGTTCAATATAAGATAATCAACAAAATCAACATTGCTCTAGATACCAATTTGATGGGATAAAACAACTTACTTGAAAAACTTATCGAAAAAGAACGTACAACGAAAATAAATTATGTCCCTTTCTTGTGTGAACCTAGTAGAAATTAAATTAGAGTGATACTTGGATCAATATACAACAATCACAATCACACTAAGACAAGCGATTTTTAATCTGAAAAATCTCCTCAAGGCGAGGAGTAAAAACTACGGGACGGAAGTCCACCTAAAATATCCACTATCACAAATAATGAGAATAAAAGTCCTCTTTAGTTACTACTAGAGGTATACGATCACAAATAGTTCAAGATCAAATGACATTGGCAATGAAACAAGATCTACAAGAGAAGAATGAAGAGATCTCACCAAAAGCAGCTCCAAACTATCCAAAAAATAGTCCTGCTTGAAACATGATGTGGAGAGCTTAGAAACCGATCTCCACCGTTCAGATTGAAGAACTATGAATCAAAAACGTGTTGTGCGAAGTTCAGCCAAATCGGACGACGAAACGACCTCCAATCACCATTTGATCGGAACTGCGTGGATAGGGTTTTTTTAGATGAAAGCCTTCTTATCTTTTTCTCTCTTTTGCAGCTGTCTTGTTTTTTCCACACAAAAAGGCTGACCTAACCTCAGAGCACAATTAATGTATTTGAAAAAATAGTCTCAAATGTAAAAAGACCAATTTGCACTTTAGCATTTTCCATGGATTTCACCAACAAATAGATTGGGCGATCTCCGCATGTTGTAAACCAAGCCCAACACGGCCATCGGACAGTTATTGTCAATGCTACAGACTGTTGGATCAGACCATTAACACCACCAACGCTAGATCGCCAGATTGCCACCGCTAGTCCACCACCATTAACCATTTGTATTAAAATGTGCCTTTAGACATGAGCAATTGTTAGTGTATACTGTAAAATTGTAAGTGGAGAGACATTTTCCATTGTTGGATTGTTTTTAATAAAACAAATGATTGGGATTGAAGTCAATTAAGAAAATTAATTAATCACTAATGATATGATATTTAAATATAAGTTCTTACAACAAAGAACAAACCAGACAACTAATGGCCATCTGAATCATAAAACAAAGGATTATAAAATGGACAATTGACAACAAATTATACAAGTTGACTTAATTGGAATCTTGAAGATGTAAATGTACTTTTGCATGCCAATGAACTATAGGTCTAGCGAGTAGCAGATTTGCTTGAAGGTCCCCAAGTTGTCTTTGAACAAAGGTATGAATGCATCTATACTGCCATCTCCAATGAAAGACGGCAAAAGAAACAACATTCCTTCAGTTGGGAAATAGGATGGCATGAAAATATAAGGGCACCTCCCTCCAAAATCTAGGTCATAGAATGGGAACCTTAACCAGCTATCAACCTCCATGTTAGGGCACAAAACTGACTTTCCCATGTCTGCTGTTGGGACAAGGTTATTTTCCGGTTTGACTTTGTAACTGGCAAAATCAATGAACGATTTGAAGTAATCATCATTCACCTTTGCCACCGTGTCGTGGATGAGTTTGGCGGCATAGGACAAAGGCTCGCGCAAGAGGTCCTTCACCTTGGCGCTAGGGAATGCCCACAGCACTAAGTTCCCAAAGTATTCGTTGGGAACACGGGGGTTTAGTCTGGCACGACCGTTGACAGAGATTCTCACATGCGTTGTCTCGAATGCGCTCAACCCACGAGCCTTGGTGATTGCTCTCCATAGATGAGCGATGAGGCTCTCAAAAGTAGTGTAAGGTTTGTTAGCAACGGAGGACGCCTTCACCTTGAGTTTGGTAAGAAATTCCACGGTGAAATGGGCTTTGTGGACCACAATGTCCTCCAAAATGTTTTCGTCATGGTCATAATTTTTTTTGATTTTCTTGTTCATGAATTCCACTCCCTTATGCTCGAACTGGAAACAAGGAGGGTTTCGAGGCAAGAAAATTGTTCGGTCATGAAGAGGAAGCGAACTGATATCGAGACCCCTGCAGGCTTGGCCCCATGCAACCAAGAAGTTGCTAGTGGAGTGTCCATCGGCTACCAAATGGTGGGCAGTGAAGCCAACTACTAACGAGCCACAATTGAATCTCGTCAGTTGGACCTGAATCAGCTCTGCCACGTCTTTCAATCTAGGGTGAAGGCTTAGCAACGAGGGCGATGGCTTGGAAAGCATAGCCTGATCGAGGATACCATCGACTGTAGCCTCAACAAACCTCACGCCTTCGTCGTTGAGAAGAATGACAGGGTCACCATTGTCATTTTGAGCCAACCTTCCAGCCCATTCCCTATATGCTCCTAAAGCCTTTTGAAGCCCTAGCTCAAGTGCAATATTGGGTAGAGTTGGGGGACGGTAGGCGTAAATAATTGCAATGTGGGTGTTGTAAGTGACCTTATCAAATACACTTAGAGGGATGTAGTCGGTGGTGGGAGGGGGTGTGCCTTGATAAGATGGATTGATGATTCTTGAGCTCTCCTGTCTAACCTTCATGGGTGCGGCTTGTGCTTTGATCGGCATTGTCTTTGATTTTGGAAATGTGGCTAAGAGAGAGAAAGAGATCTAGAGAGAGAAAGCTAGTGTTCTTTGAGAATATTGAATGGCATTGCTTGTGTTTATATACTATACAATCATGAATACAACTCAAACTACGAGTTTTTGTCTCTTAAAAAAATGTGGAGGTGCTTATCCCGAAATGATGACAATATAATAACTTAAACCAAATGGCCATGTTCAAAGTCTTATTGGTTATCTGTCACAACTGTTTGGTTTTGGTGAATAATGAGAATATTTTATTATTTGACTCGCGGCATGATCATCTATACTGGTAACGTGGCATAAACAAAGGTTTGTGGTAAGTATGGACAAATTTAACTATGCCAACCGTGGTAGTAATGTTTTTTATGATATTTATCATTAAGAAATTAGATTAAAAAAAAAAAAAAAGGTAGACTCGGGTTTAGAACCTAAGTTATCAGTTGGATAATAGTTCCAACTAAATATTTTGGTGGGTCAACGGAGTTTTAAGAAGAGTAATAACAATTCCGTCTAAGTTTGAAGTGACATTATAGTGATAGGTCATGATGAGTATAGGAAGGCAAATGGGAGGTGGCATCTCGTTAGGCTGTGCTTGTCTAAATGCACAACAAAATAGATAGGGATAGATAAATTGTAAACCACCAATTTACCCTGTTTTGGCAAACTACTTTTGTCTACGTTTAGTCCCTTAAGCTCCTGCAAGGATTTCGTAATCCACTAACCCTGATTCCTTTCCCAGGTAGGAACCAAATCCTTATAATTCTTTTCACATGTTCAGGACTAACCAAATTCTTTTTCTACGCTCAGAATTAAACTTTTACAAATTTTCTTTCACCAGGTTCTGGAAGAACATAATTCTTTTGCAAGTTAAGAATCAAACCTATCTATATTTTTACTAGGGTATAGACTAACCTAATCCTTTTACCGACTGAATCAAATCTAACCCATTTACATGCTAAGAATCAAACTTAAGCTCTGATTAGATACCAACCTAATATGTCTAATCCTCTCACACTCACATATTTCTTCCCACATGATTTTCTAGCACCTCAATACAATATATGCTCAATTAATATCCTGATAAACTTTGTGATAGAATTACATGAGAATACGAATATGATTTTACTCGATTATAGTACAAAGATAATATAAATCAGATTTCACAGGCAAAAATCATTTCATAGGATTTTTAGGATATTCAAATATGGAAAATGATTGTTTACACAAAAATTACTACAACCTCAATCAAAAGGTATTAATCAATTAAAGTACAATTAATTTGAACAAATAAACAAGAACAATCTCACCGAGATTTATTTACGAAGATCAAACATAAGACTCAAACACGGTACAGCAAGAGCGACGCTTTCTTCGATGCAAAACTTTTTCTCTCAAAAATATTTTCAGCAAAAATGCTACTCTCTTTATGAATATGGTTGATTTAAACTCTTTCTCTTGATTGATGTATAATCAAATTTGCAGGTCTATATTTATAGAAGACAAACTATGCCTATAATGTCTATTTTTCAAAATATAAGAGCATTAATGTTATATACAGACCCCATATAATATACTATTTTAAATCATATATATTTGACCCAAAAAATACTTTTTAAAAAGCTCAATTTAGTCTCCATGACTTCTTTAATTCAAACCTCTTAAATATAGAAAGTAGTTTTACCAGTTAACCTCACAGAATCAAGTAATATAAGAACTAACTAATAAGATCTTCAAAATATATGATAGATATATGAAATATATTCATATCCTCTTAAAATAAGATTTTATGACGTTCAAAAACCATAGGATTTTGGTTGAAGATCTCAAAAAATGATTGGTCAAATATTTTGAAAACTGAACCATCAGTCGACTGGCCATCCATGCAATCAACTGGTTGCTCCTTTAACTATATTTTTTTTATCCATTGGCAACTAGTTGGTCAACCGGACCTCAATTGCCAAAAATACTATCCTAAATCTCCCAGTCGACCAGTCTCTCGTCGATCGACTGTCCAGGCCTAACACTTGATTTTTCTTATTCTGAATCTCCCAGTTGACAGTCAAGGACAAAGATCGCTTCATTTCCATTTTAAAAATATTTTCTTTGATCGATAGTTTTTGGAAAACATTTAGACTCTTAAATTTATCACTTTTAGCCATGACAAGCATAATTTAATCAATTAAGTGTCGTGCGTGATCCTAATCGGGTTGCATTAAGAGTATAAAAGTATTGAATTGTTTTAGCTAGAAATAAAAAAAAAATTTATGTTCCAAAAAAAAAAATCATCAATGTCTTCATTTGTAACCACCTTCATTTTTTCGTCAAATATCATTATAGACACCGTATTTTGTCCTGCTCATATAGTTTTCAAAAGTATCAGATCTAAAGTGTAAATTCAGATAAATTTTAAACCAATGTTTAGAGGGAATGGATTTCTGCCTTAGATTATGTTTGATACTACTAATGGATAAAAAACATAAAATCGTCAATTCGATCGAACCTCGATATAAACGAAGGTTTTAGATCAATTTAGAAATTTGTAAAAGCTAATGGGGACTAAAATGAAAATATTGAAAGTATATTTCCCATGAATATCGCTTTTAATATGTTTAAATTAATTTCTACCCTTTAATTTAATGAAATTTTACCAATTACATTTACTACATGTTTTGACCCTTGAAACTTTTGTTTTCATCGATTTTGTCAAATAGACAACAAAAAATATTTGTTTACATTCTTGTTTGAAGTGTTAATCTCCTAAATCAAGAAATAAAGTCTTGATTAGGCAAATGGGTGCCCAAGACACCAAGATTACTAAAAGCACACTCTCCAAATCTTAGAAAAAATATGTGATTTTTCCACTGGTGTGCCCTTAGCCAAAGTTGGCATTAAATTTAAGCATTTAATGAGTATCTTATGGAAAGATTTTATCCATGAGAATATCATCATTTTCTAGGGATGCCATGATGCCTAAGCTAGTATATTAGTATGCCATCATTAAAGTTCATTAATAAAATTAAATGAAGCAATTAATGAAGCATTAAATGAAGCATTTAATAGAAAATTTTATGAAAGATTTGGTTCATGAACATCTCATGAGGATTGCTTGCGCAAAGAGCCACCCAAGAGGGGGGGTAAATTGGGTAGTTACAAAATTTAAACAATTAATTCAACACACAAGTTATAAATTTCTCTAATTGTTTATTATCTTGTTAAGCAGGAAAAATGTGTTTACCTAAGTGTACACCCAAACAAACAGAAAAATAACAATTTAGTACACAACCGTATATCCTGATTCGGTAAGCTACTCTTACCTAGTTCTCAATCGAATAAACTCCTGATTCATTTTACAGGTAGGAACCAAATCCTTATAATCTTTTTACAGGCTAAACACTAACATAATTCTTTTTTCAGGCTCAGAATCAAACCCTGACTATCTCGATTCTTTTTGTAAGCTCAAAATCAACTTTTAAAACCCTGATTCTTTTTCCAAGTTTAGAATCAACCTATCACTCTCTCACTTATCCTTTTTGCAAACTTAAGAAGAACCTTTACAATTATACTTAATCCAATTACTTGAAGAATCAAAACCTAGTTATTTTCAAGTGCAAAAAATAACCTAATCTTTTTTTGCAAGACAAAGATCAAACTCTAATTTTTTTCACAGGATAAAGATCGAAACCATAGCTACCCTGATTAGACGCTAACTCAAATGTGTCTATTTTACTCAAACTTGCAAATACAAAAAATGACAAGTTTCTTCTCACAAGAGACTTCTACCACCTCAATACAAATATGCTCGACTAATGACCCGAATAAAAACTACGATATGGATATAATTTGGGGCAAATAAATTTGATTATAAAAATAAGCAGGTAGCACACAAGTAGCACGTCATCAGATTGTCAATCAAAACTTGTTCAAAAGATTTTTCAAGAATTAAGTTTGAAAATGATTTTTCTAATATCCCTTAACCAAGCAACAAATTATAAATAATCTTAGAAAACAATAAATAAGTTTGAAAGGATATCACCGGAATTTACCAAAAGCAAGAATGATTTCACAATATGCAATGCAAACCGGTGACGCAAACAATGGGATCTTTAGATGAAGAACTTGAATAATAATCTCTCTTAGAAATCTCAACAATAATCTCACTCTTAGAAAGCTCATAACTGATTGTTCTTGATGTGATTAAAACTAATCTCGTAGGTTTCTATAGATAAACCTAAAATTAGACATTTAACAGCTAGTTTTCGAATAATATGTCATTAAATGACACCCCAAGATTCCATATATCATATATGTTCAAAATATATCTTTTCCATTTAAAACTATTCTTGGAAAATCTAATTTTGGTCGTTAAAACATTTTAAAATCGAAATCCATTGAGATAGGAAGAATTAAATCACTTTAATTAGAAGATTATTCAAATACATGGACCAAATGATTAGGGATCACATATCACATAGTAATTAACGAAATTAGTTTAAATCCCCTTAAAAATGTACCTTGGAATCATAAGAAATGGATAGGATTAACTAAAACAAACTCAGTCAAAAGTTTGACTGGAATCGTCGGTTGACTGACACCATGCCATTAGTTGATTGACCTGTGTAATGATGCATTGATCATTACACTAATCCAATCAGTTAATCGATCGATCTCGATCGGTTGACCTATTGGATCCGAATAGTCCATTTTCTTTATTTTTCAGCTACTGTTCTTATCGGTTGATCGACCCATCTTGCTAGTTGACCAAATAAATCAGTAGGACACCTATTCCATTTCCAAAACTCAATGTTTTGGATAGTAGACCGACCCCTTTGGTTAGTTGATTGAATTTATTAAACTTCTCATTTTAATCTTTAAAACCCATTTTCACTTAGGTCATTAACCAAAACTATTTAACTTATTTAGGACATTGAAAAACACACTTAAAACACATAAATTAACCACGACACATATAAGATTAATTCATTTTAAATTATCTTGCATGATCCTAATTCGGGTTGCATTAAGAGTATATAAGTACAAAGTTGTTTTCACCTAGTTGTTTTCAATGTCTTCAAACTCTTCACATCTTCATCATTTCCATTTTGCACCTGTTACATTTTTCTTGATAATTCCTCTTTTTAATTTCATAGAACTATAAATCTGAAACCGCTTAGTAAAAATATTAGTCCCATAAAAACATCAACACTTAATTTTTTATCAAAAGATTAGATTCAACAAGGATAAAATATCAATTTTTTCATAGGTAATTAGTGCCTAAACCCATGTCTAAGTAGCCTTCATCATGACTGAACCATTAAATACCATTCACAATGGGTTTTGGCTCAAAAGCAATAATCCTAGTAGAGTTGGGTTTACCAACTTGCCGAGTAGCCCACTAAGATCCTGACAAGATTCAACTCGAGTTAGCGCTAAATGTAGAGTTAGTTGAAGAATGGAGATAACACGGCTACATTCGACACGTAGCTTATAAAAGGAAAATGGGCCGGTACGAGGATAAATATGTTAAAATGCGTATGTTCAAAGAAGGTGAATTAGTCTTATGCAAGGTCACTATTGGTTCAAGTGACCTTGCAGAAGTTAAGTTGGCCCCAAATTGGGAAGGACCTTATCGGGTCATTAATGTCATTGGGCCCGACACCTACAAGACATTAGAAGGACGACTATTGCGAAACCCGTGGAATATATAACATTTAAAGAAGTATTTCCAATAATAAAGTTTTTGTCGTTCCGTGTTTTCAACTCAATAAAAATTCTTTTACTTTACTATAAGTCCCTACAAGTAGCAATTCATTGAGGGATAAAATGACAACTACATCAACTACCCTACTAGGTAAGGCGAGTAGGAAGGAGACCATGACTAGCCCACTGGGATGCACTCATCTGACCAGACAGTTTTAGCTACTCGACTTGTCTAGCTTAGCAACGGCTTGAAAAAACCTCTTTATACTCGGGCACACCCGATAACCCACACCTACCCAAGTAGGGGGCAACGAACAGAGGTGGTTGTCGGTAACAAACCAACTCGGTGCAATTGTTTTCCACTTGCTTCAATCTATTAGTTACTTTTCTACAACAAATTTTTTACATAGAACTATGTGGTACAACTACTTACCTACTTGTCATTTGTTGCTTCATTCAAACATATCCATAAAAAAGAAAACAAGAA
Organism: Eucommia ulmoides; assembly: GCA_016647705.1. Classification (NCBI taxonomy): domain Eukaryota; kingdom Viridiplantae; phylum Streptophyta; class Magnoliopsida; order Garryales; family Eucommiaceae; genus Eucommia; species Eucommia ulmoides. The sequence goes on along the minus strand of CM028338.1, from coordinate 16,878,713 downwards.
AGAAAGGAAGGCAAAATAATTTCATATTCATATATACAAATGTATCTGTATATAAGAGAAATATGGGAAAATACAGTGAAAACAAGAACAGAAAACGAAAGGGGGGCGAACTCCCATAGAGCAAAAAATATACATACAAGGAAAATCAACAGACAACTGAAGAAAGGTGGATAGGAACCAACCTTATTCCCGTCCTTATGCACCCCCAAAGGAATAAAAAACGATAACGTAGAAGGGATGAAAAAACATCTTCCCCGTCCTGTTGGTAGGAAGAAAAATATATTTTCCCTTTATACTCTAGAGTGCAGGGGGAGCCTAGCCACTTGGACTAGTTTTCTCTTCAGAGGAGCATTCGAGCCTACCCATATTTGTATAGTTCAATATAGTAGCAATGAGACTGCATATTTTTTTCCTTATGAGTAGAGCTCTTAGCCTCAACTACTGACCTCCCCTCATGTTGGTGGTATGTTTTTTGCTGCCAGATTGGCACACATTGCCTCTTCTACCTCTAACCACTCCAAGGTGTCTTGGACTTCGGCCACAACCTTATAGTGATAAGCGTCCATATCGACGAGAAGTACTAGGAGTAGCTCCAAATTGGAGAGATATTGGAATAGCCACTCCTCCGTCTTCAACTGCAGAATGAGGGCATCGACTTTCCTTGCCTCTTGATTTTTCTTGTGAAGACACCCTTCGATATCCTTACGAATACCTATCAATGAATAATTGAAATTTTTTGAAGGAATGAATGAGTGAAGAGAAAGTTCAACTCCACGAAAGAGAATTACGAAATAGGACAGAGACAATAGCACATAACGACAAGTGAAGAAGCAAAACAAGCTTCAAATAAGCAATGCCATGGAGAAAAATAAAAAAGACATGCATAATAAATGACTGGTGATTGATTGGAAGAGGAATCACCAAAAGGTTGTCTAAATAGATATCCACTATTAAGATGGCCTTGGAAAACATGTGAACCGCCATGTCTGGAGTGCTTTAATCGAAGTGACTGTTAGAATAAGAACCAACTTTACTCAATGGGGTGTCCCACATTTCCTAGATGGATGGCGTAACCAAACGCATCCTGCCCAACAAAACGAGGGTAAGTCAGAATTGATGACCCTATCCGAGAAAATTAGCACCTTGAATCAATCAGCTTCTCCAATCCCACTCTGCCTATGGTAGATAATCCGAGCGCCATCAAGTCTTAAGACACTAAAATTATAAAGCTTCGACTAAGAGTTGGCTAAGGGAGAGTTGGCTAAAGGAGATCTTCATTGAAGACATCAGAATGATCAAGTTGGCTACTCAACAACCGTAGAGATCAAAGACAAGATGCAAACCCATAGACACAAAAACAAAATGAAGTTATACCATTGATGGATGGAGGTCCGAAGGCAATGAAATGGTGGCTTTCTAGGGCATAAAAAAGAAAAAATAGTAAAACCGACACTTCCACATTCGAGTGCAATATCTACTTTGACTAACTAAAAGTGTAGAAAACACCTTTGCACGGAGGACCGACAACCATCTATCGTGGTATAATTTGACAAGAGATCGATAAGCTCCGAAATATTTTCCTTTCGAATCTCGCTTTTGGGCTCCACGGCCATATTGGTGCCCTATACTTTACCAACTCTGACTAAAGCTCGTCCAGACTCCCCCGGAGCCCATTTATGCTCTCCCTCTCGTCCTCTATCTTGGATAGAATATCTAGGGCCTTAACTGCTATGTTATAGTGGTGGGTGTCCAGATTGACGGAAAGAACATGAAGCTAATCTAGTTTACATAGGCGATATAACCGTCGCCTTGCCGCCTTCAACTACTAGTTGAGAACTTTTAATTTTTCACATCATGGTTTTCCTTGGCTCAACATTTTTCAATATCCTTGTGAAGACCCATCGCGAAGCTGTGTTGATGAGATATAAAAAATAGATGAATAACAACCTATCAATCGAAGGCCTCCAGAGGGGCATATCAAGGGGAACGAGTTTTGAGCACCAATGATTGATTAGATGGGGCATCTCAAAAGCTGTAATGGTAAAACACAATTAAGACCCTCAGAAACAAAAGAACACAATGTGCAAATATCGAGGCAACTTTAGGAACTACCCCACCACAAAATTAAATCATTTTTGAACACAAGTTCACCCAATGCTGCTCGACCTAGGCATCCTTGGTCAAGCAAGGCAATATTTAGTTTGGCTATCATTTCAACCAAGCGGATGAATCACCGCAGATGGGTGGACACATGACTTGGCTAGTACTCGAAGAAGATAAAAAAGAAAGGCCTTCGAGCTTAAAGAATCCGCCTACCTAATTTGGTCTTTTATGGCCCACACGGTATCACGCAATGTACTTCCTAACACTAACGTAACAGTCTTGTAGTACACTACGCATTTAGGAAACAAAGAGCAAAAAGAATACTGTTGGCCCAGTGGAGTACCCAAAGGGGGTGAATTGGGTATTTAAAAATTTATCAGAATAAAACTTCAATAAATTAAATAATTAATTTTAATTCTAAATTAATTATTATCTTTATAACATAACGGAATAAATTAATCAACTAGGTACACACCAAACAACAAAAATAAATAAAGTAAATATTGTAGCACACCAAGATATATCTTGGTTCACCAAGCTATTCTTGGCTAGTGCAGTCTTCCGAGCCCCACGGAGATTCACACCCACTAATACTCAAGATCTCTTTAAATGTAGGAACTAAACTCTCACACCGATTCTTTTATCGGCTCAGAATCAACCTTTACAAAATTATTTTCCCAGGCTAAGGAATAACCTCTACTTTTTACAGGCTCAAGAATAACCTATTTTTTTACAGGCTAAAGACTAACCTAATTCTTTTTATACCTTAGACTCAAGAATCAAAACCTCACAAAACACTCCAACTATCATTTTCCTAAGTAAGGATGGAACCTTTATAAATCACTCACAACGCAATTCTATCCAGAAAGAATCATTACCTCAATCTCTTTACAGGAAGAGACTGAAACCCGGCTACCCTTGATTAAATACTCCCAACAGTATTTAACCCGTCACACTACTCACCAATACAAATTGATAAGTAGAAAATCTCACTCGAAACTTCTACCACCCCAGATAAATAATAACTCAATTAATATCCCAACTAGTGATAGAAAAATGTGAGATAGAAAAATCTAATTTTAAACAAGATAAGGGTATCAAATTTGAGCACGTAATCAGATTCAAGAAATTGTTTATAAAAAATATTTTCTTAAAAAATCAAAAACAATTTCTAAGATTAATTTTCAATAATAAACAAGTGATGCACAATAAAAATTAATTGGAAAGATCTCACCCGGAATCTATAGAATAAATAGATAAAACAATATAACTTCAGATTCGGTAGCAGTAAAGATAAACAACAATTGATCTTCAAGATTGTCTCTTAGAATAACTCACAATATCTCAGATTGATAACTCTTAGAAAAACTCACTCTTATGATATGATATGATTTCTCTTGTTTTCTGCTTAATGATATTAAAATTCGCAGGTCTATTTAAAGACATTTGAAACAAGTCCTATAACGGCTAGTTTCCACAAGATATGTCTTATAAAATCACCAATAGACCGCATATACTGATACCTTTCATTTAAGGTATATTTCACTTAATAATAGCTTTCAAAATATTCAATTTAGTCCCTCAAAAGAATTTTCAAACCTAATTCCATAAGATAAGAAGTATTAAAAGGATCAATTTGAAAACTACTTTAATTCTAAGTATCAAATCTATTGGAATTAAATAATAGATGAAGTATATCAGAAATATCACCAAATCCCTTAAATCTCTCTCAAATCCTAACAAAAAATGGCTACTTTCAGATATGATTTCGAAATCCACAGAATCCTAAAACAGGTCCCTCAGTTGACAACTCAATTTAGGATGTAGCTTGTTGCGTCCATCGGTCGACCTGCCTATCGACCTGTAGATTTAGAGAGTTTGCTTTTACTTCATCGGTCGACCTATCGGTCAACTTGTAGATTCAGAGAGTTCAGCCCTCTTGGCTGATCGACCTTTCGGTCGACTTAGAGACACATGATCTTTCAGCTGCTTAGTCCGGTTGACTTATCAGTCGACTGATGTCTTCTGGATCTCTTCTCTGAACACGTTTTTAACTTATTTTCTTTTACATTTTCGCCCCTTTAACCATTTTCTCATCTAAATTAGCTCCACTAATATTCTTATATTTTATTTTAGCCATTTAAGATTATTTCTTTTCAAATCACATAGGAGCAAATAATTTCACTTAATCAAAACACACATAAATAATAAAATACATTTTGTGCCATGTGTGTGTTCCTAATTGAGATATTAAGAGTTAAGATTCACCTGAGTTGTTTTCCCTAATTACTTTAAACTCTTAATTCTTCAATATCTTCAACATTATCGTTTAGCATCCATTTAATTTGCATCTTCATTATTTGAACTATAAATCACTGAAACACTCAACTAAAACGTTAGTTCCACCAAAACATCAATACTTAATTGTTCATCAAAATCTTAGGATCAACAAACACGATAGCGATCATTTTATTAAAAAAGAAGAAGGAAGAGAGATCAACCCCTCTTACATTGAAAAAAAAATAATCGGAGGTACCCCATGTATTAAAAAAATAAAACAACAACAAAATCTACAAAGAACATAAAGATAGCGGCCCTCCTCATCATCCCCTTTAGCCTGGCGTTGTCTCCTCATCGGTGGAAGAATATTCATCCACCGCCCTATACTCCTTGATCAAGTAGAGAAGCTCCCTGATTTTCGTCTTATGTGTCCGACACCGTGCTTTAGCCTAAGCCGAATCTCTCTCTCGCCCTTTAGAGTCGTCGCAAGGTTGTTAGCCCTTGATTCCACTTCCTCAAATGTATCTAGCATCTTGAGCATCTTTGAAATGGCCTTGTAGTGACTAGAGTCTAGGGTGACATACAAGGGACAAAGCTCTTCCAACTTGCAAAGGCAACGGTGAGGCCTCACTTTCGTCTTCAGCTAGGTGACCAGTACTTCTATCCTCCGCACATCACGAAATTGTTTCTCTTGATGCTCATCTATCTCATTAGAAGATAGAAAAAAAGGTAGAGATCATTGAAGAACAATGGAAAAGAAAGGTTGGAGAAAAAAGAAGCGATAAGGTACGCCTTAAGTAGGCGAATGAGATGAGGAATACCAAAAGACTGTGTTGGACCACAGATCTACCCAAGAGGGGGTAAATTGGATAGTGATAAAAATCTCATCAATTAAGTTATCAAACACACAAGTTATAAATTTTCTGAATTAATTATTATTTTGTTTGACAATAGAAACGTATTTAACTAAGTGCACAACAAAACAACCAGAAAAAATAAACAACACATAATGATTTATACTATTTCGATAAACTACTCTTACCTACATCTAGTCCTTCGAGCTCCATAAGGATTTTTCAATACACTAATCCTTGATTTCTTTCCCAGATAGGAATTAAACCCTTATAATCCTTTTCACAGGCTCAAAATCAAATTTTTACAATTTTCCTTTTTCACAGGCTAAAGACTAACCTAATTTTATTACAGACAAAATCAAACCTATTTGTTGGCCCAAAAAGTTACCCAAGAGGGGTGTGAATTGGTTAGTTACAAAAATTTAATAATTAAACACTTAAACACAAATAATTAATTTTTCTAAATCAATTATTATCTTGATATGCAATGAACATGCGTTTAATACTAAGTGCACACCCAAACACAATATAGATAATAAATCAGTGTAGCACACAAGAATTTATCCTGGTTCGGTCAAGCTAATCTTGCCTACGTCTAATCCCCTAAGCACCATGGAGATTCGCAATTCATTAACCCCTTGATTCCTTTACCAGGTAGGAACCAAACCCTTACGAACCATGATTCTTTTATAGGTACAGAATAAACCTTTCCAATTTACCCTTTTCAAAGGCAAATGATGAACCCTATCTTTTTACTAGGCTAAAGATAAACGAAACACTCTCTCACTTATCCTTTTTACAGGGAATGATGAACCTTACAAATCACTCAAAAAACAATTCAGTTGCAGGATGAATCAACCTAATTCTTTTTAGGGAAAAGAATAACCTAACTTTTTTAATAGGATAAAGATCAAACCCTAATATTTTTGACATGAAAAAGATTGAAACCTATCTATCCTGACAAGACATCGTCCTAAATGTGTCTAATCCACTCAAACTCACAAACACAAAAAATATGAGTTTATTCCCACAAGGAGCTTCTACCACCTCAATACGAATATACTCGATTAATGTCCCAAATAATTATTACGTGATAGATAAAATGTGAGGCGATTAAAATCTGATTAATAAATAAAGTGGGTAGCACAAATTTAGCAAGTAATCAGGTAAACAAACAAAAATCTTTTAAGAAAGATTTTCAGGCTTTTATGTTCAAAATGATTTTTCTAACAATCCTATACCAAGCGATCAAGATAAATAAAACTTGGATAGATCTCACCGGGAAAATATCAAAGGCAATGACAATATAGCAATTAATTTATAACGAATCACTTGTAGAAATTTAAGCAAAAATCTCATTTTTATAAAGCTCAAGCTAATGTTCTTGATGTGTATAATTCAATTCCTGCAGGTCTCTATTCATATACCAATAATTAGTTCTCCAACGGCTAGTTTTTTAAAGATATGTCACTAAATGACATTCTAAGACCCCATATATCATAACCTTTCATTATAAGTATATTCCAATTAAAAATATCTGTCAAATCTTAATTTTATGTTCATAAAACTATTCTTAATTTGAAACCATAGAATCTTAATTTTATGTTCATAAAACTATTCTTAATTTGAAACCATAGAAATATGAAGTATTAAATCATTTAAATTAAGAAAATCTCAAACTATATAGGTTATTTGTATTCGAAATACATTCAAATCCCCCCCAATTCTTCCCTTGGAATCATAAAAAATGGATACTTTTTGACCAAGAGACCAAATCAGCCAAATTCCTAATTGAAGCAGTCAGTTGACTGGACTGCTCCATTCCGTTGACCGATTGTGCCAGGCTGCAATTTAGCTGTTGGCACAATACTAGTTGGTTGACAGACCCTACCAAGTCGATTGACCGATTGGATCAGTGTGTTTCCAATTTTTTTCATTTCATCTTCTGACTTATACGGTTGATCGATTGGATTAGTGTGCTCACTTCTTTACCTATTTTAGCCACTGTTTCAAATGGTTGACCAATTGCTTTTCTTGGTTGACCGAATGGATGAGTAAGACTACGTTTTAACTCTTAAAACTCACTATTTTAATTAGTCAACCAATTGCTTTTCTCAATTGACCGAATTGACACAAAAAACACAACTTTTTATACTTTAAAACACATTTTTCAATTAAACCAATTATCAAAATCATTTCACATAAGGAGCACGCATAAATCTCATTTTTGGATCTTAAATTTATCACTTCTTATAATGACACACATATAATTAACTCATTTTAAGTGTCGCATGTAATCCTAATTCGGGTTGCAGTAAGAGTGTCTAAGTAAATGATTGTTTTCACCTTTTTTTCTTCAACGTCTTCAAAACTCTTCATAACTTTGTCATGTTCATCTTGCAACCTTTATGTTTTATTTATCAAATCTTCTTCTTAATCAAATAAATGAAACTATAAATATGAAACACTTGGTAAAACCATTAGTTCTACAAAAAATATCAATACTTAATTGTTCATCAAAATCTTAGATTTAACAATCTCCCATTTTTTGATGATGACAATTAACTTTGATATTTTCTTTAAAATATATTGTAACCATACTCCCCCTAAATCTGAAGAAATTTATTTAAACTTATTTAAGCACAATCATAAAAACATAATTAAACAATATTAAAGATATTCAATATATACCCAACATAAGTTCAAAAACTTAATAACTTCTCATTTACTCAATCAAATGCTTCGGCGAATATCACTTTGAGCATACATCATTATGTCTGGCTATACCTAAACCTTGAATAATTTTCACGAATTGATCTTCAGGTAGAGGTTTGGTAAAAATATCAGCAAGCTGATCAGAGGTATCAACATATTTAACAGTTACATCCTTTTTCTGAATGTCATCACGAATAAAATAATGTCTAATCTCCATGTACTTAGTTTGTGAACACTGTGTAAGATTCTTACTTAATCATATAACACTTTTATTATCACAATAGATAAGGACCTTCTCCATACATATTCCTCATATAATTGTTGCTTAGCATATAGAATTTGAGCGCAATAATTACTAACTTCCATATACTCTACCTCAGTCATAGATAAGATAATCGAGTTCTGTATCTTGTTAAACCAAGAAACTAAAGCATGTCTTAAAAAGTGACATGATCCACTTGTGCTTTTATGCTTGACTTTGCATCCGTCCAGATCAACATCAGAGTAACTAGTTAAATTAAAGTTACTCCTCCTAGAATACCATAATCCTAGATCACGTGTCTCTTTCAAATATCGAAAGATTTGTTTGACTGCTTTTAGATGCGATTCTTTAGGACAAGACAGAAATCTAACACACAAGCATACGCTAAACATTATGTCAGGTATATTAGGAGTAAGATACAACAAGTTACCAATCATACCTCAATAAATTTTCTTATTGACGTTTTTGCTCGTATCGTCATTTTCTATTTTTGTAGCTGTTGCCGTGGGAGTTTTGTACTCTTTAGTCTCATCCAAGCCATACGTTTTTAGTAATTATTTTGTGTAATTGGCTTAATTAATGAAAACCCTTTCTTTGGTTTACTTAATTTGTAACCAAAGAAAGAAGGTTAATTCTCCTATTATACTCATTTCGAACTCAACCTACATAATCTTGGTAAAATCTTGACAAAAATCCTCATTAGTAGATTCAAATATAATATCATCAACTTATATATATGTAGTCATAGGATATCAGACTCATTGTACTTGATAAAAATGTATTGTCACTAAGACCCCGTTGAAAACAATTTTCGATCAAATATCGACTAAGTCTCTCTTACTAAGCTCACAGAGCTTGTTTGAGTCCGTACAAAACCTTCCAAAGTTTAAACACATGATCGGGTAGTTTATCACTCTCAAACCCTAGTGGTTGTTCGACATAAACTTTTTCTGATAGAAAGCCATTCAAGAATGCAGTCTTTACATCTATTTGATTTAGTTTAAAATTACGTGAATATACAAATGCGAGTAACATTCTAATAGCTTCTAATCTAGCCACAGGTTCATACGTTTCATCCTAATCAATTCTCTATTCTTGATTATAGCCCTATGCTACCAATCTTGTTTTATTTTTAATCACCATACCCGTTTTTATCATTTTTGTTACGATAAACCCATTTAGTACCAATTACATGATGGAAATCAGGTCTCGAAACTAGAGACCACACCTTATTACGCTCAAATTGAACTAACTCTTCTTACATCACGGAGATCCAAGACTCATCAGCTAACGTCTCATTAATATTCTCATGCTCAATTTGAGATAGAAAAGCAAGATTAATTATATCCCTAAGAAAGGATCTTGTACTTACACGTTTTTCCAAATTACCAATAATTTTTTTTACTGAATGTCCTGGCATTGTCTGTATAGCACGTGGTAATGTCGTCTCTTCTCCTTTTGGCTCCTCATTCTCTGAATTTTGTGGTTTATTTGTCATCTCAACTCCTTGGTTTTGCTTATTTTCTGTACATCTTTGGCCCATAAGTATTTATAAATATGATTCTCATTCACATCGTTCTGGCCATTTCTTGAAGCGTTCCATTTTTTCCTCTTTACAACACCATTTTGATGTGGTGTTCTTGTTCCAAAAAAATTATGAACATACCTGTGTTCATCAAAATAGCTTATTATCTTATCATTTTTAAACTCTCTGCCTCTATCACTATAGATGTTTGTAATGCAACATTGCTTCTCATTTTGAAAACGTTAACAAAACATAGAGAATATTGAAGTAACTTTACTCTTCTTTGCTAGAAAAAACACCCATGTAAGTCTAGAATAATCATCCACAATTACAAATGCATAAAATTTACCTCGTACACTAGCAATAGAATTTGGACCAAATAAATCAAGATGGGACAATTCAATACATTTAGATGTGGATGTATCCAACTTCTTCTTAAACGATTATCTATATTGCTTACCTAGTTGGTATGTATCACATACTTTATCTTTCACATACCTTAATGAAGGTAAGCCACGTACAAGACTCTTCTTAGACAGATTTGAAATTAACTCCATACTAGTATACCCAAGTCGTCTATGCTATAACCAACTATTCTTAGATAATGCATTCAAATATGATAAATTTTGAGAAGAGAAGTCATCAAATGAACATGTATAATCATTTTCAAAATGTGTTGCGGCAAGTAATATGCTATTATCATGCCCATTCTTGATATTGTATCTATCATGATAAAAAACCACATTATAACCTTTGTTGCATAATTGACTAATACTAAGTAGGTTATAATATGGGAGAAAATCTTGCCACAACTATTGAAGGATTGACGACCTTGATGGGTTGGATCGGGTCAATGATCGGATCTGGAAGAACCAACTCGGTGATTATCTCAGGTTGAATACACCAGCCCACCAGGAAAATGGCTGCAATACATAAACAAAGAAGGCCCCTTTAGAAGGCCCAATAATGGGTAATTAGAACCCACAATGAAAAGGGCAAGAACAGGTCAGTCCGTGATCTCCACATACTCAGCCCATGATCTCCACGTCCCCTATATATGAGGAATATCGCAACTACTAACCATGCAAAATAGGAGAGGATCGTGTCTATATCCCAGGTAAATAGGAGAGGACCGTGAAGAGGGTGATCTCACCAACAAAATGGCACAAACTGAGAAAGTCTATATAAGGGTAAGGTCTCAACATGTTATTTTCACAATTGTTTCAATTGCTGGAGCTTTCACCATAAACGAGATTAATTTATTCTCATGCTAAAGATTTTTTGGTTGACACCACACCGGTGTCCCCCTTAAGAACTAATCGGTTTTGTAGGTTAAAAGAGAAAGTTGTGAAGGTTTTTGGCATGTGGGAAGCTATTTGCACGTGCTAGGAATTTTTAGCAACATCAAGTTATGTTTAAGACTGTCTAATAAATTAACATCTTTAATAGTAATAGACCCCTATTGATATTACATTTACCGATAATTTTACTCTTTGTGTTATTTCCAAACATCACATTACCTCCATCTTTAGGTGTCAAAGACGTGAATTTAGACTTGTCACTCGTCATGTGCCAATAACAACCACTGTCCAGGAATTATTTTCCTTACTTATTGAAGCTTTCATAATAACCTTCAAGGAGCACCTCAAATAGTTCCTAAGTAGTACCCAATCTAAGTGGGTCCAATCTTGTTAGTAGGGATAATTTTAGTTTCTTTAGGAACCCAAACTTGTCTGCATTTAGATACTTTAAAAAAGCATTTATTGATGGTATACCCCCACAATGTTACATTTTAAACATCTAACAAGATTCTTGGTTTCAAAAATGAATTTAAGAAATCTTTTTTGTTTAAGGTTATCCTGAAACCCAATTCCAGCCTTATCAAAAATATCTTGTGAACTCCCCAAAAGTATTTTTAAATTATTTTCATCACCCGTGAATTTGAGAACTATCGAATGTAAATCTGAAATTTTGGATTTCAATTTAATGTTTTCAGATTCGAATTTCATCATTTACTTGTTAAGTGTGTTAATTGTACTTTGTAGGGCACTAATTTGAGAACTCTAGTTTTTATAATCATGCGTTAGTTCTTGATAAACATCAAATAAATCATCAAAATTTAAAGGACAAGAACTAGAACATTTTGTTACCTCATCTACAATGGCCATCAAGGAAAGTATAGATGAATCATCATTACCTAATTTTGGTTGACTCCGAGTCATCCCAAGTGGTTTTCATTGATTTTTTTCTTACTCTTCTTCTCCTTTTTTTTTTTTTTTTTTTTAATTTATTTATTTATTTTTTTGGGACAATTGGATTGAAAGCGTTAATTCTTGTGACAGTGGAAGCATTCCACATTACTCATGTTGAAATTTTTCTTTCCACGGAATGTTCGTCAAGTCATATTTTTGAAATTTTTCGTGAGGAGCGTCACATCTTTTTCCTGCCTCGTTGTCAAGACTGATGTCATCACTGTCATGTTTTTTCTTATTTTTCTGTACTTTCATTGCTGAGGACTTCTTTTTTATATTTCTTGTTTCATCCTCACATCCTCGTATAGTAGTCTCATGGGTACTTAGGTTGCCAATGATCTCATCAACGGTGTAAACTTTGAGATCTTTAGCTTCCTATATTGCAGTTACTTTTGGCTCCCAAACTTTTGTCAATATTCTTAGAATTTTTCATACTTTGTCCTTCATAGAATAAAAATTTCCGAGTTGACCAAGGTTGTTGTAGGTATTATTGAATCTGGTGCATATTTTCGGAATCGATTATGTTTCACCCATTCTGAATAGCTCGAATTAATGAACTAAGGCATTGATCTTAGACTGTTTTACTTTATTTGTCCCTTCATGTGTGATTTGCAATGTGTCCCATATTTCTTTAGTCGATCCACAATTTAAAACTCTGGTATATTCATTTCCATCTAAAGAGCAAAACATAATGTTAATTGCTTGAGAATTAATAGATAATTTCTGTTTACCTGAGGGAGTCAGAAGTTCTTTCTTCTTAATCACTCCATTCTCCTTAGAAATGAATGAGTTATCCTTAATGGCCAGCCACATGTCATAATTAGTGGCTTGAAGAAAAATGATTATTCTGTCTTTCCAAAATGATTAGTTATTATCCACAAATAAAGGTGAACAGTGCATAGACTGCCCTTCACCTAGATTGCCTATGGGGTGATCCATGTGATCTTTCTTAGCTATGATATAAAGCCAAATGAGCTTAAACCAACTTTGGTACCAATTGTTGGCCCAAAGAGCCACTTAAGAGGGGGTGAATTTGGTAGCTACAAAAATTTAACAATTAAATACTTAGACACAAATAATTAATTTTTCTAAATCAATTATTATCTTGATACGCAGTGGATATGTGTTTAATATTAAGTGCACACCCAAACACAACATAGATAATAAATCAATGCAGCACATAAGAATTTATCCTGGTTCGGTAAAATTAATCTTGCCTACGTCCAATCTCCCAAGCTCCCCGGAGATTCGCAATCCACTAACCCCTTAATTCCTTTACCAGCTAGGAACAAAACCCTTGCAACTTACGATTCTTTTATAGACACAAAATCAATTTTTACAATTGTTCCTTTTCATAAGTGAAGGATGAACCCTATTTTTTTTACCAAGCTAAAGATAAACCTAACATTCTCACTTATCCTTTTCATAGGGAAGGATGAACCTTTACGAATCACTCAAAAAATAATTCAATTGTAGAAAGAATCAAAACCTAATTCTTTTTAAAGAAAAAGAATAACCTAACCTTTTTACCAAAATAAAGATCAAACCCTAATATTTTTCATAGAAAAATGATCAAAACCTACCTACCCTAATTAGACACCGTCCTAAACGTGTCTAATCCACTCAACCTAAAAAATACAAAAAAAATATGAGTTTCTTCCTACAAGGAGCTTATAGCACCTCTACACGGATATACTCGATTAATGTCTCGAATAATTACTACGTGATAGATACAATATAAGGCAATTAAAATCTAATTAATAAATAAAGTGTGTAGCACAAATTTAGCACATAATTAGATAAATAGTAAAAAATCATTTAAAAAAGATTTTCAGGGTTTTAAGTTCAAAACAATTTTTCTAACAATCCTATACTAAGTAATTAAGATAAATAAAACTTTCAAGAAAATTCATAAAACTTGGATAGACCTAACTGAAAAACATCGAAGACAATGATAATATAGCAAGTAGAACTCAAATCAGTGACGCCAAACAACAAGCGATTTACATAAAGAACTTATAACAAATCACTTGTAGAAATCTCAGCAAAAATCTCACTCTTATAAAAGCTCAAGCTGATGTTCTTGATGTGTGTAATTCAATTCCCGCAGGTCTCTATTAATAGACCAATAATCAGCATTCCAAAGTCTAGTTTTTTTAAATATATGTAATTAAATGACATTCTAAGATCCCATATATCATAAGCTTTCATTATAGGTATGTTCCACTTAAAAATATCTTTCAAATCTTACTTTTAAGTCCATAAAACTATTCTCAATTTGAAACCACAGAAATAGGAAGTATTAAATCATTTAAATTAAGAGATTTGCAAAATATATAGATCATCTCAATAGGGATTACTTAATATTATATTTATATTCGAAATACATTCAAATCTTTGAAATCCCTTTCTTGGAATCATAAAAAACCGATAGTTTTTGACCAAGACACCAAATTAGTCAAATTCTAACTGAAGCAGTTGGTTGATCGACTTGCTCCATTTGGTTGATTGACTGTGCCAGGCTGCAATTTAGCTGTTGACACAACACTAGTCGGTTGACCAACCCTTCCAAGTCGGTTGACCGATTAGATTAGTGTATTTCTAATTTCCACCAGTTCATCTTCTGACTTATTCGGTTGACTAACCTTCTTTATTCGGTTGACCGATTGGATCAATGTGCTCATTTCCTTACCCATTTCTTTCACAATTCGCTGTCAGGGAGTTGCCTGTATGTCCCCTGATATCACTCTTCACTCTTTTTATTATGTTCCTAAATTTGCCTATAATCTTCTATCGGTTAGTCGTCTTGGTAAAAATCTTAATTGCGCCATTGTTTTCTTACCTGATCGTTGTTTCATGCAGGACCTAACTATGAGAAATATTTTTGGCAGGGGATATGAACGAAATGGTCTCTATTACTTCGTCAGACCTATACCTCCACCCGTTTCACCTTTTAGTATGCAAGCTTATGTATTCCCTATTTTTGATTCCTCTATGTTTTCTTTAAAAAATTTAAACTTGTGGCATGCCAGTCTAGTACATGCAAATTTTAAGTATTTGTGTTGGTTGTTTCCGTCTATTAATAAAGCTTTCAAGGACTTTAAATTTCAATGTGTGGTTTGTGGATTGTCTAAACACACATGTACTTCTTATATTCCTCGCATGCACCGTGCCTCTTAAGCATTTGATCTTATCCATTCTGATATTTGAGGACCCTCTCCTGCCACAACCATTTCCAAACATCGCTACTATGTCACCTACATAGATGATTATAGTCGGTACACTTGGGTTTATTTGATGAAACATAAGTTAGAGGTTTACACTCACTTTACCCACTTCCTTCAAATGATAAAAACCCAATATAAAACTGTTGTGTGTGATATAAGGTCAGATAATGGCCGAGAATACTTATCCGATGAATTTCAGGATGATATTAATAAGCAAGGCATTATTCAACAACTTACCTGCCCATACACCTCTAAGCAAAATAGTGTGGCAGAACGTAAGAACCGTCATATTATGTTTGTAGTCAGTTGTCTTTTATGACGAATGAATGTTCCCAAATCTTTTTGGCACACTGTAGTTCTTACTGCTGCCTATCTCACTAATCGCACACCGAATCGTGTCCTTACAGGCAAAACTCCCTTCATATACTACAATCTACTAGCACTCTTTTTCCTATCTTACCCCATGTCTTTAGCTGTAGGTGTTTTGTCCAGAATCGGAGCCCAACTCGCTCTAAGTTAGGTGATAAATCTATCCGGTGTGTTTTCCTCGGCTATTGTTCCATATCGAAAGGATATAAGTGCTACGGTCCAGTTACCCACCGTACTTACTACTCTTTCAATGTTACTTTCCTCGAGACTGTACCTTACCTTTCCGGTACTGTATCTTCTCCTCCTATTGACGCCGCCACTATCAAGGATCAAACCCCACTTTTGCGTCCGATCCCTATCGTAGATATATCTTCCCTGCCCATATCACATCCACCACCTGACCCCTCACCCACTCCCTTATGATTTTACTCTCGTTGTTCACGTGTCTAACATCCCCTACCAACATCTTTTCCGGATTCTGGTATATCTCTATCTCCCATTATCTTTAACCCTATTACCCACCATTACCCGACTTAGGAACGTCTCCCACCATCCCGTTACCTTCTTTCCTGTTCTACTAATTATCCAATTTCTATGTTTTTGTCTTTTTAGGGTCTCTCAGATAAATATATATCATTCATCGGATAAATTAATTCAGTTGTCATTCCTTACTCCGTTCATGAGGCCCTACAGAATCCAAAGTGGGTTACTGCTATGCAAGCAGAGATAGATGCCATACAGCGGAATCAAATATAGGACTTGGTTGACTTACTAATTGGTGAATGACCGATTGGTTGTAAGTAGGTCTTTAGTATCAAATATCTGGCTTATGGATCGATTGATCGGCACAAAGCACAACTTATTTCTAAGGGCTACACACAAATCCCAGGCAAAGATTTCGATACCGCCTTTGCCTCATTTGCTAAGTTGACTACTGTCCAGCTCCTTGTTTTGTTGGTTGCATTCCGTTCTTGGCCTCTGCACTAGTTGGATGTCAAGAATGCCTTCTGATAAGTGGTTTATTTATCAACAAATCAAGTACTTTTAGATTCAAATATTTGTGTGTTTTCAAGTAATTTTGTTAGTTTAATGTATTTTTGTGTTGTTTTGTAGGTATATAAATAAATAGAAAAAAATATGCAAAATCGGTTCAGGTGCAGTAACTTCAAGGCCATTTTTGACAATGATGAAATCTAATTTTGGAAAATATCAAAACATGTAAATTGTATATCTACATCTTATATTTCAATAGGTTTTTGAATAAAATCAATCAAAGTTCGGATGAGGAAGTTATGACAAAAATACAAATCAGGCGTCAACATTGCTATGAGCTCGCTGCAGCGTGCAAATGAGAGTGTTTTTGCTCTTAGCTTGCTGCAGCACCGACGGTCAGATCTAACACATTAAATAGATATTTTAGGGTTCATTTTGAAGAGAAGAGAGATTGAGAGGAACAAGAGATGAGGCAAATTTGGAGCTAATTTAGGCGATTTTGAAGGCGAAAACACCGAGTGATGGCGTTTTGATGCGAGATGAATGAAGAAAATAACATTTGTGGCATGTATAGTTGATGATCCGGAGTCGAAACCCTCAATAAGCTTTTCTCTTCCTTTATCTCTGCCTAATCTTGTGTTTTGAGTTTGTATTTGTAATTTTGTGTTGAACATTCTTACATATATGAATTTATTAAGAAGAATAGGTATGTATTTGTCTATGTTGTATTCGTAATTTAGATATAGGGATTGACGTAGTCTCGTTTGAACCGTGTTGTGAATATTTTATATATTGTTAGATTTAATTCCATTTTATGCACACCCTACGCCTAATGTGTTTTATTCATGTGGCCAATGATTTAGACAATGTTAGGTTACGAATTTTATACTAGGGAGAGGTTGAATTCGTAACCAGATTTGGAAGTGCATAACGTAGGTTGTTGTGAATTCGGGAGGAAATCAACACCTAAGTATTCAAGTTGGGAATTTAGGATCTCATGAGACTGGGAGGTAATCGAGTTCTAAATTGATCAATTAGAATTGCCATTCAATTGTGTTTATCATTTTATTACTTCCATTGTATGCTTGTATATGATATTGTGGTTGATTTGAGAATACGAGATTTGAAGCTCAGGAGAGGTAACCCTGGATTCAGATTAAGATTAAACACAACACAAGTTCTAATGTTTTAGGAGATTATTAGAACTTGTACAATCCATAAGGTTGGGGAAAGACGCATGTAATCATCTAAACTCTTGATAGGGATATCAATTTTGACGTGGTTACATATTTACTCACTTTACACTTGGGAGAGGTAGTGAGTAAGTTTTAGAGATCTTGATTATTGAATGAACAAAATTAACTAATAATAGCTTAATAGGATAACACGGGAATAACGAGATGAAATGAAGCCCCTAGAAAATTAGTGCATAGAAAATCCATATTATATTTTATTTTACTTTTGTATTTGTATTTATTTTAATTTTAAAAACCCAAAATTCGATCGCCTAAATAAAGTTAAGTTACGATAATTGCGGTATTCAATGACAATTTAAACCAATCCCTGTGGATACGATAACCCTTCTCTTCCTATACTATTAAAACTTGACCCGTACACTTGCGGTATTGTAGCGACGAAATAATTCGCTACCAAATTTTTAGCGCCGTTGTCGGGGATTGGTGTTTTAGATTGTCGTTGATATTGTGAATAAGTAATTTGATTTTAATTTAGACATTTTTTTTTATTTCTAATTTTTGTTTTTTGAGTTTTGTTTATTTTGTGAGGTACTTGAAGATGTCTTATCAACAAGTGCTATTGCAATTTTCTTAACAAGATTCCGAGCTGTTTTATTGTGCTTGGGATAGATACAAGGAGTTTTTCTTTCGGTTCCCTAATCATCGTTTCCCAAAGGAGTGTCAACTGCTGAACTTTTTCGACGGGTTACAAGCTGCAACAAGAATGTGAGTGGAAGGAGGAAATAGTACCACCTCTATCTACGACCTACCCGCAGACGAAGCCTATTTGTCGTTGAAAGACATGGCCGAGTTGGATTATTAGAGTTGGAATATTTCAACAAGTCACCAAAACTTGGAGGATAATTCAAACATTTCGGTGCCATGGATTGACACCCCTGACCAACCTGTGGAGTCTTTCCCCACCCTGGAAGAAATGCTCGTTACAATCATGGGGGAAACTCAATTTTTCTTGAGGGAAACGCATAACCATCTCAATGAGCATGAGTATCATCTTGATAATATTGAGACGACCTGCACTGATATCGATATGACTGTAAAGTCTCTTGAGATGCAAATCGGTCAGCTTGTTTGCTTTATTGAGGCCGTTTCAGAAGTGGTGGCACCGAGACACACACAATTCACATCCATATGTGAAAGCTACCAGGAGGAATCGAATATGAACGGGAGGAACTTGGGTGCGTTCAATGATGATGATTCGAATGAGGAGAAAACCCAAGAATGGATCGATGATGAAAAATCACAAGATGATAATTGTGATTCTTCACTTTTTGAGATCCAAATTTTGATGCCATCACCGATTCAAGACGATCACATATATGAGGATCCGATGTGGCTTACTTATCCTCCACCACCTTTTGCACTGTTCATTCAAGTTTCCCAAGCACATAAATCAGAACAGAATCAAGTTGAGAGTGCGTACTATATACTGTCATATCTCGCTAAGTTTGAGGGCGTTGAGAATCAAGACCCATATGTTATGTTATATGACACATATTATCAGCAAAATCCGCTCTTTGATGAGCTATTCTCCAATGTCACGATAAGGATGTTAAACCAAGAGCTTCTTTGGAGGCAACCCAAGTTTTCAAATAATGGGGCCTAAGGATGCACGCTATGGGAGAAAACCCCACACCAGTCACCTTACCTGGAGCATCACCACCGACCACACTCGGAGGCCAGATTGTCTCGCCTCCCCGTTACCTGTTCTATTCCCTTGTGCTTAATCTGATTACATGTTTGATTTTTGAGTTTGGGGGTGGGACACATGTTGGTTTATGTTGGTTTGGGTTAGGGTATGCTTATGTGTGTGACTTTTTTTTGTATAACCTGTGTTCTTGTGTCTATGTTTTTAGTTTATTTTCTTTGGTTTGTTCAAATTAATTGTGAGTTTTGTTGAGATAATATGTGTTGGCCCAGTGAGCTACCAAGAGGGGGGTGAATTGGGTAGATAAAAAAATTAATCCAAATAATAATACTTCAAAAAATCAAATAATTATTTTTTACCCTAAATTAATTATTATCTTTATAGCAACGGAAATATATTATCAACTAGGCGCACACCCAAACAACAAAATATAAATAATGTAAAGAAAACACCACTGATAGGTGTGAAAAACTTATCTATTTCGAAATTGAATTTGTTAGTTTTCAAGTGTATTAGTTATATTTAATTGTGTTTTAGTTTGTTTTAGTGTAAAACAGGTGAAAGGACGTTAAAGGGCGATAAACAAGTGAACACGGTGGAGAAACGGTGAACAAAATGTGAAAAATAGGGTTTCGGTGAATGAAGACCATCGCCTAGGCGAGAAAACCACCGCCTAGGCTAGAAATCGTCAGAATGTTGTGCCAACAACCATCCCCTAGGCGGAGAAACCACCGCCTAGGCAAAGATCCGACAGAAACTTAACCGACTTAAGCCACCGCCTAAGCGGTGAACCACTACTTAGGCGGTGACACTCTATACAGAAATATCTATTTTCAGATATTTTGAAGATATTTTACCAAACCTTTTTTATAACCCCTTTCTCCCCCAATTGTAAAAGACACCCTTAGCCCCTTAGACCCCTAGAGACCCTTAGACGTGAGAGGAGGGCTTGGTTGTTCTTGAGAGCTCCTTCCACCTTAGTTAGGTTTTAGATAATTTAGGAAGTAGATTAGATTAGTTTTAGAGAGTGTTCTTGGCCAATCCTTGAAGATCTAGAAGATGAAGTTCATCAATGGAGAAGAGGAAGCTCGGGAGGATTGTTCTTTGGCGAAAGTGGACTACTCCACTTTGAGATTTGATCTCTCTTCCCTTGTTTCCATCTTTGTATTTAATGTTTATTGTTGATATTGATGATCTCCTCTTGATTTATTATTGTAATGGCTATGAACATGTTAGTTTAATTAAAGATTAGTTAGGGAAAGATGTAGTTGTGTAAATACTCGTTTGGTTTAATATATGTTTCTTTAACGGTTGTTGCTTTTAAATCTGATTGTGTTTATCATTTGATGACGATCTTAGTATGCTTGTTATGGTATTAGGGTTGGATTTGAGAAACTAGGGTTTGACACTTGGGAGAGGTAACCCTGGATTCGGACTAGGGTAAACACATTGTTACGACCTAACGACCCCGGAGGGTGTTAGTTTGTGTGCAATCGATGACGTTAGGTCAAGACTCACGTGGACTAGAGTCGTTAAGACATTGAGGGGGACCTCTTTGTCGACACGAAGTCGCGTATTCCCTCGTCTTACACTCGAAAGAGGTGGCGGAGGAGTTTACAAACCGAGATTGTCGGATACCTAAACTCCGTTATTCTTAACTAAACGAAATGAAACATGTATTAAGTGAACGAAATCAATATCTAATTAATCAAATTAGTTAGGAGTAACCTACTAATTGTAATTTAGCTTAGTTTAATTTTAATTCATGTTTTTAATCGTCAGGATACATTAGACTACGTAAATTGCGGTATTAAATTATTCACACTTTTCTCTGTGGGAACGATATCCAATCTTCAAGATCCACTATATTAAAACTTAGACCTCGTATACTTACGAGAGTAAGTAGAGGTGTATTCCACGCCCTACCAGCCACATCAGAAATTTATACTGGTTCACCAAGCTATTCTTGGCTAATCCAGTCCCCCCGAGCTCCATGGAGAATTACACCCACTAATCACTAAGATTTCTTTAAACATGTAGGAATGAAACCTTTACACAATGATTCTTTTCCTAAGCTCAAAATCAACATTTATAACTTCCTTTTCCCAGACTCAGGAATAACCTTTTCTTTTTCCCAGGCTCAAGAATAACCTTATTTTTTTCAGGCTCAAGACTAACCTAATCCTTTCACAGGTTAAGGATCAAACCTAATTTTTTTATACCTTAGGCTAAGAATTAAACCTCACAATCACTCCAAGTATCATTTTCCCAAGTAAGGATGAAACCTTTACAATTCACTCACAATTGATCCTAATCAAGAAGAATCACATCTAACTCTTTTCAAGGGAAAAGAGTAAGGCCCCGTTTGGTAACCATTTCCATTCCAGAAACTTCCATTCCTTTCCCAGATTTTTGGGAATTCTGTTTGGGAATAGCCTTTGGTAATTTTTGTTTCCGTTTCTATTTCATTCCCATTTGAGAATTGTGCCCACTTTTTTCTTAAGAAATGAGAAATAAAAATAAGTTGTTTCTCATTATTTCTATTCCATTCCCAAAAACACATGGTCACTATTCATCTACCGGTCGACAACCATCTGCCGCCGTAGACCACCGTTGCCGTCCGCCGTCCGCTGTCCGCCGCCGCCGTCTGCCGTCCACTGTTCGGCCAGCGTCGCCGACGCCACTGCTGTTCGGTCATTGCCGGTGCCACCGCTGTTCGGTCATCGCCGGCGGGGGGCCACCGCCGTCTCCAACGCCGGAGCACCGCCGGCGGCTGGTGCCGGAGCACTGCCGTCGCCGGTGTCGGAGCACCGCCGGCCGGCCGGCGACGGCGCCACCGCCGTCAGGCCAAAACAGAAAAGAAAAAAAAAAGATTTTAGGATAAAATCATTACCAAACACAATTCCCTTCCCAAAACAAAAAAAAAATTATCGTTACCAAACGTGATTCTACTCTAAAAAAGAAAACAAAATTCCCATCCCATCCCATCCCATTCGTATCCCACTGTTGGAATGGAAACAGAAACGGTTACCAAACGCCACCTAACTTAACCTTTTTGTACTCTAGGCAAAGATCAAAACCTCAATCTCTTTATTGGAAGAGATTGAAACTAGCTACCCCTGATTAGACACTCCCAATAGTATCTAATCCAACACACAACTCACCAACTAAAAATTGATAAGTCTTTTTCCCACTCGGAGCTTCTACCAGCCCAGATTAATTTGAACTCAATTAATGTCCCGATACTAGTGATAGAAATACAGTGAGTGTTGATCCTAAGATTTTGATGAACAATTAAATGTTTCAGTTTGTTAGTTCCAATGATTAAAAAATGATGACAAAGATGATGAAGGATTAAGAGGTTGAAGAATTTGAAGAACCTAGGGAAAACAACTCAGGTTAAATTTCAACTCTTAATATCCCAATTAGAATCACACATGACACAAAATAATTTTTTTAAATATGTGTGTTTTTGATAGGATCCTAATTAGTTAAATTATTTGTTCCTAAGTGTAATTGAAAAAGAAATAAAGATAATTGACTAAAATTAAACTTAAGTATTTAGTGGAGCTAACCAAGAAAAGAAATCGGTTAAAGGGACAAAAATATCGATGAGAATGAATTCAAAACGAATTAAGGATAGGATTCTAGCATTGGTAAGTCGATAGGTAAGTTAACCAATGCATTAAATATGAAGTTGTTGAATCTCTTGGTCGACAGGTAGGTTGACCTGAGCTTAAATTGTGAACTCTCTGAATCGATAAGTCGATAGGGAGGTCAACCTGTAACCTGAAATGAAACTCTCTGAATCTCTAGGTCGATAGATAGGTCGACCGATGAGCAATGAATTTTTGGCTAGGCTACATCTTGAATTGAGCGGTTGACTGGTGATCCTTGGTAAGTTGACTTATGGCACTGTTTCAGGATTTTGTGAAATTCTGGATTTTATTCAAAAAGTAGCTGTTACTAGCCATTTTATGGTTAAAATCTGAGAGATTTTTTAGGGATTTGATTTTATTTGAGATATGAAACATATATTATGATATACCTATAGATTTGGTTCATTAAGTTTGAATATTTCTGAATTTGGTACATGTAATTCTTTCTATCCTATTTAATTGTGATTGAGAAATATTTGGAGGACTTAATTAAGAAGTTTAAAAGCTATAATTAAGTGATTTGAATCAAGATGAAGTCTTAATGATATAAGGGGTCTATAAGAGGAATTAAATGTCATAATAAGTGGGAACTAGACGTTGGAGAGCTTATTTTATTCCCTTTTATATAGACTTGCGTTTTTATATTATTTGAGACACATCAAGAGAATTATATTGAGCTTTCTAAGAGTAATCATACTGAGTGAATTGTGAGATCTGTTCTAAGAGTTATTCTTGAGGAATATATGCTATGGATTATTGTTACTACCGATATGAAGTTTCATTGCTATCTCTAATAATTATTTTTTCGGTGAAATCCAGGTGAGATCTTTCTAAATTACTTTCTATTGATTGATTGCTTGATTATATTTGGAATTTGATATTTGAAATTGTTTTCTGATTTTTTATTGAAAATTATTTTTGAAACAATTTCTTGAAGAAATCTGATTACGTGCTATTCAATTTTTTGTTTAAAATCAGATTTTGAATATCTCACTTTTATATCACTAGTTTTGGGATATTAATTGAGTTCTAATTTATCTGGAGTGGTAGAAGCTCCGAGTGAGAAAAATCACTTATCAATTTGTAATTGGTGAGTTGAGTGACGTATTAGATACTACTGGGAGTATCTAATCAAGGGCAGCTGGTTTCAATCTCTTCCGGTAAAGAGATTGAGGTTTTGATATTTGCCTAAGGTATAAAAAGATTAGGTGCTAATTCTTCCTTGATTGAATTTGTGAGTGATTTTGTAAAAGTTCTATCCTTACCTGGAAAAATGATAGTTGAAGTGTTTTTGTGAGGTTTTGATTCTTGAGCCTAAGGTATAAAAATAATTAGGTCATGATTCTTCTAGTAATAAAATTAGATTATTTTGTAAAAAGTAGAGGTTATTCCAGAGCTTGAGAAAATGAATTTGTAAAGGTTGATTCTAAGCCTGAAAAAAGAATCTTTGTGGGGGTTTGGTTCCTACCTTTAAAGGGATCTTGAGTTTAGTGGGTGAGAATCTCCGTGGGATTTGGAGGACTGGGTTAGCCAAGAGTAGGTTGGTGAACCAGGATATATCATGGTGTGCTGCCTTATTTATTTTACTTATATTGTTGTTTGGTGTACATCTAATTGATAACACATATCCACTGCTATAAAGATAATAATTAATTTTAGGATAAAATTAATTGTTTGAATTTTTGAAGTGTTATTATTATTCTGATAATTTTTAATACTACCCAATTCATCCCCCCTCTTGGGTAGCTCACTAGGGCAACAATGAGAATTTCAAAATATGAATTTAACAAAATGGGTAGCAAGCAATTTAGCACGTAATCATATTTTCTCAACAAATCGTTTCAAAAATATTTTTTAATTTAAAATTTAGGAAAACGATTTCAAAGATCAAAATTCCAAGTATTAAATAATAATATCACACAACAGTTAATAGCAAAAACTTAGAATGATCTCACCAGAAATCCACCGAATAAAGAATGATTAGCAATAAAACTTCAAGTCGGCAGTAGCAATAATCCACAACAATTTTTCTTAAGAACACTTCTCAAGAATACTTTTCACAATACACTCGGTATGATTTCAGAATGATCACTCTTGAAAAGAACAAGAACTTAATAGCTCTTAAGATATGAATGATTGGGATTATTGAAACCTAAAAAACGCAAGTCTATTTATATGGGATTAGAACAAACTCTCTAACGGATAGTTTCCATATTTCATGACAAATAATTACTCCAATAGACCCCTTATATCATAAAGACTCAATCCTGATATAATTCATATAACTATATCTTTTAAAATATCCAATTTAGTCCCTCAAACTTTTTCTTAATCTCAATTAAATAGGATTTAAAGAATTTCTTGAACCAAATTGAGAAATATCCAAAATACTTGAATCATATCTATAGGGATAACAAAATATCAATCATATATCTTAAATTCCATCAGATCCCTAAGATATCTCCCATATCCTAACTATAAAACGGCTACTTATTGGATCAAAACCATGAAATTCACAAATTTTGAAACTGTCCATCGGTTGATCGATCAACACCCATTGGTCGACCACCCGATTCAGGACGTATCCCAAGACAAAATCTCTTCGCCATAGGTCAATCGCCCCTTATGTTTCTGTTGACTGAAAGATTCAGAGACTTTCATAGGTCGATCGCCTTGTCGACCTATCGATTCAGAGAGTTCATATTTTAGCCATAGGTCGACCGATCCTACACCATAAGTCGACCGATCAATTTAGAGACTTCAACATATTCCAACCTACACCCATCGGTTGACCAATCCTCTCAGGTAGGTTGACCGAACAATGCTGAATAATGTTTTTCTTAATTAATTTTTTATTAAATTTCTTTGACGTTTTTGCCTCTTTAACGGATTTCTTTTCTCAGTTAACTCTACTAAATCCTTAAATTCAATTTTAATCAATTATCTTTCTCAAATAAAATTTTCTTCTTTAATTACATATAGGAGCAAATATGTTAACTAATTAAGATCCTATTAAAAACACACCTAACTGTAAAAATATTTGGTGTCATGTATGATCCTAATTGGGATACATTAGGGGTAAAAATTTAACCTGAGTTGTTTTCCCCCAGGTTCCTCAAAATCTTCAGTCTCTTAACATCCATCATCTTTGTCAGTGTCTTTAGCATCCATTTAGCATTTTTCTCAACTTCTTCATGATAATATCTTCACTGGAACTAATCAACTGAAACACTCAACAAAACCATTAGTTCCACAAGAAATATCAACATTTAATTGTTCATCAAAATCTTAGGGTCGACAATATGACTTGAAATCGATGTTGAGTTTAGACATGTGATGTTCTCATAGGTTGTTTGAAATGTATTGCGTTGAGATGTCTGTGTGCTTGACTTGTGTTAATTGAAATTCACTCTCAACTCGTTACACTTGGGCACCATGAATCACAATCACATGGCCTTTTGAGTACTTGGAGACCATTTATGTGCTTTAGGTAGGCTTCGACATCTCGTGAACATTAGAACCCATTTGAGTGAAACTTGTGGCGAAATACTAGGTTATGTGTTATTGGAGTGATGATTTAGGCATTCTTTGGATTGTTTGGGCCTTTGAAGCTAACCCTGAAAAAAATTGTTTACCCTTCGTTACCCTTGTTGAGCTTTATTGACTAATTCTTTCGTTACCCACTTTTGTGCATCCGACCCACTACATGTTTTTCCACTTTCTAAACCCGTCACTAATTGGTATTATTGCATTGATCATTGAGTATTAGGGTGAGTTTGGGTTGTGTTTCATTTTGTATATGTGTTATCTTTGTAAAAAAAAAGTAATCGTTGTAGTATAGTGGTGAGTATCATTTGTCCTCTTCGTTTTTCCCTGCAACATTGGGGACAATGCTGAATAATGTTTTTCTTAATTAATTTTTTATTAAATTTCTTTGACGTTTTTGCCCCTTTAACTGATTTCTTTTCTCGGTTAACTCCACTAAATCCTTAAATTCAATTTTAATCAATTATCTTTCTCAAATAAAATTTTCTTCTTTAATTACATATAGGAGCAAATATGTTAACGAATTAGGATCCTATTAAAAACACACCTAATTGTAAAAACATTTGGTGTCATGTGTGATCCTAATTGGGATATATTAGGAGTAAAAATTTAACCTGAGTTGTTTTCCCCTAGGTTCCTCAAAATCTTCAGTCTCTTAACATCCATCATATTTGTCAGTGTCTTTAGCATCCATTCAGCATTTTTCTCAACTTCTTCATGATAATATCTTCACTGGAACTAATCAACTGAAACACTCAACAAAACCATTAGTTCCACAAAAAATATCAACATTTAATTGTTCATCAAAATCTTAGGATCAACAATATGACTTGAAATCGATGTTGAGTTTAGACACGTGATGTTCTCTTAGGTTGTTTGAAATGTATGGCGTTGAGATGTCTGTGTGCTTGAATTGTGTTAATTGAAATTCACTCTTGACTCGTTACACTTGGGCACCATGAATCACAATCACTTGGCCTTTTGAGTACTTGGAGACCATTTATGTGCTTTAGGTAGGCTTCGACATCTCGTGAACACTAGAACCCATTTGAGTGAAACTTGAGGCGAAATACTAGGTTATGTGTTATTGAAGTGATGATTTAGGCATTCTTTGGATTGTTTGGGCCTTTGAAGCTAACCCTGAAAAAAATTGTTTACCCTTCGTTACCGCTGTTGAGCTTTATTGCCTAATACTTTCGTTACCCACTTTTGTGCATCCGACCCACTACATATTTTTCCACTTCCTAAACCCGTCACTAATTGGTATTGTTGCATTGATCATTGAGTATTAGGGTGAGTTTGGGTTGTGTTTGGAAAGTCGTTGGAAGGTTGGGTTGTGTGTTTCATTTTGTATATGTGTTATCTTTGTAAAAAAAATAATCGTTGTAGTATAGTGGTAAGTATCATTTGTCCTCTTCGTTTTTCCCTGCAACATTGGGGACAATGTTGAGTTTGAGTTTGGGGGTGTGGTTCTCACCTATATTGAAAAACAAAAAAGAAAAAAAGAAAAAAAAAAAAAAAAAAATTATTGTTTTGGGGTGTTTTGTGAATAATACATTGTAGGATTGATTAAAACAATACATTTGATGAAATGGGGAGTCGATGAAACTTTTTCTCGAAAATCATGCAAGATCCATGAGTTGTGATACATGCCTAGGGTGATTTGAGCCTAAACATGACATTTTCATCTACCTTTTACCCTAGCTATACATTACAACCCGTAAAGTCCTTTGATCTTCGATGACATATGCATTTACATAATTAGTGGAGAGCGACACGAAAAATGGGCTTATGGTTGTTCTTGCATTCTTTATCTAGAAATTGATCAATGTCGTACAAAATATTTCTGAGGCTCATTTGGTTGGGTGAGAGTGATTGTGCACGCACGGACACATCTAGAGTCTTGAGTGGATTGAAATTGATGCCTAAAGTCGAAAATCTAGACAATCTCAATGTGTGCAGTTCTTTTGAGCTTGGAGCATTTAGTGCCGTCAGATATTCTTGCACGGTCATCGATTTGATATAAAACTCACATTTTATCTGTAGTGTTTTAGTACTTGATTTGTGTTTTTCTTTCTTTTCTTTTCTTTTGCTTGAGGACAAACAGACGTTTGAGTTTGGGGGTATTTGAGAAGTGGTTTATTTATCAACAAATCAAGTACTTTTAGATTCAAATATTTGTGTGATTTTCAAATATTTTGTTAGTTTAATGCGTTTTTGTGTTGTTTTGTAGGTTTATGAATAAATGAAACAAAATATGCAAAATTGGTTCAGGTGTAGTAACGTCAAGGCCCTTTTTGACAATGATGAAATTCGATTTTCGAATATCTCAAAACTTGGAAGTTGTATATATACATCTTATATTTCCATAAGGTTTTGAATCACCTCAATCGTAAATCGAACGAGAAAGTTACGGCAAAAATACGAATCAGGCGTCAACATTGCCTTGAGCTTGCTGCAGAGCGCAAATGGCAGTGTTTCTGCCCTTAGCTCTCTCTAGCGTTGACAATCAGATCTGACATATTAAATAGATATTTTATGGTTTATTTTAAATAGAGGAGAGAGAGAACAAGAGATGAGGCGATTTTGGAGCTAATTGAGGCAATTTTGAAGGAGAAAACACTAGGTGATGGCGTTTTGATGCGAGATCGATGGAGAAAACATCATTTGTGGCACGTATAGTTGAAGATCCAGAGCCCAAACCCACAATAAGATTTTATCTTATTTTTTCTCTCCCTAATCTTTTGTTTTAAGTTTGTATTTGTAATTTTGTGTTGAACATTCTTACATACATGAATTTATTGAGAAGATTATCTATGGATTTGTCTATGTTGTGTTTGTAATTTAGATCTAGGGCTTGACATAATCTCGTTTAAACCATGTTGTGAATATTTTATCTATTGTTAGATTTAATTCCATTTTATGCACTCCCTAGGCCTAATGTGTTTAATTCATATGGCGAATGATTTAGACGGATTTGGGAGTGCATAACGTAGGTTGTTATGAATCCTGGAGGAAATCAACACCTAAATATTTGAGTTGGAAATTTAGGATCTCATGAGATCGAGAGGTAATCAAGTTCTAAATTGATCAGTTAGAATCTCCATTCAATTGTGTTTATCGTTTTATTACTTCCATTGTATGCTTATATATGATATTGTGGTTGATTTGAGAATACAAGATTTGACGCTTGGGAGAGGTAACCCCGGATTTGGACTATGATTAAATACAACACAAGTTCTAATATTTTGGGATATTATTAGAACTTGTGCAATCCATAAGGTTGGGGCAAGACGCATGTAATCATCTAAACTTTTGATAGAGATATCGGTTTTGACGCGGTTACATATTCATTCACTTTACGCTCGGGAGAGGTAGTGAGTGAGTTTTAGAGATCTTGATTGTTGAATGAATAAAATTAATTAATAATAGCTTAATAGGATAACACGGGAATAACGAGATGAAATGAAGCCTCTAGAACATTAGTGCATAGAAAATCCATATTATATTTTATTTTAATTTTGTATTTGTATTTATTTTAGTTTTAAAAACCCAAAATTTGATCGCCTAAATAAAGTTAAGTTACGATAATTGCGGTACTCAATGAAAATTTAAACCAATCCCTGTGGATATGACAACCCTACGCTTCCTATACTATTAAAACTTGACCCATACACTTGCAGTATTGTAGCGACGAAATAATTCACTACCACCTTCCTTAATGGTGACCTAACTGAGACTATCTATGGACTTAAGCAGTCTCTTCGTGCGTGGTTCAGTCGATTCAGTGAAGCCATCCTCACTATGGGTTTTACCTAGTGTCACTCAGATCATGCTTCTTCATCTGTCGCTATCGCCAGGGATAGTGCATTATTATCTCAGTCTATGTGGATGATATTATTATTATAGGAGACAATACACCTAACATTCAACAGGTAAAAAATTATCTCGGATAGACTTTTTACATCAAGGATTTAGGTCATCTCCGCTACTTTCTCGGTATTGAGGTTGCTCGGTCTCAAAAAGGTATATCTCTATTCCAACGAAAATATGCTCTTGATCTTCTTCATGACACTGGGATGCTTGGATGTAGACCCGCCTCTACTCCCATGGATCTGAACCTTAAGTTAACAACAAACTCGGGAGAATTATTATCAGATCCGTTAGTATATCAGAGACTTGTGGGTCGCCTCATCTATTTGACTAATATAAGGCTAGATCTTACGTATAATGTTATGTTGTGAGCCAGTTTATGTACTCACCACGTACATTACACCTAGATGCTGTCTACCATATCCTTCTGTACCTCAAAACATACCCCAGTCTTGGTTTCTTTTATATGACAGGGGTATATGAGGAACTCTCTTACTTTATAGATGTTGACTATGCATGATCGAAGGATGATAGACGTTTGAACTTTTGCCTGTTCACCTTTAATGGAAGACACCTAATCTCGTTGAAGAGTAAAAAAAACAATTCATCGTCTCCTGATATTCTGCTGAAGCTGAGTATCGCGCTATGGCTCGAGAAACGTGTGAACTCCTTTGGCTTTGTTCCTTTTTGACTGAGTTGGGACTTCCCGTGGAAAACTCATCTAAGTTGTTTTGTGACAACAAGTCTGTCATAATGTTATATTCAGATTCAGTCTTTTATGAAAGGACGAAACACATCGAGGTGGATATCCACTTCATTTGTGAAAAAGTACGATTAGGAATCATCACACCTGCCTTCGTCCCATTTCCAGAACAGGCTGCTGATGTGTTCACCAACTCCACAGGACCATCATTTCTTCAGTCAGCGATGGGAAAGCTAGGACTCATCAATATCTTCGCCCCAGCTTGAGGGGGAGTGTTGAAGTACATTATTTATATATATTTTGTTATTTATGGCATTTTGATTGTAAGATCTTATTAGCCCATTATTCGGGTGAAATATTTCCTAATTCAGCCTGCTCCTGTGACTATATAATTGGGGATATAGAACCCATTTTGAACATATCAATATATACAAAATATTCTTCTTCTCTTACCCTATATAGTTTTAATTTGAATTGAACCTTGTCGCTCTTCTTTTTTTCCTCGTGAGCAGAAAGCATACCAGCAGCGTGCGTTGCATGATTCTACTATGTTTTTTGCACTTGACTGGGTGGACAGTTGACCGGAATAGAATTTAGATTCATCGATCCAGTAGGCGGGCTAGTGCTTATCTTGTGTGACAACACTATAGAGCGAGTGGCTCTTCTAGGAGATCAGCTGTGTGACAATACTACAGAGAAAACGACGCTTTCATGTAACATGCTATGGTCTCAATACCGTTATGACGTAGTGATGAGTTTCACGTGCTCTAAGCTCGGCCCGCGCGTGGTTAGGAAAACTAGATGTAATCTGAGTGGTACTACCCACCCTACACTACTACCTATAGGTGGCCGTCCATCCTACAGTCTCCCGAAAAGGAACTGCAATGATCTTGAATGGGGATCCTACAATGATAAATAGAATCCCTAAAAAAAGACCACTAGATTGAGCACCAATGATTTTGTATCCGGTCAAAATCTTTGCTAATTGATCAAAATGGGTTTCTCTAGTAAACCCATAGATCATGGAAACAAATAGGGTGGGTAGGCCCAACCACCATACTACATGTATAGACCCAAACCCCCCTCGTTATCGTACGTGCGATTCTCACCGCATACGGCCCGCACAAAGACTCTTAAATTAAATCCATCCAGAGCCTTTTTCCTCTCAAACCCCTCAATTTTTTTCCTTTCCATTTAATGAGGATGGAACGTTGTGCTAGCTAAAAAGCACAATGTGTGGCGCGTTAGCATGCATCGCTACTGCTTAGAGCGCATAACCTACCGCACAACCCTAGCGCTTAGCCACGCTTTGAGAACTATGTATGCGCAAATTTAATCGCTTGCGTAATGACTACTCACAAGTATACGAGGTCAAATTTTAATATAGTGGATCTTTAAGATCGGGTATCGTGTCCACAGGGATTGATTTTCGTTATTATCGAGTATCGTATTTATCATAACCTAATTTTATCTAGGCCATAAAAATGTATTTAATTAATTAATACTAATACTAATATAACCTAATTTAATCTATACTAATTATACTAATATGAGATAGTTAGGGGATGGATTATCTAGGGATTAACTTTATTTATTTAAACGAGTTTGATTTCGTTTAGTATACAATAACGACGTTCGACCTATTCGACAATCTCAGTTCGTAAACTCCCTCGCCACCTCTCCCAAGTTTAAGACGAGGGAATATGGGACTTTGTGTCAACGAAGAAGTCTCCCTCAACATCTTAACGAACCTAGGTCATGTGAGTCTTGCCCCAACGTCATTGATTGCACACAATCCAACTCCCTCCTGGGTTATTGGATTATCGCGTTGTGCTTACCCTAATCCGAATCCGGGGTTACCTCTCTCGAGTGTCAAACCCCATATTCTCGATATATCTATCTAAGCATAATAAACATACAATACGGCAAACACAATCAAAAATAGCGAAGAACAATCATTAAAGAAACACAACTCAAACGAAACTATATTTTCATAAATAATATTAATCCCATATATAATCCACGTTTAACTCATGGTTATAATTGTTTATACAATTAAAATTGATCTAAACATGCTTAACCAACTATCGAAGTTAAGAAATAAAAGGAAAAATGGGTGAACTTAGCCGATATCCAAAGATTAGCCGCTAAAATCGTTCACCGATTGCTTCTCCTTCTCCGCGTGGTAATCTTCTCCTTCGGATTTGTTTGAGCACTCCCCATACTCTCTCTCTATTATATACTAAGCCCTATGGGGTCTCTAATGGCCAACGGGCAGTAAATGAGAGAAGATGAGATTAAATAGAGAACATATCTAAAAAATATCTAAATCTGTGCAGAGGTGACCACTGCGGCGGTGGGATTTAACACCGCGGCGGTGAGTAGGTCGGTTAAGTAATTGCCTAGGCGGTGAAGTCAGCGGTGGATTTGGTGACCATCCTGTAGTTTCACTGCCGCGGCGGTGGATCTCACCACTACGGTAGAAGATGTCTAGCAAGAATTGGCCCTCTCTACATTTTCATCGTCGCGGTGGAGGTCTGACGCCGCGGTGGTGGGCTTCTTTTCAAAATCTTTCATTCATGCTTGTTTTTTCACTATTCTTCGACCGTTCTTGGTTCGATTTGATCGTTTATGCTCCGTTTTTCTAACTTTTTACCCCACACACTTGATTTATACAAAAAGAATAAAAACTAATTAAAACATAATAAAAAACTTTAAAAACGCTCGAAAACTAACTTAGTCCGGTTTGAAAATAGATAGGTAGATCACACCTATCAAATACCTCAAAACTTGAAATTTTGCTAGTCCTCGAGCAAAACACTTACACAAAAATGAAAAACACAACTAAATTCAATAACAAACAACCTAAACACAAACAATCTAAACATAACGATATGCTAGTTTTGCATTCTTCTAACGACCAAATCATTTTCCCTCAACAACTGTTAGTTATATCGAGTTCAGGCGGTGAAACGCACCATGTGATATTCTAGAATTTCGACATGCAATAATGGTGAACGCCATTCTAGATCCTATAAACGTGTTTGTGCGAGACTCAATAATACAACTATCTAAGACCGGATTGGATTATCCACCAACGAAACTTATGACTTAGACCGTATAGGATTAGGATATCCATGTGCCTGATTGGGGTCCACTCTCCACTAATATAGACTGAGTAGTTCATAAAGATCAAAAGGACTTAGTTTGGTTATGGAATATTTGGCCAAGGGTATTTCGGAATAGAAAATGGGTTAACGTTGTTAACTTAACGTTACCCAAGGCTCAACACTTGGCACATTTACTCTCGAACCCCCATAGATAAATTGGAAACAATTCTAAACATGCATTTAAGACTGACATACTCACTTGTCAAAACAAATGTATTTTTTTTTCACGAACCATACCCCCAAACTTATTCGATTAGTATGATTTCACGGGTGTAGTAACGAAAGAAAAACGACAAGTGAGTACTCGAATACCGAACCAATCCTAAGTTTTCCCTAAACCCAACCACTCACATCAAGTAGCATTTGCAACTGCTAGCTTAATTCACTCAAATTTGTGCCTTCGGTTAAGCGATAAAGGTTTTGGAAAAAGTTCAATTGGCCAAGGTATTAGTTAAGTGTTCAGAATTGAAAACGTTATTAGGCTTCGACAAGGTAACGAGGGATAACGATATAACAAGGTAGGCTTAAAAAGGCTCAAGATACAAAACGAATGCCTAAATCATATCTTTCGAACTACCTCGCCTAGGATTTCGCCTCAAGCTTCCCCTCAATCAGGTTCTATAATCCTTAATTTGTCATGAGTTTGGCTAATCGATAATCGGCCTCAAATTAATTGAATAGAAATACATTGAGTCTATGTGCTCCTGTACATTAGGATCTACAATAATTTTCACCAAAACGCATTGTCAAACACACAGAACGCACATGCATAGGTATTACCCTTGACCTCAAAAATAACCAGGGGGTAATATCATCATTGGGTAATGGCCTAGATGAATACAAAACTCAGCATGCACACAACAATAACACTAAAACATTCTACACTAAACAAACATGCAATATGGTAAATACAAAACAACATAAACTAACAATACTAAATACTACACATTACTTCCAAACTTAAAATGGACAGTGTTCTCACTGACCCAATCATCATTCTTAACATATGAAATTAAAACATGCTGACGAAGGGGTTTAGAACACGTACTTGGGAGGCGAGAGAATCTCGCCTCTGAATCAAGTCAGCTGAAATGGATTTTATTTATTTTTGACCTTGGGTTGCCTCCCAAGAAGCCCATGGTTTAATGTCCTCAGCTCGACATACTC
The DNA here is from genome assembly GCA_016647705.1 of Eucommia ulmoides. Taxonomy (NCBI): domain Eukaryota; kingdom Viridiplantae; phylum Streptophyta; class Magnoliopsida; order Garryales; family Eucommiaceae; genus Eucommia; species Eucommia ulmoides. The sequence goes on along the minus strand of CM028338.1, from coordinate 16,843,114 downwards.
AGAATGCCCTCAAGCTTGGCGAGGTTTTGCTTTCTTTGGCTCAACTTTCAACGACACGCCTCACCGGCTTATGTGCATGGCCGCGCACTATAAAACGACTTGAAATCTCGTTGAAAGAAATGCATCAATACTTGTCGATCTAACATCTCCAAGTACCTTGCATAAGAAATAAAAACAAAACTACAAAACAAAAATTATATACAAAAGAAATACCTAAAGTAAAATTAGGTAATTTACTCACAATATCGATAATAACCCAATCCCCGGCAACGGTGCCAAAAACTTGGTAGCGCATAAATACATCGCTACTTTCACTCGCAAGTGGACGAGGTCAAATTTTAGTAAAGATGGGGAGAGTAGGGGTATCGTGTCCACAGGGATTGGTTGTCATTATTATTGAGTACCGTAATTATCATGACTGATAGGTGTAAATTACCTATCTATTTTCAATCCGAACATTGTTAGTTTTCGAGTATGTTTAGTACGTTTTAATATGTTTTTATGTGTTTTTGTATAAATCATGTGTTTGAGGTGAAACGGGATGAAAACGGATAAAAAACGATCACATCGGATTAAAGACAATGGAAGAATAGTAGAAAAAGGGGGGTAAAGAAGCTGAAATTCAGAACTTGCAGCCACCGCTACGATGACTAAACTACCGCTGCGGTGGTCAAAGTACAGAGCCAAGCCTAAACTCACTGTATTTTCACTGCCTAGGTGGTCAGAATGCAGAGACTTGGTTCACTATTCCACCGCCTAGGTGATCAAGCCGTTGCCTAGGCGATCATTCTAACCGACATACCCACCGCCTAGGCGGTCACTTTGCACCAGATTTTAGATATTTTTGAGATATTTTCCTTATTTATACCCCTTCTTCTCCTCTCTTCTAGCCACTAGAGCTCCATTAGACTAGGGATATTTTAGAGAGAGATTTTGGGAGTACTCATTCAAATCCTAAGGAGAAGATCACGTTGCAAAGAAGGGGGAACGATCTCAAAACATTTTTAGCGGTAAATATTCGGACTAGGCTAAGTTTCTCTCGTTCCTTTTATTTATTTCTTAACTTAAGATTGTTGTTTGAGCATGTTTAAATCTATTTCATTGTATAACTGACTTTGAACATGAGCTAAACGGGTTTTTGTCTAGGGATTAATATATTTTATAAAAGTGATGTTTTGTTTGAGTTTATGTTTCGTTAATGTGTGTTTTATAATAATTTCGATTGTGTTTATCGGGTTGTCATTAATATTATGCTTGTTAAGATAATTAGAGAATACGAGGTTTGATACTCGGGAAAGGTAACCCCAGATTCGGACTAGGGTAAACACAACACGATAATCTAACGACCCGGGAGGGCATTAGAAAGTGTGCAATCAATGACGTTGGGGCAAGAATCACATGACCTAGTATTGTTAAGATGTTGAGGGGGACTTCTTCGTTGACGCGAAATCACCTATTCACTCGTCTTACACTCGAGAGAGGTGGCGAGTGAGTTTACAAACCAAGATTGTCGGATACCTGAATGCCATTAACGTAAAGTCAAATGAGATCAAGCACGTTTTTGTAAACAAAGTTAATCCCTAGGCAATACTTTCCCTAAATATCTCAGAATAGTATTAATATAGTTTAATTAGTATTTTAGTATTAGTTTATATTAATTTTATTTACATTTATTTTAACCTAGATAAAATTAGGTCATGATAAACACGGTACTTGATAATAATCACAACCTATCCATGTGGACACGATACCCTCACTCTGCCCACCTTTACTAAAACTTGATCTCGTATACTTGCGAGTGAAAGTAATGGCGTATTTATGCGCTACCAAGTTTTTGGTGCCATTGCTGGGGATTGTGTTTTTTATTATTATTGATATTGTGAGTAAATGACCCGATTTTACTTTAGGCATTTATTTTGTTTATAATTTTTTTGTTTTATAGTTTTGTTTTCTATTTCTCTTGCAGGGTACTCGATGATGTTAGATCAACGAGTATTGATGCAATTCTTTCAACGGGATTCTGAGCCTTTTTATAGTGCTTGGGATCGATATAAGGAATTGTTGTTCCAGTTTCCGAACCATGATTTCCCGAGGAAATGCGAGCTCCTGAATTTCCACAACGGGTTACAAGCCGCAACCAGAATATGGGTGGAAGGAGAAAATAGTACTACCTCTTTCTACAACCTAATCGCGGAAGATGCCTTTTGGTCATTAGAGAAAATGGCTGCCTATGATTATTAGAGTTGGAATCATTCACCGAGTCACCAAAGCTCGGGGTTTTTTTCAACCCCACGGTGCCATGGTTAGATATTCCGGACCAAGAAGATGAATCTTCCCCCGCCTTGGAAGAAATTCTAGCAACCGTTTTGGGGGAGACTCAGAGATTGTTAAGGGAGATGCATGATCAGATTAACGAGCATGAGGATCGTCTTGATCATATCGAGATGGTCTACGCCGACATCGATGAGACCATAACGTCTTTGCAAACACAAATTGTTCATCTTCTTTGCTTCGTTGAGGCCGATATGAAAGTGGTGGCACTGAGAGATACCAATGCTACATTCAGCAAAAGCTACCTTGAGGAACTGGAGACGAGCGGGAGGAGCTTGGGAGATGACTTCACATATTAAACGTTATGAATTTTCACCATTTCTTTTCCAACTAGTGATGTCACACTCGGTCCAAGATGATCACATCTATGAGGATCCAATGTAGCTCACTTGTCCTTCACTATCAACAACAACGACCTTTCATGCCCACCAAGTACATGAACTGGTGAGGCGTGTCGTTGAAAGCTTGAGCCAATCAAAGCAACATCTCGCCAAGCTTGAGGGTGTACTGAACCAAGACTTGTATGTGGTGTTATTTGACACGTACTATGGGCAGAAGCCGCTCTTTGATGAGTACTTTGACGTGTCAGGCTGACGACCATAAACCAAGTGCTTCTTGGGAGGCAACCCAAGGAAAAGAATAAGTTAGATCCATCGCAACCGATTTGAGTCGAAGGCGAGTTTCTCTCGCCTCCTAGGTATGTGTTCTAAACCCTAATCTTCATTATAATGCTTTATCATGTCATTGGGATCATTGACTAGGTTATTATGGGCATTTCCTATTTAAGTTGGTGGTGATGTGTTAGTATGTTTTAGTTATAGTTTTTGTTTTACTATTTTTACGTGTGCATGTTTGTTTAGGATTAGTTTGTTTAGTTTAGTTGTTGTTTTGTGCGGAGTTTTGACGTCATCTGGGCCTTTACCTGATGATGAGTCTGTCCCTTGGTTGTTTATTGAGGTCGAGCGTAAAGCTCATGCATGTATGTTCTGTGTGCTCAACGTTATGTTTTAGTAATAGTTATTATAGATCCTACTTGCACGAGCTCGTAAACTCATTATATAACTGTCTAATTGATTTGAAAATGATTATCTGTCACCTAAATTCATGACATTAGGGTTTCTAGAACTTGATTTGGGAGAAATTCGAGGCGAAATCCTAGGCGAGGTAGTTCGGAAAACATGATTTATGCATTTATTTTCTCACTTGAGCCTTTTTAAGCTTACCTTGATATATTATTATCCCTCGTTACCCTATCGAAGCCTAAACACTGTTTCAATTCTGAACACTTAACCAATACCACATGACCGATTAAACTCCTTTCCAAACCTATATCGCTAAACCGAAGGCACAAATTTGAGAGAATCAAGTTAGCAGTTGCAAATGCTACTTGAAGTGAGCGGTTGGCTTAGGGCGAACTTTATATTGGTTCAGTATTCAAGTACTCACTTGTTTTTTATTTGTATTTCACACACCCCTTCAATTGTAACAATTGAATAAGTTTGAGAGTGTGTTTGTTTGAAAAAAAGAAAAAAAGAATCAAGTGTACATACGGTTTTTATTTTCCATTTCTTTTTGACAAGTGAGTACAAAGTTCTTAAATTTATGTTCAGGGTTGTTTCACTTATATCTATGGGGTTTCAAGAGTGAGAAAGAGCCAAGCATGTGCCTTGGGTATTGTCACGTTGTACGACAAAGTTTTTACACGCTCGCGTATTGACAACTCGTAAGTGCACGAGGTCTAGTTTTAATATAGTGGATCTTTAAGATCGGATATCATTCCTCTAGGGAAGGTATGAATAATTGAATACCGTAATTTTCATAGTCTCCTATTATCCAGACGGTTCAAGAATTATTTTAAATTAAACTAATTAAAACTAACCTAAACTACAATTAGTGGGTTAATCCTAACTAAGTTGATTACTTGAGGATTGATTTCGTTATACATGTTTGATTTCGTTTAGTTAACAATAACAGTGTTTATGGTATCTGACAATCTCGGTTCGTAAACTCACTCGCCATCTCTCCCTAGTGTAAGACAAGTGAATATGCGACTTCGTGTTAATGAAGAGGTCCCCCTCAATATATTAATGACTCTAGATCACGTGAGTCTTTCCCCAATGTCATCGATTGCACACTCACTAACGCCCTCTCGGGTCGTTAGATCGTAACGATGTATTTACCCTAGTCCAAATCCGGGATTACCTCTCCCGAGTGTCAAATCCCGTATTCTCAAATCCAACCCTAATACCATAACAAGAATATTACAGTTGTAATAAAATGATAAACACAATCGGATTTAAAAACAAACAACCGTTAAAGGAACATTTATTTCATTAAACTAGTATTTACACAACTACATCTATCCGTAGCTAATATTTATCTAATCTAACATGATCTTGGCCATTGAAACATTAAACCATGAGGGATTTATCATTATTTACAACAAAACATTAAATTACAAAGAGAAAAAGATCAAATCTTAAAGTGGAGTGATCCACTGTCGCCAAAGATCGATCCGCCAATGTTTCCTCTTCTTCGGATGATGAATATTCTCTTTGAGCTCTTCAAAAATGGCCAAGGATCACCTCCTAAGGGTTAGGGACGTTCAATCCTTCAAGCCTTTTTAATGGAAGTGGGAGAATGAGTATTTATAGGTGCAAGACTTCAAAATATTTGAAAATATCTTCTTTGTTGTAGAGCTGACCGCCGTGACGGTGGGTAAGTCGGTTCATCACTGATCTTTTCATGCCGTGGTGGTGAGATCGCGCTGTGGCGGTAGGCCAAAATCTTAACTCACTGATCTTTTACCACCACGGTGGTGGCCTGCCGCTGCAGCGGTGGGACTTGTGCTGAAAAACCCCTTCTCTACATTCCTACCACCACGGCGGTGGATTTTTCCGCAGCGGTGGATTTTTCTGCGGCGGTGGATCTTGTTGTCTTGAAACCTTGTTTCTTCATCATTTCTTTACCGTTTTTGCTTGTTTGTCGCTTGTTTGCGTCCCTACACCTGAATTACATAAAAACTAACAAAAACACAATTAAATATTACTAATTTATTCGAAAACTATCAAATTCGGTCTAGAAGTAGATATGTATTTTACACCTATCAGACATTAACGACGATTAACCTATTTTGTATTTTTGATATACCCGTGGCCATTATTCCAAAATCGAACTAAGACCTATTGATCTTTTTGAACCTCCGAGCCTACATTAGTGGATAATAGATCACGGATCAAGCATATGGATTCCCTATACCCTTGGGTTTTTTTTTGTCATGCGCTTATATGGTGGATAATCCAATCCGATTAACGGATAGTTATATATTTGAGTTTTAAGCGCACACACTTTGAAAAGATCTATAATGGAACTTACAATTATAAATGTTGAAATTCTAGAACACTACATGGTGTGTTTTTATGCTTGAACTTGATAGGATTCGGGGCCGATGAGGGATAATTCGTTTGGGCGGTAGATGATACTCAAAACTTGCACATATTTGTTTTTCGTGTTTTTTTCATTTTTCATTTTCAGTTGTTATATTTTCTTTTATTGCGTGGGTGTTTTGTTCGAGGACTAGTAAAATTCCGAGTTTGGAGATATTTGATAGGTGTAAATTACCTTTCTATTTTCAATCCGAACATTGTTAGTTTTCGAGTATGTTTAGTATGTTTTAATATGTTTTTATGTGTTTTTGTATAAATCAGGTGTTTGAGGTGAAAGATGATGAAAACGGATAAAAAACGATCACATCGGATCGAAGATGGTGGAAGAGCGGTAGAAAAAGGGCAAAGAAGTTGAAATTCAGAACTTGCAGCCACTGCCGCTGCGACTAAACCACCGCCGCGGCGGTCAAAGTACAGAGCCAAGCCTAAACTCACTGCAGTTTCACCGCCTAATCAATCAGAATGCAGAGACTTGGTTCACTGTTCCACTGCCTAGGCGATTAAGCCGTCACCTAGGCGATCATTCTAACCGACATACCCACCGCCTAGGCGGTCACTCTACACCAGATTTTAGATATTTTTGAGATATTTTTCTTATTTATACCCCTTCCTCTCATCTCTTCCAGCTATTAGAGCCCTATTAGACTAGGGATATTTTAGAGAGAGGTTTTGGGAGTGGTCATTCAAATCCTAAGGAGAAGATCACGTTGCAAAGAAAGAGGAGCGATCTCGAAACATTTTTAGCGGCAAATCTTTGGACTAGGCTAAATTTCTCTCATTCCTTTCTTTATTTCTTAACTTAAGATTGTTGTTTGAGCATGTTTAACTCTATTTTCATTTAATAACCGGCTATGTCCATGAGCTAAATGAGTTTTTGTCTAGGGATTAATATAATTTATAAAAGTGTTGTTTTGTTTGAGTTTGTGTTTCGTTAATGTGTGTTTTATAATAATTTTGATTGTGTTTATCGGTTTGTCATGAATATTATGCTTATTAATATTATTAGAGAATATGGGATTTGACACTTGAGAGAGGTAACCCATGATTTGGACTAGGGTAAACACAACATGACAATCTAATGACCCGGGAGGGCGTTAGAAAGTGTGCAATCAATGACATTGGGGCGAGACTCACGTGACCTAGCATCATTAAGATGTTGAGGAAGACTTCTTCATTGACGCGAAGTCATGTATTCACTTGTCTTACACTTGAGAGAGGTGACGAGTGAGTTTACGAACCGAGATTGTCGGATACCCGAACGCCATTAACGTAAAGTTAAACGAGACCAAGCACATTTTTGTAAACAAAGTTAATACCTGGGAAATATTTTTCCTAAACATCTCAGAATAGTGTTAGTATAGTTTCCCTAGGCGCTATGAAATTAGGGTCTTTCCTTCGCCTATCATATGTATCAGCTTGGCTTCGTTCCGAACCAAGATGGCATTCTGGCTGATGCATGCGTGTAGGAAGGCTAATGACCACAGTTGCTAAAGACTATGACTACAAGCAAAGCCAGAAGCGACTCTATTCTATTCTCGTTGGAATTGGATTATGATGGGAAATCTATAGATCGTAGTAGTTTGCCAACCTTTTTAACTAACATATGAGATAATTGAACTTCATGGCACGACCAACTAAAAAGAAAGCGCTTCACTCGATTGGCCTTCTTACGCTGACGAATGCCTCTTCTCTCTTCTCTGAAGTCTATAACAGAATTTTGGGAGAGGCAGGATTCGAACCTACGTAGAAAAACTTCAACAGATTTACAATTTGTCGTTTTGGATCACTCGGCCACTCCCCCCTTCCCCTATTCCTTTAAAAAAAACCTTTACTAGGTTGGGAGCTAGTGCTTGACTAATAACATAGAAAGTTAGGCTATTCTGCTGAGCGAAACTACGAGCCTACCCTTCTCGAGCCTACAACAATAGCTTACGCTTACCAAGCCTAATATACTCAAATAGGGCTACAATAAGCAGAGCAAGCAACCTTAGATGTAACCGAAGGTTATGCTAGCTAAAGAATATTGTGCTCTAAAGTGATATCAGCACAATGATTTTTGCTTTAAAAGCTTAGATGTAGCGGAAGGGGCGCTAGGGATGGTAGGTTATGCGCTTAGCCGTGTGTTAGTTAAATGCGCTTAGCCCACATAACCTAATGTACAACATTTTAGCTGTGGTTGATTGCTTCTCCTCTTATTAAAATAAAGACAACGTTCTAATCTCATTAAAATAAAGATAATATTTTAGCTGTGCTTGTGTGCTTTGCTTGCTCGATTTGCACTTATGAGTGGTTTCTATCCATCCCCAACCCTAATGAATCGAGTATGAAGGGGTAAGTCAAGTGGTTTGGGTTTTCAGTCAGTTCCTATTTGTCTGCCCCCCTCATAGTCCATTAGAGGGTAGGGTGGTCAACTTAGAAGGTGCCCGCCTCCTCTTCAGACGTGTCCTCGACAAGGCGGTTCTTCGGTCTCCGCTTTTGGGGGAAAGAGTACTTGGTCGCTGGGCTTTCCTTTTCCTCAACCAATTTGGTTGTGTCAATCGGTCTAATATTTTGTTATGAGTTGGCTGGATAAAGATGGATTTGAGTTCAGGACTTTTGATCGACCATACATAGGGCATATTCTACCTTTACTGATTTCATTCTATTTGAAGAAAAACGTAAAAATCCCCTTCTCATGTTCATGTTGCATTTATTTGGTTTGGAATTGTTCCAGAATGTCGTTTGTGGATTTATAACAAAGGAAAGCCCCCTAAGAAAACTGGCATTTGATTGATTCAAGTTCCGTGCTGCTCATCGCTCCTCGAGGCTAAGGACGGGGTCGAACAGTCATTCTAAGATTTGTAGTCCAATATATTTCCATTATGTTACCTAGCCAAACTCGCCACCTCATGTGCCAAAGTAAAACGGTTGTTCTTCCTTCCTCACTCCATCTTTTTCTACATATACAGCAACGGCAGTTTACCAGAAGAGAGGGGACAACTTCTTTCTCATTTGCCTTGGTCCATCTTTCTTTTCTGATTGAAAGTAGCAAGCCAATTTAAAACTAGCTCTTGTCTATATATAATATAATAATTGAATTTTTTTGACTACAAAAAAGTCAATAAGTAGGCAATCAGTTCCAAGTGACAAGGCTTTTTGAAATTCCTTTCCAGAGAAGGTTGTTAATCCAGCCCAACAGATCCATTGTTTATGCAACAGTGCAATTCATTGCAGCTTAAAAATAGAATTCCTATTAACGGGGGTATAGGTTGGGGAAAACTTCAAAACTAAGGTTCAAAAAAGCAAACCAACTTTACTAGAAAAGTTTGAGAAAAGGGCACCCCTACTATACCCCTAAACTCAACTGCAAGCTAGCGCCTTAGGACTTTCGCGCCTTGTGCTACTACTTCTACAAAGCAAGCAAGAAATGATACTCTAATTAGTGAAAATACACTGGACAAGTAACGAAACATTTTACTAGTGTTAATACGGTTCCTTGTCTTAGTTATTATTTATACGCTTAAGTGCATAACCTGCGGTGACATACTTCATCTAGCTAAAGCCAGTAGTTTCGTTCCTTACTTCTTCTTAGGAGCGGAGAGCACTTTAGGCTAGCTTTACACATAACCAGATGCTAAATGCTGATTTCATGTTGGCTTTGACGTGTTGTATCGGCACTTCGATGCCACACCTCTTGCACTTTAGGCTCATGTGAGTAGGAGCATGCTATCTTAGACTTTTTGGTAATCTTTCTTTAAGAATCTTTAATTTACTGGCGGCATGGTTCTTGACCCATCCTCTTTCTTTAGTAGTGTAGTAAGCTGGTATGCACTATTGGATTGGAGAAAGTTTGGCGAATGAGAAATTTCCCTTCCCATTTAGGTTCAAACTTGCCTGTTTTTGGGTCATTTTCATGGGCCTTCGTACAGCGACTAGGAGATCACCTACTTTCAATTACCTTTTCTTTACTTTATTGTCGAATGTATGAGACATCTTGGAAGTCCAAAGATATAAAGACTGATGAGTTGAAACCTTTTGGGCTTCTATGGAGAGTCTACGACTTGGTGGTCGAGAAAGGGTGGAATTGGTATCTTCCATCTCTAATAGAACTACCAAAATGACTTAGGGTTCGTTTTTGCTTTTAGGAGGTTACGGTGGTTATTCTTTTTTTGTCAAGCCTGAGGAAGTCACACAATCTCGGGTTGGTAAAGGGATCATCTATTAGATTAGAGTAGGTGCATCTAAGTGTAGAGACTGATCGGTTGTCCGAAAGGATAACAAAGGTGGGACAGGGAGTCACCTTTACCTGATTGACCGAATATTGCCCCTTACACTGATTGTCTACTAGTAGGGAAATGAACTTCTTGATCTACGAATGTCAGGTATTAGGCTATGGAAACTAGAAAGGGAGAAGGAGAAAAAGCCTCCGTTCGACCGAAAAGGGAAATGAACTAAGGCAAGAAAGTGTAGCCCATCCAATAACAAGTGAATCCAATGATCTTTTTGCGTACAAAGGGCTTCTTTTTGACATGCATTAGATCTGGGCAGCTCTAAAGGAAAACTCTGAAGCCAATAGGTTGTTTTCAAATGTGCACATAAAGAATAAAAGGTTGTTTGGGAGATTTAGTGCCTAGCCCTACCTTATTGTAAGGCGGATTGGAAAGGTATTCAAAACTTTCACCAATGAATGATAGGCCATTCTATTTGTGCTTTCATGAAGTAGGCGACGTGAATCTATGCTTTCTATGTTCCATTCATATGGATACCTATTGCTTGGATGCCTTTGAAAGCATCGAGATTACTTGCAAAAAAGAAAAATATTTTCTCTGTTTGTCTTGTGTCTCTGTAACAAATGGTCCATTTATGGATGGGCGAATGACAGGGATTGAACCTGTGTGTGGTGAATTCAGAATCCACTGCCTTGATCCACTTAGCTATATCCGCCCCTACCCCCACACATCTATGTCTCTATCTATGATCAGATCCTTGTTGAACTCCCCTATGACCTCTATCAAAGAGAAGACTTTTTTCTATACTATATTATAGTTTCAAGTCTATTGTTGTATTTCAGAATTAGGGGAAAGAAAGCCCATGTCTTCTTCAAATATTCATTGCAAAGCTTCAAACAAAGAGGTTGGGATATTCACTTCATTGATTTGGCTGAACTTGACTTAAGATTCATGATAGGGGCCGGGCAAGCTTAAAAGGCTTATTTAGTAGACAACGAGCAAGCAACAAGCACCTACTCCTATCAAACAGAAGAATTTCAAGCTTAAAGGCAAGTTACCAGACAGCAAGAAACAAAACTACTGACTTTAACTAAACGAAACAAGTCATCGCAGGTTATGCGCTTAAGAGCCCGCTTGTAGAAAGTTCTCACGGGACGTAACTATGCCTTCCGAAGGACAACCTTCTATGTCAAAAACATCTTACCTCGACAAGGAACCAAAGGTTTTGTGGCAGCAAAATGGCCGAAGGTCACTTAAAAGTAGTGGATAACCATTATACGGATGAAGCCCGGGGCTTGGATAGCATATCTGAATTCCAATAGTTGCAGTTAATCTCTACTAAAGAGGGTAAGCGAGACATATCCCATAAGCTCATAGGCAAGATGAGGCCTATTGGTAAAACGAGTGGCTAATTAGTTTGGATTTCTTCGACTATCCTCCCTTTTGACTTCCAACAAAAAAGTCATTATCCTTCTTTCACCACGTAGCTACCCTTTTCCCAGTCCATACACTATTCAATCGAGTGGATTGACGGTGTTGTGAGATTTTCAGCATAATTGAACCAACATAATGAAAAAGCTAGCAAAACGGTGGGCCCAGAGTCGGATTAAGACAGAAGAGCTTAACCCAATACCACTGAAGCTTTCTCAGTTTGAAGGAAGAAAAAGAACGCTTTAGGGAGAGCTCTTTCCGAGCTCTTTCTTTTAATCTTGTAATGCTTTGGAATTCCTTCTCTAAAGAAGAGATACCTAACTCTCTAGGGTTGTAGTTGGATCAAGAAGGCCGAAAGCCAGGCAGTAAAGCTCATGTTGTCAACCTCTTGTCTATTAGTGAGTTATTCCTCATATGTGTAAAGACGGGTAGACTGTCTCATCTCTCTCCCCAAAGTGGTGGATCGAACTTCGATCATATCATGAGAGTGGATTCAGTTGGTTCCATCGGTTATTCTACGAACCTGATAGCTTGGTCAATGAAAGTGGGATTAGTTTCACTCTTCTTTGGAGCTTAAAAGTCAAAGAGTCTCATGTACTTTCTTACGAGACTATTGCTTCAAAGAATCCTCCTCAATAATTCCTAGCACGTATTTCTTCTTTTCAAGTGGTGCTCTATTTTTTGAGTTCTTCTCGAGTAAGTATGAGATTGGTGTGCAGTTATTCCCTGAGGAAGGTCTTGTGTAAATTTCCCAGTTCCCTAATTGTGCATACTGGCCTTTAGAGCTAGTATAGAGAAGTTTTTCAAATGTCTCACCTTTTATCCAGCCTGTCTCAAATCCTTTCCGTACCTATTCTTCCTATTTTCTTTCTGGCCTATCTGAGGGCTTTCTTTCCAGCTCATGAAATTCATCGAAGACCCAGAGGTAATAGAAGTCATGTGCGTAATTCATAGTCACTCGTATTCATCGTCTTCTTTCGCCCCTTGTTTTTTCTATTTTGTTTGAGTTTCCCGCGTATATACTCTTAGGTTAGCAGACGATTTTTTTTTCTCGAGAATCTACTTCTCCTAACTATTGGCAATAACTCTTGTTAATCGATGTCCCATAGGAGTAGTGTTGTATTGGTTAGGAGAGATAGGAGTGAGCCCCTACCTGTCTACTCAGAGAACCTAGGCCCGAACCTAGTCACAAGGATTCTTGACCAAACTAGTAGTCTGATAGGAAGCTGTTCACACTCAATCTCTCGCTCAGTCTAGTCGAATTTTAGATTTATTTCTTATTGACTTTCAATTCTTCCTTATTGCCTACTCAAATCCTTTGTTTGAGCTTGCACATTGATTTTGGATTGCAAAAAAAATAACTTGTTTTGGATTTTGATTCAAATCCTTTTTTTTTTATATTGAGAAAGTCAGAAAGAAAATTGACTCTTTAAGAAAGAGAAAAAGGTGGACAAAAAGAGGTCAAGCATTTTAGAGTATGAGCGAGTTACCCCTTGCCCCTATAGTAGTATAAATAGGGAGAAGTGAGAGTTGGTAGGAAAGAAAGAGAAAAGCCTCTCAGAGGAAAATAGAAAGAAAGCAAGGCCCATGGACGGATTGGATTTTCAAAGCAAGTGAGCTTGAGCATTTATAGAGCGAATCAATAGCGAGTGAAGGGGCAAAGATGAATTGTAGAGCTCTTATAGTCGCTTTCTTTGCAACATTTGAATTTACCTCTCCCAAGTAGACATTGAGTGAAATGAAATAATAGGAACAGCTGACACTTTCTTAGTTATAGGAAGTTGTGCGGTAGTGCATAACTAAAACATTGTGCTAGCTAAAAGGAAGGGTCATTTCGATTGAGTGCAAGATGGAAGCGATTGTTTCTACTGCTCAGGTAAACAACGATACCAATCTAATAGAATTAATAGTCAGGCACTAGGCTCACAAGAGTCGGGGACAGAGCGGGCACAAGAACTTGCCTTATAGTATCATCGCAGAGATAAAGAAAGGCCAAAAACCCCATTCCTAGGGAAAGGGTGAATCGGCACACCTACCCGACCTGGTGGTGCGGGTCTTACTTTTGTTTTTTATGTTATGAAGAAAGTCATGCTAAAATCAAGGTAGCATGTCTAGTGTATGAGGTACGGATTGCACTCGATGTCCGTTCATGAATAAGCTCGCCGAAAGTAGCCAACCTTTCTTTTCTACCGAATACGAAATTCAAGTACCGGGTGGGGAAGTAGAGGCTGTAACAATGGATTGGATACGGAAATGAAGCTAGCTCAGGCTATGGTTTTAGGGGTTCGAGTGCCCCATTGTAGCTCGAAACTGAGTTTGAGGAAGTGTCCTTATAGGTGCAACAAAGATGGGGAGAAGTACCTGGGAAAGGACGTGAACCGAGTAGGAGCAGTCAACCACTTTGCAAAACCATATGCCAATCCAAGTGAGCCTATACACTCTCAGATTGATAAGGGAATCATAGCTAAACACATAAAAAATACCAGATATGGAACTTGGTATGGGTATGACCAAAATCATCTACATCCGGACTCCGAATAACCTATGAGTGAGTCGAGCGATAACCATGAACACCGGGCTACTTGTCCTCCACCTGACTTAGGTGCTTATTCCATATACCGATGGATACTAAAACATGGACTAAGCTTTGCTTATGACTGCGCTTATTGACCATGCATGTGTTTGATCCCTGCGACCAGACCTTGCCCGAGGTAATCGAAGTACGCGAGTTAAGCTTAGCCCTCTTCCTATTAGACTTCTTCTTTAGGGACAAACCTAGTTATTAATGTTAACTGAGCCAAGCCAACAACCCCTATTGGCTTAAGATTCGTGATAAAGAGCATGTTAATAGAAACTGGGTTCGAGAGAAAGATAAGAAAGAGGGATCCGCATATGCTGATTCGTATGGGCTATTCAATATTAAATATTGCTTTCGGTTGGATTCAACGACGGATCTGGATGGGGATGCGGTTTTGAGAGAAAATATGTCTCTTGGTTCAGATGGGAATGCATTTGTTATATAGGATAGTTCTTCCATAGCACACTTAGCTAACTAACTTGGGATAATAGCATTTTTCGTATAAGCCTAAATCAAGCCTTGTGTTTATATACATAATTCCTTTAGTGGAATGCCCCTCAACCTTGGCAAGCCATACCTCTCACCAAAGTGGACATCAGTCGGAACCCATGGATGGTTGAACGGACCTATCTATGTCACAGTACCTCGTAATCACACAATCAGGGCTTCGATCACGCTACCATCTAGTTTGGCCAAACAAGCCTCAATTGGGGGGCTATACCAGTCACCAAGGCATCGGTTATCCAAGCTCCCATGCTTGTGAAATGTACTAGCTGGGCTGCTCTCGCTGGGGAAGGCCACAACACAGGAGGCAACAAGATCGCAATTATCTGGCTCATTTCAATCTACTAGCCTCTAGTTGGAGCATGATCAAAAATAATCTCCATCATCACTTGTCGTATAGATCCAACCACTTGTGAGCCACTATCTTGAAATTCTTGGTCGTGCCCGTCTTGACCTAACACGAAGTGCAGGTCGTTGCGGATGTAATTGTCATATACGCAATCATAGGATCTTTCGCTCGCTATTAAGTCAAACAAAGTAAGAGCAATCCTTTCATTCAAGCAAGACTTTATAAGTAGGCAAACCAGTCCTGGCGGAGCAATGAATTTTTTTTGCTACATAATATGTTAAGGGTATATGGTATATGGCCAATAGCTACTGTTGCTCTTCGACTTTAGGGGCCAGATCTGTCTTACCAGGTCTAGGGAACACATTTATTCTATAAGTATAGCTATTAGTGAGTGAAATGCAAGTAGGCAGACTAAAAGTTGAGGATCCGGTCAAAACGATATTGAGAGGCTTTTGGGACGATTGACTGAAGGAAACGAAGTGCCTACAATGAATGATGTGGGGGTAAAAGCATGATAGGTACTCTTTTGTGGGTCCGGGAATACTGTGTTGTACAAGGCAGACAAGCAGGAAAAGAAAGATCGGGAGAACAGAACCCGACTTAACCCATTGATTGAATAGCCATTGAATGGCATTGGAGTTCAGTTAGCGGGGTCATCTCATAGGAGATTTTGCACCTGCAACTCATAAAATAGAATCGCATTAACAATCGTCAAATTCGAGGTCCTAGGCATAGGCGGGTTTACACCTAGAATTGATGAAAAATTTGCATAATAGGTCTGGTGAAGAGTTCTCTGAGCCAAGATCACACTCAGATTTTGAGGATGCAAAAAGAAGGTTTCTATTCAATGAAGTAAGATTTGAACGAGAAGATTTGAGAAAGTCGATGTTTTTCGATTCAAATGGGCCGGTGGTTGAATCGTGCTGCTCCTACTTCTATTGATTGATGTTCGAACTTGAGAGCTCCTCAAAAAGTGGAATCGGGTAGGTAAGTAGGTATTTTGCATTTAATCAAAAATCCCGACATAGATAAATCCTACTGGTTTTCTTTTGCTTTCACTAGTTACACGAAATATCTTAACAGATAAGAGAACACCGACTAAAGCTATTTTTGGAATTACTACCGCGAAACTACATTGGATTTAACTAGATGAAGCAAGTCGCCACAGGTTATGTTAGTTATAATAATGGATAACTCAAAGAAAGGAAACGTTTCGCTAATTAGAGAATAGTTCCTTGCTTCGTTTAGTTAAAGCTGTTTGCTTCCCTTTAGCATTACATTCGGTAATTTGCCTGTCCGATCACCTTCTTGTCTGGTCAAAGCAAAATTTTGATGAATAGAAGGAAAGGAGATAAGAAAGATAGATGGGCAGTATATAGTATAGGTAAGATGTTTCTATGAGCAGTAAACACCAGATATCCCCTTCTTTTGGGAAAGCGGATGGTTGCGTTTGAATTCTTGCAATGGGCCTGATTCGACATTATTGTTTACTCTGATCCAGTCGAGGTGGTTTTTTTTTACCAGTGCGTAGGTGGTCTAAGTTCCTATGATCGAGTCTTTATGGCCCCTGTGAACATCGTTTCAACTTGTATTAAAGAGGGCCTCTCTAACCGGTGAAAAGTGGTGGGTGTCCACTAACGGCCATTCCTGGATCGGCTCCGATAATGGAGTTCCGGGAGGAGTCGGTAGTTGGGCACTGGATCCCTTCGGACCTGGAGAACGTGTGACGCTGGGTCGGGGTTTGGTGAACCAACTGGTCGCTCCTCTAGTTGAAGTCTCGGGCCCCTTTTTCGTTGCCTAGGTTACACCTTCGGAATACCCCAGAAGGGAATTTGGCTCTACTTCCCCCAATCTTCACTTTACGCCAGGCCTCCCAGAATCTTTTTCGTCAGTTGGCGTGGAATTAGACCAAGGGGTCCGGAGGAGTAGGAACTAGTCCCTTAGATTTCGCACATAGGAGATCGAGACACAGCCCCGGGGCTATTGGGAAAGATGTAGATCGATCGCCCTAGACTAGACTAGATAAACAACTACATAGAAGGTCTCTCATTTTCTATATATTCTTTTCTTTCGTTTCCCCAGTCATCTCAATATCACAACCAATGAGGTCTGCAAGTTTCACATCTAAGTCATACCAAATCCGATAGTTTATGATATAATATTTAATAACAACAAACTCAAAAACGAGAAAGATAGATATCGGTAGTTTTCCATTCGTACCCAAACAATAAGATTCCAGAGGGAAATGCACCTAAGATCAAATATTTCGAGCCGACTTCCGTGCAAAATTCAGACTTTCTTCTAGATGTTGTGATCACATAAAAACATAAACTTTATGGCTCAATAGCTAAATACACGTCAATTGAATCATAAACAAAGACCATAAAGAGCATACTGTGAGTAGAAAGTGGAATTAATACAATGGATTCAAAAGAATCAAACCTCTATTTTTCGAAAGAATTGAAACACATCGACATGGTACTAGCCGTACATCATAATAGAAGGATTTAGCAGACGTATGTACAATTGTCCCTCCTAAAAAGATTATTCCAGAATAAATGGGTAATAGTTAGGAGAGGTGCGCCAGAGGCGAGCAAAGCAAGGTTATTAGATACCTCAGAAAAGTCAAGCTAGAACCATACGTGCAAGTTTCCTTGTATGTAGCTCGTCTTTGATAATTTCTTCGAATTTGTGTGAACTAATAGAACGATTTCATAGTGGGGATGCCCCTTCCAGCATGAGCGAACCTTTTCAGAACTGGTTAAGAAAGGGTGCCACTATCCCAGCCCAGATCTAGCCAGGTTCTATTGACTATGTCCCCTACCCTGATCTATGACCAACAAGCAACAACGCAAAAGGCCAAAGGCTAAAGTTCAGCCAAAAAGAAAGCAATGAACGACACCTTAACTAAGACAAGGAACCATACTATAACCAGACAAGTCATCGTAGGTTTCGCGCTTAAGAGTATAAATAATAACTAAGATAAGGAACCGTACTAACACTAGCAAAATGTTTTGTTTCTTGTCCACCAGGTAAGAGAAGCAACACAGGTTATGCGCTAGGAATGCTAGTGTGCATTAGTTACCCATATACTCTTAAGCATATAACCTGCGGTGACTTGCTTCGTCTAGTTAAAGCCGGTAGTAGCGCAAGGCGCGAAAGCCCTAAATATGGGCGTTAGCGCGCATTTAGCCAGCCCGCTTAGACCGCATAACCTACCGCACAACCCTAGCGCACAACTACCGCTTAGACGCGCATAACGTTTTAGCTGTGCTGATATTACACTAGAACCAGGTTGCTTGCACTACCGCTTAGACGCGCATAACCTAAGAGCTGTGCTTCCTACTCTGCCGCGCAACCTTCGGTTACATCTAAGCTCAGTCTCGCTCATTTCATTTCCTCGGCAGCACCTCGAGGTGCATTTAGTTGTCTTACATGAGACTCGGGATATTCCCCACTCCATGGCATGACACCTTTCGCTCATCCATATTCCGCCCGCCCGTCCAGACGCGGCGCCCCCTTTCTCATTATCATCTACCGCCCTTTCTTTCCTCCCGGCGATTCACGCATGAAGATCATCGTATGTATGCTCGACTTCAGTTGCCGGTGCTATAGGTAGGAGTATATTATAGCAGGATTAGTCACCCGGGCAATCAATCCTCCTCCAAGAAGAATTGTGATATGCCCCTTAATCCCTATAGAGCAAAAGCGCTGCTCAGTGATCCCGAGGTTGTAGCACATCCGATTGTTCACTCCTCGCACTCCTGTCACCATTTGTAGGACTGATCGATGCCTTACCTACACAGGTACCTATGTAGTGTAGTGCCAGTCGCACATTCAATATAGCTTTCGGATTCATGTGCCTTCTTGAACTAGGAGTCTTCGAGCCTGCTGCGTACGATTATCCAGCCTTGCAGTGGCAAAAGGATGAGACGTCCCCCATGCTACGGTTCCCTGCGACTTGAACCTGGTGCCGCATTAGGTTAGAGACTTGGGCGATAATAGCTCTTCTGCATCCCAAAGCATGCTTCCCTCCTAAGTGTGTAACACTAAGTAATCCAAGTCAACCCATATTACTGACTAACGGTGGATAATCCAATTTCTTAGAGGTACTAAATACAACTCCATGAATGAGCAAAATAAAGGTTGTATTAATGAGAAAGATCTCTGGGGAAACCACTAAAAAAAGATTGAACATGTGGGAAGATCCGAACGAATTCTACTTTCATTTTCCTCGTATGGAGCACTGAGTTACTTACGTCATGGTCTTCAACAGGCATGCTGCACTCCAGGTGGCTAGGAAGGCTCTCTATACCAGCAGCCAAACCAAGAATGAATGTGTAATGATGGTGATTCCATTCATTTTCAATAAAGAATGGAATATAAAAATGGATCCTAAACTAAAAAGGAGCCCATGACCCTTTTTAAGATCATAGTTGGGGAGGTAGAATTCCAAATCCTTTCTCTCGAGTATACTCATTACCAAAAAATGGACGTTACTTTGGGGCACATGCGGATAGCCGCCCCGTATGGCCAAAATCAAAGCCAAAATAACTCAAGCTTTTTCTTTTTTGTGTTCCACTGAGATCTGAGAGTCTTATAAAAGACACCACTCTACGAGGGAAGTCCCCGGGTAGAGTCTTTGCAAGTTCATCCATTAAATGCGAAGCCTTTTCAGTTGGGAAGATGCAGATAAAATGCCAATAGCCAACTGCCGCTTCTACGGCATAAGTTTTTTATTTTAAAGAAGAGAGCTATCAAAGCTAATAGATAATAAGAAATCATAAGAAAATAAAATGGATTTTGAATCTCAAAGGTATAGGAAAAATTTTGAACAGTCATTTCTCTCTTTTTCTTCCATTTCTAAGAAAGAGAAATCCCAAAAAATTTGCCAATAAATGATGAACTCCATAATATAGATGACAGGACAAGGCTAAGGCAGTCATTTCGACGGAGATTAGGATGAGCTTTGATGAATAAAATAAGAATTTGTAGAAATGATCATAAGTGAAGAAAATCAAACCTATTTTCAGAAAAAAAAAGAAGATAAAAAAACAAAACGAGAGTGGCTAGGAAAGCAATAGAGATTCTATTGGAAATTGGAAACGTCGAAGTGAGTTGTGGTTTATAAATAGGAAGATGAGAAGATAACGGGCGAAGGATATTCATGATATTAGGTTGGATTTATGTTCATTTTCTCTGCTTGTGGAGTGGCACACCCAAAAAAAGAAAAACATGATTGGATTGAAAGTGATGACTTTTGCCTCTTTTGTAGGGCATTTAAAGAGCGTGCCTCCTATTTTTGAAGCGCAGCGCTGAGAAATTGAATCGATTCTTATTATTTTTAGTTAGAAGTAGTTCCACTATAGGTATTGTCATTTTTCTGGCTGGGCTTTGGAAAGCAGTCGCGATCCATTCCTGAGTGGCCCTCTCATTCTTGCACTTGAAAAAACCCTTCAACAATGAAACTTAATCTTGCAGTTCTCTTGAACTAAAAAGGAAAATCCATCCGAAAAAATGGAACACTAACTACATATCGATCAAAGAAAAGGCTTTCCTTTGAGAAACCCCTATTCCTGACTTGAACAAACACTTTAGCTACTTGAAGAGTAAAGAAGCAACTACTCTCTTTCAATTCAATACTGACCCAACTAGCAACTTGAGCTTATAGCCACCCTTTTTTTTTTTGGTAGGCAAACCATAAAAAAGAGCAATGTATAAAAGAACCAAAACTTCCTAAGCTACCGCACATGGCTAAGCCTTTAGATACCGCATAATGCTTTAGCCCGCTTAGAGGCTCATCATCTTATTGACGTTCCTACCGTTATAATTATAACAAAACTATATACCAACTCTTAAGTGACCAAAGGTCACTTAAGAGTTGTTAAGTTATGCCGAAGAAGATTATGCTAGTTAAATAAAGTGCTAGGGTTGTGCGGTAGGGGCGCTTAGACGTGTGTGGTAGTGAAGCATCAATTTAACCAATTTAGTTCCCAATTGACTTTTAGAAATTTAGATTTTAGCTTGAAACTTTATTTTTTGCCTAATTCAATCAAATTGTCAATTTTTTGATTTCTTTTATTTTCAAAACATTAAATGTAATTTAAACACATAAATCTAAGGCGAACATTTGTGGGCATCCTCATCATCTAGCTCCAATTTGCTAACATCTTCTTTTCAATGGATAATACTTTAGACTTAACACTATTACAGAATGCAAAAATCTGCGGGACAAAATGCAGTGTCTACACCTATTTGCTTTTTGATTACGGGTTATGATTTTCGACTGAAGGGTAACCACAATTTTTTACAAGGATGTGAGGTATAGTTTTGGCGTTCCCATGAGTGATAACAATATAGTGATCCAAAAATATAAATTGTAGGAAATGACAAGTTTTGATTGGAAGTATGATCCTCCTACGTATTGGGTTCCTTCAAACCAATACACACGCGGGTCGGTCTACCAGCGCTGCACCTCCGTGCCAGAATTGTTTCTGGTAGAATTTTGATATAGTACCGATTTAAAAAATTATGTATATCTTTATTTGGCAACCCCCAAGACACCTGTTCAAAAACAGTATCTCAATGTCAAAGTATTTCAAATTATATCAAGTCCAAGTTTTGTTTGATTTGGTTGGTTAACATGACATTTCCCCCTTATTTTAATTTATTATGATGTGTATAAGGAGTAAGGATAATAAGGATGCAAGTAAGAAATGAAACAGGTAAAATAAAGTAAGTAATTAAAATGTAAAATATCCTCATTTTAAACCCACCTATCGATTATAGAAGAATCCATAAGTTTGGTCCCTGGGGGAGAGGGGGAGGTTTTTCTTTTTATTTTAATTTACTATTATTTTTTCTAGTTTAAGTTACAATGGAAAAACGTATGTGTTAGAAAAAGGAACATAAAAAATTAAAATAAAAGACTTTCCATTTGTTTTCCGGAAGAAAGTTTTCCATTAATGAAAATAAAAATTAAAGACTAAGAATTTTTAATTTTATTTTTTGTTTACTAGTGGAGAAAAATGATTTAAGAAAATAAATATTTTACCTATAAAAATATTTTTCAGAAAAAAAATAAAACTTTTCATAAAATATGGTTAAGAAAAAATAAAATTTTAAAGAAACATTTTTGCTTTAAAAAAGGTTCTAGAAAACCTTTTAAGAAAACAATTTGAATAGATTTTTTTTTGATTAATGAAGGAAGATTTTATTTTATTTTTTATTTTTATTTTTTATTTTTAAAAAGAAAACCCTTATTGGAGAAAAATCTTTTGAAAATAAACAATTTAAGGAAAATTTTGTCTTGTGAGGAATACATTTTTAGAGAGAAAAATATTTTTTGGAAAAATGAAATTTTGATTTTTGAAATGAAAACATTTAATAAAATATAATATTTTTACGGAAGAAACATTTTTAAGAAAGTTTTTGTCTCCTTGTGAATAAAACAATTTTGAGAAGGAAGAAGCATTGTTTTGGAAACGTTTGTCTCCTTGTGAAGAAAATAATTTTGAGAAGAATTGTTTTTTTTTAGAAATTTTTGTTTTCTTGTCAGGAAGACATTTATTGTGAAATTTTTTGTCTTTTGTGAAGAAGACATTTTTAAAGAAAATAAATAAATAATTTATATATATATTTAAAAAAAAAAAAGAACATTGTTAGAAAAAAACTTTATTTTGAGAAGAAAAACACATTTTTGAGGAGAGAAAATATCTTTATTTAAAAGAACAAAAATCACTCTACACATTTTTAAGGAGAGAATATATTTTTATTTAAATGAAGAAAAATCATTTTTGGAAAACTCTATTTTTGGGAAGAAATAAATATTTAAATTTTTTATTTAAAGAATTTTTTTTGAAAGGTTTTCCTTTGAGTGTTCTTAGATGAGGATAAGCATATTTTCATAAAAATAACTTCTTTGAAGTAGGTAAACTTTCTCACAAAATGGAAAACCTAAAAAGTGTGAAAAATCCTCCCTTATGATGTTTAACTTAGGTAAACGTTTTATTATTATTATTATTATTATTATTATTATTATTATTATTATTATTATTATTATTATTATTATTATTATTATTATTATTATTATTATTATTATTATTATTATTATTATTATTATATTTTTAATTTTTTTGTATGTAGGCAAATTAATTTTGCGAGTAAAATATATATAAACATAAAATGTTAGTCCAAACCTTAGCTTAATAAGGAGAAACGTTTTGGAAGGAGACTACACTTATCCCCTAAGGAATAGAGGGTCTCCTTTTATTCTACCTTTTAGCATGCAGAACTTGACTAGTATAAATATAATATAAGTATAATTCATGTCCAAGGACTGGACTGAAAAAAAAAGAAAAAAAAGTGTCAGGCTAAGGTCTATGACTTAGTGTCAGTCCAAGGCCTAGACTAGAAATAATAAAATGCTAGAATTTAAAGCCGGAAAGGCACAGAGTGATAAAGTAAATAACAGAAAAGTAAATCTGGAAAAATAAAGTGCGGAAAGTAAATGATAGTAAAAGTAAATGCAAGAAAAGTAAATTTATTTTTTGTGTTCTTGAAGAACGACTTGTATTTTTGTCTGGTTTTTACCGCTTTTATTTTTATTTTTCTTTGTTTGTCTTTGTTTTGACAAAAAAAGTAAAGAAGTTCAGGAGTTTTGAGAACTTACATTGCCTTTTGGAATGAATAATTCCTCTTCGCCTTTGTTTGTTTCTTCTTCTTCTTCTTTTTTTTTTTTTTTTTTTTTTTTTTTTTTTTAATATCTATTTTTGTATAGAATCTAAGAAACTAAAATCTAATTTTTTAGAAATATTTTCCAAAGAGAGAAAGTGTTCTTAACATGTAGAGAGAGAGGTTACACGCAAAAAGAGGAAAATTAGCATTTGAAAATGAAATAAGGCCACCCCTATTTATAGGTGATTGGTGTAAAATACCTATTTAATTCTAAACCGAATTTGCCAGTTTTTGAATATTTTATTGAAGTTTGAATATCTTTTTAGCTGTTTTTATTAGTCAGGAGTAGGGATGTAAACAATCGGCAAACTGAGCGAAATGGTGGAGAAAAGGGTAGCCAAAAGATAAAAAAAGGACGTTTCAAAGAATAGCACAAATCCGCCTAGGTGGAAATCCATCAGAGAGTTGCAAATGCTGAAATGTTGAAATCCGCCTAGGCGAACTTTCCACCGCCTAGGCGAAAATCTGTCAGAAGGTTGAAAGCGCTGAGAAGTTGAAATCCGCTTAGGCGAAGTTTCCACCGCCTAGGCGAAAATCTGTCAGAAGGATGAAGGGCTGAAATGTTGAAATCCGCCTAGGCGAAGTTTCCACTACCTAGGCGGAATTCCATCAAAACGCTGGAAGTGCTGAATTGCTGAATTCTGAATTCCGCCTAGGCGAAGTTTCTACTGCCTAGGCGAAAATCCATCAGAAAGAAAGAAGAGAAAAAGTTAGTCCTCCGCCTAGGCGAATAAACCATCGCCTAGGCAGAATTCTAACCGACTTAAACTTTGCCTAGGCGAAGATTCTACTGCCTAGGTGCATTTCGCAGAATAGTCTAAAATATCTGTTTAGATATTTTTGAACCCCTAGGCCTATTTATACCCCTTTCCCACGTCTGAAAAAGGTTGTTGATAAACCCTAATCCTAGTAGAGAGTTCTTAAGCTATACTTTGAAGATCAAGAAGGAGATTCATCATTCGGGTAAAGACGGATCACTTGCGGACCGATCATTAGCGACAATGAACTGTTTCACTTTCAGATTTGATCATTTTTTTCTTGTTTTTATCTTTGTAATTACTTTTTCATATCTAAGAATGTTGAATCCCTCTTATTTTGTATGGCACATGACTAAGATCTTATAGTAATAGTTAAATGTTACTTAGGTATAGTTGAAATCATGTAATTGTTAAGTTGAATAAATTAATGTTACTTTAATGTGTTGTTTGTCTAAATCCAATTGTGTTTACCATTATTCTTGATATTATGCTTGTATTGATAAATCGAGAATATGGGGTTTAACAATTGAGAGACGTAACCCTGGATTCGGACTAGGGTAAATACAATGTGATGTTCTAACGACCCGAGAGGGCGTTAGAACGTATGCAATCCATGATGTTGGCTAAAGACTCATGCGACCTAGGGTTGTAAATTCTTTGAAGGGGACTTCTTCGTTGACACGAAGTTGTGTAATCCCCCGTCTTACAATCGAGAGAGGTAGTGGAGGAGTTATCGATACAGAGATTGTCGGAATTGATGAAAAACCATTATAGATAACTTCATGACGTCAATTATGCATTATGTGAAAAAAATAAATACCTAAGTAAATAGTGTAATTAGAACTAATCTAATAGTTGTCGTTTATCTTAGTATATTAAATAGAAAACAAACAAATTTTGATTAGTTGAGATAATATGAAACTATTTAAATCACAATACTCAACCGAATTACACGTCATTCCAGTGGAACGATATTTGATCTTACAAGATCCGTTATATTAAAACTAGACCTCGTATACTTGTGAGTAGTCAATACCACGAGGACGATGATGTCATTCAATTCATTTGTTTATTTAATTTATTTATTTGAACTAAGCAGTGTATGCGGCGTAGTCAACGCATTGGTAAACAGAAAGAGGAAAAAGCTACCGCTATGGACTATTATCGGCCACTAATGCTGGATAACTATTCAGGGATCCGGAGGCAGTCGATCCAGGTAAATAACTTTGAGTTGAAGCTCGCCTTAATTAACATGGTTCAACAAAACCAGTGTAGCGGAAATCTTCACGACCCCAACATCCACTTGGTAACCTTTCTCGATATTTGTGATACTATCAAGATAAATGGAGTTGCCGAAGATGTCATACGGTTGAGGTTATTTCCGTTTTCTTTACGAGATAGAGCAAGGGGTTGGTTTCAGTCGATCCAACCGGGGAGCATTAATACTTGGGAGGACCTTGCATAAAGGTTCCTCACTAAGTTCTTTCCACCTTTGAACTAAGTTCTTTTCACCTTTGAAGACTTCTCAACTCCGAGGCGAGATTGCGCAATTTCGAAAGAGAGACTTTGAGCTATTGTTTGAGGCATGGGAGAGATTTAAGGACCTATTGCGAAGGTTCCCCCAACACGGGTATCAAGATTGGTTTCAAACTCAATTATTTTACAACGGGTTGGATTACTAAACTAGAACGATAGTTGATGCTGCCTCAGGGGGATCGTTGTTGTCTAAAACCCCTTCCGAAGCTAATGCACTATTGGAAGACATGGCGGCTAACAATTATTAATGGCTGAATGAGAGGAACATGGAAAGACGGGTCTCTTCTATCCAAGAATCTGACCATATTGCAACGTTATCGGCCCAAGTGTCAAAGCTCTCGGATCAATTGGTTGCCATGTCTACAAAAGGCGCTTTGTCGAGTCAAGGGGAGGAGATAGCAGCAAGTTATTCTTAATCCGGATTGGATAATGAGTTCGAGGAATACCATTTTCTAAACAATCGTGCCTATACTTTCAGGCCCGCTGCCAACATTCCAACTTATTACAATCCTGGACTTCGCAACCATGAGAACTTCTCATATGCGAACAATCAGAACTCTTTGCGGCCACCTCCGAGATATGGAAATCAAGCTTCAAGATATCCTATGCAATCCAATCGTCAAATGTAACAACCAACAATGCATAATCTACAGTCAAATTTGAATGAAGTGTTGGGTTCGTTTATGAAGGAGACTCAGACTATGATGCGTGAGATGCATAACCAGATGAACAAACATGAAATACGGCTTGATTCAATCGATACCACTTGTACAAACACCAATGCCACGGTGAAGGCTTTAGAGACTCAAATCGCGCAACTTGCTAGGTCCATCCAAGAGCAACAAAAGGGAAAGTTTCCAAGCAACATGGAAACCAACCCTAGGGAATGCAAGAAGATTAAGTTGAGGAGCAGAAGAGACGTGGAAGTGAGTAAGCCTATGGAAAACAAGCCGGGAATGAGTCATGAGTTTCATCATGATGAACCAAGAACAAGTGCGGAGGAGAAAGTTGAAGTAAAAACCGATGAAAGAAAGGAGAAGCTGAGTGAAGACTTAAATGAGGAAAAGAACCAAGAGAAAGTCGAGGAGAGAAGAAGATGTGAAATAGTGATGCCGGGGTGAGTAACATTTTCAGAGAATCCACCGATTCTAGTAACCCCATTTCCATATCCTCAAAGATTCCAAAAGAGGAAGTTAGATGCCCAATTTGAAAAATTTCTTGAAATTTTCAAAAAAATCCACATCAACATTCCTTTTGCGGATGCATTAGAACAAATGCCTAATTATGGCAAGTTCTTGAAGGACATCATGACAAAGAAGGAAAAGTTGGAGGAGTACGAAATGGTGAAGCTAACGGAGAAGTATAGTGCAATACTACAAAGGAAATTGCCTACCAAATTGAAGGATCCGGGTAGTTTCACAATTCCGTTTACTATCAGAAAATCTTATTTGATAAGGCTCTTTGTGATTTTGGGGTGAGTATTAATTTGATGCCTTCTTCCGTTTATCGGAAGTTAGGACTTGGGAGTGCAAAGCCGATAACGATCACTCTTCAAATGGCGGATCATTCGTTAACCTATCCAAAAGGTATCATTGAGGATGTGCTAGTGAAGGTAGACAAATTCATATTTTCGATGGATTTCGTTGTATTTGAAATGGAAGAAGATAGAGAAATCCCGATCATCCTAGGAAGACATTTCTTTGTAACGGGAAAGGCCTTGATTGATGTGCATAATGGAAATCTGACATTAAGAGTGAATGGTGAAGATATAAGGTTCAACATTTTTAAAACTATGAACTTTCTGGATGAACCTCCCAATTGCAATCGAGTTGATGTTGTAGACTCTTGCGTGAGGGAGTTCTTTCTTGCGAATATGGAGATGGATTCGTTAGAGCATACTCTCACAAATTCCTTATCTATGGGGGATCTTAGTGAGGAAGGCTCTACCACATAACTTGATGTTGTGGACTACGTGCTGACTTTGGATGCTCAATCTAAAGATATAGAAGATCCTATTCATGTGGCAGAGAATGAAGAAGTTGAAAACTCTCTCGAGAAATCAAATTCGCCTCACGGTGGATTATTACTCAAGCAATTATCGGAACATCTTCGGTATATCTTTTTGGGAGAGAATTTGACCGATCGGGTTATAATTTTATCATTTTTGACGGAAGAAGATAAGAGTAAGTTGTTGAGAATCTTGAAGAGGCATCGATCCGCTTTTGCTTGATCTATATTGGATATCAAAAGAATTAGCCCCTCGATTTGGATGCATAAGATTTTGATGGAGGATGCGTTCAAACCCTCCATTGAACATCAACGGCAGCTAAATCCGGCTATGAAGGAATTGGTGAGAGCGGAGGTGTTGAAGCTCTTGAATGCGGGAATTATATATGCTATATTCGATAGTGAGTGGGTTAGCCCGGTGCAAGTGGTGCCCAAGAAAGGAGGTATGATGGTGGTGAAGAATGATAAGGACGACCTTATTCCTACACGGACCATTACGGGATGGCGTGTGTGAATTGATTATAGAAGATTGAATAAGGCAACGAGGAAGGATAATTTTTCTCTTCCTTTCATTGACCAAATGCTTGATTGATTAGCCAGATATGAGTACTATTGCTTTCTTGACAGCTATTCAGGTTACAATCAAATAGCCATTACACTGGAGGACCAAGAAAAGACTACTTTCACATGCCCGTATGGGACGTTTGCTTATAAATGTATGCCATTTGGCCTTTGCAATGCAATCGCAACCTTTCAACGGTGTATGATGGCAATATTTTCTGATATGGTGGAAGAGAAAATGGAAATCTTCATGGATGACATCTCAGTCTTTGGGTCGTCTTTTGATTACTGTCTATACAAATTGGCGCTTGTTCTTGACCGATGTGAGGAGAAGAATTTAGTTCTAAATTAGGAGAAGTGCCATTTTATGGTTAAAGAGGAGATCGTCTTGGGTCATCGAGTCTCTTCCAAGGGGCTTGAGGTGGACCGAGCAAAGATTGAAATGATTGAGAAGCTTCCGCCACCGATTAATGTGAAAGGAGTTTGAAGTTTCTTGGGGTATGCCGGCCTGTACTGGCGCTTTATTAAGGACTTCTCGAAGACGGTGAAGCTGTTATGTCACCTTCTTGAGAAGGATACTTCATTTGAATTCAATGAGGCTTGCATGGAGGCTTTTAAGGCGATAAAGGAGAAGTTAATCACGGCTCCAATAATGGTCGCTCTGGACTAGGAGATGCCATTTGAGATAATGTACGATGCGAGTGACTATGCCGTTGGCGTGGTGTTAGGCCAATGGAAGGAGAAGATATTCCGCTCAATCTATTATGCAAGTAAGACATTGAATGATTCCCAAGAGAATTACACCACAACTGAGAAAGAAATGCTAGCGGTTGTCTTTGCTTGTGATAAGTTTTGGTCTTATATCATTGGGTCAAAAGTGATCGTCTACACGGATCCCGCGGCTATCCGGTACTTATTTGCAAAGAAAGATGCCAAGCTGAGATTGATAAGGTGGATTCTTCTATTACAAGAGTTTGATGCTGAAATAAGGGATAAAAAGGAGAGTGAGAACGTTGTTGTCGACCATTTGTCAAGATTGATTCAAGAAGACGTTGGTGATGAGTTTAGCATCACGGAAGTGTTCCCTGATGAAAAACTATTTTCAGTTGAAAATGCACTTCCTTGGTATGCGGACATTGTGAATTATCTTACATGTAATGTGTTACCACCGGATTTGACTAGAGCCCAATGGAAGAAATTTCTTTTTGATGTAAAGTATTATCTGTGGGACGAGCCATTGCTATTCAAGAAATGTGCTGATCAGGTGATTCGGAGATGTGTTTTGGAAGAGGAAATGGCTAGTATTCTCTACCATTGCCATTCATCACCTTGTGACGGCCATTTTGGTACTACTCGGACAACATCAAAAGTATTTCAATTAGGTTTTTACTAGCCTTCTTTATTTAAAGATTCATATACATTTGTAAAAACTTGTGATAGATGTCAAAGGGTGGGTAACATATTGAGAAGGCATGAATTGCCATTGACGCTAATTCTTGAGCTTGAGTTGTTTGATGTGTGGGGCGTAGATTTCATGGGGCCATTTCCGCCATCATTTGGTAAGGAGTATATTTTGTTAGTAGTGGATTATGTGTCTAAATGGGTCGAGGCCGTAGCAACACCTACCAATGATGCCAAAGTGGTTTTGAAGTTCCTTCAACAAAATGTCATGACACGGTTCGGGATACCTCGAGCATTAATCAGTGATGAGGGAACCTACTTTTGTAACAAAATGCTAAGCGCTTTGTTGGTAAAGTATGGGGTTAGACATAAGGTGGCGCTACCATACCACCCACAGATAAATGGCCAAGCTGAAGTTTCAAACCGAGAAATCAAACTAATTCTGGAGAAAACGGTTAATACTAATCGCAAGGATTGGGCGGTGAAGCTTGACGATGCTTTATGGGCGTATCGCACGGCTTTTAAGACACTGATCGACATGTCGCTGTATCGATTGGTGTTTGGGAAAGCGTGTCATTTGCCCGTTGAATTGGAGCACTGTGCATTCTGGGCGATTAAGAAACTCAACTTTGACATAAAAGCTTCTGGTGCATAACGTCTCCTCCAATTGAATGAAATGGAGGAATTCTAGCACGAGGCTTATGAGAATGCCAAGCTTTACAAAGATAAAATAAAGAGGTGGCATGATAAAATGATAGTCCGGAGGGAGTTCAGTCCGGGCCAACAAGTTTTATTGGTTAACTCAAGGCTGAGACTCTTTCTCGGAAAGTTGAAGTCCCGGTGGTCTGGACTATTCCAGATCAAGCATATTTATCCATTTGAGCTATCGAGTTAGAAGGCGAAGACGGACAAACTTTTCGAGTCAACGGGGAGCGAATCAAGCACTACTTCAAGGATGAAGAGCGAATGGTGGAGAACATCTCCCTCGTTGAAGGATAGAGCCAGAATTCATACACGTCCATGCTAGGGACGTAAAACCAAACAACATCTTTTGATATGTCATCGAGGGTAACGAACATTCCCAACTTTTGTATAAATTACTTTTGGAGATCGTATTGATCTCAGAATATTATTATTATTATTATTTTTTTTTTTTTTTGTGGTGAATTGATGAGGCTAGATACTTAGGATTGAATTGCATGCTAAAAATCATTTGAGGAATGAAGTGGAAGTAAGAGGTGTAGAGCAAAAATGTGAAAACCTGAAGGAATCCAGCCAAAGTCCACACTAGCGTAAATTTGCCTAGGCGGAAAAACCACTACCTAGGCGAAAATTGGACAGAAGGCTGAGAAAACATATTGGCGTAGATTCGCTTAGACGGAAAAACCACCACCTAGGCAGAAATAGGAAGAAAAAGTCTGAGTTTCTATACTGCCGTAACTTCGCCTAGGCGGAGAAACCACCTCTTAGGAGGAAAAATAAAGAAAGGCTGAGTTTCTATACTGGCGTAAATTCACCTAGGCAGAAAAACCACCGCTTAGGCGTATTTACAACAGAATCAAGGGTTTCACACTGGTGTAAATTTGGCCAGGCGGAAAAACCACTGCCTAGGTGAATTAACATCAGAAGGTTTTTAAAAAAGCAAAAGGCACTACTTTGCCTAGGCGGAAAAACCTCCACCTAAGCGAAGTCACGACAGCCCTATTTTAAAACGCAGCAGTCCTCTTCGCAAACGGCACTTCCCTCCTAAAATTTTCAAGAAACCTCTCAACTTCACCATCCCAAATCCCTTCTGCCCTTTAAAGATTCATCCTACATTGTGAAAAACTTGGATTTTCACCAAAAATCTTTATCCAAACGTTAGATTCCTCTTCCCATTTTCGAAAATCTAGGGTTTAAACGGTGAAACAGTGCGAGATCGCTATCCTCAAGTAATTTGATCAAAACTTTTCAACAAGTAAGTGTCAATGATCCTATTTTTCATTTAACTATTGAAATATTTGCTTCATTTGCTCATTTATTTCAAAAATCATTGGATTTGGCTAGAACCCTAAACCCCTTTAAACCCTGGATTGCGTTTTTCACGTTATTAGGGATTTAGGAATGATTTTTGGTAAACCCTATCAGGTTTTTGTGTAGATACACAATGTGAATCATTTATTTTATGCTACATTGCGACAAAAATATGATTTGGTTTTGGTTGGTAGGATATCTTGTGAAATTTGTATTGTTTGGTTTTGGTTGACATATGTTTGTTAAAAAAGGGCATTGTGTGTTCACTGACAAGGATTTGAATTGCGTGTTCTATTTTTATTATTGTGGTTGGTGTTGTGATTGTGATTTATAGGCAAAATGGCAAAGCGTCGAGCATCCAAGCTACCATGAACGGAAGAACCTCCGGCTGCCTCGGATTACAACTCTCTAAAATTTATCTACAAGCAAGCCGAGGACCATTACAATAAACATGAAAGTGAGCATCCCAGCATTCGCCAGAGGGGGTTCAGACCTCTGCATGAACTCCCTGAAGAATTCAGGACCGTCATTCAACGTAGAAGATGGGAACAGTTCTGTGCTTTACCCCCACCAGGGGAGTTGGCCTTGGTACACAAGTTCTATGCGAACATTACCAAGGGTACTGGATTTCAGACGAGGGTCCGGAACATCCCAGTTCTCTTCAGTGCGGACCACTTTAACGAGTTGCTTGGATTGACAGGGCCGGAAGCCTCCCGAGATTTATCTGATGCTGCCACACCGACAATGAGTGCGGTGATTCAGGCCCTGACAACGGGTAACACCCAGTGGAAGAACACATGGAAGGGTCATGCCATCTTCAAGGCACAATTTTTGAAACTAATCTCCAAGATATGGCATCAATTTATCTGCGCCAATCTGCTTCCTACCTCCCATGTGTCTGATGTTTCCAAGGAGCGAGCGTTTATGCTATACGGAATTGATAGAGGGACACTCGTCAATGTCGGTTGGCACATTTATTCTTCAATAATTCATACTACCAGGACGACGAAGGGTGGCCTTCCTTTTCCCTCTTTCCTCACCGCTCTCTTTCTACGTGCCGGAGTTCGTATCACGTCCACAAGCCCCTTTCCACCTATAAAGACGCTCGATCTTTCAATGATTAACAGACTGTGGAAGGGCGGACCGACTAAGGTAGAAGAGGGTCCTGAAGATGAAGAAGCCGGCCCTTCGGAGCCACCGACGCCCACAAACTGCTGCGACCAACCCACCTAGATTTCACAAGATGTCCGTAGTCCCCAATCCAATATGAGCCAGCTCCAAGCTAATTTTTCTCGGA
This sequence comes from Eucommia ulmoides, assembly GCA_016647705.1. Taxonomy (NCBI): domain Eukaryota; kingdom Viridiplantae; phylum Streptophyta; class Magnoliopsida; order Garryales; family Eucommiaceae; genus Eucommia; species Eucommia ulmoides. Next base: position 16,809,958 of record CM028338.1, on the reverse strand, counting down.
TGGAGAGCTACATGGATAACTACATTCGACAACAAGATCAAAATCAACGAGTTTTATTTGAGCACCTCGGAATCAACATGACGCGTTATACGCCCGTGCCGCCTTTCGAGACTGATGAGCCGCCACCACCATCTCCTCCCCAATGAACGGTAGAAGGTTAGACTTGTATGTCTTCCCTCCTAGGTATGTGTCTGACCCAATTTTCAATACATATATTTTTATTTTGCTATTGGGTTCGCTGCCTAGGCAGTGAGGACACTGCCTCGTTCAAGTTTGGGGGTATATGTTATGCAAGCATGTAGTTTTTGTTTTTTTTGGGGGGATATGAAGGATGACAATTTTTTTGATGTAAATGGGACAAAATTCTTTTTGTGGACAAATTTTTGTTTATAATGATATTAATGTTAAATTTTTGTAAATTTTGAAATTCTTTTTGTTATGCATGTATAATGTTTAGCTATGCATGTGTAAGGATCATTAGCATAAGTAATGTTAGTTTGTAGAATTAGAGTAGATATGTTAATGAATATAGTTGTACGTGCATGCTGAGTTTTTGAGTTTGTCCGAACTATGTCCCGATGATGAAAATTACTTCCTAAATTTCATATTGAGGTCGGGGGTAATGCCATTCACGTGTGTTTTGTGTGCTTAGCATGTCGATTAGGTGAAGATTATTTTGATCCTAAATTGCACGATCGCATAAACTCATTGTATAATTAGTTGAACGATTTGACCCCGATTATTCAGTAATAAATTCATGACAGAAATGAGGAATCTAGAACTTGACTGGGGGATACTTGAGGCGAAATTATAGGTAAGGTAATTCCGGAGGCATGATATAGGCCTTCATTTTTATCTCTTGAACCGTTTGAAACTAACCTGAAAAGTTATTCCATCGTTCTCCTGTCGAAGCCATAAAATTTTCACTTCTGAACTTGTTTCTATACTTTAACCAAGCAAATATTTCAAAACCATTGTCGCTAAAAATAAAAGTAAAAATTGAGTAAAAACAAGTAGCATTAGATTATGCTAACTTGAAGCAGACAATCGGGGTTTCAGTTTAAATGTTTTTGGTTAAGTATAAGAGTATTCACTTGACAATCCTTTAGTTGTATTTATACGCCCCTAAAATTGTACAAAATTGAATAAGTTTGGGTGTGTGTGTGTATTTGTCTAAAAAAAAAAAAAAAAAACCACTATGTGAATATAGTGTTTAATTTTGGTTGTTGTGACAAGTGAATACAAGTTTACTTAATCTTGTTCAGGGTAATATCTTCAAAGATAGGGGGTTATGAGAGAGATACAGCGACAAGTGTTTGTACCTCGGGTATTGTTAAAATTTTAACGAGTTTCTATTTCTACCATACCCTTGGTCGTTCTTCAAAGCCAAACCAAGCCTTATTGATCTCGGTGAATGTCCGAACCTACATTAGTAGATAGTTGAGCCCAGTCAAGCATATGGCTTTCCTGAATGTTTTAACATGTTTAAGTCATGACCTTATTCATTGAATAATCCAATCCGGTGTTTGATTAGTTATACATCCGAGTTATCACACACACACATTTCAATTGGATCTAAAATGATTTTAACTAATATTGAGTGTTGAAATTCTGGAACACCACGTGGTGTGTGTTATTCCTTAATTGGATCTGATTACGGGTTGTTGAGGGAAGAATTGCACGGTTTCCTTGATTGAACTTAAATCTCACGGGTGTGTACTTGTTATTTGTTAATGATTACTTATTTTTAGTTTAGAAATTAGCTAATTAGTGTAGTTAGTGTTATTTAGCATTAGGGTGTTTTGCTCGAGGACTAGCAAAATTTCAAGTTTTGGGGTATTTGATAGGTGTAAAATACATATCTAATTCTAAACCGAATTTGCCAGTTTTCAAGTATTTTATTGAAGTTTGAATATCTTTTTAGCTTTTTTTATTAGTCAGGAGTAGGGACATAAACAATTGGCAAACTGAGCGAAACGGTGGAGAAAATGGTAACCAAAAGATAAAAAAAAGAGGTTTCAAATAACAGCACAAATTCGCCTAGGCGAAGTTTCCACCGCCTACGCAGAAATCCATCAGAGAGTTGCAAATGCTGAAATGTTGAAATCCGCCTAGGCGAACTTTCCACCGCCTAAGCAGAAATCTGTCAGAAGGTTGAAAGCACTGAGAAGTTGAAATTTGCCTAGGCGAAAATCCGTCAGAAGGATGAAGGGCTTAAATGTTGAAATCTTCCTAGGCGAAGTTTTCACCACCTAGGTGGAATTCCGTCAGAATGCTGGAAGTGCTGAATTACTGAATTCCGCCTAGGCGAAGTTTCTACCGCCTAGGCGAAAATCCATCAGAAAGAAAGAAGAGAAGAAGTTAGTCCTCTGCCTAGGCGAATAAACCATCGCCTAGGCAAAATTCTAACCGACTTAAACTCCGCCTAGGCGAAGATTCTACCGCCTAGGCACATTTCGCAGAACAGTCTAAAATATCTGTTTAGATATTTTTGAACCCCTAGGCCTATTTATACCCCTTTCCCACGTCTGAAAAAGGTTGTTGATAAACCTTAACCCTAGTAGAGAGTTTTTAAGCTATATTTTGAAGATCAAGAAGGAGATTCATCATTCGGGTAAAGACGGATCACTTGCGGTCCGATCATTAGCGACAATGAACCGTTTCACTTTCAGATTTGATCGTTCTTCTCTTGTTTTTATCTTTGTAATTACTTTTTCATATCTAAGAATGTTGAATCCCTCTTATTTTGTATGGAATATGGCTAAGATCCTATAGTATTGGTTAAATGTTACTTAGGTGTAGTTGAAATCATGTAATTGTTAAGTTGAATAAATTAATGTTACTTTAATGTGTTGTTTGTGTAAATCCGATTGTGTTTACCATTATTCTTGATATTATTCTTGTATTGATAAATCGAGAATACGGGGTTTGACACTCGGGAGAGGTAACCCTGGATTCGGACTAGGGTAAATACAACGTGATGTTCTAACGACCCGGGAGGGCTTTAGAACATATGCAATCCATGACATTGGCTAAAGACTCACGTGACCTAGGGTCATAAATGCGTTGAAGGGGACTTCTTCGTTGACACGAAGTTGTGTAATCCCCTGTCTTATACTCGGGAGAGATAGCGGAGGAGTTATCGATACAGAAATTGTCGGAATAGATGAAAAACCATTGTAGATAACTTAATGACGTCGATTATACATTATGTGAAAGAAATTAATACCTAAGTAATTAGTGTAATTAGAACTAACCTAATAGTCCTCGTTTATCTTAGTATATTAAATAGAAAACAGACAAATTTTGATTAGTCGAGATAATATGAAACTATTTAAATCACAATACTCAACCGAATTACACGTCATTCCCAGTGGAATGATATCTGATCTTACAAGATCCATTATATTAAAACTAGACCTCGTATATTTGCGAGTAGTTAATACTGCGAGGACAATGATGTGAATCCTTGCGCGTACAATAGGGGTGGCCATTGGTGCACTCACCAGAATGCGTGCCCTAGGGAGGGCACAATCATCCTTTTTCTAGGCCCATATTACTCTAATGATGGGGCCTACCCCTTATTTCGTGAAATTTACACAATAGTCTTCCTATGTTAGATGTTGTGTGTAAAACCTTCTTGATTTGACCTCTCCTAGTCATACCGTCTTAGGAAATAATTTTGGACACTCTCTTGGCTACTCTGAGCACTCCAATTTTCGAATCCTATGCTCCGTCTTATTCCCGAACGGCGTTTATAAAGTGTTTTTTTTTATTGGAGCACTTTTATCAATCACATGTGAGTTCTTATATTTTTCTTGAAATTGAAATGACAAAAATGAAATTAAACTATCCAAATTAATATCGGAAAGCTAAATTTGTAAAAATAAAATATTTTTTTGCCATCAATTTGGCAAAACTGGCAAAAAAATACAATATTTATCGGGGTGGCCATTGGCGTACTCCCCAGAGCGCGTGCCCTGGAGAGTGCGCAACCATCCTTTTTCCAACCCCATGTTACTTTAATGATGGAGGCTACCACCTATTTCGTGAAATTTACACAATAGTACCCCTATATTGGATATTGTGTGTAAAACCTTCTTGATTTAATCTCTCCTAGTCATACCATTTTAGGAAATGATTGAACTCTCTTGGATACTTTTAGAACTCCAATTTTAGAATCCTATGCTCCATCTTATTCCCAGAGGGTGTTCATAAAGTGTTTTTGGTGATTTGAGCACGTTTTATCAATTACAACTGAGTTCTTTTTTCTTGAAATTGAAATGAAAAACGTGAAATTAAACCATCCAAATTAGTATTGGAAAGTTAAATTTATAAAAATAAAATATTTTTGGTTGTCAATTTGACAAAACGGGCGAAAAAAATATAATTTTTGGACTAAAATAAAAAGTAGTTTGAATTGATAAAATTTCTTAAAATTAGGATGTGGGAAACAAAATTAAATATATCCAAAGTGATACGCAACGTGATATTATATGAAAATACACTTTCAATTTAACCAATTTAGACCCCAATTAACTTTTATAAATTTAGATTTTAGCCCGAAACTTTAGTTTTTGCCTAATTCAATCAAGTTGTCGATTTTTTAATTTCTTTTCTTTTTAAAACATTAAATGTAATTTAAACACATGAATCTAAGGCAAACATTTGTGGGCATCGTCATTATCTAGCTCTAATTAGCTGACGTTTTCTTTCCAATGGACAAAACTTTAGACCGAACACTTTTACGGAATGCGAAAACAAGCTAGACAAAATGCGGCTATTTGATTTTTGATTACTGGTTATGATTTTCAATTGAAGGGTAACCAAAATTTTTCACAAGGATGTGAGATACAGTTTTGACATTCTCATAAGTGATAACACTCTGGTGATGCAAAAATTTGAATAGTAGGAAATGATTAGTTTTGATTGGGAATATGATCCTCCGAAGTATTGGGTTCCCACAAACCAATATACATGCGGGTGGATCTACCAACGTTACACCTCTGTGTTATTAGTAGAGTTTCTGGTAAAATTTTATTATTATATCGGTTTAAAAAATTAAGTGTATCTCTGTCTGGCAACCCCCTTTTGTATTTATAGGGGAAGTAAGACTTGTTTGTCAAGTCTTGCCTAGGACCTTAGTCCATCCCCATAAATTATAGAGAGATTAACTAGATCGATAAGTTATGGCCCGTTTCTTTGAATATTTGATTTCTTTTTCTTATGTAGTGGGATTCAGTGACCGTTTCCCAAGCATGGGTCATAGCTTTAGCTTGTGGCATAACGTGAGATATGATTTGTTGTTCCTAGGATAATTCACTTAGGTGTGATCCCAATCTAAACTCTCTGGTTAATCAAGGGTAGTATTCGGTATCCTGGATGTTCTTGGTAGCCCTCTTGAACTCCCGGGTAGAATCGATATGTACCTACATGTCAAGCTCAAATTCACATTAGTGGCACAAGAGTATCAATGAGTCATGTTCTAGCTCAAGTGTGTTGCATGTGAGATTTCAACTTATATGTGTGTAGATAAGTGCGGAAATATTAAAACGGAAGCGTACCTTTCAGATTTGGAATACTCGTTTACAACCCGTTCCACGTTTCTTCTCTCATGGGCAAGAAAAATACTACTAGAGTATTTTTCAATAATATCCACACATTCACTAATTAAGGCCACTCAAAATATCTGTAATCTGAAGGGATAGAAACCTTAGAGGTATCAATGCATATTTATAGAGAAAATCCTAAAGGATGTGTTCGTTCCAGTGGGAGTCTACCGAAAAGGTATTTCTGTTCCAATAGGTGTTTATCGAATGGACATGATCTTTAAGACTAAAGGGTGAACCCATTCACATAGTAACTCTCCATGAAACATGGGGCCCATATGTACATTCCACGGGTCGGCCCAACCCTCTCCATAATTCAACAATGTGTTATTTTTTTAGATTTCACCAAATACCTCTCATTAAAAATGTTGATCCTGAGATTGTGACGGACAATTAAACATTGATATTTTTGGTGGGACTAAATATTTGTTTAAGTGCTTCAGTTTATTAGTTCCATATGATGAAGATTTAATGATAAAGATGATGAAGGATTAAGAGGTTGAAGAATTTGAAGAACCTAGGGAAAATAACTCAGGTTTAAATTTTAACTCTTAATATCCCAATTAGGATCACACACGACACAAAAAGATTTTTAAATTATTTTTATAAATATGTGTGTTTTTAGTAGGATCCTGATTAGTTAAATTATTTGCTCCTATGTGTAATTGAAAGATAAATATTTATAATTGATTAAAATTGGAGTTAAGTATTTAGTGGAGCTAATTAAGAAAAGAAAATGGTTAAAGGGATGAAAACGTCAATGAGAATGAATTAAAAACGAGTTTAGAAAAGAGATCTAGTATCCTTAAGTCGACTAGACAAAACAGGTGAACTCTTTGTATCTCTAAGTTGACAAGTAAGTCGACTGGTCAAGAAAAATGAAACTCTCTAATTCTCTAAGTCGACAGATAGGTTGACCGATGGACATAGAATCTTTGGATTGGCTACATCCTGAACCGCATAGAATCTTTGGATTGGCTACATCCTGAATCGAGCGGTTGACTGCTGATCTTGGTCGGTCGACTTGTGTGTCAGTTTCAGGATATTGTGGAATTATGAATTTATATCTAAAAGTAGCCGTTTTTTGGTTGGGATTTATGAGAGATTTTAGGGATTTTATGATATTTAAGATATGCTACAACTATTATTTAATTCCTATTGATTTGGTTCATTAAATTTGAATATTTCTCACTTTGGTACATATAATTGTTTCTATTCTATTTAATTGAGATTGAGAAATATTTGGGGGATTTAATTGAGAGATTTAAAAGCTATAATTAAGTGTATTGAACCAAAATGAAGTCATAATGATATAAGGGGTCTAAGAGAGCAATTAAGTGTCATGATAAATGGAAATTAACCGTTAGAGAGTTGTTTCTAATCTCATATATAAAGACTTATGTTTTTTTTTTCATATCCTTAAGAGTGATTAAGAGATCAAGAGATCACATTGAGCCTTTCTAAGAGAAATCATACTGAGTTTTTGTGGGAGCTTTGCTAAGAGACGATCTTGAGAATCATTGGCTGTTAATCATTGTTGTTACCGAATCTGAAGTAACATCGCTCTATTTATTTTTTCGGTGGATCGGAGGTGAGATATTTCCAATTACTTTCTATATTGTATTACTTGATTATTTTTAGAATTTGATCTTTAGAAATTGTTTCTGATTTTTTATTAAAGAAAATATTTTATAAACAATTTTTTGAATCTGATTACGTGCTACCCATTTTTTTTTTTGTTAAAAATCAGATTTTGAGTATCTCATATTTCTATCACTAGTTTTGGGATATTAATTGAGTTTTAATTTATCTAGGGTGGTAGAAGCTCCAAGTGAGAAAAATCACTTGTCAATTTTTATTGGTAAGTTGAGTGACAGATTAAATACTGTTGGATGTATTTAATCAGAGGAGAGCCAGTTTCAGTCTCTTCCTGTAAAGAGATTGAGGTAGTAATTCTTCCTGGATTGAATTATTTTGTGTGAATTTTGTAACGGTTCAATCCTTACTGTGTAAAAGGATATTTGGAATGTTGATGAGATTTTGATTCTTTTACCTTTGTGTTAAAAAGGATTAGGTTATTTTTGAGCCTGTAAAACATAGAGGTTCTTCCTTAGTCTGTGAAAATGATTTTGTAAAGGTTGATTCTGAGCCTATAAAAGAATCATTGTGAGAGTTTGGTTCCTACCTTTAAAGGGATCTTGAGTATTAGTGGGTGTGACTTTCCGTGGGGCTTAGAGAACAGGATTAGCCAAAAGTAGCTTGGTGAACCAGTATAAATTTTTGGTGTGCTGCAATCTTTATTTTATTTATTTTTGTTGTTTGGTGTGCACGTAGTTGATTTTATATTTCCACTGTGATATAAAGATAATAATTAATTTAGGATTAAAATTAATTATTTGAGTTATTAAAGTATTTTCTCTCTAATATTTTTAATTACCCAATTCACCCATCTCTTGGGTGTTCCACTGGGCTAACAATTAGTATTAGAGCTGGTTTTAGCTCAATATACTTCACAGTATAGGTAAACAAGATCACATGGAGTAGCTTGATTCTGAAGTTATGTATACTACTATTAATTCTGCTTCTTCGAATAGTCATTGTATTGATCGTGAGACTGATATAATTTGCAATGATGAAAATGCAGATAAGACTATTGAGACACTTATTGCTCTTATGTATGTTTTTGGAAAATAGAATTTTAAACTAGAGAAAAAAATTGCAACTCTTGAAAAGAAGAAGTTTAGTACTGTCAAATCTCTCAGGAAAAAGAATTTGGACAAATATTTTGAAACTGTTGAGTTTAAAAATGCTTTATCTAAAATTAGTAAGTTGTGTGATAAAATTGAGTCTCTTGAGGATGAGGCTGAGGTTTTGAAAAATGAGTTTTATGATCTTCAATAGAATGAATTTAAAAGAAAAAATCTTGAAACCTTGAACGAGGCCTTGAGTATTGAATTGGACAATACAAGGTGTGAGCTTGATAGAGCTCATGTGAAAATTCATTCTGTTGAAAATGAGTGTCAAATTCTTAAGAATGATCTTGAATTTATGCATTAAAAGAATTTTGGTCTACAGGTAAATGTTAGCACCAATGAACGGTTACTTGAGAAGACTCAAAAGGAGCTTAAAGAAGCAATGGATAAATTCAAGGATGTTGAGAGTACTAAAACTATTAAAAAACCAATAGTTACTAAAGCTGTTTCTCAAAATCGCAGACAATATTATGCTCTCGTAAGAAACATTGACTATTCGAAGCGGCATGCTAACAGTATTAAGTGTTTTTATTGTGGTAAATTTGGTTATTATGAAAACTCTTGTTATTTATTACATGGTTACCCTGTTGGATTCAGAAATAACTGAATACCAAAAATAGAAAACTTTGGTGCAGGTACAAATAAGAGATTTAGACAAAGGAATAATGAATACTACATGTTGACAAGGCAATTTGAACAGACAAGAAGGTACAATGAATATTCTCTGCCAAAGAGGGAGCTGAGGTTCAATGCACCTAATAAGAAGAATCAGCACATGCCAAATACAAGAGTACAGAAGTAACAAGCTCAATATGTGAGAGCTGACAAAGCTTATCCACATCCAATGGCAAGATACCAGCACAAGAAAAAGTTTATTTACAAAGTTTTTCCAAAGCAGCATAAAGCACCAACCAAAGGCAAAAAAGTTCTTACTGAATCAGTTCAAAAAATTGTTGTTCCTAACAAAGAAGAAATTAAGGTGAAAAATCAAGCATTAGTGGAGTCAAAGTATACCAAATCAGAAATTAGTAATCCACCAAAGGTACACACACTACTTTCTCCCAAAGATGATCCAGGTATGTCAAAATTTTTTAAGTTAAAGTTTATTAATTTTGTTAGGGAGACTGAGCCTGTTCATTTTGAAATTTAAATGTTTGCAATACATGTGTGTGTTTAAATGTGTGAGTAATTAATTTTTTTAAAAATATATGTGGATCAAAATAAGAGGTAAAAATTGAGCTAAGTTGATCAAATTAGGTTTAAATGCACAAAATCAAATAGCTCAGAATGAGCAGTCAACTTATGAGTCAACTGATAGTTTCAAGTTGGAATATCGAGAGTCACACTGCATTCATTTGTCGACCGCCTCTACGATGGCTATCGACCGATCATATCGGGATATAAATACCCTCTCTTGTTTATTTCATTTCATCCGAAGCAAAAAATCATTTTCTCTAAAACCCTTCATCTCCCAAGTTTGTTCAGGCATAAATCTCATGAAATCAGTTCATTTCAGCTCAGATTAGAAGATTTTTTGGTTGAATCAAAAGGTCTAAGGCTCCGATCTGAGTGTTAGAGGCTGATTACTCGCGAAAATCAAGGTTGGTCATCTCCAAATTCTAGGGTTTCGGTTGGTTCTTGGTTTATACTTAATTTCTTGAGATATTTTGGTTGAGTTATTTTAGATTTGTGAAAAATGCCTAGAATCAAGAATCGTGCTAATAGGGCAACATTTGACAATGTATTTTTTCGAAAGGAAGAGGATGAGGAAAAATATAATGAGGAGTTTGTCAATCGAATGGTTTTAGGTTGCAAACCTATAGATTTTGTTGGTTTGAAAGAGAAAAATATTGATATTGAATGATATTTTAGGAATTTGGGGTGGGTTGATTTTGTCAGCCAGAGGAATGAGTGGATGTCGGTATGGGTGAGAATGTTCTACAATAATCTCACTCACAATAATATTACAATTTCATCCTACGTTAAAGGAAAAGAAATTCGGTTTGATAGGGGGTTATTATGTGATTTTTTGGAAATACCTAGAGGAGACATAGTTCCGTACAATACCCCGCACTGGCTTTCGATAAATTTCAATAGAATAGCAATTGTTGAGAAATTTGATTAGAGGGAGACAAAGCAGGATCATTATCTATTGAGTATCGATTCCTTCATTTGGTGCTAACCTATTCGGTTGTGCCTAGAGGGGGAAGTCATGCTAATGTAAATGACTTTGATCTTTATTTGATGAATGAGATTGTTGAAGGGAGAAAATTGGATCTAGCTCATATTATGATGGACCACATGAAGTATTATTTTCAGAAACCCTCTAGAGTACTACCCTATGTTGATGTACTCCAAAGGTTGTTTGATCACTTTGGAGTTGAAACTGATCCTGATGAGCAAATATTTATGATAATCATACCCGGATGGATCAATGTGGGTAATGCTTCGTTAATGGGATATGAGTACAGATAAAATAGATGGGTAAAGAAGAGGAATCAGAAAAGGTAGAGAATACAGGATATGGGTGATGAAGAAGATAATGAAGAAGAAATGAGCATAGATCAGAAGATGGATTTTCTTCATGATCAAATTGATGATCTAAGGATACTTGCGGATTTAATGGATGATCGGATGACTGGGCTAGAAAATAAAATGGTTCAAATGAATATGAACACGAAAACTGGATTTGGGAAAATCACAGAGAATCTGGAACAGATGTTTCAGTTTATACAGTCATCTCATCAAGGATACCAGTAGCAGTACAATGCTCAGCCATACTTTACAAGACATCCTATGTTTGGAGCACAATTGTAAGACCTCAATCATAGCAGGTACGTCATTTCAGTGGTGTTTTAAAGTAATGGTGAAAATTCGGGGTGAAACTAGGACCATTAAAAATTCAAATAAAAAGTCTAGGGGTCAAATTGAAAATATAGAAATAGTAAATCCTAATTTAGGGAGGTAAATCGACATTTAACATTTAAATGAAACCTTCAGGGGGTGAAATTGAAAATCTTAGGAACTTTTAAAAAGTTGAAAAGGAGTAAAATCAAGGTTTAAAGGAAATTGGGGGGGAGGAAAGAGTAATTAATGGATTTTTTTTTTTTTTTTTTTTTTTTTTTTTTTTTTATCAATTATACAACACCCACACGCCGACGGACGGACGGAACACTTGGCCGGCAAGGAAGCAAATAAGAGGAACGACGTGGCACGCTTAGGAAACTCGCACCCACTAATTTCATGCACCGGTGATGAGAAAAAACAGAATCCCATGATTAAAAATAAAAAGAAGAAATCCAAAAATCTAAAAATCCGAAATCTAGAGAGAGAGAGAAAGAGCCGGCCGGAGTTTGGGACTTGAAAAGTAATCGCCGGCAAGGCAGGGTGTTCGGTTACAGGGTTGTGGGCGTGCAGGGGCATGCGGTAGTCGACGGAAAGGGTGGTTCGGCATAGGTAGTGGTGATTGTCGCCGGTCGTCCGGTAAACGTTCGGTAATGGGTTCGGCACGTCGTCAACTAAGTTTGTGTGTGTTGTTATCCATGATGAAGGTTGGCGGAGAGAAATAGAGAGAGAGAGAAGTCTCCGACGGTCGGCTGAACCAGGAATAAAAAAAACAGAAAAAAAAAGAAGAAACAGAGGAGAGAGAAGGGTTGGTCCGGCGGTCCGAGGATGGTTCATCGGCGGTGAGCATTCTGTCGGCCGTTCGAGTGCATGTGTGTGTGCGCGTGTGTGTTCATGATTATTGCAGTCGTCGAGGTGCTCTGCTCATCCGGAGGGGAGTGATCGTCGTGGGTAAGGTCGCCGGAGTTGGTTAGGAGAAAGAGAGGTTCGGCCGATGGAGAGTTCATCCGGTTGGTGAGGTGGGCGTTCGGTTGGTCCATCCAGTTCGTCGGCAAAGTGATCAGACGCGGGTGTGGGGGTGATCATGGACTGAGTGGGTATGGTGTGTGTGTGTCGGCGGTATTGTGCTGTCGTCGGCCGGTAGTGTGCTGCAATAGTGTGTGGGTATACTGTTCACCTGACGTGGGTATATGTGGGTAACCGTTGGTTTGGCCGGTGAGTGTGTGTGAGGGTGTGGGTAGACTGAAGGTGGTCGCCGGCGGTTGGTAAAGGAGGAGCGAGGAAGTGGTTGGCGGCAGACGTTGTCGGAAGGAGGAAAAAGAACAGAAACAGTAGACGCAAAGAATAAAGAAAGAAAGAAAAAAAAAAAAAAAAAAAAAAAAAAAAAAAGAAAAAGAAAAAAAAGGGAAATTGCGGAAACCACCCCAGAAAAATCTAAAATCCATCTTGTGGTCGCCAAATGTTTCAGAAACAGGTGAAGCTTCGATCGATTATTTAATTCTCATTAAATTAAATTTTAATTAGTGTTATAAATCCTAAAACCATAATAATTTCGTGATGACTAATTAATTTTAAGTACGTAGTACATAAAATTAGTAACGATTCGGAAAATAGGGTCTGCATTACATGATTAGGATATTTTAGATAAGATATTAATTTCGACTCTGCCACTATTAGGTTCGCAGGCACTGGCGTCCAGATAGAGTGCGAACAATGTCAGTGGTGCAAAACGGGGATCGAGGTGAGTGTACTATCTTCTTACCAAACTATTTTCTATATATATATGAGATGAAAATTGTGATTATCTAAACTGTATGAATTTATAAATGATGTGGATAAAGCAGGATTTAAATGAATTGGTAACTAGACTTCGATAGATTTCGAAAAAGAAGCCGAAAATGAATTCCGCTAAATTTGGTGAAATTAGACGGTGGTTTTAAAAAGAAAATAAGAAATATCTATTTTCCTAAAAATACCTGGTTTTTCTAAAAATAAAGGATGGAAAAATGGTTTCGATAAAATCGGATGTTTCTTTAAAAGGAAGTGCGAATATGATTTTTGAATTTAAAAGCGGGTTTTGTAGAAATGTGGTAGGCGTGGTGTTTTGACAATGTTGAGTAAATGATATTTATTGAGTTGTGTTTTGATGAGGTTGTATTTGTTTTTGACGATGCCATGGTTGTTCTCCCCGTAAGGGGTGTGGATTATATTTCTCCCCGTAAAGGGTGTGGATTATATTTCTCCCCGTAAGGGGTATGGATTATATTTCTCCCCAAAAAGGGGTGTGGATATTTCATAGGAAGGCATTCCTATGAATGTTACGGTACCGTTGCAACTCCCGATTGTGAGGTTAAAACGATCACTAGGGCTGGCCAGTGTGTGTGTATGTGTTGGTGGTGTGTGTTTGAGATTGGTGCTTGAGATGTGGTGTCTTACATATATTAGCTGGTGTGATATTATTCATTATGATGTTCGGTGGGATTTTGTACTAAATGGATTCGGATGAAACTTATCTATATCGTTTTATTTTCATTGCTTATATACCTATGCTTGATCCATACTAAATTGTGGAAATATTTAGAACGTATTAATATTTTGAAAAATATTTTACTAAGAAGACAGTACACTCGCAGGTACAACGGCTAGGAGTCGGTCCCCCACTGGCACTAGGTAGAGCTGCGTGATGGAATTATATGGGTGGTTGAGGGGAACTGTCCAAGACGAACCTGTAAAAGGTTCATGGATGAATGGTGTTTGTTAGGATATATTTGGGACGGGTGTGTCCCCCTTTTAAATGTTTGTATTATATGGTGGGAACTTATTGTCTTTCATCTGGTTGTTTGGGCATTGGTGATGTCAGGTTGTAGTCACGCCAGCCTCGGGATGACGGGTTCCGGGATGGGTTGTGACAACAACAGTCCTTTGAAAGACCAACTGGAGCAAGGCCATCTGGAGTAGGACCGTCAATGCTGTTTTATTAGCAAATGACTCCAGGACCAATTGTTCAGCCAGGAGTTTTGTATCCTCAGCAGCCAGCTACTAGTCCGATGGGACTTTATTTTCACTTTTATGGACAGAGCCCTCACTAGACCTTTTTATTATTATTATTATTATTATTATTATTATTATTATTATTATTATTATTATTATTATTATTATTATTATTATTATTATTATTATTATTATTATTATTATTATTATTATTATTATTATTATTATTATTATTATTATTATTATTATTATTATTATTATTATTATTTAATTTTGTTATTCAGACAAGTTCTACATTTACTATTTCGGTTTGTAATAGCTAATTTAGGATTGTTGTGAAACTTGATTTCTAGTGTATGAATTTTGATGGATTAACTACACTTGATCTACTTAGTTAAATTTTCTATCTCTAATGATGATCCACATGGTATTTGTTGAAAATAATCTTAATACATAAAATTGAATTTATGAAGTAATTCAATGTGTTTGCCTAAAATAGAATTATCATGTGTGTTCCCTCCTCCCAAAATTTTGTTTTTGAGATGACAAAGAGGGAGAATTAGTTGATATTTTATTGAATATCTTAAAGGGGAGTTTATTTTGAAATTTGTACTTTATTGATAATTTTTTTTTATCTTCATTCTTATGCTTAAAAGAGTTATAAAACCCGTCATCGGATTCAGAGGAGCATGGTTATATTATTATTTTGAAGAAAACATCAAAGTTAATTGTCATTATCAAAAAGGGAGAGATTATTAATCCTGAGATTTTGATGGACAATTAAAAGTTGATTTTTTGGTGGGACAAATGATATGTTTAAGTGTTTCAGTTTATTAGTTCCATATGATGAAAATTTGATGATAAAGATGATGAAGAATTAAGAGGTTGAAAATTTTGAAGAACCTAGGGAAAACAATTCAGGTTTAAATTTTAACTCTTAATATCCCAATTAGGATCACACACGACACAAAAAGATTTTTAAATGATTTTTATAAATATATGTGTTTTTAATATAATCCTAATTAGCTAAATTATTTGCTCCTACGTGTAATTGAAAAAGAAATATTTACAATTGATTAAAATTGGAGTTAAGTATTTAGTGGAGCTAATTCAGAAAAGAAAATGGTTAAATGAGCGAAAACGTTAATGAGAAGGAATTAAAAATTGGATTACAAAAGAGATCCAGTATCCTTAAGTCGACTGGTAAGTCGACCGGACAAAACAGGTGAACTCTCTATATTTCTAAGTCAACAGGTAAGTCGACCGGTGAAGAGAAGTAAAACTCTCTGAATCTTTAAGTCGACAGATAGATCGACTGATGGGCATAGAATCTTTGGCTTGGCTACATCCTGAATCGAGAGGTCGACTGTTGATCTTGGTCGGTCGACTAGTGTGTTAGTTTCAGGGTATTGTGAAATTACGAATTTATATCTAAAAGTAGCCATTTTTTAGTTGGAATTTATGAGAGATTTTAGGAATTTTATGATATTTAAGATATGCTACACCTATTATTTAATTCCTATTGATTTGGTTAATTAAGTTTGAATATTTCTCACTTCGGTACATATAATTGTTTCTATTCTATTTAATTGAGATTGAGAAATATTTGGGGGACTTAATTGAGAGATTTAAAAGTTATAATTAAGTAAATTGAACCAAAATGAAGTCATAATGATATAAGGGGTCTAAGAGAGCAATTAAGTATCATGATAAATGAGAACTAGCCGTTAGAGAGTTGTTTCTAATCCTATATATAAAGACTTGCGTTTTTTTTTTTCTTCATATTATTAAGAGTGATTAAGAAATCAAGAGATCACATTGAGCCTTTCAAATAGAAATCATACTGAGTTTTTGTGAGAGCTTTTCTAAGAGACGATCTTGAGAATCATTGGCTGTTAATCATTGCTGCTACCGAATCTGAAGTAACATCGCTCTATTTATTTTTTTGGTGGATTCCGGTTGAGATCTTTCCAATTACTTTCTATATTGTATTACTTGATTATTTTTGGAATTTAATCTTTAGAAATTGTTCTGATTTTTTATTAAAGAAAATATTTTATAAACAATTTCTTGAATCTGATTACATGCTATCCATTTTTTGTTAAAAATTAGATTTTGAGTATCTCACATTTCTATAACTAGTTTTGGGATATTAATTGAGTTTTAATTTATCTGGAGTAGTAAAAGCTCCGAGTGAGAAAAATCATTTGTCAATTGTTATTGGTAAGTTGAGTGACGGATTAAATACTGTTGGGTTTATTTAATTAGAGGATAGTTGGTTCCAGTTTTTTCCTGTAAAGAGATTGAGGTAGTAATTATTCCTGAATTGAATTATTTTGTATGAATTTTGTAGCAGTTCAATCCTTACCGTGTAAAAAGATATTTGGAGTGTTGGTGAGATTTTGATTATTTTGCCTTTGTGTTAAAAAAAATTAGGTTATTTTTGAGTCTGTAAAAAGTAGAGGTTCTTTCTTAACTTGTGAAAATGATTTTGTAAATGATTCTGAGCTTGTAAAAGAATTATTGTGAGGATTTGGTTCCTACCTTTAAAGGAATCTTGAGTATTAGTGAGTGTGACTCTCCGTGGGGTTCGGAGGACTGGATTAGCCAAAGAATAGCTGGGTGAACCACTATAAATTTCTGATGTACTGCAATCTTTATTTTATTTATTTATATTATTTGGTGTGCACCTAGTTGATTTTATATTTCCGTTGTAATTTAAAGATAATAATTAATTTAGGATTAAAATTAATTATTTGAGTTATTAAAATATTTTCTCTCTGATATTTTTAATTACTCAATTCACTCTCCCTCTTGGGTATTCCACTGGGCCAACAAAAAATATGCCCCAAAAATGTGTATTGAGCAGTTTTTATAATATAAAAGTGTCTTGATTCTCGGATAACATAACAGATTTATGGATATCGTACGTAAATAGTTTGTTCCTGATTTTTTAAAATTTGTTCCAATTTTTATGGATAAAAATAGTAACGATTACCAAAATCACAAGCTATAAAAATATAGTTTTGAATAAGTAAAAAATCATAAATCCATTTTGAAATTGTAAACGAAGCAAAACCTGTTACAGTAACGTTATTTGCACATAATTGGACTTTGAAATTAAAGTTATAATTAAATTTTTTATTATCCTATATATATTAATATAACTTTTTTTGACCTTAAAACTAGTTTAATTGTAATTCCAAAACTTCAAATGTGCACCCCAACAACGCTACTGTATAATAATTAGTAAAAGTTGGAATGTCTTCGTCAATTTATCATAATTATATATATGTGTATAAGCTATCTAGTGCAACTAATACTCGAGGGAGATTAGTTTGTCTAATGAACAATGCCCAAGCAGATGCCGCCTCCCATTGCCTTTTCTAATGCATCATGACCTAACCACTATAATTCATTTGGAACTTGAAAGTGTATTATTTAATATTATTAACAATTTGCAATAGATTTACTCCTAATTGAGTTTAAAATTGTCTTCGTTTGTTAATTAATGAAAAAGACTAGTATTCAAATCTCCATGGGCTGGCCTGCTCGATTTGACAATTGGATCGGTCCTGCAATGAAAAACTTAGCATGTGTGCAAAGTTTTGAAACCATACAACCACTTAACCAAGACAAAAATATGTAACCAAGGCATAAATATGAAATCAAAAACTAAAGTGATGACGGTATTTCCGCCACGCACCGAGCACGTCTCATCTCCTAACACGTGACAAAATAGGGACCTTAGGGAGATTGTTTGACAAGCCAACGTCTACCATGCATGCTGACTGAACCTATTCACTAACCAAAAGTTAGAGGGCACTAGTCCCATGACGAGCATAGCTCAACAACCAGTGCTACGGCGACGCTGACCTCCTCCGTGACGATCACTGCCCATTGACCAGAGCCAACAACCCTCTGTCTTGCCATGGAGAGAGATGAGTAGCTGTCGAGCCGACCAACGAGTACCATCAGAGACAGAGTCAATCAGCCTTCCGTCTCGCCATGGACAAAGAAGAGCAACGGTCAAAAGTTATACTGACTAAAAGTTGTGAAAATGGCAAGCAATTTTTAAGTGTTGGAAGTATATCGAACAAGGCAACGAACACAAGAAACGGTGCAAATAGAAAAAGACATAAGTGATTAAAAAAAAATATAAGTATAATCTGTCGTGTTTTTGTCTTCTGAAAAAATGTAGAAGTCCATAACCCAAAAATGATGATAATAGAATAACGAGAAGCCAAATGCCTATGCCCAAAGTCTTCTTTGTCTAATTTATGATGATAATATAATAACGAGAAGCCAAATGCCTACGCCCAAAGTTTTCTTTGTCTAATTTCTTTGTCACTGTTGTTTGTTCTTTGTGAATACTGATGACATTTAATTATTTGACTTGTTGCATAGTCATCTATAATGGCAATCGACTAAGGTTTGTGGTCAATATTAATAAAACGTAATTTGTAATAAAATAAATTAAATAAAATTAAAATAGTAAAATTTGGAAGAATTTTGTTTCTTTCTATTTTTTTCTATAATTCTCTCTTATTTCTCTCTCATCCATCCAAACACAAAATGTGGGCTTCACTCCTCCCCTTGTCTCCCCTTGATCCAAACGGATCGCTAGGGGTGAACCCATTAAGTCCAAAAATATTAGGCTCTTTATATCAAATGCAATCAATTTTCTTCTGACAAAAGTATCCTCACTTTCTTTTTTTCAATCAAATTTGCCAAAAAAAAAAAAATAATGCAGACGCAATCCAGTCAAAATCACAACTTGTTGCTTGTGATCAACAAAAAAATAAAAAACAAAAAACAAAAAACAAAAAATAAAATAAAAAAGATCAAGATTAGAAAGGTGTAGAACATGTGGTGAGATTTCAAATCTACTATTGTTAAAAAAACAATTGCCAAATGAGTGTTTGTGATGAGAATCAATGAGTGCGATCAAAAGATTCTTTGCATGTTGCAGTTGGGTCTATTACTAGGGTAAGATTCAAGAAGATAAAAAAAACGCTTAATGGACTCATTCAAGAGATTTGGATTGAGTCTAAAATGGTGAAGTTGAATTTAGGCCCAAAATGACGATGAAGGCCTAGTTTATCTTATCAAAGCAAGTGAGTGGAAAGAGGCGTGAACTTGAATGGGCGCGTAAGGGCCACAAATTTCAGATTATTTATTTTATTAGTTATAATGTTTTAATTTTATTTTAGGTAATTTATTTGCTGAATTGTAAGGCATGAATGTCAATCAATCTTTTATTTATTTATTTATGTATTGTCTTGTAGTAGGCATGAAAGGCAACCTAAGATTTCTTGTACGCTCTTGGTTGCCCATTTAGACACAAGGCAACTAGGGTTTATTGTTCTCTTTGGTCGCCCCCTATCGAGGGTTTCTTGTGTTGTCTTGGCCGCCCAATAGCCTAGGGTCTTCTTCTATTGCCGCCTATTTAAGAGGTTATATCCCATGGGAAAAACTCTCTACTTTGAATAATATATTTTAATATAGTTTTCTCATAAGTTCTTCAACAAACTTTTCTTGAACTTATCAAGAATTTCTTATGGCGTTCAAACTCTATACCTTCGGTTTGCGATTCAATTAAAATCATTTGGTCGAGGTTTGTTACTTTATACATTCGGTTCATGTTTCATTCATAAATGTTTGGTCTAGGTTATCTATACAAAGTTCTTTATTTTATTTTTTTCGTTTATAAATCTGAGTTTAGATTGATCATCGTGAAGAAACCCTAAGTTGGTTTCGGGTCTCACTAATTCTTATTAAGGTTCGCATCATTTGGTAATTAGAGCAAAATTCTAAATCAGATTTGATCTATCTATATGTTTCATTGTTTGATATCGATTTTATTCCTTTATACGTTAATTTTTTTCTTGGCTGAATTGCATCTTTAATTCCGATCAGATCTCAATTAAAGTCGTTGTACATCTTCAATCAAATCTCGTTTAAAGGTTGTTGATTATCATCATTTAAAACAAACAAACAAACAAAAAAAATAAAAAATGCCCAAAAGCGAGATTGAAATTCTTCTTAATCTATTCCATAGCTTATCCTTTTTATTCTTCTTGTTCGCTTTGTTTTTCTTTCGTAAATCACTTTCTTAGAAAGGCAAATTGTTGAGTTTGGATTGTTGTAAGAAATTCTGATTGAGATTGGTTAAGTTCAATATTGAACTAAACGAGGAAGCTACAAGTAGAAAAAGGTAAGAGAGTGTGAGACTAAAATCGAGGAAAAAAAAAAGCCAATTTAAGAGTGATACACGATTGTGAGTGACATAATTTGAGTGCAAACACATGAGGAAGTGTGTGAGGAATTATTTCTAACATTTATTTATAGTTTGGAAATATGTCTTCCATGGGCAACACGTCAAACAACGAAGGAGGGAGGGCTGCGTAGTAGTGGCCCCATGAAAGAATGCTTATATAGGACGTCTTGCAACAAGGTGTACTGGGACGCTCGATAGAGAACCTTCTTGGCCTCATTTTTCAACTCGGGTAAGAGTCCGTCGTGGAGGTAATTGTAGATAGGGTCCATCTCGTTGGGCTAGTACGCTATCATCTTTACCTCCTCTCTGGGTTCGTCGCGACTAGGCTGCAGGATGTTCTCGACCATGATATTTTGATGTCTCGGGTAGTTGAAAGTGAAAGCTAAATTGGCCAGTGAATCAGCATGTTTGTATCATTTTGGCCTCCTTAGCGGCGTTCTTCTTGTTGATCTGATTTGCTATCAACAGCAAGTCGCAGAAGGTTTCTACCTTGGTGGCATTGAGATTTTTTAGGATCCTTAAGGAGGATATTAACACTTCATACTCGACCTCGTTATTCATTGCTTTAAAATCGAGCCTCAAGTCATATTCTAGGATGTCGCCTTCGGCGGTGAGGATCACAACCCTGACACCTGAGCCGTTGTAGTTTGAAGATCCGTCCACATGCATTGTCTAACATTCGGTCGAATGCTGGTATGAGTCGCCTATGCTGTCTCCACTTTAGAGGATTGGTCATTCTGGGAAGGTGAACTCTAAGATGAAGTCAACCAATGCCTAAGCTTTGATGGTCATTCACGGCCGATATTCTAGGTGGAATTCTCTCAGTTCGATGGAACATTTTAGCAGTCATCTGAAAGTCTCTAGTCGATGCAAAATAACCCTCAAGGATTGGTTGGTGAGCACTACTATCGGATGAGCTTGGAAGTAATAATGTCAAAGTTTTTTGGCAAATATTATCAACATATATGCAATCATCTTTAGGCGGGGTTAGCGGGATTCTGCTCCGTTTAGCGCATGACTGACGTGATACATGGGCTTTTAGACCCCGTGCTCTTTGATTACCAAGGTCGAGCTTAAGGTAGTGGCCGAAGCAGCCAAATAGATGATCATCTCCTACCCTTACTTTAGGGTGGTAAGTATTGGAGGCTCTGAAATATATTTCCTGAGCACCTAGAAGGCGACATCATATTTGTTGGTCCAGTCCAAACTCTTGTTACCACGTAGAGTCTTTACGAAGGACATGCACTTGTCGGAGCTTCGGGAGATGAATTAGTTTAGGGCAACTACTCAGCCTGTTAGGCTCTGCAACTCTTTGATGGTCCTTGGGGACGTTGTGTTCAGGATTGCGTTGACTTATTTTGGGTTGGCCTTAGTTCCCCTATAGGTCGCCAGGTGACTGAGAAACTTGCCAGCGCTATGAAGATGCACTTGCTCGGGTTCAGCTGTATTTGGTGTTTTCGAAGTATGTCGAAACACTGTTGTAGGTTAACGAGTGGTCCTCAACCTTCCTACTTTCAATGAGCATATTGTCGATGTAAACCTCCATGGTTTTTCCGAGCACTTCGGTAAAAATCTTGTTTACTACCCTCTGATAGGTGGCTCCTGTATTCTTCAAACCGAATGGCATGACTCTGTATCAATAGAGGCCTTTGTCGGTGATAAACATTGTTTTTTCTTTATTGGGCAGGTACATGTTGATCTGGTTATACTCGAATAATGCTTCAAGAAAGCTGAGTGACTTGTAGACGGCTATAGCATCCACGATCACATCAATATTTGAGAGAAGGAAGCAATCCTTGGGGAATGCCTTGTTCAGGTTGGTAAAGTCCATGCACATATGCTATTCCCCCATCTTCTTTTTGACCAAGACAACATCATCCAACCAAATTGGGGAAGTTGATTTCCTTGATGGTGCCTGCATCCAGGAGCTTATTCGTTTCTTCTTCAATTACTGCTTGCCTCTCTGGTCCGAACTTCCACCATTTCTGATGGATAGGCAGGCAGGTTGGGTCCATGGATAGTTGGTACATAGAGATGTTCGGATCTATCCTAGGCGAATCTGCATGTGACTAGAAAAACAAATGGTTAGCTTCCATGATCTCAAGCAATTGATTTCAAATGCCCCGAATTAGGGCTCTTCCAATTTGAACCATTCGATTAAGCTCCATTGGAGGATTTTAGATATCCTTTAGTTCTATATCGGGATAGTGTTGTGGTTGACTCAACTGCTCGACCCAAGAGGTCCAGTATGTCCCCTGTCTTGGGACGTTCCATGATGTCCCCAAGTAGGGAGTCTTTGTCAACCCCCCCTCGCTCTGTAATTGTCATTTCACTGACGACACTTTGGGGAGTTTCATCTTGTCCACAAAGTACTATTGGGCCACTTTCTAGATTTCATGCACTTCTCCCACGCCATTCTTCATGGAGAACTTCAACATGAGGTGTTATGTTGAGGTGACAACTCCCAAAGCATTGAGGCAGCGTCTCTCCATAATGGTATTATAGGCTGATGAATAGTCCAATTCCATGAACCACTCATCGGTAGTAGCATACCTCGGCTTCTTGCCTATTGTGATCAGTAGTGTGATCTAACTGAGGGGCTTCACAGTTTCTCCCCATGGAGATCTTTGTTGGTGAAGGCAATAACCTCGTCTACTACGGGAAGCTTCTTGGAGACCTTAAACATGTCTTCTTCGGCTGGGCGCTTACCACACCAGGCATGAGCTTCGTGATTGGATAAAGAGGTTCTTTCGGAGATAAATCTACTATGGATTGTGTAGATTATGCCCCGAACCTCTGGTCTTCCTCTATGGATTGTGTGAATCCACAAGTTGGTCACAGACTTGTGGGACTTGGTCAACCGACTAAGCTAGTTGAGATTTCAGGAGATTTGGTCTCTTGGAAAAATAACTATAAGTTTTTAATGATTCCAAGAGAGAGATTTAGGGGATTTGAACCTAATTGAGATATTATCTTCCTATTATGTTATCCCTACTGATTTGGTCCATATATTTTGGGATTATTCTAATTTAAATGGTTTAATATTTCCTATTTCTTTGGTTTTAAATTGAGAATAGTTTTATGGACTTAATTGAGAGAATCAAAAGTTATTTTTAAGTGAAATACTCCTGAAATGAATGGTTATCATATATTGGGTCTAAGAGTGTCATTAAGAGGCATACCTTTGAGAAATTAGCCGTTAGAGGGTTTGATATTTGTCTATTAAGATAGACCTAATGGAATGAAGTTGAGTACATCAAGAACTATCAGTTTGAGCTATTCTAAGAGTGGCGTTTACGTTGAGATTTTTGTGAGAAATTTATTCAAAGTTCATGATCTAAAGCGCTTATGGTTTGGCGTCACCGACTTGAGTTTTATTGTTGTTCTGTCATTATCTTCAATGTTTCCCGGTGAGATCTATTTAAGATTTATTGCTAATTTTGAAATTATATTTTTATTGATTGCTTGGTATAAGGTTGATTAAAATATTAGTTTTAAATTTAAAACCTGAAAAAATCTTTTTAAACGATTTTTGTTTAATTATCTAATTACGTGCCTAAATTGTGCTACCCACTTTATTAATTAAATAAGATTTTATTTGCCTCACATTGTATCTATCATATAGTTATTATTCGGGTCATTATTTGAACATATTTGTATTCAGGTGGTAGAAGCTCCTTGTGGGAAGAAACTTGCATTTTTTTTTTTGTATTTTTGAGTTTGAGTAGATTAGACACATTTAGGATGGTGTCTAGTTAGGGTAGCTTGGTTTCGATCTTTTTCCTATGAAAAACATTAGGGTTTGATCTTCGTTTTGGTAAAAAAGTTAAGTTATTCTTTTTCTTTGAAAAGAATTAGATTTTGATTCTTCTTGTAATTGAATTAATTTTTGAGTAAATTGTAAAAGTTCATCCTTCCTTGTGAAAAGGATAAGTAAGAGAGTGTTAGGTTTTTCATTAGCCGGGTAAAAAGATAGGGTTCATCATTGTCTTGGGAAAAGGGTAATTTGTAAAGGTTGATTCTGTGCCTGTAAAAGAATTGTTGTAAGGGTTTGGTTCCTACCTAGTAAATAGATCAAAGGGTTTAGTGGATTGCGAATATTTGTGGAGCTCGGGGGATTGGACGTAGACAAGACTAGCTTGACCGAATTATGACATATCGTTGTATGATACATTGTTTATTTCTTATATTATGTTTAGGTGTGCACTTAGTATTAAACACATATCCGCTGTATGACGAAGATAATAATTAATTTAGAGAAATTGATTATTTGATATTAAGTGTTTAATTGAATTAATTATTTAAATTTTGTTACTACTCAATTCACTCTCTAATTGAGTAGCTCTTTGGGCCAACAATTGGTACCAGAGCTAGTTTATCTCTTTTGACTTAAAATCTTAGCTAAGAAGTATCATATGGTGTACTATATGCGCTCTAAAGGTAAGGAGCAATCTATGCACCGTCCACCTCTATTTACAGTTAGTAATTATGTTTTTTTGGAAGAACATGATGATTGCATTTCTCTAAGACACTAACTATGAGGCATGATTGGTTATTGAAGACGGTCCATACATTCTTAAAGAGAATGAAGTAATTAAAAACAAGGAACAACTGAGTTCCTTTGATAAATAGAAACTGTCTATTAACTCTTAAGCTATTAACATTCTCATTTATTCCTTAGATGCAAATTAGTACAATAGAGTTTTAGGTTGTGGATCTGCAAAAGAGATATGGGATACGTTGGAAACTACATATGAGGGAACTGATCAGGTGAAGCAATCCAAAATCAAAGCCTATACTCATTAATTTGAAGTGTTCATAATGGGTGATGAATAAACAATCTCGGAAAATGTTTGTGAGATTCACCAACATTTGCAACAATCTTTATCAGCTTGGAAAGCCATATTCCATGGAGCAAAAAGTACAAAATATTTTGATATCATTGACCAAAATATGGGAATCAAAAGTGATCGCAATCAAGGAAGTCAAAAATCTCACCAAATGCACTATCAATGAACTCATCAGAAATTTAATAACCTACGAGACGGACATACGACAATATGAGGTTGGATGAGAAAGAACGTTAAAGAGGAAAGAAAGATCTATGAAAGAAACATGGGATAATACGGAATCCAGTTGTTCCGAAGTATTGAGCAATGATGAGAACACTCTGACGTTCGCCCGAATTGCCAATGAGGTTGAGGTAACTGAATGCTCTAGTTCTTGGCCTTTGGATTTTGAAGAGTTATTTTATCAATATTTTCAAATTAATGCTCTTCAAAGTTCAATGATTATATTAAACAAACACATTGAAAATTTCGAGGTTGAAAATATCGATTTTAAAAAATAGATTTCAAAAATTGTTTCATGCGATTTAGAAATGGAAAACAATGAATCAAAATCGAAAGTTATGGATTTAGATTCAATTGTTCACAAATTTATAAATGGCAAAAATAATTTTAAAATGCTTTTGGGAAACATTAAAGGTGTTTTCGACAAAATTAACTTGGCTTTCAGAAAATCTCACACAAAAAAGATTTAAAAAAATTCTTTTCTAAAACTAAAAAAGTTGTGAAATGTTTTAACTATAACATTGTGGGGCATACCTTTAGGAATTGTTTTTCAATAGGAACTAAATGTAAGCATGTGTGGGTTCCTGATGGAACAACGGAGGATCCAACTAACAAAATTGGAGCTAGGTAGATTGGGTACCATCTAGGAACTTTTTGAGGTAATTCTAGGAGGTTATCAAATAAACATCTATAAGCAAGGACATTCCTAGTAAAAGACTATTCTCAACACATGATACTAGATAAATGCTGAAATTGCATCTTTGACACCTAAAGACAAAAGTTATGAGAGTTATGAAGAACACGCCAAAGAATGTCGTAACAAAATGGTGTTGTGGAGAGGAAGAACAGAACGCTTTGGAAATGGTCAAAATAATGCTAAATAAGAATCATTTTCCTAAATGTTTTTTGGCCGAAGCTATACACAGAATAATCAAAACCAATGAGGTAATATGATAAATGAACCATTAAATAAGGAACCAAAAGGAGATGAACCCAACCCGGGAACGGACCGGAGGGAACCGCAGCATGGGGAATGTCCGCGTCTCGTCGCAAGGCTCATTTTGAGTTGTGGGTCATAGGGCTGACAGCTTTCTCTGATCAAGGGAGACTTTACCACGTGCTATAAAGACAATACCGGGATATTCGGTAGAATAAATTATTGGTAATTTCGAGAAAGGTGTAAGTAAAAAATTCTCTCTTAGGGATATAATTAATAGTGTTTTTCTATCTCAAATTGAGCCTAAGAATATGAATGAGGAATTAACTAATGAATCATGGATCTTCGCGATGCAGTAAGAATTAGTTCAATTTGAACGAAATAAGGTACGATTTCTAGTTCCTAGACCTGACTTCCAGCTTGTAATTGGCACTAAATGGGTTTTTCATAACAAAAAGGATGAAACAGGTATGGTAATTAGAACTAAAGTAAGATTAGTAGTACAAGGCTATAATTAAGAAGAGAAAATTGAGTTTGATGAGACGTATGCTTCTGTAGCTGGATTAGAAGCTATTATGTATGCTTCTTTAGCTAGATTAGAATATATTTGAAAGTTACTCGCCTTTTCATGTTCACATAATTTTTAATTACATCAAATGAATGTAATGAGTGCATTCTTAAAGGGATTTCTATTAGAAGAAGTTTATGTCGAACAACCATCGGTACTTGAGAGTGATGAACTTCCCGATCATGTGCTTAAATTTTGGAAGGTTTTGTATGGGCTTAAACAAGCTCTGCAAGCTTGGTATGAGAGACTTAGAAACTATTTGATCAAAAATGGTTTTCGACGGGTCTTGGTGATATAATGTTATTTATCAAACAAAATGATTTTGATATCCTATTATTACAAAGTTAACTTTCTTTCTTGAGTTGCAAATCAAGTAAACCAAAGAAGACATTTTTATTAATCAAGCCAAGTACACAAAAGAGTTACTGAAAACGTATGGCTTGGATGACGCTAAAGAGTATAAAACTCCCATGGCAACAACTACAAAAATAGAAAAGGACGATACGACTAAAAATGTAAATGAGAAAATGTATCGACATATGATTGGTAGCTTTTTGTATCCTGCTGCGGTTAAGTGAATCTTTAGATATTTGAAAGGGACAAGTGACTTAGGATTACGGTCCTCCTAAGGGGAGTAATTTTAAGTAAACTAGTTACTCTGACGTTGATTTTTCCAGATGCAGATTTGAGCTTAAAAGCACAAGCGGATCATGTCACCTTTTAGGATATGCTTTGATTTCTTGGTTTAAGCAAGAAATAGAACTCAATCGCCTTATCTATGATTGAGGCTAAGTATATGGAAGCTAAAAATTATTATGTTCAAATTCTTTACATTAAGTAACAATTATATGATTTTGGAATATGTATGGAGGAAGTCCCGATTTATTGTGATAATATAAATGCTATATGCTTGAGTAAAAATTTGACACAACATTCACGAACTAAACACATAAAGATTAGACATCATTTCATTCGTGATCACATTTAGAAAGGGATGTAACTATTGAATATGTTTATACCTCCAGCTTGCCGATATATTTACCAAACCTCTAGAGCAAGATCAATTCATGAAAATTATTCGAGATTTAGGTATGGCTAGGAATAACGATATATGCCTAGAGTGATTTTTTGAGATGACAAAGGAGGAAAAATGATGTTTAATGAGTTAATTAATGTTTAGGAATTTGTTTGCCTAAGCATTACATTGATTAAAGGGAGAAGTTTAGTTGGGCTTATATTGAATCATTGATTAAATACCCATCCTTGGATTTAGGGGGAACGTGGTTACATTTTTTGATTGAATAAAATATCAAAGTTAATTGTCATCATAAAAAAAAAAGGATGTTATTGAATTCAAGGTTTTGATGAAAAATTAAGTACTGATGTTTTTTGTAGAATTAATGGTTTTATCACGTGTTTTAGATTTATAGTTCCATGCATGTGATTAACAAGAAGGCTTCATGAAGAAAAATAAAAGGTGTAATATGGATGCAAATGAAGATGTTTAGAGTTTTGAAGATCTTGAAGAAAAATAGGTGAAAACAACTCTCTACTTATATACTCTTAATGCAACCCGAATTAGAATCACACACGACACTTTAAATGAGTTAATTATATTTGTGTCATGATAAGAAGTGATCTAAAATGAGATATTGTATGTGCTCCTTATGGGAAATGAAATTGATAATTGACCTAATTGCAAAATATGTTTTAAAGTATAAAAACTTGAATTTTTGGGTCAATTCGGTCAATCAAGAAAAGAAATTAGTCAACTGAATCAAATAGTAAGTTTTGGAGTTAAAATGAGGCGCTACTAATCCAGTCGGTCAACTGAATGGAATTGGTTGGTTAACTGTTTGAAGTGGTAGTTGTATTGGCAAAGAAAGTGAGCACACTGATCCAATCGGTTAACCAAATGAAATGGGTCGATCAACCATTTGTGTCAATAGATGAATTGAAGGAAATTGGATCATTCTAATCCAATCGGTTAACTGAATGAAGTGACTCGGTCAACTGACGAAGTTAGTTAAGATTTTGGGAGATTTACTCTCTTGGTAAAAAACTATATGTTTTTTATGATTCTAAGAGAAAGATTTGGGGGATTTGAACCAAATTGAGATATTATCTACCTATTATGTTATCTTTGTTGATTTGGTTCATATATTTTGAGATTCTCCTAATTTAAATGGTTTAATACTTCCTATTTCTTTGGTTTTAAATTGAGAATAGTTTTATGAATTTAATTGAGAGAATCAAAAGTTATTTTTCAGTGAAATACTCCTGAAATGAAAGGTTATCATATATGGGGTCTAAGAGTGTCATTAAGAGGTATATTTTTGAGAAACTAGCTGCTGGAGGACTTGATATTTGTCTATTAAAATAAACCTGCGGGAATGAAGTTGAGTACAACAAGAACTATTAGTTTGAGCTATTCTAAGAGTGATGTTTAGTTGAGATTTTTGTGAGAATTTTATTCGAAGTTCTTGATCTAAAGTGCTTATGGTTTAACGTCACTGGCTTGAGTTCTATTGTTGTTTTGTCATTATCTTCAGTATTTTCCGATAAGATCTATCCAAGCTTTATTGTTTACTTTGAAGTTATATTTTTATTGATTGCTTGGTTTCAGGTTGATTAGAAAGTCGTTTTAAACTTAAGATCCTGAAAACCTTTTTAAACAATTTTTGTTTGATTATCTAATTATGTGCTTAAATTATGCTTAAATTAAATCAGATTTTATTTGCGTCACATAGTAATTATTCGATTCATTAATTAATCATATTTGTACTGAGGTGGTAGAACCTCCTTGTGGGAAGAAAATTGCATTGTTTTTGTATTTGTGAGTATGAGTGGATTAAACATGTTTGGGACGGTGTCTAGTTTGGGTAGCTAGGCTTTGATCTTTTTCTCGTGAAAAATATTAGGGTTTGTCTTTGTCTTGGTAAAAATATTATGTTATTCTTTTCCCTTAAAAATAATTAGGTTTTGATTCTTCCGGTAATTGAATTAATTTTTGAGTGAGTTGTAAAAGTTCATCATTCCGTGTAAAAAGTATAAGTGAGAGAGTGTTAAGGTTTTCTTTATCCTAGTAAAAAGATAAGGTTCATCATTAGCTTGGGAAAATGATAATTTGTAAAGATTGATTATGTGCCTGTAAAAGAATCATTGTAATGGTTTGGTCCCTACCTAGTAAAAGGATCAAAGGGTTTAGTGGATTACGAATATTCGTGGAGCTTGGGGGACTAGACGTAGGCAAAACTAGCTTGACTGAATCATGATATATTGTTATGTGTTGCATTATTTATTTTCTTATATTGCGTTTGGGTGTGCACTTAATATTAAAGTCATATCTGTTGCGTTACTAAGATAATAATTAATTTAGAAAAATTGATTATTTGATATTAAGTGTTTAAATGAATTAATTGTTTAAAATTTGTAACTACCCAATTCACTCCTCTCTTGGGTAGCTCTTTGGGCAACAATTGAAACAAGAGCTAGTTTATCTCGTTTGGCTTAGAATCCTAGCTAAGAAATATCGAAAGGCGTACTACATGGGCTCTATAGGTAAGGGACAATCTATGCACCGTCCACCTCTGTTTACATGTAGTAATTATGTTTTTTATGGAGAACAGGATGATTGTATTTCTCCAGGACACTAACTATGAGGCATGGTTAGTTATGGAGGATGATCCACACATTCCTAAATATAATGGAGTAATTAAGAAGAAGGAAGAACTAAGTTCCTATGATAAACAAAAATTGCCTATTAACTCTCATGCTATTGACATTCTGCTTTGTTCCTTAGATACAAATGAGTACAATAGAGTTTTAGGTTGTGGATCTACAAAAGAAATATGGGATACGTTGAAAACCCCATGTGAGGGAATTGATCAAGTAAAGCAATCCAAAATCAATGCCTATACTCATCAATTCGAAGTGTTCATAATGGGTGATGCGGAAACAATCTCAAAAATGTTTGTAAGATTCACTAACATATGCAACAATCTTGATCAGCTTGGAAATCCGTATTCCATGTTGAAAAAAGTACAAAAGGTTTTTTATATCATTAACCAAAATCTAGGAATTAAAAGTGATCGTAATCAAGGAAGCCAAAGATCTCACCAAATACACTATCGATGAACTCATTGGAAATTTGATAACCCATAAGACGAACATGCGACAATATGAGAATTGATCAGAAAGAAATTTAAAGAGAAAATAGAAATCTATGAAAGAAACATAGAATGATACGGATTCCAGTTTTTTCGAAGCATCGAGTGATGATGAGAAAACTCTGACGTTCGCCCGAATCACCAATGAGGTTGAGGTAACTAAATGTTCTAGGTTCTTGTCCTTTGAATTTTGATGATTTATTTTATCAATGTTTTCAAATTAATACTCTACAAAGTACAGTGATTATATTAAACAAACGCATTGAAAATTTCTAGGTCGAAAATACTAATCTTAAAAAACTGATTTCAAAAATTATTTCATCTGATTTAGAAAAGGAAAACAATGAATTAATATCCAAAGTTAGGGATTTAGATTATATTATTCACAAATTTACAAATGGTGAAAATATATTGAAAATGCTTTTGGGAAACTCTAAAGGTGTTTTCGACAAAACTGGTCTTGGCTTTCAGAAAAATGTCAAGCATAAGAGAATTCAAAAATTCTTTTCTAAAACTAAGATAATTGAGAAATATTTTAACTATAACATTATGGGGCATATTCCCTTGAGAAAATATTTTTTAAATGGATCTAAATGTAAGAAAGTATGGGTTTCTAAAGGAACAAATGAGGATCCAACTAACAAAATTGGACCCATGTAGAATCGGTATCATCTAGGAATTTTTTGAGGTGCTTCTTGCTAGTTATCAAATAATCATCTATAAGCATGGACAAATTGTTCCTAGAAAAAGACTGTTCTCAGCACATGACATGAGATAAATGCTAAAATCACATCTTTGACACCTAAAGAAGAAAGCCACTACAGTTATGAAAAACACGCCAAAGAATGCAACAACAAAATAGTATCGTGGAAAGGAAAAACATAAAGCTTCAGGAAATGGCCAGAACAATATTGAATAAGAATTATCTTCCTAAATACTTCTGGGCTGAAGCCGTACATAGAAAAATCAAAACCAAGGAGGTAATACGACGAATGAACCACTGAATGAGGAACCAAAAAGAGATGAGAAAACTTTACCACGTGCTATAAAGATAATAGCGGGACATTCGACAAAATAAATTATTGGTAATTTCGAAAAAGGTGTAGTTCTTAGACCTGATTTTCATCATGTAATTAGCACTAAATGGGTTTTTCGTAACAAAAAAGATGAAATAGGTATGGTAATTAGAAATAAAGAAAGATTAATAGCACAGTAATATAATCAAGAAGAGGGAATTGAGTATGATGAGACGTATGCTCCTGTGGTTAGATTTGAAGCTATTAAAATGCTATTTGCATTTGCATGTTCATGTAATTTTTAAATTATATCAAATGTATGTAACGAGTGCATTACTGAATAGCTTTCTATCAGAGTAAGTTTATGTAGAACAACTATCAGGATTTGAGATTGATAAACTTCCCGATCATGTGTTTAAACTTTGGAAGGCTTGTATGGGCTCAAACAAGCTCCATGAGCTTGGTATGAAAGATTTAGCCAATATTTGATCGAAAATGGGTTTTGACAGGGTCTTAGTGATATAACTTTATTTATCTAGAAAAATGATTATGATATCTTATTACTACATATATATGTTGATAATATTACATTCGGATCTACTAATGAGGATTTTTTGTAAGAGTTTGCCAAGATTATACAGGTTAAGTTTGAAATAAGTATGATGGGAGAGTTAACCTTCTTTCTTAGTTTGCAAATCAAACAAACCAAAGAAGAGATTTTCATTGATCAAGCCAAGTACACAAAAGAGTTACTGAAAAAGTATGGCTTGGATGTCGCTAAAGAGTACGAATCTCCCATGGCAACAACAACGAAAAAAGAAAATGACGACATGGGCAAAAATGTAAATGAGAAAATGTATCAAGCTATGATTGATAACTTGTTGTATCTTACTGCTAGTAGAACTGACATAATGATTGGTGTAAGCTTGTATGCTAGATTTCAGTCTTGTCCTAAAGAATCGCATCTAACTGTGGTTAAGCGAATCTTTAGATATTTAAACGGGACAAGTGACCCAGGATTATGGTATCCTACGGGGAGAGACTTTAATCTAACTAGTTACTCCGACTCTGATTTTGTAGGATGCAAAGTTGAGTGTAAAACACAAGCAGGTCATGTCACTTTTTAGGACATGCTTTGGTTTCTTGGTCTAGCAAGAAACAGAACTCAATCGTCTTATCTACTACGGCTAAGTATATAGCAGCTAGTAATTATTGTGCTCAAATTCTATACATTAAACAAAAATTATATGATTTTGGAATATGTATGGAGAAAGTCCCTATTTATTATGATAATAAAAATGCTATATGCTTGGTTAAGAATCCGACACATCACTCACGAACTAAGCATATAGAGATTAAACATCATTTCATTTGTGATAAAGGGATGTAACTATTGAATATTTTGATACCTTCGATCAACTTGCTGATATCTGAACCAAACCTCTAGCGGAAGATCAATTCATGAAAATTATTTGAGATTTATGTATGGCTAGGCATAACGATGTATGCCTAAAGTGATGTTTTTGGGTATCTGCCCCTACTTTTTAAATGACAAATGAGAAAAGGTTGATGTTTAATGAGTTAATTAATGTTTGGGAATTTGTTCGCTCGAGCATTGCATTGATTAAAGAGAGAAGTTTAATTGGGCTTATATTGAATATCTTTATCAATTTTTGCTTATGTTTTCATGCTCATGCTTAAATAAGTTTAAATACCAATCCTTGGATTTAGGGGGAGCGTGGTTACATTTTTTGATTGAAAAAAAATCAAAGTTAATTGTCATCATAAAAAAGAGAGAGATTGTAGAGTCTAAGGTTTTGACGAACAATTAAGTATTGATATTTTTGGTAAAACAAATCGTTTTATCAAGTGTTTTAGATTTATAGTTCTTTGCATATGATTAAGAAGAAGACCTCATGAAGAAAACATAAAGGGTTCAATATGGACGCAATGAAAATGTGAAGAGTTTTGATGACCTTAAAGAAAAATAGGTGGAAACAACTCTCCATTTATATACTCTTAATGCAATCCGAATTAGAATCACACATGACACTTTAAATAAGTTGATTATATGTGTGTCATGATAAGAAGTAATAAATTCAAGATCCTAAAATGCGATATAGTATGTGCTCTTTATGGGAAATAAAATTGATAATTGACCTAATTGGAATATATGTTTTAAAGTGCAAAAAGTTGAATTTTTATGTCAATTATGTTAACTGAGAAAAGAAATCGGTCAATAGAATCAAACAATAAGTTTTCGAGTTGAAATGAGGTGCTACTGATCCAGTCGGTCAACCAAATGGAATTGGTCGGTCAATCATTTGAAGTAGTAGTCGTATTAGCGAATAAAGTAAGCACAATGATCCAATCGGTTAACCATTTGAGTCAATAGATGAATTAAGAGAAATTGAATCATTCGGATCCAATCAGTCAACCGATTAGAAGTGACTTGGTCAATCGACGGAGTTAGTTGAGATTTTGGGACATTTAGTCTCTTGGTAAAAAACTATCCATTTTTTATAATTTGAAGAGAGGAATTTGGGGGATGTGAACCTAATTGAGATATTATGTACCTATTATGTTATCCCTATTGATTTAGCCCATATATTTTGAGATTCTCCTAATTTAAATGGTTTAATACTTCCTATTTCTTTGGTTTTAAGTTGAGAATACTTTTATGGACTTAATTGGGAGAATCGAAAGTCATTTTTAAGTGAAGTACTCCTTAAATGAAAGGTTATCAAATATGTCTAAGAGTTTCATTAAGAGGCATATCTTGGAGAAACTAGCCATTAGAGCGCCTGATATTTGTCTAGTAAAATAGACCTGCGGGAATAGAGTTGAGTACGTCAAGAACTATCAGTTTGAGCTATTCTAAGAGTGATATTTACTCTGAAATTTTTGTGAGAAATTTGTTCTAAGTTCTTGGTCTAAAGCTCTTGTGGTTTGGCGTCACCGACTTGAATTCTATTACTGTTATGTCATTGTCTTCAGTGTTTCCCGGTGAGATCTATCCAAACTTTATTGTTTACTTTGAATTTATATTTTTATTGATTGTGTGGTATAGGGTTGATTATAAAATTGTTTTAAACTTAAGAGCTTGAAAATGTTTTTAAACTATTTTTGTTTGATTATCTAATTATGTGCTTAATTTGTGCTATCGACTTTATTAATTAAATAAGATTTTATTTACCTCACATGGTATCTACCATATAGTAAGAATTCATGTCATTGATTGTGTATATTCGTATGAAGGTGGTAGAAACACCTTGTGGTAAAAAAACTTGCATTTTTTTGTATTTGTGAGTTTGAGTGGATCAGACACGTTTGGGACGGTGTCTATTTAGGGTAGCTAGGTTTCGATATTTTTCCTGTGAAAAATATTAGGATTTAATCTTTGTCCTGGTAAAAAGGTCAAGTTATTCTTTTTTCTTGAAAATAATTAAGTTTTGATTCTTCTGGTAATTGAATTAATTTTTTTTGTGAATTGTAAAGATTTGTCATTCCTTGTGAAAAGGATAAGTGAGAGAGTGTGAGGTTTTTCTTTAACTTGGTAAATAGATAGGGTTCATCATTGGCCTGGGAAAAGAGTAATTTGTAAAGGTTGATTATGTGCCTTAACAGAATAATTGTAAGTGTTTGGTTCCTACCTGGTAAAGGGATTAAAGGGTTTAGGGGATTACGAATCTTCGTGGAGGTCAGGGGATTGGACGTAGGCAAGACTAACTTGACCGAATCAGGATATATCATTATGTGCTGCATTGTTAATTTTCTTATATTATGTTTGGGTGTGCAATTAGTATTAAACACATATCCGCTGCGTGACTAAAATAATAATTAATTTAGAAAAATTGATTATTTAATATTAAGTATTTAAATGAATTAATTGTTTAAAATTTATAACTAGCCAATTCACTTCCTCTTAGGTATCTCTTTGAGCCAATACATACAATTTATCTCAATGTTAGATGGCGACTCCATTTTTTAAGTAAATCCCGGCCCAATGAACATTTTCAAAATCGGCGCCTAGAAAAGCCCCTGAATTAAGTTATTTTTTATACAAAACAAATTTTGTGGATTTCGAGAGGGAGAAAACTAAACTGTGTTTTTCTCTTCTTGTTTTTCTCTCTTCTTTTCCAAAATTTGAGGTGCGTCAGTAGGTCATTACATCTATTGAATGAGATTAAAAGTAATACATGAGCTTCCTTGCAGCTGTAATTAGTTCCAAGGCTAGCTTCTCCAGATTTGCATATCTAAACTTTGCTGGAAGAAGTTACTTGCTGATGGAATGCACCAGATATTGAACCTTGTTTTCTTCCTTTATCAGGGCTACACTGGTTGCCCATCTAGATATTGCTAAATATAGGTAGAGCTCTTCACCACGCTCCACTCGTTCTAGTAGCTTAATCTTTCCTAAGTGTTCCTTTAAAGATTGGAAGTCCTGCTCACACTCATCGGTTCACTCAAAGTTCTTATTGCCTTTCAAAACTAAAAAAAATGATAGTACTTATCGTTGGCATTTGTACGTCATTTACATTTGTTGGGGACTTCATCTTCATTATGGCATCTACTTGCTCCGGGTTAGCCTTGATTCTGAACTGATCCATAATGTAGCCCAGGAATTTTCCAGAGGACACTCTGAAAATGTAATTTTAGGATTAAGCTTCATGTAGTATTTTCAAAGTACCTCTAGCTCATTCCTTAGATACTACACATGGTCAGCTCTTGATAGGTGTAATTTATCTATTTATTCCCAAGACGATTTTGGTAGTTTTCGAGTATTATTATAGTGTTTATATATATATATATATATATATATATATATATATATATATATATATATATATATATATATATTATTTTTATTTTTTATTTTTGTTATAAATCAGGTGTTTGGGGTGAAAATGGATGAAAGTGGTCTTTAAACGATCAATTCGGTGGAAGAGTGGTGGAAGAACGGTGGAGAAAGAGTAAAGAGACAGCTTCCAACATCTGTAGGCCACTG
Organism: Eucommia ulmoides; assembly: GCA_016647705.1. Taxonomy (NCBI): domain Eukaryota; kingdom Viridiplantae; phylum Streptophyta; class Magnoliopsida; order Garryales; family Eucommiaceae; genus Eucommia; species Eucommia ulmoides. The sequence goes on along the minus strand of CM028338.1, from coordinate 16,772,711 downwards.
TTGCAGCGGTGAACCCACCGCTGCATCGGTCAAAGTACAGAGAGTTCTTTAAGTTCCTGATCGCCCATCGCTACAGTAGTTAAACCACCGCTGCAGTGGTCAATATAACAAGAAACCCTATATTCACTCACCGCTGTAGTGATCAAGCACTACTACAGCAGTTACCACTGTTGATATACCCACTGCTGCAGCGGTGACCCCTGCACCTGTAAAGTAGATTTTTAGATATTTTTAGATATTTTGTTCCTTTTAAATTTCTTCATCCTCTCATTTTTCGGTCATTAGAGCTCATATAGATAGAATAGATTTTTGAGTGTGTTTTTGGGGAGAGTTCATCCAAAACTAAAGGATAAGAATGCAACACGAAGAAGGAGAAGCGATATCGAAGCTGTTTTAGCGTCAAATCTTCAGACAACAGCTAGTTTCTTTTGTTTCTCTCTTCATTTCTTAACTTTGGTTTATTATTTGAGCATGTTTAGCTCGTTTCTTGTTGTATAAATGGTTATGACCATGAGCTAAACTTGGATTATCTATGAGATTAATATAGTTTATGAAAATGTTGTTTGTTTGAGTTGTGTTTCTTTAACGGTTGTTCTTCACTAATTCAATTGTGTTTACCATTTTGTCATGTTTATATTCTTGTTTAGATATATTGAGAAATCAGGGTTAGACACTCGGGAGAGGTAACCCTGAATTCGGACTAGGGTTAAACACAACGTGATGATCTAACGACCTGGGAGGGTATTAGAAAGTGTGCAATCCATGACGTTGGGGCAAGACTCATGCAACTATGTGTTCTAAATAATGCTAGAAGGGGACTTTGGCGTTAACGCGAAATTACATATTCATTCACTTGACACTCGGGAGAGGGAGTGAATGAGTTTATGATACAGAGATTGTTGGATAGGTCGAATATTGTTATTGATAACTAAACGAAACCAAACACGTTTTTGTAAACGAAGTTAATCTCTAGATAATCTATTCCCCTAAATGTCTCAATATAGTATTATAGTATAATTAGTTTAATTAGTGTATGACGAGTTTTTTACACGCTCGCGTGTTGACTACTTGCAAGTGCATGAGGTCTAATTTTAATATAGTGGATCTTTAAGATCGGATATCATTCCCATAGGGACAGGTTGAATAATTGAGTACCGCAATTTGTGTAGTCTTATATTATCCAGACGGTTAAAGAATTATTTAAAACTAAACTAATTAAAATTAAGCTAAACTACAATTAGTGGGTTAATCATAACTAAGTTGATTACCTAGGGATTGATTTCGTTCACTTAATACATGTTTGATTTCATTTTAGTTAAAAATAATAGAGTTTATGGTATCTGACAATCTCGGTTCGTAAACTCCTCTGCCACCTCTCCCGAGTGTAAGACGGGGAAATACGCGACTTCATGTTAACGAAGAAGTCCCCCTCAACATCTTAACGACTCTAGGCCATGTGAGTCTTGCCCCCAATGTCATCAATTTCACACTAACTAATGTCCTCCCAGGTCGTTAGATCGTAACGATGTTTTTACTTTAATCCGAATCTAGGGTTACCTCTCCTGAGTGTCAAACCCTGTATTCTCGAAACCAACCCTAATACCTTAACAAACATATTAAAGTTGTCATAATATGATAAACACAATTAGAATTAAAAACAAACAACCGTTAAAAAAACATATATTAGATCAAACTAGTATTTACACAATTACATCGATTCCTAGCTAATATTTATCTAATCTATCGTGATCTTGGCTATTGGAATATTAAACCAAGAGGGGTTCATCATCATTTACAATAAAACATTAAATTACAAAGAGAGAAACAAATAGAGAAAGATCAAATCTTAAAGTGGAGTGATCTACTGTCGCCAAAGACTGATCCGCCAATGTTTCCTCTTCTCCGGATGATGAATATCCTCTTCAAGAATGGCTAAGGATCACCTCCTAAGGTTAGGGGAGTCCAAGTGTCCAGCCTTTTTAAGGGAAGTGGGAGAATGGGTATTTATAGTTGCAAGGTTTCAAAATATCTGAAAATATCTATTTTGTTGTGCAGAGCCCACCACCGCTACGGTGGGATCACGGCCACGGTGGTGGGTTATTCGGTGCACACTGATATTTTCTGATCTTTCACCGCCACAGCGGTGAGGTCATGGCCACGGCGGTGAAATAGTTCCCAACTTTCTACGTTTTCACTGCCTAGGCGGTGTGACTTGTGTATTTTCAGTACTTCTTTGCATTCTCACCATCGCGGCGGTGGCTCTTGTGATCTTGAAACCTTATTTCTTCAACTTTTCTTCACCGTTTTCGTTCATTTGTCACTTGTTTGCATCCCTATACTTGAATTACATAAAAAACTACAAAAACGCAATTAAATATTACTAATTCACTCGAAAACTACCGAATCCGGTTTAAAAGTAGATAGGTATTTTCTGCCTATCAATTAGTTAATTAGTTTAGTTTATTGTTTATTATAAAATCTACAATTTATGTAACCTAGATAAAGTTAGGTTCTGATAATTACGGTACTCAACAATAATCTCAACCAATTCCTGTGGATACGACAACCCTTACTCTTCCAACTCTATACTAAAACTTGACCCGTACACTTGCGGTGAAAGTAGCGATGTATCTATGCGCGACCATCTCTCTTTCTGTTTTTCACCAACATTTCATCAATAAATACCTCCATCGTATCGATGATTTGCTCTTGGAACATTCGATTTGCTAACCGTTGGTATGTGGCTCTGGCATTCCTCAGACCAAAAGGCATGATTTTGTAACAGTAAGTCCTCCTATGAGTGATAAATGTCATCTTGTCTTCATCTAGGGGTTCCATATTGATGTGGTTATAACCAAAGTAGGCATCCATGAAGCTCATGATCTCGTGTCTAGAAGCTGAGTTGAAAAGTTGATCTATGCGAGACATTGGGTAGAAATCCTTGGGTATACTTTGTTAAGGTCCATGAAGTCCACATCCTCTACTTTCCATTCTTCGTTTTTACCACAACCAAAATTGCTAGCCATCTAGGTTATGTTATTTTCCTAATATGACCAATATTTAAAAGTCGATATATCTCTTCCCAAATCACATGAATCTTCTCAGTGCTAAACATCTTTCACTTCTGACATATTGGAGAGTGTGAACTATCAATCTTCTCCATATTATTTCAAGTCCACACATACTCTTGCTGGTACTCTTTTAGTAAATGGATGATATCTATCTTCTCTTCTGTTTATAATATTGCCCTAATATTAAGCTTCATTTGACTTGCCTCAACTAGGCATACTTCTTTTATCAGTTCAGCAGGGCGAGCTATTCTTGTATTTTCTCTAAAATTGTCAATCTTAGGGTTAGTGTTGGGCTCTTCTCAAGGGTTGACCCCATTAATTGATTGTTATTTGTCTAGGATTTCCCCTTTAAGGCCACCACAAAACAGTCTTGGGATACGACTTGATCTCCTTGGATAACCTCAATCCTTTAAAACTTGGGAACTTAAGGCATTGACGAAAGGTGTAGGGCACAACCTTTATTGTGTGGAGCTAGGCTCTTCCCAAAATTTCATTGTATGGAGAGTTGCATGTCATCACCTTGAACTCCATTACTTGAGTAATTCTTGCTCCTCGTTCACCAGTAGATACGATTAACATCACCTTCCCTATTGGGGAGCTCAATTCTCCATTAAATTTGACCATGACGGTCTAATTTGACCACACATCCGACTATGGCACCCACATTTGACATAGAGCACTATCGAAAATAATGTTTGTTGAACTATTAGAATCTATTTGAACTTGCCTTACCTAGTAATTGGAGATCCAAAGTGTAATCACAAGGCATCATCATGTGGCTGAACCACTCCATAGAGATCTTTCTCAGAAAAACATATTTACTAATCCAGATTGTTGGCCCAAAGAGGTGAATTGGGTAGTTACTAAAAAATAGAAAATTAATTCCTTTGAACACAAATAATAAGTTTTCCTAAATCAATTATTATCTTGATACGCAACTGATATGTGTTTAATATTAAGTGCACACCAAAACACAAGATAGAAAATAAATTAATACGATACACAAGAATTTATTTGGGTTTGGCCAAGCTAATCTTGCTTACATCCAATCCCTCGAGCTCTACGGAGATTCGCAACCCACTAAACCCCTTGATTCTATTATCAGGTAGGAACCAAATCCTTACAATTCACAATTCTTTTACAGGCACAAAATCAACCTTTACAATTTATCATTTTTCGCGGGTCAAAGATGAACCCTATGTTTTTATTAGGATGAAGATAAACCTAACATTCTTTCACTTATCATTTTTACAGGGAATGATGAACCTTTACAAATCACTCAAAAATAATTCAATTGCAGGATGAATAAAAATCTAATTTTTTTCAAGGGAAAAGAATTTTCTAACTTTTTTGTAGGACAAAGATCAAACCCTAACCTTTTTCACAAGAAAAAGATCAAAACCTAGATACCATGATTGAACACCCTCCCAAATGTGTCTAATCCTTTCAAATTCACAAATACAAAAATTTAAGTTTCTTCCCATGAGGAGCTTCGACCACCTTAATTCAAATATACTTAATTAATGTCTCGAATAATTACTACGTAATAGATACAATGTGAGGCAATTTAAATTCAATTAATAAATAATGTGAGCAACACAAACTTAGCACGTAATCAGATAATCAGACAAAAATCGCTTAAAATTTTTTTTAGGCTTTTAATTTCAAAAATGATTTTTCTAACAATCATATACCAAGCAATTCAAGATATATAGAACTTTAAAGCAAATTATTAAAGCTTGGAAAGATCTCACTGGGAAAACACTGAAGGCAATAGATCTCTCCCAGAAAATACCGAAGGCAATGACAATATTGCAAGTGAAACCCAAATCAGTGATACCAAACAACAAGCACTTTAGAGAATTTCTCGTAAAAATCTCAGCATAAATCTTACTCTTATAAAAGCTTCAACTAATTGTTCTTGATGTGTACAACTTAATTCTTGCAGGTTTATATTAATAGACCAATAGTTAGCCCTCTAACGGCTAGTTTTTCAAAGATATACCATAAAATGACACTCTAAGATCTCATATATCATTACCTTTCTTAGGTATATTCTACTTAAAAATAACTTTCAAATCTCTCATTTAAGTTCATAAAACCATTCCTAATTAAAAACCATAGAAGTAAGAAGTATTAAATTATTTAAATTAAGAGAATTTCAAAATACATGGACCATATCAATAGGGATCATATAATAGGTTGACTGATCCATTCCATTTGGTTGACCGACATGTGTGATGACGGAATATTACGTCGCCACTTTTACTGCAAGTGTACAGGTTAAGTTTTAGTATAGGATTAGAAGAGTAGATGTTGTTGTATCCATAGCGATTGGTTTAGATTATCGTTGAGTACCGTAGTTGTCATAACCTAAATTTATTTAGGTGATAAAAATGGAGTTTATAATTAATAAATACTAAACTAAAATACTAATTTATCTAATTATACTATATTACTCTATTGAGATGTTTAGGGGAATGGATTATCTAGGGATTAACTTCATTTACTTAAATGTGTTTGATCTCGTTTGACTTACGTTAACGGTGTTGGACTTATTTGACAATTTTTGTACCGTAAACTCACTCACTCCCTCTCTCGAGTGTAAAGCGAGTGAATATGTGACTTTGCGTTAACGCCGAAGTTCCCCTCTAGCATATTTTCTAATACATAGTCACATGAGTCTTGCCCCAACGTCATGGATTGCACACTTTCTAATGCCCTCTCGGGTCGTTAGATCGTCTCGTTGTGTTTAACCCTAGTCCGAATTCGGGGTTACCTCTTCCAAGTGTTAAGCCTCGTATTCTCAATATATCTAAACAAGCATATAAATGAATAATAATGGTAAACACAATCAAATAACGAAGAATAATCATTAATGAAACACTGATTTTAAATAAACTACATATTCATAAATTATATTAATTCCTAGACAATATCCATTTAGCTAACAGCCACAACCGTATATACACTAATAAACGAGCTAAACATGCTCAAACTAACTACCAAAGTTAAGAAAATAAAGAAAGAAACGAAGGAACTTAGCCGTATTCCAATGATCCATCGCTAAAATCGCTCCGAGATCGTTTCTCCTTCTTCGCTTTGTGTTCTTCTCATCGGATTTGGTTGAGCACTCCCTAAAATCCTCTCTCTAAGCTATCTAAACTCTAAAGGCTCTAATGGCCGAAATGGAGATGAGGGAGATGATAAGAAGGGCCAAAATATCTCAAAATATTAGAAAAAACACTTTACAGCTGCAGGGGTCACTGCTACGATAGTGGATTCATTGTTCCGGTGGTGGGCATGTCAGCAGCGTCACTGCTGCGACGATGGATTGATCACTATGGTGGTGGAATAGTAGGCAAATTCTCTGTATTTTAACCGCTGTAGCGGTGGACTATTCAGTTGGCTCTTTGTATTTTAACCACTGCAGCAGTGGATTCACCGCTGCAGTGGTGGATACAGGCTTCTGAACCTTGCCTTTTAGCTTGTTTTCCCACCGTTCTTCCACCGACTTGCTCCGATTTGGTTGATTTTTAATTGTTTTAGCTCTTTTTCACCCTAAACACTTGTTTTGTACAAAAACAAATAAAAGCTAATTAAAACATAATAAAACACAATAAAAATACTTGAAAACTACCAAAATCGACTTGGGAATAAATAGATAAATTACCTCCATCAAATACTCCCAAACTTAGAATTTTGCTAATCCTCGAGCAAAACACCCACACAATACGAGAAAATACAGCAATTAATTCTGAAATTAAAAACTAAAAATGAAAAACTCTAAAAACAATAATGTGCAATTTCACGGGTATGGTTAAAACGAAAGAAATACAAATGAGTGCTCGAATACCGAACCAATTTAAAAGTTTGCCCTAAACCCAACCGCTCACATCAAGTAGCATATATGAATGCTAACTTTATTCACTCAAATTTATGCCTTCAGTTCAAAGATATATGTTTGGAAAGAATTCAATTGGCCATGATAATAGTTAAGTGTTCAGAATTGAAACGACTTTTCGGTTTCGACAGAGTAACAAGGGATAAATATATAATAAGGTAAACTTCAAAGGCTAAAGCGATCAAATGAATGCCTAAATCATATCTCCCGAACTACCTCGCCTAGGATTTGGATTCAAATTTCCCCTAAATCAAGTTCTAGAATCCCTATTGTCATGAATTTGGGTGACGGATAATTGTTTTCAAATCAATTGGATAGTTATACATTGAGTTTACGTGCTCGTGCAAGTAGGATCTACAATAACTTTTACTAAAAAGATACGTCAAGCACACAGAACACACATGAATGAGATTTACGCTCGACCTCAATAAACAATCAAGGGACAGACTCATCATCAGGTAATGGCCCAGATAAAGTACAAAACTCAGCACAAAACAACAACTAACCTTAACAAACTAATACTAAACAAACATGCATACATAGAAAACAATAAAAACATGACTAACAACAATAATACATAATAAATATACTACACATCACGCCTGACTTTAAATGGGCAATGTCCACAACGACCCATCAGCAATCCTAATGACAGCATAAAGCATTATAATGAAGATGGGGGGTTTAGAACACGTACCTGGGAGGTGAGAGAATCTTGCATCCGAATCAAGTCGGTGAAGATAGATCTAACTTATTTTTGCCTTGGGTTATCTCCCAAGAAGCGCCTGATTTAAGGTTATCGGCTTGACACGGCGAAGGGCTCATCAAAGAACGACTTCTGCCTGTAGTACGTGTCAAACAAAACCACGTACGGGTCTTGATTCAGTACGCCCTCAAGACTGGCGAGATTTGGCTCTAATCGGGCTCGATCTTTCAACTTGACTCAACTCCGATTTATGTGCTTGGTTAGCATGAATGTACTGAGCTGGAAATAGGATAGGATAGGTGAACCACATCGGATCCTCGTAGATGTGATTGTCTTGGATCGAGTGTGGCATCACCAACTGGAATTCAAATGGTGAAAACACACAACGATTAATATGTGAATCTCCATCGCTAATCCACACTTGCGTTCTCTCCCAATTAGCTTGATCATTTTCGATCTCACCCAAGTTCCTCCCGCTTGCTTTTGATTCCTTACGATGGCTTTCACATTTAGATGTGATTTGTTCATCTCTCAGAGCCACCGTCTCTGACTTGGTCTCAATGAAGAAGATAAGTTGACCAATTTGTGTCTGAATAGACGTTACAGTCGCATCAATATCGGCACAGACCATCTCAATGTTGTCAAGACAATCCTCATGCTTGTTGAGCTGGTCATGCGTTTCTCTTAACAATATCGGAGTCTCCCCAATAACGGTAGCGAGTATTTCTTCCAAGGCAGGAGAAGACTCCATATCTTGAATCGGAGTGTCAATACATGGCGTTGTGGTGTTAGAAAAATCCCCCAAGCTTTGTTGACTTGGTGAATAATTCCATCTCTGATAATTGAAGTCCGCTAATTCCTTCAACGACCAAAGGGCTTCGTCTACGGTTAGGTCATAGAAAGAGGAGGTACCATTTCTTTCTTCCACCTATGTTCTGGTTGCAGCTTGTAACCCGTCGAGGAAATTCAGTAGTTGACACTCTCATGGGAAACCATGATTTGGGAACCGAAGTAACAACTCAATGTAACAATTTCAAGCACAATAAAATGGCTTGGACTCCCGTTGAAAGAATTGCATAAGTACCTGTTGATTTAACATCTCCAAGAACCTTGCAGGGAAAATAAAATAAAAAGATATAAACAAAAAATTATACACAAAAGAAATGCCTAAATTAAAATCAGGTCATTTGCTCACAATATCAACAATAATCTAAAACACAATCCCCGGTAATGGTGCCAAAAACTTGATGACGGAATATTAAGTCATCATTTTCATCGTGAGTGTACGGGTCAAGTTTTAGTATTAGGTTGGAAGAGTAGGTGTTGTTGTATCCACAGGGATTGGTTGAGATTATCGTTGAGTACCGCAATTGTCATAACCTAACTTTATTTAGGCGATAAAAATGGAGTTTATAATTAATAAATACTAAACTAAAATACTAATTTATCTAATTATACTATATTACTCTATTGAGATGTTTAGGGTATGGATTACTTAGGGATTAACTTCATTTACTTAAATGTGTTTGATCTCGTTTGAGTTACGTTAACGGTGTTCGACTTATCTGACAATCTTTGTATCATAAAATCACTCACTCCCTCTCCTAAGTGTAAAGCTAGTGAATATGTGACTTTGTGTTGATGCCGAAGTCCTCTTCTAGCATATTTTCTAACTCATAGTCATATGAGTCTTGCCCCAATGTCATGGATTGCACACTTTCTAACGCCCTCCCGGGTCGTTAGATCGTTGCGTTGTGTTTAACCTTAGTCCGAATTTGGGGTTACCTCTCCCGAGTGTCAAACCATGTATTCTCAATATATCTAAACAAGCATATAAATGAAGAATAACGGTAAACACAATCAAATAACAAAGAACAACCATTAACAAAACATCGATTTCAAAAAAACCACATATTCCGAAATTATATTGATTCCTAGACAATATCCGTTTAGCTAATGGCTATAACTGTATATACAATGATAAATGAGCTAAACATGCTCAAACCAACTACCAAAGTTAATAAAATAAAGAAAGAAATGAAGGAACTTAGCCGTATTCCGAAGATCTGCTGCTAAAATCGCTCCGAGATCATTTTTCCTTCTTCGCTTTGTGTTCTTCTCCTTCGGATTTGGTTGAGAACTCCCCAAAAACCTCTCTCTAAGCTATCTAAACTCTAAAGTCTCTCCCCTTTTCTATCAATCGTGCAATTTCCCGCTTTAAGTTGATACATTCATCTGTATCATGACCATAATCTTGATGGAATTGGCAGAACCTATCTTTCTCCTTCTTTCGGGAGAAGTGGTGATCTTCCGAGGCCAAACCAGCTTGTCAGATATTTTGATCTCATGTACGATTCTTGAAATTGGTAAATTTAGCCTTGGTAAGGCTGGTTCCTCCAGGTGTCTACTCCAAGACCTTCGCTTCTTTCTATATTCGTAGTTCACGCTATCTTCCTTCCGTTTATAATCAAGTTGGTACCCCTCAATTAAGGTTAGTTCTTCATCGAAACGAGTCATGTACTAGTGTAGTGACTCTTCTTTATCTTGCTTCAGTGTTAGTAGATACTTCGTTCTTCTTTTAGCCTTTGGCAAGTGATGAAACGATTGATGAATCGCTTACCCAGTTCTGCACATGAGCCGATAGATTTTGGGGAAAGAGAATGGAACCAATCCAACGCTGAACTTTTCAATGTTGTCACAAATGCACGACATAGGACGGAATCTCCTGTTTTGTATAACGCCATCATATGCCTGAAATACTTGAGATGGTAGGTTGGATCCATCTTTTATTCGTACTTATCCAACCTTGTTGGATCAAGCTTCTTTGTAAATGGTTCTTTCATTATTACTTCGATAAAAGGAGGCTTGGTTGCCCCTCCCCCCCCCCCCCCCCAATCCTCCAACTCATCCCTTCTGAGAACTTCTTCTAGCCTCCTATTGGCTTACTTCCAGTCTGAATTGATGGATTCTTCTTCATGATTAACCATGTTGAGGTAGAGCCTCTTCTTATCTTGGATGGACACTCGGTCTTCCTCTTCTCTCGAGATATATAGCACATCTGGTAGCTCTATTCCTTGTTCCTTAGTTTGCTCCTTTGCTTGCTCCCTCCGAACTTGCACTCCTTCTTCCAACCTAACCACCTGATTTTGCATCTTTTCCATTTGCATATGAAGAACGACAATCTTAGTGGCTACCCCCAATAGCTTGATCTCCTCCAGGAGCTATATTTCCACGTGGTGCTTCTCCGGCAGTACCATGTCCCGATCTTAGCTACAACATTGCTATAACTTCTTGTCTTATTCCCACAGATGACACCAAATGATACTGCACAATTTTGTCAGCTACCTACTCCTTTAGCCCTGAATAAGACCTGCAACACTTAGGATCAATACTTGGGATATCGGTGTAATATTGACCAAATACCCTCCGGCATGAGAATAAGTTAAAAAGGTCTATCAGAGAAAATATCGTCTTAGTTGTTCCAGCCTAAATGAAACAGTATTTATAGAGTTAGGATACCTTCTTTACCATGAATTTGGTTACAATTATAACTGCTCTAACATTCACCTAAAAAGTCTTCATGTTAACATTATGGTTAGTTGAGAGTATTATTGGGCTTGATGAGATGAAGTCAATTTTTCATGAGCCCACGTACTTTGTCTTTTGTATGCATTAGGCCTAATAAATTAAGCCCAACGAGATTTGACTTAAAGAATGTTAATTGGCCCTTGTTGAACTGGTCCATCCTCAATCGTTTTAAGTATGCGTTATCTCGTAGGGAATTCCACCAGTATCACTGTCTTCTTTTTTTTTTTTTTTTTAAAAAGGTCATGCTGTTTCATGGGGATTTCTCAATTGATCCTCCCCTTGGTAAATTCAGTCTTCTTCGTTTAGATTCTACCATCTACTCCTTTTGTTATCATCGTCGTCCGACTTCTTCCTTCTTAGTCGTCTTAGTTTTTGCATTATGTCTTCTGTTTATTTCTTGTTTCCTAGTTTAATTCATTGTTTGTGTTACATTTGATCTCTATAGATTTTTCATTCTGTCTTCTGTGTTATTTCTTGGTTTACTTCATCTATTTTGTCTTTGTTACATTGGATTCCAACTACTCCAGTTCTTTCCGATTTGATGGTTCAACCCAATTGATTCTTTTGCTTCTTCATTCTGCCCTGTACAACATTTGGCAAATTGAATTGACTGCTACAAAACTTCAAAGCTCTACAAGTTAATTTATATGTGTCGTCGATCCCTTACAGCCAACGACACTCCTTTGTCGACCCCTTACAGCCGATGATGAAGCCTCACTAGCCCTCCTTATAGTCGATGACGAACGTCGACCCTCCCTACATCCAACGACGAATATCGACGACTTTCGTAAAGTCGACGACGAATGACGCCGGCCACCACAGTCGACGAAATCGATCAATTGCAGTGTAGACCTTCGTCTGATGATGAAATCGATCACATTGAAGCCGACAAAATCGATTGCAATGCAGGCCTTTGTCTCGCGAGATTAATTTCCTTGGAGAAGGTTAACCTCTATGATTCTCAGCCTCTGACGATATTTTTCCTTGCCTTCAACATGTCCGACGTTACCTCAAAATCCATCCCATGATCTAGCCAACTCATCGAACCAAAAAATCTCCCTTCTGAATCCCACTCCATCAGATCACCTCTATTCGACTGAATGGAACCAATTTCTTGCGTTGGTCTCAATCGGTGCGATTATATATCCATGGTAAAGGACGAATGAGATATTTAACCGATGATGCAAATGAGCCAACCCTCACAGATCCGTTGCATACGACTTGGGATGCTGAAAACTCCATGGTTATGACGGGGCTCATGAACTTTATGGATGAAGAAATCAACTCCAACTACATGTTCTACCCTACGGCGAAGGAACTTTTGGACAATATCAATCAAATGTATTCTGACTTGTGAAATCAATCTCAAAAGTATGAATTGACTCTAAAACTCTGTGATGTTCGTCAAGGCGAAGACAATATCACAAAGTATTTCAATTCATTGAATAGAATATGGGAGGATTAGTATATGTTCAATGATCATGAAAGACATTCAACCGAGGATTATAACCACTACAAGAAGTTGGTAGATGATAATCGTGTTTTTAAGTTCCATGTAGGACTGAAACTGGAACTTGACGAAGTCAGGGGATGAATCATTGATTGTCAGCCTCTTCCCTCGATCGGGGAGGTTTTCTTAGAGGTCCGAAGGGATGAGACCCGTTGGAACGTCATGCTCAACAAGCCACAGATTACTGGTCCTGCAGCTGTTTCAATTGACCAGTCTGCTTTGGCTGCTGCTGATGCTAACTCAAGCATATTTCAACGCCGAGCAGAGGAACGTTCTCGTATATGGTGAAAGTACTATAACAAGCCCCCTCATACACAGTAAACATGCTAGAAAATCCATGGAAAACCAGCCAATTTGAAGAGCAACAAGTCGGGAGACAAATCTAACCGACACTACCCTTCCGCGCATGAAGCTGCGACCACTCTATTCAACAAAGAGCAGATTGATCAACTTCTGAAACTGGTGACTGCCAATCCATCATTCTGTATTCTTAATGCTTCCTTAGCTCAAACAGGTCGCAACTTTAGAGCTTTTTCTTGTTCCTTAAACTCAACACCTTGGATTATCAATTCACTTGCTTCTGACCATATGACAAATTTATATCATTTTTTCAATACCTATTCATTGCGTTGTGGTAACAAAAGAATTAGGATTACAGATAGTAGTTTCCCACTTATTGCAGGAAAATGTCAAATAAAAATATCAAATAGCATTAACTTAAAAACGGTCCTTCACGTTCCTAAACTTACTTGTAATCTCTTATTTGTAAGTAAACTATTGCGAGACTCTAACTATCATGTTATGTTATCTGAATCTCAAGACCAATGCTCGAGGAAGACGATTAACAGTGTGAGATTGGTGGATGATCTTTATTACTTCGATGATAACTCCTTAAAGAATAAAACAACTCACGGCCCCAATGGTATGAGTTTAACGTCTGTTTATGATAAAATCATACTTTGGTACCTCAAACTAGGACATCCAAGTTTTCAATATCTTAAACATTTGTTTTCAATTTTATTTAAGAATGTGGATTGTTCTTCTCTTCATTGTGAAAGTTGTATGCTTACAAAAAGTCAACGTATTTCTTATATTTCAAGATCATATCATGCATTAAAACATTTTTATTTAAATCACAGCGATGTATGAGGCCCCTAAAAAATCACAACACTATCCTGAAAAAGATGATTTGTGAAATTTATTGATGATCACACACGTTTATGTTGGACATACTTGATGTGTGCAAAATCTGATGTAAAAACTTTATTTAAAGATTTTTTGTTTTATTCTCGAAAACCAATTTAAAATGTAGCCTAACATTCTTCGCACAGATAATGACACATAATATTTCAACGAGTGTTTAGGTAATTTTTTGAAAATAAATAGTATTTTACATCAATCTACATGTCGTGACACACCAAAACAAAATGGCATCGCTGAACGAAAAAAATAAACACTTACTCGAAGTCACACGTGCACATATTCCAAAATACTTGTTGGATGATACTCTTTTAACTGTTGTATATTTAAACAATTGCATGCCTATACGTATTCTAAACTACACCACACGATTTGATAATTTCAAAACACATTTTACCATAAAAAATAAAATTATTAAAAATTAAATACAAATTCAAATATAATTTCTGGTGCAGCTCCATTTTCATAAATCCTGTATCAAATGTTGTCGGGGTGTGAGCCAAAGCCTAGTGAAAATTTAACCCTTTTAATATGTGCATCCAATCAATTCAATAAATAACGCGTAGACATGTATCTGACATAGTTTCCACATAATACATAAATATATACATAATCCATACAAACTAATAATTATAATTAAACAACTATTATAGCACAAATTCTATAGTAAATGGAGAGGTTAAACACATATATTAAAATGATTAAAAATTCTAACTGAAATACGAAATTGTTAATCGACATCACTTGAAACAATTATTTTTTCTTTTTTATTATTTTTTTTCTTCTTCTTTCTTCTCCTGTTTCTCTCTTCCTTTATTTTCTCTCTATTATTTTATTTCTTATTTGTCCATCCCTTTCTCTCCTAATCTCTATCTATCCATCTATCTTATTATATAATCTTTCATCTAGTCCCCTCCTAATTTGTATTTTATATATATATATATATATATATATACTAGTGTATAACACATGTGCCTGAAGGCACATACTAAAAAAGATAACCTTATTTTTTTTTAAAAAAATATCTTTAATATTTTTACAATAAAACAAAAAGATCAACTCTAATATTTTAATAAATTATTATATAGAAAAATATCTTTGATAATATAGTTTAAGGAGAAATGGCTGAAAGAAAGAAGTAATAAGAAAAATAAAAGTGAAAAATTGAAAATAAATTAACCACTTTTAAATTACTTTTCAAGACTACTAAAATATAAAAATATATTTTATATTTTTGTTTAATCTCAGCCATTGTTTGCCTTGCAAGACATTGAATGGCTAAGAAATATAAGATCAACTTATATTAAGGTCTATTTTTAACAAAAGTAGTAATTCAAAAGATCCTAATGATATACAACCAATTGACAAAAAAAAAAAAAAAAAAAAAGGAAAAAGAGCCCCTAGTAGAACAACACGTTTTAACGAACTAACCCAAAACAATAGCCACCTAGGTGAGAAGGAATGCAATAGTTAGATAAATCTTCCTCCAAGCATCCAATTATAATACAATAATACCAAAAGAATTTGCAAAAGTATATATAACAAAGAGGTAACATTGACTACAATAATAATAATAATAATAAATAAAAAAATTAAAAAATTATTGAATCTAAGGTTCACCTTCATCATATTACTTTACCAATACCGTCTCACATACCCCATATAAATTAACCTTGTAAACTCTTATCCCTCCCCCTTCATCAACCCACATTTTTTACAAATCAATTTTAAAAAACATTAGAAAACTTTACTAAACAAATTAGAATAAAGAACTTTTGAATAGAGGCTAAAAATATTGTAAAGTTAAAACTTAGAGTTTGTTGGATAAAAAAAAATAAGCACTTAAAACTGAGTAGATTAAGTACTTAATTAATTAAGTTAGCTGAAAAATTAAGTGAAAAATTAAGTTAAAAATTCAGCAAACACCCCCTGACCTTTTTTTTTTTTTGGCGGAAGGCGCTCAGACTTTTTTGAATTAAAAAAAGACATGGTTTGACCATTTTACCCTTCATCCTACCTATGGTTTAGTTCATTTCTTCATCTGTCCAGAAGCGACGACGAAGAGAGAAGCGACGACTAAGAGGAAAATCCCTTTGATTGATCCACGCAGCGAAACATCGCTGCTTACTTCCGCGATTCTCTCATAAGATCCCGCCGATTTTCATGGAGATTTTTGCTATGCGATTGGTTATTTGATCTTTCTCTGATAAATCATTCATTTTCTGGACGTAGATGCGGTGAACAGTAGCGGGCAAAGATCAATTGGAATCTCGCAAAATTTCTCCGTTCATTTGTCCAGATCTTCTTCAACAAGGTATGTTCTTCTTCAAATCTAGAGTTTTTTTTTGTTTTTTCAACTTGATATTTTTGTTCTTCGTTCTTCAGATTTTTGTTTTTCTATTTTTGAAATCTGAAAATTTTTGCTTTTCACCCTTGTGTTTGTGCTTGAATACACATGTGTTATTTCACTGCTATTGCATTCATGTTATTTCACTGCTAGAAATCTTAAAATTGAAGATCAAAAAGAATTTCAGTGTTATTTGACTGCTATTGCATTTGCACACATGTTCGACAAATTTCCACAATCAAAACCTATAAGTTTAAAGCAGTTTTCTGCTAAGTTGTGTGTTGAAATAGTTAATTCAATTGCAATCAAAACCTATAAGGTCTTAAAAATATTCTTTTGTTTTTAATAACAGAGAAGTATGCAAGTTGGTAAGCTGCAAACTAGATTTTAGTTGAGATGTTCTCCTCATTCATCTTCTTCTAGGTTTTCGATGTTTGGATTGTGCATCCTCTCATGTAGGGTTGTTCATTATTGGTGTCCTTTCCTTTGTTTTATTAGTATGGATTCACATCAAGACATGCCATCTTTTTCTATCCTTTGTCCTTCTCCTTCTCTAGATTTTGAAAAATAGATGGTCCTCTAGAAATAAGAAGAAAATCATCATAAACAATGCTCATGGATCTTAAGAATGGTTGTTCCCCCCCCAGCTGTTATGTACAATACGTGTATCCCCATTTTAGTGCTCTACCTTAGGACTTTTTAGGAATGCTTGGGTTTAACCTTTTAGGACTCTATGCTCTTCCTATGATCTGTAGTATTGATTACTTCAAAGTACATACATCATATTCACTATTA
The DNA here is from genome assembly GCA_016647705.1 of Eucommia ulmoides. Lineage (NCBI taxonomy): Eukaryota > Viridiplantae > Streptophyta > Magnoliopsida > Garryales > Eucommiaceae > Eucommia > Eucommia ulmoides. The sequence continues at coordinate 16,755,590 of CM028338.1, read as the reverse complement.
ACATTGCAGTTCAAGATTTTAACCATCTTTAATCCGAAAAGGAAAAGGGTTTTGTTTACTTTTTGTCGACTATTTTGCTGTTATTAAATGTGTGATGGTTGTGGCAGGGCATTCCATCACTATCGCAAGTCGCGTGACAATAAAACAGCCCTGAAGAAAAATGAAGAATTGGATAGATTGCTGCAAGAAGAGTATCTTTTTGGATGACTTTGGCAGTGCCAAAGGGAAGGCTACTATCATAAAAGAAGGTAATCACTAAGATCAGTAGTTGCTTGATTTTTCCCAAGCAACAATTGGTCTAACTTCTTACAGTAGAAGGTTTGTATATAGTGTATTCATGGGCTCACCTATATCTTTTTTGAGGTAAGCTGACTGGAAATTTTCTTCTTAGGTTGATTTAGTTGTTGTCTGGCAACTTTGGGCTTGCATTTTCTTTTCTACTCATGGATTGTAACTTGTAAATAATCATGGATTTTTTTGTTAAAAGGGAACAAAAAAGAGAAGCAAAAAAGGAATTGTAGTCCTGACAGTTGACTTGATTATAGATTGGGATGAATTATTTATTTCGTTGAAATGATTATTGGGTATAATGCCCTAATTAGAAGGGATTTTCTGTTTTTATGTAATTTTATCTCTGAAATGGCTTCTGATTGCTAGTACAATTCAATTATTAGTTGTTTTGAACTTCTGCCTTTGATTTGATGACTTGATAGCTGTTGTTCTTGCTCAATGGTGGTTGCAGATTCAAAGAATATAATTGATGGCATGTTGGCAGATATAATAGATCGATTTATAATCTCTGATACTCTTATTTTCTTTATAGTCAATTGAATTTCGTGCATATAATCATCTAATACCTTTCACATCCGATGTGGGATAAACCCAACATTTCACACACATACACCCATATTGAAAAAACTTGTCTAGTGTTTGTGTGATTAGTGTGTTATCATGATGCATATTAAACGTAGTTTTTTAATGTTATTGTTTATTCTGAAGTCACTGTGTATACATTCATGTTTTATGTGTATAACACAGCTTAAGGTGGACAAGTTCAAGCTAATAGAGCTATGTGACACATTAGAATCTAAATTCTCTAGTGTAAGAAATCGCAATTCTTACTTCCTTAATCATGATATGTTTTAATTGCACAGGATTCTATTGAAAAGCTCTTGATCTTATAGAGAAAAATCGAAAGAATGGTTTCTCTTTGTGATGAGCCTCTATGAAGTTTGTCCTAATTTGAGAGAGGCTTCAACCTACCTACTACTGTAGTATTCAAGTCTTTTTTTTTTTTATTTCTTTTCCAAGTTTTGGTTTTTATGGTGATTTTTATGTGAGAAATGTGATTGTTTGTGGTGTTATGTATCTTGATTCAAAAGAAGTTATTTAAATTAAATAATTTTCAGCATTTTAATTTTGTGCTTATCAAACAAACAAAAAAAATTCAGTATTTAAATTTTTAGCACAATTTATCAAATAACATTCTTAAATTTTCAGCACTTAAAATTTAAGCACTTAATTTTCTACAATTAAATTTTCAGCACTTAAAAATTAAGTCGTTATCAAACAAGCTCTTAACAATCAAATTTGTTTTTAAATAGATTTTTTGCACAAAAAAGTATGGCTACATTTGCTAGAGCATTCGTATTTCACAGATTTGTCACTGGATCCATCAAGAGACTGTAAATAGAAAGTATATAAAAATATTCATTAATTAAGAGTATGAAGTAATAACACCAATGGAATTAGAGAGTGATGCTACATAATTTTGGTTACTGATTGAACCCGAAAAAACAAAGAGGCCAACTATTATTTTCAGAAGTCATTGGGGTTTCATAAGGGTTTAGTAACATAATGATATTTTAATTCCATTATATATTCATATTATTCACTTGAATGGAATCCTCATTTGCTTGGCCATGTAAACAGTGAATTGTAATGTACTGTTTAAATTGACTTTGGGACACCATTGCGAAGGCATCAAACACAGGAATTGATCAAAAAATATTATTGACATTTGAGCAAAAGAGATACTGTAAGACCCCGATTTCTTAAAAACAAATAGTTTTGGTTGCATTTTTTATAATATTTCGAAAATAGCAGGGACGATTTTGAAATCAAAGATGTAATTTAAAATTTTAGGGGACCAAATTGTAAACTTTCGAAAACATAAAATTAAAACTTGCTTTAATGTATAGACTTAACTAAAATGAAGAGGGTTTAAGTGCAATTATATATATATATATATATATATATACTGTTATAAGGGTCGGGCCTTCATTTTCTATCAACACACACACACACACACACACACACACACACACACACACATATATATATATATATATATATATACATACACATGCATTCATCTACACGTCAGAGAGGGGAGAAAGGTCGAGAAGAATCAAGAAAACGGAGAAGGGAAGTCGGTGGCCCATATTTCTAACAACATATATATATATATATATATATATATATATATACACACACACACACAGAGCAAATCACAGAGGAACAAAAAATGAAACAGAACCGAAACAAAATCCGAGAAGACGAAATAGAGGAAGAGGAGAACCGGAGAAGAGAGAGAGGGGATCGGCGGGCGTATGTTATTGTCAGCACGGGTATTTGAGTAACCGTCACCGCCGTCGGTAAAGGTGGGTATGTGATTCCTCTGTTTACTTTAGTGCCGGTATGCGTGGGTTGGGTTGTTCTATCGCCGGTGATGACGATGATCGTGGATACGATGCATGTGTGTTGTCTGTCCAATCAACGGCGGGGTCGTCCACTGGTGGGGTGTCGCCGGTGGTAGGTTAGAGAGAGAAAGCTTGCCGGCGATGAAAACTCAAAACCGAAAATTGAAACGCAGCATAGGTAGGTGTTCGGGTTCTTCGTATGAGTGTGTCGGTCGTGTGGCGTGTGCATGGAGGTATGGGGTGTCGCCGGAATGGAGCGTAGAGAGAAAGAGATTAGTGGGTATGTGTGTTGGCGTCGGCTGTGTGTGTGTGTGTGTGACCTTTCGGTTGGGTGGTGGTATGAGAGTCGGTTGTCTGGTCTGGCGGTGGGAGCAGGTGATCGGCAGTGAGGGGCCTTCATCGACGGCTGAGAAGCAAACCAGAAGCAGTAGGTGCAATCGGGATGAAAAAAAAAAAAAAAAGGGAAAATTGCAGAAACCACCACAGGAAAATCCAAAACCTATCTCGTGGTCGCCAAACGTTTCGGAAACAGGTGAAACTTCAATCGATTATTAATTATCGTTAAATTAAATTTTAGTTAGTGTTACGAATTCAAAAATCATAATAATTTCGTGACGATTAATTAATTTTAAGTACGTGGTACATAAAATTAGTAATAATTTGGAATATAGGGTCTGTATTGCATGATTAGGATTTTTAGATATTAATTTAGACTCTGCCACTATTAGGTTCGCAGGCACTGGCGTCCAGATAGAGTACGGTCAGTGTCATTGTCGCAAAACAGATATCGAGGTGAGTGTACTGTCTTCTTACCAAATTATTTTTCTATGTATATATATATATGATGAAATGTGTGATTAGTGAAACTGTACCATTTTATAAATGATATGGATCAAGCAGATTTTGGGGTGGGTTGGTAGAATGAATTCTTGGGGAATTGGGTTGGTTTCTAAAAAGATAGAATTAAAATAATTTTCGTTGGATTTTGGGATAAGTTGAGGGCAATAGATTTTTGTGCAATTTGGTGGCTTAAAATATATATATATATATATATATATATATATATATATATATATATATATATATATATATGGAAAATATCTGATTTTCTAAAAATAAGGGTAAACAAAAAAAGGGGTTTTTGTTGAAATCAGACGGTGTTTTTCTAAAAGAGAACATAAAATATTTGTTTTTCTAAAAATGCCGGGTTTTCTATAAATAGAAGGGTGGAAAAGTGATTTTGATAAAATTAGAAGTTTTCTTTAAAAGAAGGTATGAAATATGATTTTGGATTCGAAAGTTGGTTTTGAAGAAAAGCGATAGACGTGGTGATTCGACGATGTGATGTGAAAATGTATTTCTTCCCGTAAGGGATGTGGATTTTAACTATACTAATTATTTTGACAATAACATAGTTGTTCTCCCCGAAAGATGTGTGGTTTCTCCCCGAAAAGGGTGTTGATTATATTTCTCCCCGTAAGGGGTGTGGATTATATTTTTCCCCAAAAAGAGGTGTGGATATTTCATAGGAAGGCATTTCTATGAATGTTATGGTACCGTTGCAACTCCTGATCATGAAATTAAAACGATCACTAGGGCTGGCCAGTGTGTGTGTGTTGGAGGTGTGTGTTTGAGATTGGTGCTTGAGATGTGGTGTTTTACGTATATTGATTGATTCGATATTATTTATTATGATGATTGGTATGATTTCATACTAGATGGATTTGGCTGGAACTTATCTATATCACTTTATTTCCATTGCTTATATACCTGTGCTAGATCCATACTAAATTGTGGAAATATTTAGAACGTATTGATATTTAAAAGAAAAAAAAAATATTTTACTAAGAAGGCAGTACACTCGCAGGTACAACTGCTAGGAGTCGGTCCCCTACTGGCACTAGGTAGAGCTATGTGATGGAGTCACGTGGACGATTGAGAGAAGCTGTCAAAGGCGAACCTAAGAAGGTTCATGTATGAACACTTTTAGTTAGAAAAACTTTGGGCCTGGTGTGCCCCCCATAATAGATGTATGTATCATACAGTGGGTGTTTTTTAGTTTTATTATTTAGGTTATTTGGGGATTGGTGATGTCATGTCGTAGTCACGCCACCCCCGGGATGATGGGTGTCCGGGACGGGTTGTGACAGATACAATATATATGAATAAATATAATAAGAATATATAAAAATGAAGAAAACGACGATAGTAATGAACGGTCATTAAAAAAATCAAAATATGATTCAAAGAGATTGAAAGGCATTAAGTTTTACGAATGAGACTCCAAAACAAAACTAAAGTCATCCAGATTTACGTTTTTGCTCCAAGTTTTCTGGGAACAGAAAAAAGAAAAAAATAAATAAAATTATCGCTTCCTAGATAAAATTATTAGTAGGTTCATAACTATCAATGTATCTATTAATTGAAAAAAATACAACTGCATGAAAAATCCATCAATTTTTCGGTGAAGTAGAAGATGTTGGAGTTTACCGACAACATTTGGACCATGGCGCCAATACAGGCGTGCCATAGCTGGGAGTCCAAGAACCTAATAAAATACCTTTTAATTAGAAATATGAAAATGGATAAATCAAATTACAAATATCTAGAACGACGAAATTAAATCAAAATCCGTAAAATGAATCAAATCAAGAATGTGACAGGATCCCTAAATCGAATCCAATACCTACAATGAAGAAATCAAAATGACATCCCTAAAACTTACTGATTTAAATCAAACAACAATATAGAATTTTTACTTATGAAATTAAATTAAACATGTTGATTTGAGAACAAATCTAATCAAACAAAGACGGTCGCATTTTACCTTTTGTTGGCTCTCTATTTCCATTTTGAATTGTTCAATGAAGCACAACTTCTCTTCTCAATCAAATCAAGAATGTGGTTCAATCTAAGAAAATATCATTTGTTCAATTCCAATTCAAAGATTCAAATTCCTGCTACAAGATACTACCTTAAAAGGTGGTCTTAAAGTACTCATGAACCTGCAAAGCTGACGATGGCCAAAATAGAAACAGGGAAAAACAAAATGAATCGAAATAGAAAACATATCTCAAGCAAACATAGATATTATCAGGGTGGTGGATTATGGAATCTTAATACAGGTTATTATTAGTCAGATATTACCTTTGGTATAGTTAATGTCTTCTTAATATTTCGAAAAACTCTAAGATCCCTTTTACTTGAAAATATCGGCACTCAAACATCAAATGGATTCACGTTCAATATATCATTGAGATATGATATAAAAAAATTACCAAAAATAAAACAAATCCAGTCGGGAATCGAACCTAGAAGTGAAAACCTAGAAGCAGCAAAGGACTCCAAAAGGCTGAAATTAGAGAGTGAATCGACAGCGAATTAAGGGTTTGGGGGAAAGCTCCTGGTGCGCTTGAATTTGGTGATGTTAATCCCGATGACTTTTCTGCTCTGGCATTGTACGCCAATTTAGTTTAAGCATCGGTCTGATTTTATTAGCCACACTCTCGATCTAATCCCTAACGACAATCTGAGCTGAAGATACCAAAGACTGCTGATCGTTGCAATAGGAAAGATTAGAAGATGATCCCGTAAAGTAAAGAGTGAGTGAGAGACTGAGAGGTAAAAGAAGCATCAATTGGCGGTAGGAAGATGGATCCCTAAAGTAGAAAGAAAGCGAGATAGTGATATTGCGGATCCCTACTAATGCAAACAGAGAGAGAGAGAGAGAGAGAGTGTGTGTGTGTGTGAGTGAGAAAATAAAAATAATAAAATAAAATTAATGAAATAGGAAATTGAGAGCACTTCCGAATTGTAAAAAGGGGGAGAGAGAAAGAATGAAATAATTAAAGAGATTGAGAAGAGAAGTGGACAATTAGGAAAAGGTTAATTAAATTTTAATTAGTATTTTAATTAGGGAAAATGAGTGAATGTCTAAAATATAATAAATTTTCCTTATTGAGTGCCTCAATTGTTTGCCGGAAAATATGTCCCTAAAATGTCCTAGGCAAAATATGTATGAAATTGTAACCCATTCAATTATATATATATATATACACTAGCGTATAACTCGTGACTGAAGGCACGGACAAAAAGAGATAACCTAATATTAAGGCAATTAAACAAAAAAATCAACAGACCCAAAACAAAAAATATAATTACAGAATATACTACCAGTAACCACAACCACAAACATCAAAAACAATAATCAATTTTAATCATTAAAATGTGTTTTCAAAGACAATAAACCCATCCCATAAACAAAAATTAATAAAACAAATAATAATAACTTAATTATCTCATAATATCTCTACCAGTGTAGAATTTTTCACCCAATTCGTACAACAATCAACGAAGTTAATAAATGCCTTGATATATTAAGGTGGCGTTTCACTTACCCACGTCTGTAGATGGCACTTCCCCAGTATTTTCTTAACCTCTTCACATTCAACTCACTATTAATAATGTTTAACAATATAGGAAATATACTCCAACAAAATTTAAAAATAATAAATTAAATTTGATCTGACTAATCTTATACAAAAGGACCGGCTAAATGAGCATGAGGTTCGTCTTGACATAATTGAGTCAACCAGCACCAAAATTGTTGAGACCGTAATGTCTCTTCAGACACAAATCGGTCATCGAATCTGCTTGATTGAGGTCGAGTTAGATGTGGTAGCACTGAGCGACTCACAAGCCACATTCATTGAAATCCACCACGAGGAACTGGAAATAAGCGGAAGGAGCTTGAGAGAGTTCAACTATACTTATCCGAATGAGACGGGAACCCAAGTATGGATCGACAATTGTGATTTATTACCATTGGAGATCGAAATCGTGATGTCACCATCGATCTCAGATGATCATATCTACGAGGATCCGATGTGGCTCACTTGTCCTTTTCGCCGTTAGCAACGCTCTTTCATGCCCACCAAGCTTATGAGCCGATAAAGATTCCTATTGAAAGCACGAGCCAATCAGAGCCTTATCTCGCCAGTCTTGAGAGTGTATTAAATCAAGACCCATACGTAGTGTTGTACGAGGACAATAAACCACGCGCTTCTTGGGAGGCAACCCAAGGTAAAAAATAAATTAAATTCGTTACTGCCACTTGATTTGGAGGGAAGATTCTCTTGCCTACCAGGTATGTGTTCTAAACCTTCTTCGTCAACATGCTTTTATTTCATATATTGAGATTTATGATTGGATTGCTGAGAATACTGTTCATTTTAAGTTTGGCAATGATATGTAGTATATTAGTATGTGTTACTATTTTCTATGTATCCATGTTTGTTTAGGATTAGTTTGTTTAGGTTAGTCATAGTTATGTGCTGAGTTTTGACTTCATTTGGGCCATTACCCAATGATGAGTCTGTCCCCTGATTGTTTATTGAGGTTGAGCGTAAAGCTCATTCTTGTGTGTTCTGTGTGTTTGACGTATCATTTTAGTAAAAGTTATTGTAGATCCTAAATGCACAGGCACATAAATTCAATGTATAACTATCCAATTGATTTGAAAATGATTATCTTTCACCCAAATTCATGACAATAGGGATTCTAGAACTTGATTTGGGGAAAATTCGAGGCAAAATCTTAGGTGAGGTAGTTTGGGAGATATGATTTAGACATTCATTTGATCGCTTGAGCCTTTGAAGCTTACCTTGTTAGATGTTTATCCCTCGTTACCCTGTCGAAGCCGAAAATCCGTTTCAATTGTGAACACTTAACTAATATCATAGCCAATTGAATTCTTTCCAAACCTATATCGCTGAACCGAAGGCACAAATTTGAGTGAATTAAGTTAGCAGTTGCAAATGCTACTTGAAGTAAGCAGTTGGGTTTAGGGCAAACTTCTAATTGGTTCAATATTTGAGTACTCACTTGTCATTTTTCTTTCATTTTAACCAAGACCTATTGATATTTTTGAACCTCCGAGCCTACATTAGTGGAGAATAGAACCCAGGTCAGGTTTATGGATTCCCTATACCCTTTGGTTTTAGTCATGCACTATTTGAGGGATAATCACATCCGATAGTTATATATTTGAGTTTTAACACACACACACTTTGAACAGGATTTAGAATAGAGCTTACTATCATTAAACATTGAAATTCTAGAACACCACATGGTGTGTTTTATTCTTGAACTCGATAAGATTGGGGGACGATGAAGGAAAAGTCGTATGGTTGGCAGATGATATTCAAAACTTGTACATTATTGTTTTTAGTATTTTTAATTTTTAGATTTTAATTTCGTAATTAGTTGTTATATTTTCTTGTATTGTGTGGGTGTTGTGCTCGAGAACTAGCAAAATTTCAAGTTTGGGGGTATTTGATATATGTAATTTACCTATCTATTTTCAAACCGAACTTGTTAGTTTTTTAGTATGTTTATTATGTTTTAATACATTTTTATTCTTTTTGGTATAAATCAGGTGTGTGGGGGTGAAAAAAAATGAAAACGGATCATAAATGATCAAATCGGATCAAGAACAGTAGAAGAACGGTGGAAAAACAAGCAAAAGGGCAAAATTCAGAACCTGCAGCCCACCATCGCGGCAGTGAAACCATTGTTGTGGCAGTCAAGATGCAAAGAAGGCTCTAAAGTGTCTGAAAACCCACCGCTGCAGTGGTGAGATCTACCACCACGGCGGTAAAAGAATATGAGGACTCTACACCTACCGCCGCATCCACCACTGAGGCCGTGACCAAACCGACATACCCACTACTGTGGTGGTCACTCTGCACATAGTTTAGATATTTATTTTAGATATTTTGAGCCCTATATCTTCGTCTCTCTTTTCTATTCGGCTAAGAGAGACCCCTTAGGGTTTATAATATTTTGAGAGTGTTTTGGAGAGTGCTCAACCAATTTTGAAGGAGAAGAACACGTTGCAAAGAAGAAAAAGTGATCCTTGAATGGTTTTAGCACCAAATCTTCAGACTACGACTAAGTTTCTTCTGTTTCTCTCTTTAATTTCTTAAATTCGGTAGTTTGTTGAGCATGTTTATATTATTTCTCATTGTATAAATGGTTATGGCCATGAGCTAAATGGATTTTGTCTAGGGATTAATAATATTTATGAAGCTGTTCTTTGTTTAAGTTGTGTTTCGTTAATGGTTGTTCTTCACTAATTCAATCGTGTTTGTCGTTATTCTTTGATTATATGCTTGTTTAGATATATAGAGAATACGGGGTTTAACACTCGGGAGAGGTAACCTAGAATTCGGACTAGGGTAAACACAACGCGACGATTCAATAACCTGGGAGGGAGTTAAAAAGTGTGCAATCGATGATGTTGAGGCGAGACTTATGTGACCTAGTGTCGTTAAGACATTGAGGGGGACTTCTTCGTTGATGCGAAGTTGAATATTTACTCATCTTACACTCGGGAGAGGTGGTGAGTGAATTTACGATACAGAAATTGTCGGATAGGTTGAACACCGTTATTGTAAACTAAACGAAACTAAACACGTTTTCGTAAACGAAGTTAATCCCTAGATAATTTTTCCCCCTAAACATCTCAATATAGTAGTATAGTATAATTAGATTAATTAACTTAGTATTAATATTAATTAATTATAAATAATGTTTTATTGCCTAGATAAAATTAGGTTATGACAATCGTGGTACTCAATAATAATCTCAACCAATCCCTGTGGACACGATAACCCTTACTCTCCCCATCTATACTAAAACTTGACCTGTACACATACGGTGAAAGTGTCGACGTAATATTCCGCCATCAGTTCCTGTATTACTTGTATCTAAGAAAGATGGTACATAGAAAATATGTGTGGATTGTTGCGCCATCAACAATATCACGGTAAAGTGTCGACACCACATTCTTAGATTAGATGATGTGCTTTATGGATTGCATGGTTTTTGTATGTTTACTAAAATTGATCTTAAAAGTGGATATTATTAGATTAGGATGAGGGAATGTGATAAGTGGAAAACCGCATTCAAACAAAATATGGTTTATATGAGTGATTGGTTATACATTTTGGGTTTACCAATGCACCTAGTACGTTCATGAGATTAATGGACCATGTTTTGCGTGTTTCTATTGGAAAATTTGTTGTTGTATACTTTGATGACATTCTAATTTATAGGAAAAACTTAGATTACCATGTTGAACCTTTAAAACTTGTTTTAGATGTTTTGAGAAAAGAAACGTTGTTTGCTAACCTCGAAAAGTGTACCTTTAGCATGAATAAACTTGTATTTCTTGGTTTTGTTGTTAGTACTAAGGGAATTGAGGTGGATGACGAAACGGTTAAGGCAATCAAGGATTGCCCGAAACCTACAAGTGTAGGACAAGTGAGAAGTTTCCATGCGTTGGCTAGTTTTTGTAGGAGATTTGTGAAAAATATTTACTAGCCTAGCCACACCTTTAACTGAGTTATCGAAAGAATGTGGGTTTTAAGTGGGCGATGAGTAAGAAAAGGTATTTAATTTGATTAAGGAAAGATTGACTAATGCACATTTGCTTGTTTTACCTCACTTCACAAAAACTTTTGAGATTGAATGTGATGCTTCAAGAATAGGTATTGGAGATGTTCTAATGTAAGAAGGGCATCCCATTTTCTACTTTAGTGAAAAACTAAGTGGGGCAACGTTGAATTACCCTACATACGATAAAGAGATGTATAAGTTGATTAGGGCTTTGGATACTTGGCAACACTATCTTTGGCCAAAAGAATTTGTGATTCACGTGGATCATGAATCTTTGAAACATTTGAAGGGTCAACAGAAGCTGAACAAGTGATAGATTGATATTTATCGATGTATTTCCTTACGAATTTTGTAGTTTTCGAGTGTTCCATTAGTGTTTTTAATCATTTTTAATAGTTTTTATGCAGATAAGGTGTTTTAGGTGAAACCGATTGAAAATCAGTCCCGTGGATGGAATTTCGATGAAGAAATGAGAGATTCGGCCCATTTTTTGTTTTTGTCCTAAGCGCGCTGCAACGCGCTCCTTACGCGTTGCAGCACGTCTTTTTCATGTGTTCTGTCTATAGCACGATGTAGCGTACTCAGTTTTCTCATTATTTCAACCATTTTAGGGTTTGGAGATGTGGCCTATAAATAGAAGGTGATAGCTCTTTTGATATGAACTTGTTTGGGAGCTCATTTTCAGATCAAACCAAGGAGACCACCATTGGAGAGAGAGAAGTGGATTAGAGTGGTTCTTATGGAAGGGGAATCATTCACACATCAGATTCAGATATTTGCCCTCTCAATCTATCTTTCATTTTCAAAACTTGGTTTGTTGTTTTGATTATGTATAGTTAAACTTATCTTGTCTATGGATTAATGCAGTTCATTAGTGCTATGTTTGATTGAATCTATGTTTTGAGAATGAGTATTCATATCTACTCAATTGTTTTTATCACTCTATTACCTCCATTGTATGCATGTATATGATATTGTGGTTGATTTGAGAATACGGGGTTTGACATTCGAGAGAGGTAACCCCGGATTCAAACTACGATTAACCACAAAACAAGTTCTAGTATATCGGGAGATTATTAAGACTTGTAAAATCAATAAGATTGGAGCAAGACGTATGTAATCACCTAAACTCTTGATAGGGATATCGATTTTGAAGTGATTACATATTCACTCACTTTACACTCGGGAGGGGTAGTGAGAGAGCTTAAGAAATCTTGATTGTTGAATAGGGAGATAACCATTAGTATAAACTAGAATAAATCAAGCAAACGCATGAGTAAATGAATTTAATCCCTAGATAATCCATTCCCATTGAATTTATTCCAATTCTTGTAATTTGTTTTGTTTTAATATTTCAAACACCATTCAAATCATCAACCGTCTAGATAAAATTGAGTTAGTCTAATAGTGGTACTTAGCTTGTTCTAACGGTAATCCCAGTGAATGATACTTGATCTTCGGATCACTTTATTACTTGTCGACCTTGTGCACTTGCGAGTATTCCTAGCGCATAATTTAATGCACCAAGTTTTTGGTGCCGTTGCCGAGATTTAAAGTTAGAAATCAAGTTGATATTACTACCAAGTAACTCAATATTAATTTAGACACTCTTTTATTTTATTTGTTTTTGCTTAATCTTTTTAGTTAGTTGTGGTGATTGATAGTGTATGCGACGTAGTCGTAGCTTGGAATTCCTTGCTCTTGATCTCGAAATTAAACTCACATTAAGGAGACTAAGGAGAGAAAAGAGAAACCAAGCTCAGGAAATGGTCGACGGTGGTAATGATCATGTACCACAACAACTGCCAGTGCCTTAAGCACTACCGCAACAACCACCGGAACCTAAAATACAACAACAGCGAGTTTTTCGGGATTACTACAAACCCATTGTGTTCGATAATTATTCGGGGATCCGGAGGCAACCCATCCACTCCAATAATTTTAAGTTGAAGCCTACTCTAATCAACATGGTTCAATAGAACCAATATGGCGAGAATCTACATGAGGATCCGAATATCCATTTAGCGACGTTCTTGGAGATATGCGATACCATAAAAATGAACAGAGTCTCGGAGGATGTCATTTGGCTAAGGCTATTCCTATTTTCCCTTCGAGACCGAGCTAGGGATAGGTTTCAATATATCCAACCAGGGAGTATCTCAACTTGGGAGGAACTAGCTCAACGGTTCTCCACTAAGTTCTTTCCCCCATCGAAGACGTCACAATTGAGAGGCTAGATTGCTCAATTTCGCCAAAGAGATTATGATCCACTCTTTGAGGCATGGGAGAGATTTAAGGACTTGTTGAGAAAATGCCCCCAACATGGATATCAAGATTGGTTTCAAACCCAATTCTTCTACAATGGGTTGGATGGACAAACGAAAATGATCCTGGATACCACATCTAGAGGTTCTCTATTATCTAAAACTCCTGACGAAACTCAAGCGCTATTGGAGGAGATGGCGGTCAATAATTTTCAATGGCCTAATGAGCGTAGTTTGGGACGAAAGGTAGCCGGTATTCATGAGGCCGATGCTCTAGCTACCTTGTCGAGCCAAGTTGCGAAACTCATGGAACAGGTTGTAACCTTCACAACCAGAGATGCCCCATCCGGTCGGGAGAAGAAAAATATTGCAAGTGTTTCCTAACCGAGGATTGATAATGAGTTTGAGAAATGTCACTTCATCAATAACCGAGCCCATAATAACTTGCGACCTCCTCCTAGGTATTCTTCGCAAACACAAGGTTTTCCACCGCAGTAGCCAAGTCGTCCTTTGCAACAACAACCGGTGGGCAGAAATAAGCCACCATTGGAAGAATTATTCAGTTCATTGATGAAGGAGATGCAAAATATCGTGCGAGAAATGTATAATCGTCTCAACAAACATGAGATATGTCTTGACAACATCGAGACGACATGCACCAATACCAATTCGACCGTGACATTTTTGGAAACGCAAATGGGCAAACTCACTTGCGCCATTAAGGGGGCAAACCTCAGGGAAGTTTCCAAGTGATACGGAAACTAACCCAAGGGATTGCAAAGTTATCGCATTGGGAAGTAGAAAGGAAATCAAAGCAACAAATCCAAAGGAAGACGAGTCCAAGGAAAAAATAAACTACGAAAAAGAATCCATGTCGGATGAGAAGAAAAAAAAGTTCCAAAGGAAAATCCAGGTTTCATCTCATTTTCGGGCAATCCATCGATAATTACTTCGCTATTGTCGTATCTACAGCGGTTTCAGAAGAAGAAATTGGATAGCCAATTTGCAAAGTTTCTTAAAATTTTCAAGAAGATCTATATCAATATCCCATTCGTCGATGCATTAGACAAAATGCCCAATTATGGGAAATTTTTGAAAGATATAATGACTAAAAAGAAGAAGTTGGAAGAGTACGAGACCGTCAAGCTCAGAGAGGAGTGTAGTGAAATTCTTCATAGGAAATTGCCGCAAAAGCTAAAGGATCCCGGAAGTTCCATCCGATATTCTTTTGGAAAGTCTCATTTTGAGAAGGCACTTTGCTATCGTGAACAGTTCCTTGACTTATCCAAAGGGTGTTATTGAAGATGTGCTCATGAAGGTGGACAAATTCATCTTTCCGGTCAATTTTGTTGTGTTAGAGATGGAGGAAGATCGAAAAATTCTCATTATTCTTAGGAGACCTTTTCTCGCAACTGGAAAGGCGTTGATCGATGTGCATAACAAAAAATTGACCTTAAGGGTCAATGACGAGTAAGTGAAGTTCAACATCTTCAATACCATGAAGTTTTCGGAAGAGTACGTGACTTGCAATTGGGTGGAAATAGTGCACTCGTGTGTTAAAGTGTTCTTTCATGAAATCGTACACCAAGATCCTTTGGAGCACAGTCTCACAAATTCTCTATCTATGGTGGATTTTGGTGAGAAAAGATCTACCAAAGATGAAAGTGTTGTGGACTGCGTTTTATCTCTCGAAGTTGTGCCAAGTGATGCGGTAAATTTGGTACAAGTGGAGACTCTTGATGGAGATGAGAGTTCGCCAAATCCCTTAAATCCACCTCATGGTGGGTTGTTTCTCAAGTAATTATCGGAGCACCTTTGGTATACATTTTTGGGGGAGCACTCTGTCGATCCAGTGATTATTTCATTATCATTGAGTCAAAAAGAAGAAAAAAAAGTTGCTCATTATCTTGAAAAGGCACAAGTTCGCGTTCGCTTGGTCTATTTTCGACATCAAGGGAATAAGCCTAACCATTTGCATGCACAAAATTCTAATGGAGGATTCCTTTAAGCCCTTAATTGATCATCAATGAAGGCTAAACCATTCAATAAAGAAAGTGGTTAGTGCAGAAGTTCTAAAACTTTTGAATGCCAGAATCATTTATGCGATATCGGACAGTGAGTGGGTAAGCCCCGTGCAAGTAGTTCCAAAGAAAGGTGGCATGACCGTGGTGAAAAACAAGAGTAATGAAGTAATTCCCATATGAACCTTCACGGGATGGAGAGTGCATTGATTATTGGAAGTTGAATAAGGCCACAAGAAATTATCATTTTCCCCTCCTGTTCATCGACCAAATGTTGGACCAGCTAGCCGGTTATAACCACTACTGCTTTCTTGATGGGTATTCAAGTTATAATCAAATAGACATTGCACCAGAGGATCAAGAAAAGACAATATTCACTTGCCCGTACGACACTTTTGCATACCACCGTATGCGGTTTGGCCTATGCAACGCTCCAACAACTTTTTAACGGTATATGATAGAGATCTTTTTAGATATAGTGGAAGATATTATGGAAGTATTTGTGGACAATTTCTTAGTCTTTGGTTCATTTTTTGACCATTGCCTCCACAATCTATCACTTGTCCTAAAGTGGTATGATAAGAAAAATCTTGTTCTCAATTGGGAGAAGTGTCATTTTATGGTTAAGGAGGGTATCATCTTAGGCCATCTGGTCTCTTCCAAGGGACTTGAGGTAGATCGGCCAAAGATTGAGATAATTGAGAAACCTTCTACACCGATTAATGTAAAGGGAGTAAGGAGTTTTCTAAGCCACGGTGGCTTCTACCGAAGATTTATCAAGGATTTTTCAAAAATTGTGAAGTCGTTGTTGTTGATCCCAAGATTTTGATGAACAATTAAGTGTTGATATTTTGGCAGAATTAATATTTAATTGAAGTATTTCAGTGATTTAAAGTTTCAATAATGAAGACGTCAAATTAAATAAATGCTAAATGAAGATGTCAAGATGATGAAGAAGAATTAAGAGTTTGAAGAAATTAGGAAAAATAACCTAGGTAAATCTTAACTCTTAATATCCCATTTCAAAACACACACATGACACAAAATATATTTTATCTTTTATGTGTGTTTTGATTAAGTTAAATTATTTGCTTGTATGTGAAATAAGAAGAAATAATTTTGAATGACTAAAATGGAATATAAGAATATTAGTGGAGCTAATCAAGAGAAGAAAATGGTTAAAGGGGTGAAATCGTAAAAGAAAATGAGTTAAAAACGTATTCAAAGAAGAGATCCAGTGACAGCAGTCGACTGGTGAGTCAACCGGTGAAAGAAGGCTGAACTTTCTGAATCAAGGGATCGACTGATAGGTCGATCGATAAAAGAAAGAAGAACTCTCTGAATCTACAAGTCGACCGGGCGGTCGACCGATGCACGCCGTAGCGATAGCTAGCTACAACCTGAATTGGGTAGTCAAATGAACTCGTTGTTTCAGGATACTGTTTGAATCGAGATTATATCTAAAAGTAGTAATTTTTTGTTAGGATTTGAGAGAGATTTCGGGGATATTCTCTATATTTAAGATATGGTTCATATACTAATTAAATCATATTAATATGGCTCATTAAATATTAATGTTTCTCAATTTAGTACTTGAAATAGATTCTATACTTATTTATTAAGATTGAGAAATACTTTGGGGGTTTAATTGAGAGATTTGAAAGATGTTTTTAAGTGGAATTGAACCAAAATGAAGTCCTTATGATATAAGGGGTCTATAAAAGTTTTTAGCTGTCATGACACATGTAAACTAGCCGTTAGAAGGTTGATTACATATTCCTTTAAATAGACCTGTGAATTTTTATTTAGTACTAATCATTCTAAGTGAGATAATCCATCTATTATCAAGAGAGATCATAATTTATCAATTGAGTGAGCTTTTCTAAGAGATATCTTATTGAGAATTGAGTTAACTTTTTCCAAGAGAATCATTTGCTGATCATTGTTGCTATCGATTTGAAGTTACATTGCAATACTATTTTCTTTCGTTGGATTCCAGGTGAGATTTTTCCATATTACTTATTGTTTGTTTATTATTCTATATTTGGAAATTGAACTTAGAAATTGTTTATGATTTTTGAAGAAAATATTTTTACAAATAATTTCTTGAATCTGATTACGTGCTCCAATTTGCTACTCATATCTTGTTGAAATCAGATTTTTGTAGCTCACGTATTTCTATCACTAGTTGGGATATTAATTGAGTTAGTGTTTATCTGGGGTGTAGAAGCTCCGAGTGAGATTTACTTCTTATCAATTTTTGTATTGGTGAGTTGTGACGGGTTAAATATCATTGGGGGTATTTAATCAAGGGTAGTCGGGTTTCAGTCTCTTCCTGTAAAGAGATTGAGGTAGTGATTCTTCCTGGATAAGAATTGCATTATGTGTGATTTGTAAAGGTTCCATCGTTACCTATGAAAAGGATAGTTGGAGTATTTTGAAAGGTTTTGATTCTTGTGCCTTAGTGTTAAAAAGAATTATGTTATTCTTTAACCTGTAAAAAGTAGAAGTTCTTCCTTAGCCTGAGAAAAGGATATTGTAAAGGTTGATTCTGACCCTGTAAAATAATCGGTGTGCGGATTTGGTTCTTACCTTTAAAGGGATCTTGATTTTAGTAGGTGTGACCTCCATGGAACTCGGGGGACTAGATTAGCCAAGAGTAGCTTGGTGAACCAGTATAAATCTTTTGTGTGCTGCATTACTATTTTATTATTTTTGTTGTTTGGGTGTGCACATAGATTAATCATATTATTCCACTGTGTTATAAAGATAATAATTAATTTAGGACAAAAATTAATTATTTAATTTATTCAAGTTTTATTCTGATAAATTTTTAATTACCCAATTCACCTCCCTCTTGGGTATTCTCATGGGCCAACAGTTTTGCAATTTTCTTGAAAAAGACTCCCCGTTCATTTTTTATGATTTTTATGTGGTGGTGTTTAATGTAATGAAGGACAAATTGATCTTAGCTTCGATTATAGTCGTACCCAATTGGAATGAGCCATTTGAGATTATGTGTGATGCTAGTAACTGTACAGTTTGCAGCTGTTATAGGCCAACGGAAGGAGAAACTTTTTCAGTCGATTTACTATGCAAGAAAAACTCTCAGTGATGCACAGGAGAATTACACCACCAGGGAAAAGGAGATGTTGGCGGTGGTCTTTACTTGTGATAAGTTTCAATCATACATTATTGGGTCCAGGGTGATCATCTATACGGACCATGCAACCACCCAATACTTATTTACAAAAGAAGACACAAAGCCTCATTTAATCTAATGGATTCTCTTGCTTCAAGAATTTGACGTCGAGATTTGCGACAAAAAGGGTAGTGAAAATGTTGTTGCTGGTCATCTTTCAAGACTCGTGTTAGAAGATGTTGGTGATGATTCGTGTATTACAAACGTTTTCCCGGATGAGCAATTATTCAATATAGAAGTAAAACTTTTGTGGTTTGCAAATATAGTCATTTATCTCACGTGCAAGGTGTTGCCCCCAGACCTATCTAGTGCTTAAAAGAAGAAGTTCCTATTTGATGTGAAGAGTTACATGTGGGATGACCCTATGTTGTTCAAGAAGTACGCCGATCAAGTAATTTGGCGATGTGTTCTGGAAGAAGAAATTGCGAGCATTCTCCATCATTGTCACTCATCGCTGTGTGGGGGCATTTTGATACAACACGGATAGCCGCAAAGGTGTTTAAATCAGGTTTTTATAGGCTGATTCTTTTCAATGACCCTTATACTATTGCGAAAACCTATGATTGGTGCCAGAGGGTCGGTAATATCTTGAGGAGGCATGAGTTTCCCTTAACAAATATTCTTGAGTTGGAACTCTTTGATGTTTGGGGAATAGATTTCATGAGATCGTTTCCTCCATCATTTGGTCAGGAGTACATTTTGTTGGCGGTAGACTACGTGTCAAAATGGGTAGAAGTTGTTTCCATGCTGACCAACGATGCAAAAGTTGTCACAACCTGTCCCGGACACTCATCATCCCAAGGCTGGTGTGACTACAACATGACATCACCTGAAATCCCAAAATAAATCAATCTATAATGACAATATAGGCCCACCGTATAATACAACCGTCTGTTATGGGGGACACACCCGTCCCAACTTTTGTTTTCTAACTAAAAGTATTTATCCAAGAACCTCTTATAGGTTCGCCTTTGACAGCTTTTCTCAAACGCCTATACGACTCCATCACGTAGCTCTACTTAGTGCCAGTAAGGGACCGACTCCTAACTGTTGTACCTGCGAGTGTACTGTCTTCTTAGTACAATATTTTTAATTATATTAATACGTTCTAAATATTTCCATAATTTAGTATGGATCAAGCACAAGTATATATGCAATGAAAATAAAGCGATATAGATAAGTTTCATCCAAATCTTTTTGTCTAGTATAGAATCATACCAATCATCATAATAAATAATATCAAATCAACCATTATACGTAAAACAACACATCTCAAGCACCAATCTCAAACACACACCTCCAACACACACACACAGTGGCCAGCCCTAGTGATCGTTTTAACCTCACGATCGGGAGTTTGCAACGATATCGTAACATCCGTAGGAATGCCTTCCTACGAAATATCCACACCCCTTTTTGGGGAGAAATATAATCCACACCCCTTACGGGGAGAAACATAATCCACACCCCTTACGGGGAGAAACAACTATAGCATCGTCAAAATCAAATACAGCATCATCGAATCACAATTCGATAAATATCGTCTACTCAACATCATCAAATTACCCCGTCTATCTCTTTTCTTCAACACCAACATTTAAATCCAAAAATCATATTTCATACCTTCTTTTAAAGAAAACGTCTAATTTTATCATAATCACTTTCTCCCCCTTTTTATTTATAGAAAACCCGGTATTTTTAGAAAAACAGATATTTTCTATTCTCTGTTAGAAAAACACCGTCTTATTTCACCGAAAACCCAGTTTACCAACCCACCCAAATCCTACTTGGTCCATATCATTTATAAATTCATACAATTTAAGTAACCATATATTTTCTCATATATATACGTAGAAAATAGTTTGGTAAGAAGACAGTACACTCACCTCGATATCCGTTTTGCAAAATTGACACTGACTGCACTCTATCTGGACGCCAGTGACTGCGAACCTAATAGTGGCAGGGTCTAAATTAATATCTTATCTAAAATATCCTAATCATGCAATGCAGACCCTATATTCCGAATCGTTACTAATTTTATGTACCACGTACGTAAAATTAATCAATCGTCACGAAATTATTATGATTTTAAGATTTATAACACTAACTAAAATTTAATTTAACGAGAATTAATAATCGATTGAAGTTTCACCTGTTTCTGAAACGTTTGGCGACCACGAGATGGGTTTTGGGTTTTCCTGGGGTGGTTTCTGCAATTTTCCCCTTTTCTTTTCTTTTTTTTTTTCTCTTTTTTTTTTTTTTTTTTTTTCTCGTTTTCTGTTTTGCGTTACTGTTTTCTGTTTTTCCTCCGTCACACTGCCAACGACAAGGTCTCGCCGTCGATCACGCCTCGCCGTCCCACCAATCAGACACATGCTTCGCCGGACAACTGACCCCATACACCACCACGTCTACCCCCCATGCACCCCCACTATCCACCCATACGACACACACACACACGCTACTTTCTCTCTCTAAATTTACCGCCGGCGAACCTCCGGCGACCTCTAAAAATGCACTTCGAAACACACACACACGACATACCTACTCACCCGCACAGCCGACCAACACCCAGTGATGATCACCTGTCGACGGACAGCCTATACCGTCGATCCAGACTTTTCTCTCTCTCTACCCACTCCGGCGACTTACCTACAACCGGAACCATACACATACACTTCCATAGCAGTGGAACACACACACACTTTCATAGAAATAGAACACACACACACACCCACATATTTAATTTTCAGAAAACACACGCACACGGTCGGTTACTGTCGATGACTCACATACCACAGCAATGGCAACGCTGAACAGAGCACAAACCGACACACCCACATGCTTGAACACGGCAGAGATGATCACGCCCTTTCACACCCACCACCTTCCGGAGGAACACGGCAATGGCGATGATCACACCGCCCCCTCACGCCGGTTGTCCGAACACTACCCCCGATCCCCTCTTTCTCCTCTGTTTTTTTCCTAGATTTTTTTTTTTTTTTTTTTTGAGATCCTTTCATCATGATATGCATGAACATATATATATATATATATATATATATATATATATATATATATATATATATATATATATATATATATATGCATAAATTAGTGGTTGGAGGCTTGATCTCCCGTTGCCACGTCGCCACCTATTCTCTTCCTTTGTCCCTCGGCAGATCTCAGATCACCCCCCCCAAGGCATATGTGGGTGTGGGTCTGTGTATATATATATATATATATATATATATATATATATATATATAAAATCTTTTATTGTTAATTACTCTTTTCTCCCCTTAATTTCTTAAAACCTTCTTTTTAGTCCAAATTTTTCACATTTAAGATTTTCTGAATTATAATTTCACCCCGAAAAGTTTCAATTCAAAAGTTACATGCCAATATTAGATAGAATGTTTTCTAACTTTGAAATTTGACCCCTCAACTTTTTAATTTGAATCTTAATTGAGCCGATTTCACCCCAAATTTTCCCAATTACTCTGAAATGCAACTAAGATGACGTACGTGCTACGATTGAGGTCTTACAAAAGTGGTTCTAAAATTTCTTCAAAAGAACATATTGATAAAGTTCGGGACTCTTCGAGCTATCATTAGCGATGAAGGAACCCATGTCTGCAATAAAATTTTCAATATTTTGCAGACTAAGTACGGAGTTTGGCACAAAGTAGTGCTAGCTTATCATCCCCAAATGAACGATCAAGCTGAAGTTTCCAATCAGGAGATCAAACAGATTCTGGAGAACACGGTTCACTCCAACCTAAAAGATTGGGCGGTGAAACTCGATAATTCATTGTGGGCCTACCATGCGACGTTTAAAACACCGATTGGAATGTGTCCATGTTGGTTGGAGTTTGGAAAAGCGTGCCACTTGCCGATTGAGTTGGAACACCATACCTGTTGGGCAATTAAGAAGCTAAATTTTGATCTCAATGTTTCAGGGCAACAACGTCTCCTACAGCTCTATGAGCTAGAGGAATTCCGAAACGAGGCATACGAGATTGCTAAGTTATACAATGAGAAAACCAAAAGATAGCAAGACAAACACATCGTTAAGAGAGAATTCACCCTGGGATAGGAAATGTTACTTTTCTTGTGCGGCACGACAAGCACATCGTTGGTGTGTGTAAATTCGTTGTGGTAGTTTCATTTCTTGTGTGGGTGATTTTGTTCAAGGACTAGCAAAATTTCAAGTTTGGGAGTATTTGATAGATTGATATTTATCTATGTATTTCCTTACGAATTTTGAAGTTTTCGAGTGTTTCATTAGTTTATTTAATCTTGTATAAGGTGTTTTGAGTGAAACTGGTTGAAAATCAAGGCCGTCCATGGAATTTTGGTAAAGAGACGAGTGATCCAGCCCATTTTTGGCTTCTACCCTAAGCGCGCTGCAGCGCGTCCTTTTTTCTTGTTTTGTCCATAGCGCATTGCAGCGTGCTTAGTTTTTCCATTCTTTCTACTCCTTACATGTCGCAGTGTACTTCTTACGCCCTGCAGCGCCATTGCATCACTGTCAATGCGTTTTCAGTCATTTTTGGGTTTGGAGAGGTGGCCTATAAATAGAAGGTAATAGCTCTTTTGAAATAAACATTTTTGGGAGCTCATTTTCAGACCAAACCAAGGTAACCACCATTGGAGAGAGAGAAGCGACTTAGAGCGGTTCTTGTGGAAGTGGAACCATCTACACATCAGATTTGGATTGTTACCCTCTCAATCTATCTTTCATTTTCAAACCTTGATTTGTTGTTTTGATTATGTATTCCTCATTTGATGTTGGATATTTGGAAATGACAATGTATAACTAAACTTCTCTTGTCTAAAAATTAATGTAGGTCACTAGTTCTATGTTTGATTGAATCTATGTTTTGCTAATGGGTATTCATCTCTACTCAATTGTGTTTATCGCTCTATTACCTCCATTGTATGCTTGTATATGATATTGTGATTGATTTGAGAATACGGGGTTTGACGCTCGGGATAAGTAACCCCGGATTCGAACTAAGCTTAACCACAACACAAGTTCTAGTATATCCGGAGATTATTAAAACTTGTGCAGTCCATAAGATTAGAGCGAGATGCATGTAATCACCTAAACTCTTGATAGGGATATCGGTTTCGAAGTTATTACATATTCGCTCACTTTACACTTGGAAGAGGTAGTGAGAGAGCTTAAGAAATCTTGATTTTTGAACAGGGAGATAACTATTAGTGTAAACTAGAATAAATCAGGCAAACATACGAGTAAACGAAATTAATCCCTAGATAATCCAATCCCATTGAATTTATTCCAATTCTTGTGATTTGAAGTTTTGTTTTAATATTTCAAACACCATTCAAATCATCAACCGTCTAGATAAAATTGAGTTAGTCTAATAGTTTTACTTAGCTTGTTCTAACGGTAATCCCAGTGAACGATACTTGATCTTCGGATCACTTTATCACTTGTCAACCTCGTGCACTTGAGAGTATTCCTAGCACATAATTGAATGTAACAAGTTTTTGACGCCGTTGCCGGGGATTTAAAGTTAGAAATCAAGTAACTTAATATTAATTTAGACACTCTTTTGTTTGATTTGTTTTTGTTTAATCTTTTTCATTGGTTGTGGTGATTGATAGTGTATTCGACGTCATCGTAGCTTGAAATTCTGTGCTCATGATCTCGAAATTGAACGAATATTAAGGAGATAAAGGATAGAAAGGAGAAGCCAAGCTCAGGAAATAGCCGACGGTGGTAATGATCATGTACCAAAACAACCATCGGTGCCTCAAGCACTACTGCAACAACCACCGGAACTTGAAATACAACAACAACGAGTCATTCAGGACTACTATAGACCCGTTGTGTTCAACAATTATTCGAGGATCTGGAAGCAACCCATCCACACCAATAATTTTGAGTTGAAGCCCGCCTAATGAATATGGTTCAACAGAACCAATATGGCGGGAATGAACTTGAAATACAACAACAACGAGTCCTTCAGGACTACTACAGACCCGTTGTGTTCAACAATTATTCGAGGATCTAGAAGCAACCCATCCACGCCAATAAGTTTGAGTTAAAGCCCGCCTAATTAATATGGTTCAACAAAACCAATATGGCGGGAATCAACACGAGGATCCCAATATCCATTTAGCGACTTTCTTGGAGATATGTGACACCGTAAAAATCAATGGAGTCTTAGAGAAAGTTATTCGGCTAAGGCTATTATCATTCTCCATTCGAGACTGAGCCAAGGGTTGGTTTTAATGTGTCTAATCAGGAAGTATCTTAACTTGGGAGGAACTAGCTCAACGGTTCCTCACTAAATTCTTTCCCCCATTGAAGACGTCATGATTGAGAGATGAGATTCCTCAATTTTGCCAAAAATATTATGAACCACTCTTTGAGGCATGGGACAGATTTAAGGACTTGTTAAGAAAATGCCCCCAACACAGATATCAAGATTGGTTTCAAACCTAACTCTTCTACAATGGGTTGGATGGACAGATGAGAACAATCTTGGATGCCGCATCTGGAGGTTCTCTGTTATCTAAAACTCCTGACAAAGCTCAAGAACTGTTAGAGGAGATGGAAGCCAATAATTTTCAATGGCCCAATGAGCGTAGTTTGGGACGAAAGGTAGCCGGTATTCATGAGGCCGATCCTTTAGCTACCTTGTCGAGCCAAGTTTCAAAACTGTTGGAATAGCTTGTCGCCTTCACCACCAAAGACGATAATGAGTTCGAGGAATGTCACTTTGTCAACAACCGAGCCTATACCTTTAGGCCCTCCAATAACATCCCAACTCACTATCATCCCGAGATTTGAAATCATGAAATTTTTTCTTATGTGAATACCCATAATACCTTTCAACCTCCTCCTGGGTATTCTTTGCATACACAAGATTTTCCACCACAATAGCCAAGTCATCCCTTGCAACAACAACCGGTGGACAAAAGTAAGTCACCGTTAGAAGAATTGTTCAGTTTATTTATGAAGGAGATGCAAAATATCATGTGCGAAATGCATAATCGTCTTAACAAACATGAGACGGATCTTGACAATATCGAGATGACATGCACCAACACCAATTTGACCATGAAGTCTCTGGAAACACAAATTGGCTAACTCGCTTGCACCATCAAGGGGCAAACTTTGGGGAAGTTTCCAAGTGATACGGAAACTAACTCAAGGGATTGCAAAGCTATCATATTGAGAAGTGGAAAGGAAATTGAAGCAACAAACCTAAAGGAAGACAAGTCCAAGAAGAAAATAGACTACGAAAAAAAACGCATGTCGAATGAGAAGAAAAAGAAAGTAGCAAAGGCAAATCCAAGTTTCATCTCATTTCCGAGCAATCCACCGATGATCACTCCACTTTTACCATATCTACAGCGATTTCAAAAGAAGAAATTGGATAGCTAATTTCCAAAGTTTCTTGAATTTTTCAAGAAAATCCATATCAATATCCCGTTCGCCAATGCATTGGAGCAAATGCCCAATTATGGGAAATTTTTGAAAGATATAATGACTAAAAAGAAGAAGTTGGAAGATTACAAGACCGTCAAGCTCACAGAGGAGTGTAGTGCAATTCTTCATAGGAAATTGCCGTAAAAGCTAAAGGATTTGTATGTTGGTGATTCTAGTTTTGGTAATGTATTGGCATGTGAAAATGCAGGGTTTGGCAAGTTCTTTAGGCATAATGGGCTTTTGTTTAGAGAAAATAAATTATGTGTGCCTAAATGTTTATTGTGTGACTTGCTAGTTAGAGAGGCTCAGGGGGGTGGTTTAATAGGGCATTTTGGCATATCTAAGACTTTAGATGTTTTGCATGAACATTTTTTCAGGCCTCATATGAAACATGAAGTGGAGAAAATTTGTGAGAAGTGTATGGCTTGTAGGCAAGCTAAGTCTAAGGTTAAGCATAATGGTTTGTACACTCCTTTGCCTATACCTAGTAAACCTTGGATTGATATTTCTATAGATTTTGTGATAGGTTTATGGTAGCGTGTAAATACGTCGCTACTTTCACTCGCAAGTGTACGAGGTCCGGTTTTAGTATAGGTAGGGAGAGTAAGGGTTTCATGTTCACGGGGATTGGTTGAGACTATTATCGAGTACTATGTTTATCATGACCTAATTTTATCTAGGCAAAAAGAATGTATTTATAATTAATTAATACTAATACAAAAATACTAATTAAACTATACTAATACTAATATGAGATGTTTTAGGAAACATATTGACTAGGGATTAACTTTGTTTACAAAATATGTGTTTAGTATCGTTTTAGTTTACGTTAATGGCGTTCACGTATCCAATAATCTCGATTCGTAAACTCACTCACCACCTCTCCCAAGTATAAGACGAGTGAATACATGACTTCGCGTCAATGAAGAAGTCCCCTTCAACGTCTTAACTACGTTAGGTCATGTGAGTCTCGCCCCAACATTATTGATTGCACATTTTCTAACGCCCTCCCTGGTCATTAGATTGTCGTGTTGTGTTTACCCTAGTCCGAATTCGGGGTTACCTTTCCCAAGTGTCAAACCCCATATTCTTGAATCATCTTAACAAGCATAATATTCATGACCAACAGATAAACACAATCGAAATTATTAAAAACACACATTAACGAAACACAAACTCAAACAAACAACACTTTTATAAATTATATTAATCCCTAGACAACAATTCGTTTAGCTCATGGACATAGCTGGTTATACAATGAAAATAGAGCTAAACATGCTCAACTAACTACCGAAGTAAAGAAAATAAAGAAGAAACGAAAGAAACTTAGCCTAGTTCGAAGATTTTCCACTAAAAACGCTTCGAGATCGCTTCTCCTTTATCGCAACGTGCTCTTCTCCTTCAGAATTGATTGAACAGTCCCAAAACCTCTCTCTAAAATATACTAAGCCTAATGGGGATTTAATGGCCTAAGGAGAGGAGAGGAGAGAAGGGGGTATAAATAGGGAAAATATCCTAATAAATATCTAAATCTGTACAGAGGTGACCGCCACTGCGGTGAGTAGGTTGGTTTGATCTTCGCCGCAGCAGTGGAGGAGGCAGTGGATTCAGGGACTTTTTTGCAGTTTCACCGTCGCGGCGGTGGATATCACCGCTGCGGTAGTAAGTCTACAACAACTTAAGGCCCTCTCTACATTTTCATTGCCATGGTGGTGGTCTGGACGCCGCGACGGTGGGCTTCTTTTCACAATATTGTCTCCTTGCTTGTTTTTCTACCATTCTTGATCTGATATCATCATTTAGCATCCATTTTCATATTGTTTCACCCCAAACACCTGATTTGCACTAATATATATAAAAGCATATTAAAAGATACTAAACATACTCGAAAACTAATAATTTTGATTTAGAAATAGATAGGTAATTTACACCTATCAAATACCCCTAAACTTGAAATTTTACTAGTCCTCGAGCAAAACACCCATGAAATGAAAGAAAATATAACAACTAAAAACTAAAAATGAAAAACACGAAAAACAAATATGTGCAAGTTTTGAGTATCATCTACTGGCCAAACGAATTATCCCTCATCGGTCCCCAATTCTATCGAGTTGAAGCATAAAATACACCATGTGGTGTTCTAGAATTTTAACATTTTGATGATAGTAAGTGTCATTCTAGATCCTGCTAAAGTGTGTTTAAAACTCAAATATACAATTATCCGTCAATCAGATGGGATTATCCCTCAATATAGTTCAAGACTGAAACCTTTATGGTATAGGGAATCCATAAGCTTGACCCGGGTTTTATTCTCCACTAATGTAGGATCAGAGGTTCAAAAAGATCATTAGGGATTGGTTCGGTTAAGGAACAATGCCAAGGGTAAATTGGAATAGAAAACGGATTAACATTATTAACTTAACGTTACCCAAGGCACATCGCTTGGCACACTCACACTCGAAACCCCCACAGATAAATTTGAGTCAATCCTGATCAATAAATTAAGACCGACGTACTCACTTATCAGAAAGAAACGGAAAAAATACCATATGTACATAGTTTTTTTTTTTTCAAACAACATACCCCCAAACTTATTTGATTTGTACAATTTGAGGGGTGTGTGAAATATGAACGAAAAACGACAAGTGAGTACTTGAATACCGAACCGATTAAAAGTTCACCCCAATCCCAACCGCTCACTTCAAGTAGCATAATGAATGCTAACTTGATTTTCTCAATTATGCCTTTGGTTTGGCGATAAAAGGACTGGAAGGAATTCAATTGGCCATGGTATTGGTTAAGTGTTCAGAATTGAAACAGCATTTAGGCTTCGACAGGGTAACGAGGGGAATGATTTAACAAGGTTGGCTTAAAAAGGCTTAAGTGAGAAAAAAGAATACTTAAATCATGTCTTCCGAACTACCTCGCCTAGGATTCCGCCTCAAATTTCTCCCAAATCAAGTTCTAAAATCCCTATTGTCATGAATTGGGCTAAAGGATAATCGTTCTCAAATCGATTGGATAATTCTACAATGAGTTTACGTGCTTGTGCATTTAGGATCTATAATAACTTTTACTAAAACGAAACGTCAAGCAAACATAACACACATGCATGAGCTTTGTGCTCGACCTCAATAAACAATTAGGGGACAGACTCATCATCGGGTCATGGCCCAGATGAAGTCAAAATTCAGCATATACACAAAAACTATCCTAAACAAACATGCACACATAAAAACAAAACATAAACTACAACTAAACACGTAAAACTATACTAACACATCACACCCAACTTAAACATGAAATGCCCATAATAACCTAGTCAACGATCCCAATGACATGATAAAGCATTATAATGAAGACTAGGGTTTAGAACACATACCTGGGAGGCGAGAGAATCTCGCCTCCGACTAAAGTCGACGGAGATGGCTCTAACTTATTTTGTTTCTTGGGTTGCTTTCCAAGAAGCGCTTGGTTTATGGTCGTCAGCCTGACACTCTGAAGTGATCATCAAAGAGCGGCGTTCGCCCGTAGTACATGTCAAATAACACCACGTATGGGTCTTGATTTAAAACGCCCTCAAGCTTGACGAGATAAGGCTCTGAATGGCTTGGTCTTTCAACATCACATCTCACCGGCTCATGTACATGGTGGGCATGAAAGGACGTTGCTAACGGCGATGAAGGACAAGTGAGCCACATCGAATCCTTGTAAATGTAATCGTCTTGGATCGAGTGTGGCGGCATGAATTGGAATTCAAACGGTGAAAATTCACAACGATTAATATGTGAATTTTCATTGATCTCACCCAAGTACCTCTTGCTTGTCTCCGGTTTCTCTCGGTGGATTTTACAATAGGATTTGGCTTGTTCGGCTCTTAGTGCCACTGTCTCTATCTCAGCCACAACAAAGCAGATTAGCTTACCAATTTGCGTCTGTAAAGATGTTGCGGTCGCATCGATATCGGCGCAGACCGTCTTGATATAATCAAGACGATCCTCGTGCTCGTTGATCTGGTCATGCGTCTCCCTCAAGAATCTCTGAGTTACCCTCATAACTATAGCGAACATTTTTTCTATGGTAGGGGAAGACTCTTTCTCTTGATCCAGAATGTCAATCCATGGCGCTGTAGTGTTGAAACTATCCCCCAAGTTTTGGTGACTTGGTGAATAATTCCAAATCTGATTATCATAGGCCGTCATTTCCTCCAACGACCAAATGGCTTCATCCGCGGTTAGGTCGTAGAAAGAGGTGCTAGCATTTCCTTCTTCCACCCAATTTCTGGTTGCGGCTTGTAACCAGTCGAGAAAATTCAAGAGTTGACATTCCCTTGAGAACCTATGGTTCAGAAACTAAAGTATTAATTCCTTATATTGATCCCAACCACTATAAAATGGCTCAGAATCTTGTTGAAAGAATTGCATTAATACTTGTCGATCTAACATCTCCAAGTACCCTACAAGAGAAATAAAAACAAAACTACAAAGAAACAATTATACACAAAAGAAATACCTAAAGTAAAATCGGGTCATTTACACACAATATCTATAATAACAAAAAAACTAATCCCCGGCAACGACGCCAAAAACTTGGTAGCGCATAAATACGTCGCTACTTTCACTCGCAAGTGTACGAGGTCAAGTTTTAGTATAAGTAGGGAAAGTAAGGGTATCGTGTTCACGGGGATTGGTTGAGACTATTATCAAGTACCGTGTTTATCATGACCTAATTTTATCTAGGCGAAAAGAATGTGTTTATAATTAATTAATACAAATACAAAAATACTAATTAAACTATACTAATACTAATAGATGTTTTAGGGAAAATAATGCCTAGATATTAACATTTTCTACAAAAAATATTTTTGGTCTCGTTTTAGTTTACGTTATTGGTGTTCGCGTATCCGACAATCTCGGTTCGTAAACTCACTCGCCACCTCTTCCGAGTGTAAGACAAGTGAATACATGACTTCGCATCAACGAAGAAATCCCCCTCAACATCTTAACGACGCTATGTCATGTGAGTCTCGCCCCAACGTCATTGATTGCACACTTTCTAATGCCCTCTCGGGTCGTTAGATTGTCGTGTTGTGTTTACCTTAGTTCGAATTCGGGGTTACCTCTCCCAAATGTCAAACCCCGTATTCTCTAATCATCTTAACAAGCATAATATTCATGACCAACTGATAAACACAATCGAAATTATTAAAAACACACATTAACAAAACACAAACTCAAACAAACAACACTTTTATAAATTACATTAATACCTAGACAAAAATCCGTTTAGCTCATGGCCATAGCCAGTTATATAATGAAAATGGAGCTAAACATGCTCAACTAAATACCGAAGTTAAGAAAATAAATAAGAAACAAAAGAAACTTAGCCTAGTCCGAAGATTTGCCGCTAAAAACACTTCGGGATCGCTTCTCCTTTATCGCAACGTGCTCTTCTCCTTCGGAATTGGTTGAACAGTCCCAAAATCTTTCTCTAAAATATACTAAGACTAATGGGGCTCTAATGGCCTGAGGAGAAGAGAGGAGGGGGTAAAAAATAGGGAAAATATACTAATAAATATCTAAATATGTGTAAAGGTGACCGTCGCGGCGGTAAGTAGGTTGGTTTGATCTTTGTCGCAGCGGTGGAGGAGACGGTGAATTTAGGGACTTCTCTGCAGTTTCACCGTCGCGGTGGTGGATATCACCGCTACGGTAGTGAGTCTACAACAACTTAAGGACTTCTCTGCATTTTCACCGCCGTGGCGGTAGGCTTCTTTTCAAAATATTGCCTCCTTACTTATTTTTCTACCGTTCTTGATCCGATATCATTGTTTAGCAACCATTTTCATACCGTTTCACCCCACACACCTGATTTGCACAAAAATATATAAAAACAAATTAAAACGTACTAAACATACTAGAAAACTAACAATTTCAGTTTAGAAATAGGTAAGTAATTTACACCTATCTGTTTACCTAGGTCAAGATTCTATATATGTGGTTGTAGATAGGTTTTCTAAGATGGCTCATTTTATTCCATGTCATAAAACCGATGATGTATCACATATTACTAATTTGTTCTTCAAGGAAATAGTTAGGTTGCATGGCATGCCTAAGACTATTGTTTCGGACGGAGATGTTAAGTTCTTAAGCTATTTTTGAAAGAATTTGTAAGGTAAGCTCGAAACTAAACTTTTATTTTCTACTACTTGTCACCCACATCTTCAACACTAAATCTTTGATAGTCTAGATAAAATTGAGTTATTCTAATAGTGGTACTTAATTGTTTCTAACTACAATCCTAGAGGAATATACTCGATCTTCTGATCACTTTATTACTTATTCGACCTCGTGCACTTGTGAGTACACATAGTGCATAAATATTGCAACAAAATACAAGGCCAACCCTCTCATTTTTGCAAGTCTTGAAGGCCTAGCTTCTCTCATTAAACTCGAGCAACTCTCTTAGGTCCTAGGCCTCTCAATTATATTTCTCAAATAATGTATCGTTATTCTATTGAAATCCAGTCTTGGAAGGTGTTCTTATAGTTCTTAGAATAAGAACTCTAAGGATTGACGATCACCGATCAACACCAAACAAAAGGAGCAAAGAGGAAGGAAGACTAGCTACTTAGGGATGAACATATCCCCTAACTAGGGTGTTCTTGGGTTCTTGGCTAAAAACTCAAGGAATCAATGACCATCGACC
This sequence comes from Eucommia ulmoides, assembly GCA_016647705.1. Taxonomy (NCBI): domain Eukaryota; kingdom Viridiplantae; phylum Streptophyta; class Magnoliopsida; order Garryales; family Eucommiaceae; genus Eucommia; species Eucommia ulmoides. The sequence continues at coordinate 16,722,762 of CM028338.1, read as the reverse complement.
AAGAAGATCAAAGAGGAAAAGTAGGTAAACACTTGTGGAAGACCACATTCCCTAAGTTGGTATGTTTCTTAAACAAACCCTATGATTCTTGGTTAATCTTGTGCATATTTCTTGTATATAGTAGGATCATATAGATAATACACTTACTTTCATGTACATAACACATAAAACCCATAAAACAACCAAACAAACTTTTGATTTTGTCGAGAACATCAAACAAATACCTAATTCTAGCTATAACAACCAAACTAGGGTCAAATCATACAAAACCACTTCAAGCATGTCAAGAACATTAAAAAACATCAAATCATCGGACAACATGTTAAGAACATGTGAGGATTCAAACAAAACTTCTATCATATCATGAGTTGTGCATATGCTATACGATTCCCCAAAGAACATCGTATTTCTTTTCTTTTTTAGCTAAACAAAACACACTTAAATATATATATGGAAAATGACCTTTTTGGTCCCTAACAAATGGCTTGGGTGCTCAATTGGCCCCTGGTATTTGGAAGTCGACATATTAGGTCCTTAAAATTTTATTTTTGTTCCAAATTGGCCCATAAGAGAAATTCAGTTAAGTCAAACTAATAGTCAACATTTTATTAAGGGCATTTTGGTAATTTAACGATCCTAACTCATTTTTCTCTTATTTCTGTTGATGTTTCTAGTTATTTCCTTCCTTGGCAACCTATAAATACTCTTCCCTACACATATTTATTATTTATTCTCTATTTTCACCCCAAAAATATTTTTTTTATTCTTCTTTAGTCTTTCTCCAACAAAAATTATGGAGAATCAACAAATTTATAATTGTGGGAGAAAAGAAAAAATGGTAACTTCTTGGACTGCACATAATCCCAGAAAGGGATTCTACTCTTGCGAAAATTATAATCTGGTATTTGTTTTATTCCATTTTCATCAAAAACTTATGTTTTTATATTTTTTTCAGTTTAGTTGTTTAATTATTGTTGTTATGTTTTGTTTTAATATTTTTTTGCTTCTGTAATTGCTACTATTAATAGGCTAAGGAGGAGAAATTGTTGTTGTAATTACTGTTGTTTTGGATGCAGTGAAGTGTTCTATTGTTGTTGTTGTAATTGATGTTGTTTTGTTGTAATTGATGTTGTTTTGGATGCAATGAAGTGTTTCGTTTTGCTTATATTTTGGACTTAGATGCAGTGAAACATTACATTTTGGTTGTTTTGGTTAGCTGAAATTCTTTTGCTGTAATTGTTGTTGTCTGTTAGCCGTTTGGTTGCTATTGGTTTTGATCAATGCACTATTTCAATGCATATATTTGATCAATACACTGTTTGATTTGTTTAGAGATGAATGAATACATTATTTGGTAATTAATGAAATTTAAGTCTTGTTTGGTTTTTTTTTTTTTTTTTTTAGAGTTAAAAAAATTAATAGCGTTCAAAATACAAAACACCATTGATTAAAGTAGCTTCATTAGGAAATAAAATATGAAATACACCATTAATTAAACAAAATACAATAAAATATTCAAAATGCGGTTTATTTCCAAATCAGTACAAATGCCACACATAAAACACCTAATATTATCCATAACTTTCTCTCCCTTTTCTTCCTTCGGTTATTCTCCTATTCTAGAACATTCATTTTTCTTAATAATTCCAATATTATTGTCACTGACCTTGGAAACATAAGAGGATCAACCCACTAGAAATTGCCACAACCTCTAGCCTAGAAAATAAAATTAGAAACTTTTTAAATATTTGATGAAGTGGTATGAAAAAAAAAATACTTGATTGTAATTTCCAAAAGAGTAGAATCTCCTTCTGGGATTATGTATAGTCCAAGAAGTTATCATTTTCACTTTCCTCCCACAATTACAAATTTGTTGATTCTCCATGATTTTTGTTGGAGAAAGACGAATGAGAAAAAATATTTTTAGGGTGAAAATAGAGAATAAATAATAAAAATGGGCAGGGAAGAGTATTTATAGGTTGCCAATGAAGGAAATCGCTAGAAACATCAACAAAAATTGGAGGTAAATGAGTTGGAATTGTTAAATTACCGAAATACCCTTAATGAAAAGTTGAATGTTAGTTTAACTTAACAGTATTTCGCTCAGGGGCCAATTTGGAACTAAAATGAAATGTTAAGGACCCAATGTGTCAACTTCCATACACTACACCGACAGACCTTTGTGGCTAAGAACACAAAATAAAGGGAGGAATTTTACTCCTACGGGGATGTGTGTGATTCGTCTTCAGAAACCTTTCCGTTTTCCTTAGTAACGAGTATGACTGGCATAAATATATGATATTTCTTTTTCACTTTTACCTAACAACTCACACACTAACACTAAACTAACCAAACAATGGAGTTTGTTTAAGGTTCTTGACAAAATTAAAGGGTTGTTATGTGTATATTAGGGTTGTGATTCAGGTTGTTCACAACTCTAATAACTGTTAATAAACTTAATTAGGGTTGTGATTCAAGTTGTTCACAACTCTAAGAACTATTGATAATAGTCAATTAAGGTTGTTATTCAAGTTGTTCACAACCAAAACTAACTGAAATCAACTAAAACATGCTAAACAAACTAGTCTTTAATTAAAACTAACTCAGTCTTAAACTAAACCAACCCAGCTTTTCTAAACATAACAAGATTGAACTAGGTTCGACCTGATCTTTGGTTACCACCCAAAGTACGTAGGTAGCCCATAAGGGTTTGGCCACTTCCCTAATAATGAATCCAGTTTTCAACGAGACAATAAGGAACAAAGTGTAACCTAATCTTTAGTAACCACCTAAAGTACATAGAATACTCATAAGGGTTTAGTCACACCTTTAATAATAAATAATATCCTTTACCCTAACCAGAACGAACTACCTAAAGACCTGATTCTCATTCAAGATACGTAGGCAACTCACGTGCGGGTTCGGTCGCATATCCAAATAATTTAGTCTTAGTTTGTATTTCATTTAGTATGGCTTCATATTTACATATCTGTCTGTATATAAACTGTTATTGGGTATCGCTAACTAGTAGTAACTATAATATTTACCTACTTTCCATTAAATCATGTCCCAAATTCGTAAAAAGAACAAAAACTTTAAAAATGGGAATTATTATTGTTTAAGTGGATCAAAGAAAGGTACTTGGATAGTATTTAATAGTGAATATCTATTTAATCTGAGGTACCATATTTGAATAGGTGTCATGGAGTGTCTAACATCTTCCCTGAGCATAACTAACTCCCGAACTTAAAGAATATCTTTGGTACATAGACCAATGGAAGTTAAAACATGATCCATTTCAAAAGAAAAAATAAATTTCCAAAATCTAGGTGACCTAGCACTCCATTTAACCCCATGCTAGGTGGTGACTCTATTTTTAACAAAAAATCTCAGCCGAAGAAGTTTTTCAAAATCGACACCTAGAAAAGCCCTTGAAAAACTATTTTCAAAATGAATGGATTAGGACGACTTAGAGAGGAAGGGATAAAACTTGTTTTCATCTTATTCCCAATTATTTACTTTTTCCACTAATCGAAATTCAGGGTGCATCAAAAAAGAAATCGATCAACTGAATCAAATAGTGAGTTTGCGAGTTAAAATGAGGTGCTGCTGATCTAGTTGGTCAACCAAATAAAATTTACCGATCAACACTTTGAAATAGTAGATAAATTAGCGAACGAAGTGAGCACACTAATCCAATCAGTCAACCGAATGAAGAGACCGTTTGAGTCAGTAGATGAATTGGTGAAAAAATGGATCACAATAATCCAATCAGTCAACTGATTCGATGTGATCGGTCAACCAACTAGCCTTAAGCTAATGGTTATAATTGGAGCAAGACAGGTTGGTCGATTGAATGACCCATGGGATTCAGTTAACTGACTGAGTCAGTTGAGATTTTGGGTGATTTGGTCTCGTGGTCAAAAGCTATCCCTTTTTTTATGATTCCAAGAGAGGGATTTGGGGGATTTGAACTTAATTGAAATATTAACAACCTATTATGTTATCCTTATTAATATAGCCCATATATTTTGAGATTCTTTTAATTTAAATGGTTTAATACTTCCTATTTCTATGGTTTTAAATTGAGAATAGTTTTATAGACTTAATTGAGAGAACTGAGAGTTATTTTTAAGTGTAATACACCTAAAAAAAAAGGTAATAGTAAATGGGATCTAAGAGTGTCATTAAGTGGCATATCATTGAGAAACTAACAGTTAGAGGGCTAGTTATAGATTTATTAATATGTACCTGCGAGAATTGTGTTGAGTACATCAAGAACATCAATTTGAGCTTTTGTAAGTGTGAGATTTTTGTTGAGATTTCAAAGAGTAATTCTATATAAGTTCTTTATCTAAAGTGCTTGTTATTTGGCATCGCCGATTTGGGTTCTAATTTCGATATTGTTATTATCTTCGGTATTTGCCTGGTGAGATCTATTTCAGCTTTATTCTTTGCTTTAACATTATATTTCTATTGATTGCTTGGTTTAGGATTGCTTGAAAATTCTTTTAAAGTTAAAAGCCTGAAAATATTTTTTAAACGATTTCTACCTGATTATTTGATTATATGCTAAATTTGTGCTACCCATTTTATTTATTATTCAGATTTTAATTGCCTCACATTGTCCAACACGACGTAATTATCCGGGACATTAATAGAGTATATTTGTATTGATGTGGTAGAAGCTCCTTGTGGGAAGAAACTTACAATTTTTTTTTTGTATTTGTCAGTTTGAGCGGATTAGACACATTTGGGATGGTGTCTAGTCAGGGTAGCTAGGTTTCGATCTTTTTCCTGTGAAAAAAAATTAGGTTTTGATATTTTTTGTGCAAAAAGGTTAGGTTATTCTTTTCTATTGAAAAGAATTAGATTTTGATTCTCCATGTAATGGAATTGAGTGATTGTAAAGGTTCTTTCTAAACCTGATAAAAGGATAAGTATAAAAGTGTGAAGGAGTAGTAGGTTTGATATTTAGCCTGTTAAAAGGATTAGGTTTTGATTCTTCCTATAATAGAATTAGGCTAGTCTTGAGCCTAGTAGAAAGATAAGGTTCTTCCTGAGTCTGTGAAAAGGATAATTATAAAAGTTTATTCTAAGTATGTGAAAGGAATCAAGATTGTAAGGGTTTGGTTCCTACTGGGGAAACAAATTAGGGGTTTAGTGGATTGCGAATCTTCGTGAAGCTCAAGAGACTGAATGTAGGTAATAGTAGTTTATCGAACCAGGATATATTATTGTGTGCTGCATTGCTTATTTTCTTATATTGTGTTTGGGTGTGCATTTAGTATTAAACACATTTTCATTGCGTAATAAGATACTAATTGATTTAAGGAAATTGGTTATTTGTGTTTAAGTGTTTAATTATTTAAATTTAGTAACTACCCAATAGACCCCCCCCCTCTTGGGTAGCTCTTTGGACCAATAATTGGTATCAAAACTAGTTTATCTTAAAATCCTAGATAAGAAAGATCACATAGCGCACCTTATAGGCACTCTAGCTCATCTAACAAACAAAAATTGTCTATTAATTTTAAAGCTATTAATATTCTATTTTATTCTTTAGATGCTAATGAATATACTAGGGTTTCAAGTTATGGATCGGCTAAAGAAATGTGGGACACATTGCAAATCACCCACAAATGGACAAATAAGGTGAAACAATCCAAGATGAATGTCTTAGTTCGTCAATTCGAGCTATTCAAAATAGGTGAAGTAGATTTGATTCCAGAAATGTACACGAGATTCAATAATATCTACAAAAACCTTGGTCAACTGGGAAAGCCTTATTCTATGGAAGACAAAGTACGAAAAATTCTAAAATCGTTAACGAAAGTTTGGGAGCCAAAAGTGACTGCAATTGAGGAAGCTAAGGATCTCACAATGTATACCATTAATGAACTTTTTGGTAATGACCCACAAGACGACTATTCAAGTATATAAGGATGTAACAGCGAATAACAAAAAGAAGTCCTTGGCATTGAATGTTCAAAAGACCGAGGAATGAGATAATAGTGATGATATCAATCTTAACAATGAGTAAGAAAAAAATGTGGCGCTTCTTACGAAAAATTTCAGAAAGATGACCCAATGACAAACATTCCGTGGAAAGAAAACTTCAACAAGAATAATGTTGAGTGCTTCAATTGTCATAAAATCGATCATTTTCAATCCGATTGTCCCGATCCAAAGAAGAAAAAAGAGAAAAAGAGAAAGGAAAAAAAAAGAAGGTGAAGAAGAGTAAGAAAAAATCAATGAAAACCAGTTGGGATAACTCAGAGTCGAGTAGCTCAAAAAAATCGAGCAGTGATTATTCATCTATGCTTGCTTTGATGGCCACTGAAGTTGAGGTAATGAAATATTTTAATTCTTGTCCTTTAGATTATGATGATTTATTTGATATTTATCAAGAATTAACACATGATTATAAAAACAAGTGTTCTCAAATTAATACCCTAAAAGTACAATTAACACACTTAACAAACATGTGATGAAATTCAAATCTAAAAACATAAAATTGAAATCCAATATTTCGGATTTACATTTTATTGTTCTCAAATTCATGGGTGGTGAAAATAATTTGAAAATGCTTTTAGAGAGTTGAATAGGGATTTTTGATAAAGTAGGAATTGGTTTTCAGAAAATTTAACAAAAGAGATTTCATAAATTCTTTTTTGAAATTAGAAATCTTGTTAGATGTTTTAAATGTAATATTGCGGGGCATATCATTAATAAATTTTTTTCAAAAGTATCTAAATGTACACAAGTTTGGGTTCCTAAAGGAAGTAAAATTGTCCCAGCTAACAAATCGGACCCACTTAGATTCGGCACCACCTAGGAACTTTGTGAGGTACTCCTTGCAGGTTAATCTAATAAACATCTATGAGTAAAGAAAAATTGTTCTTAGGAAGTAGCTGTTCTCAGCACGTAATAGGGGATAAAAGTAAAATTTATGTCTTAGACACCTAAAGATAAAAGTCATGTGATGTCTGGAGACTACACCATGAGTAAGAAAATCAGTTTAAATAAACTAGTAAAGATTTATAAGACCTATGCTATTTTACATATTCTTTTGTTGTTATAGAATTATTGCATGACAAGCTTACATATTTATGTGTGATTTTCTTATGTTCTGCTATATGAGATCCACTAAAAGTTATGTTTAAAAATATATGAAACATGTTATATCAATCCATGACTTGTTCATCATCGAATTAAGTTGATTTGTTAATCTGCATGATCTCTGAATATATATGGCTTATTATTCTATTGATACTATCGCACATGGAAGTCCTTATAGGTATTAAGTGTCTATCATTTATCTTATGTTTCTTGTTTTTTAAATGATTATTATTCTAAAATGGCGCTAAAATTTTATGAGATAAATATACACTTATCCATGTTTAAAGCATGCACTAGATTTATGTTAATAGTTTCATAAATTATCATTGAGATATGTTTCATGTCCTAGTGCATTAAAGATTACATGTTTCTTGATTCTATCGAAAAAGAAGATATTAATTTGTAACATGTAATAAAGCATGTTGACTGATTGAAATTATATGATTTCATGCTACGTTATTGAAATATTTTGATGATCTCTTAAAATTACCTCAAGATGATTAGATTAATCTTTAAAATTGTTGTCTTCATGATCTCCAATTTTTATATAACAAAGGAGAAGAGAATATGATATTAAGGGAGAAACGTTATATGGTGTTCTGATATTGTATGTGTTCTCTTAAGCATGAAGTAATGTTTACAATTATATAGGGGGTGAAGTTTTTATAACTAATAAAATAATATGTTATGTTTAAATTGAAAAGAGGGATATTGAATATGTTGATACCTTTAATTAGCTTACAGATATTTTCACCAAACCTTTAGTTGAAGATCAATTCGTGAAAATTATTCGAGATTTAATTATGGTTAGGCATAACGATATATGCCTAGAGTAATATTTTTTATTCTCCGCCCCAACTTTTTGAGATGAAAAAGGGAGAGAAGTTGATGTTTAGGGATTTGTTCGCCTAAGTATTGCATTGATTAAAGGGAGAAGTTACTAAGGGCTTGTGTTGAATATTATTATGGTTTAATTGGGCTTATATTGAATATCTTCAATATTATTTAATTATGTTTTCAATATTATGCTTAAATGAGTTTAAATACCCGTCATCGGATTTAGGGGGAGCATTGTTACATTATATTTTGAAGAAAACATCAAAGTTAATTGTCATCATCAAAAAGAGGGAGATTGTTGAATCCAAGGTTTTTGATGAGTAATTAAGTATTGATGTTTTTTATAAAACTAATGGTTTCATCGAGTGTTTCAGATTTACAGTTCCACGCAATTTATTAAGAAGAAGAATCGATGAAGAAAACATAACTGGTGCAATATCAACATGAAGAATATGTGAAAGAATTTTGAAGACACTGAAGAAAACTAGGTGAAAATAATTCTTTACTTTTATACTCTTAATGCAACTAGAATGAGGATCACGCACGACACTTAAAATGAAGTAATCTTATATGTATCATGACAAGAAGTGACAAGTTTAAGATCTTAAAATGAAATATTGTATATGATCCTTATGTGAAATGAATTTGATAATAGACCTAATTAGAAAATATATTTTAAAGTATAAAAAGTTAAGTTTTCGAGTGAATTTGGTCACCGAGAAAAGCAATATGTCAACTAAATCAAATAGTATGTTTTTGAGTTAAAATGAGGTGCTACTAATCAAGTTGGTCAACCGAATGAAATTGGTCGGTCAACTATTTGAAACAGTAGCAGAATTGGCAAAGGAAGTGAGCACACTGATCCAATCGGTCAATCGAATAAAGAAGGTTAGTTAACCGTTTGAGTTAGTAGATGAATTGGTGGAAAAATAGATCACACTGATCCAATTCATCAGCCGAATGGATGTGATCAGTCAATTAACTAGCCTTAAGCCAATAGTTATATTTGGTGATGGAGAAGTCGGTCGACCAACCTATGAGATTCAGTCAACCGACTGCGTCAATTGGGATTTTGGGTGATTTGGTCTCTTGGTAAAAAACTATCAATTTTTTATTAGTCCAAGAGAGGGATTTAGGGAATTTGAACTTAATTCAACTATTAACAACCTATTATGTTATCCCTATTGATATGGTCCATATATTTTGAGATTCTCCTAATTTAAACGATTTAATATTTCATATTTCTATGGTTTTAAATTGAGAATAGTTTTATGGGCTTAATTGGCATAATTGAAAATTATTTTTAAGTGTAGTACACCTGAAATGAAAGATAATCATATATGGGGTCTAAGAGTGTCATTAAGTGGCATATCTTAAAGAAACTATCGGTTAGAGGGCTAGTAATTCGTTTATTAATATAGACCTGTGGGAATTGAGTTGAGTACATCAAGAACATTAGTTTCAGCTTTTATAAGAGTGAATTTTCTGCTGAGATTTCAAAGAGTGATTCTATACAAGTTCCTGATGTAAAGCACTTATTGTTTGGCGTCACCGATTTGGGTTTTAATTGCGATATTGATATTATCTTCGGTGTTTTTTTTTGTGAGATCTATCCAAGCTTTATTCTTTGGGTTAAAATTATATTTCTATTAATTGTTTGGTTTACAATTGCTAAAAAATTGTTTTAAACTCAAAAGCATAAAAATATTTTTTAAACAATTTATGCCTGATTATCTGATTACGTGTTAAATTTGTGTTATCCATTTTATTTATTAATCAGATTTTAATTACCTCCCATTGTACTTGTCATATAGTAATTATTTGGGATATTAATGGAGTATATTTACATTGAGGTGGTTGAAGCTCCTTGTGGGAATAAACTTACATTTTTTTTTATTTGTAAGTTTGAGCGAATTTGACACATTTGGGACAGTGTCTAGTCAGGGTAGCTAGGTTTCGATCTTTTTCCTATAAAAAAAAAAAAAATACAAAAAAACTAAGGTCTGATCTTTGTCATGCAAAAAGGTTAGGTTATTATTTTTCCCTTGAAATGAATTAACCCCCGTTTGGTAAGCATTCCCATCCCAGAAATTCTCATCCCATTCCTAGATTTTTGGGATTTCTGTCTGGGAATAGCGTTTGGTAATTTTTGTTTTTGTTCCCATTACATTCCCATTTGAGAATTGTGCCCAACTTTTTTTTTTTTAAGAAATGAGAAACAAAAAAAAATTGTTTCTCATTATTCCTATTCCATTCCCATCTCATTTTCTTCTCACTTCATCCCAACCTCACTTCATCGATCAAGAACCAAGAAAATTGTCTCCTCCTCTTAGTTTGTCGAATTTGTTGTCAATCGTGCTTTCTCTTGTCATTGTTCGTGCTTCTCTACTCTTCGTCTCTTCCTCATGTGTTCGTCATGAGCATTTGTCTTTATCGTCTTCGCCTTCGTCGCCATTGTCTTCGCCTTCGTTGCCATCACTTTCGCCTTTGTCGACATCGCCTTCATGGACGTCATCTTCGGCTTCGACTTCGCCTTCGTCGTTAGCGTCGAACCCTATTTCGTTGCCATCGTATTCGACTTCGTCAAAATTAGTAGGGTTTTGATTGATTTTTCAAAATCGAAACCCTATGTCGAATTTGTTCGAATTTGGTCAGGTTTCTTCTCGAAATCATCGTCTGCTTTGTGTTCGTCATCCTCCGTCTACTTTGAAATCAATTTCGATTTCAAAATTGAAACTCAAAATCAATTTCGATTTTGAGTTTGAAATCGAAACCCTATGTCGAATTTGTTCGAATTTGGTTGGGTTTCTTCGAATTTGTTTAAAATTTATTCGAGTTTCTTGGATTTTTGAAACCCTATTTCGAATTTGTTCAAAATCGATTTCGAGTTTGTTCGAATTTATTTGGGTTTCTTGGATTTCTTCGGTTTTGTTCTTGAATTTGTTCATGGATTTGTTCTTGAATTTGTGGTTTAGGGTTCGTTCTTGATTTCTTGGATAAAATCGTTAACAAACGCGATTCTGTTCCCAGATCCAAAAAATAAAAAATAAAAAATTGTCGTTACCAAACGTGATTCTGTTTGTAAGAAGGAAATAAAATTCTCATCCCATCCCATCTCATTCCCATCCCACTGCATGGGATGGGCACGAAATGGCTACCAAACGGGCCCTTAGTTTTTTATTCTCTCGTAATAGAATTAAGTGATTGTAAATGTTCTTCCTAAACTAGAGAAAATGATAAGTGTAAAAGTGTTAGGGAGTGGTAAGTTTGATCTTTAGTCTGTTAAAAGGTTTAGGTTTTGATTCTTCCTGTAATAGAATTAGGTTAGTCTTAAATTTGGTAAAAAAGATAAGGTTATTCCTAAGCCTGTGAAAAATGTAATCGTAAAGGTTGATTTTGAGCCTGTGAAAAGAATCGATATTGTAAGGATTTAGTTCTTACCTAATAAATAAATAAGGAGTTTAGTGGATTGCTAATCTTCATAGAGCTCGGGAGACTGGATGTAGGTAAGAGTAGCTTACCGAATCACGATATATTATTGTGTGCTACATTGCTTATTTTCTTATATTGTGTTTAGATGTGCATTTAGTATTAAACACATTTCCGCTACGTAACAAGAAAATAATTAATTTAGGCAAATTAGCTATTTGTATTTAAGTGTTTAATTATTTAAATTTAGTAACTATCCAATTCACCCCTCCTCTTGGGTGGCTCTTTGGGCCAACATGATCAATAAAAGAAGTTTTTAGATAAATATGGATAAGTACCAATTATTTCATAGACAAACATGTATAATTAAAGTATAAATAAGAACGAAACGAAGGTTGAATTTAGGTTTTGAACAATGTTGATCAATCCGAAATTAAGTTGATTCTACTTCTAATTTCTTCAAGAATGCAAGAATTTGATGGAAATTGAATCTCGCCGTGAATTCGCTCAAATTCCCTTACTTAACCACTAACACTTTTTGAAAGGTAGTGTTTTTAGAACACTATATCACTCTATGATGTTCAAAGAGTGTTTAACACACAAGACGAAAGCTCTTAGAAATTATATGGTGCGTTAATTTTTTGTATTATATTCTCTTACTCAAAGGTTCCATAAGTATGTATTTATAAAACCAAGAAACTAGCTCTTGTGAATGGATTGGGATTGAATGTGTTACAATTAAATATATTAATGTTATGGAATGTAATTTGGATAATATCATACCATTACAACATTCCAATTTGCTCAATTTAAGCAAGCATCCATTGAGACACGAGTAGCTACGACAGTGGCTAAAATTAAGGAGTTAAAAAATGAAAACTTGTGTTCATCCAATTGGCCCATTGATATTACTTCTTCTTCTTCTTCTTCTTTTAAATTCAAATCATAGATAAAATATTCAATTAATATTAGAAAAAAATTGAATCAATTTCAAGTGCAATTCAATCTTGAATTTGACTTTTAGCGAACAATACACAATAGATATTCGACAATCAGCTAACCGAATCTATCATCGTTCCATCAATATTCATAATTAGCCATATCAAATTGGTTACTATCCTAATCAATCGACTGACAAGTTGATCGAACCAATGCTTTTACATTCCTGTCCAATCAGTTGACTGATTGTCTCAATCGGTTGACCGATTTCTAAAAACATTTCATTCTAATACCTTTTTTACCCAAACCAGTTGACTGAATTCCAATATTGATGTCATGAGCTTACTATCCTAATCAATTGAGCAAAGTAGGGAATCAGTCAATCGCACTACATGTTTAATTTTTTAAGCCTATTTTCTCAACAACTCAAATATGTTTTTTTTTCTACACCCCCCCCCCCCCCCCCAAAAAAAATAAATAAATAAAATAGAGAGAGAGAGAGAGAAGGAAAAGAGGAGAGAGAGTGTGTGTGAGAGAGAGAATAGAGAAATAAGAGAAAAACGAAAGAGAGGAAAAGCATGAGAAAATGGAGAAAGAGAGAGAGAGAGAGAGAGATGAGGAGATAAGAGGGAGTATAGGGGGTCCAGCCCATGAAATAGGAAAAAAATGGGAGAGGAAAATCGCGTCCGCGCATTGCATGGACGCTAAGGCACACAACTTCCGGATCAAGTAAGAGGGGCGCGCATTGCACGCCCTTGCCTGCCAAAACTTTCGTTTCCTTTTCTTTGCCTAATTGGGATTAGAGTTGGCGGCTAAGACTAATTTTTAGGGTTTTTGACTGGTTTTTTATTCTCCATCATTCCATATAAATAGGACTCTCATTCTCATAGTTTAGACACAAAAATTTAGAGAGAAACCCTTTAAAGGAAACTTGAGAGAAAAACCCTTCTAAGGGTGATTCTTAGGGAGAAACCCATTCGGGATGCCAAAATTCAGAGAGAAACTCCCTAGGCACTCAGAAATTCATAGAGAAATCATCTGGGGAGTGATTCTCAAAAGAAATTCCATTCAAGAATTCGCCTTCGAGAGAAAAACCCTTTAATATTAGTTCTCTTTTTATCGTTTTGCAATTATTGCAATTTGAATTCCTCTAAATTTAATTCTTACATCCGATGATTAGATGAAAACGTCGAGACTCAATTTTTCCATTCGGATTTTTGAGCGTTAGATGAGGACTTATCTTTTTTTTTTTTTAACATTTAAATATTCTTGTTATTAATGTTGTTGCTATTCCCAAATTCATAGTTAAAAAATAAAAAAAAAGGAAAAAAAAAAAAAAAATTAATAAGATTTTTTGTAAGAATTAATTCTTACAAGTATTAGAGCGAATTCAACGATTTAATCAATTAAAAGAGATATTTCTATACCGACGATTTGATTCCCCAAAAAGAATAGAATTTAGAAACTGTTAGTTTAGGAAATCACTTCTCTCAATAAGTCGTGTTGTTGGATCCTTCTTAAGTCTTTGAGGAATTAATTTCGATAAAACTTGTTTCCATGACTTTCTCTTGATTCTCATTTCCATAAGATTTAAGGGAATGGACTTCTTTAAATTAATTTGGCAAATGAGGAAAGTAGATATTTCATGACATCGCATTCATATAGAAAGTAATGTTATATTTCACGTTGTTTTGTATGTTGTCTTTTGCATTATTTAGAACACACTTAGATTGATTTGCCCATTTAAATTAAAGAAGTTAATCGAAAACATATAAAACTATTCCCCAAGGATCATTCTTGTAGAAAAGGTTTTCAAAATAAAATAAAACATTCAGACTTAAACTAATTGGACATAAAATGTCATTTTTGGATGAGCGTCTTCAGTTGCCTAATACCTTCCCCGAATGTAATCAATCCTTGAACTCTTTAAATGAATATTTGGTTTGACCTTATTTTTAGAGTCAAATTTACTTAGACATTTTAAATTGTTTTCCCAAAAAAATCGGTGATTTAGCACAACATTTAAGCCCAATGCTAAACAACATTTAAGCCCAATGCTAAATGACGACTTTTAATTTTTAAAATGACTTAAAGTATTTTTGGAGAAAACTGGTGCTTTAAAAAATCCTTCTCCTTTACACTTTACTATTTCATAGTCTTTATTCTTTTGGAAAATTGGGACACGTTATCGGGTAAAAGTTTCTATTTCAAACTGTTACAAGGAAGTTATCACAGTAACAGACTTGTTGGTTAAACTTGGGAATGCAGGTGAGAATCGAACTTTTCGGTCTAAATCAAAATTTCGGCATCAATTCGTGGAAGTCCAAGACCGGATAGGTTTCGGCTCCTAACATGGAAGTTTTTAAATCTCTTTTTATTTTAATCTTGAAATGTATTATTTTTGTTACCTGTATTCGTTTTGTTTTTTTTTTTCTCTTCAAGTTAGTTGCTTTTTTCGAAGTCAAGCCTTTTCCTCCTTTGAATTTTGACTCTTTATTAATCAAACCCAAATAATGACAAGCCCAAGAAGAAACATGTAGAATATACTGAAATCTGTTCAAAGCTTATAATATTTTCCTTGTTCTGAGGTATGAGTACATAAGGAAAAATGCCACCACAGCGCCCAAAATAATGCCTCCAGTAGTCAGCCAAAATGCAAACTGCATCAAATCAAACAAAATGAGATGACAAAAACGACAAAATGAGTAGAAGCTGGATGCTAGTCTGAAGAGTTAAGAGGAAGAAATACCACATGTTCTTCAAGATAGGACTTCAGGTTCATACCAAATATTCCTGCAACCAAAAAAAGAAATACCAAAAGGTCTTAACAACTGCCATATTAAGCAGAAACCCTTGAGAATATAATTAAACATATTAATCAAAAGCATAACCTCATCCAGAGTTGTTTTATGCTAGTTGGAATACACAATAACAAAAGAAACGAGAAACAGGATTTATCTTCTAACATGTCCATAAATATATATTTTCAGCATTGATAGATAGGATTGGCTAATATTTGTGTCATATTGATTCAATTATGAGCATCTGTTGGAATATTTAATATTTATATTAATGTATTATTTATTATTTAGTATTTGGATCATATTTCGTATTTAGGTCACGTTAACCAATTTTTTAGTTTTCTTTATTCTATTAAGGTTTATGCCGCCTACCTCCTCTGTCTTTTTGCTGTTAACCAAATACTTCTCCTGTCATTTTACAAATACCGGTCAACCCATTTGACGAATTTTTTCTTGTCAAAAGACAAAATACCCTTAACAATTTCATTTTTTTAATTCTTTACTTTTTTTTCAAACTAATTCAAAATATAGGGGTGTAATTTGTTTCCACTTTCCATCTCTCCAACATCTTCATCTTCTTCACTTCCTCCCCAACCAACCCCGCCACCCCCAACCAACCACGCCGCACCACCACCATGTCGAACCACAACCGCGCCAAACCACCACCACGGCGAACCATAACCACCACCACGCCGAACAAGATCCGAGCTCCATCATTTTCATTGAATCAAGAAAAAATTCGATCCTTGCAAAGGATCGATAGATTTGATCACAAGTCTTTTAGATCCATGCTCAGTTCTATTCGGGATTTGTGGATCTGAAGCTTCAATTTGTTTTCTCTCTTTATTTATATGTGTGTGTGATAGAGAGAGGAGATGAGAGAGAAGATGATAGACAGAGCAATATATAGAGAGAGTGAGTTGTTGCTGGAATATATATAGAAAGAGAAGTAGAGTCGCTGAAAGGTTTTCGTAGTCGCTGCCGACGAGCTCTTCCCGATCACAAAAATGCTGTCGCACAAGATGTTTCCATTGTCGCCTGAAATGAAATGAGGAGGATGGATGTTGTACAAACAGTGGGCGGGGAGAGAATACAACAACAACAACTAAGCATTTATCTTACTTATGTATCGTCGGCTACATAAATCCATTTACGCCATAGTGATCGATCAAGGGTCATCCCCTGATGAGAACCAACAAACAACATCAAAGGACACATTGCATGTCCCGGTTGGGCCCATTATTAGGGCAAGATCCAAGAATATCAAAGAAGCGCTTAATGGGCTAATTCAAGAGCTTTCGGCTGAATCGAAAACAATAAAGCTCAAATTAGGTTCAAATGACGATTAAGGCCTAATCCATCTCATCAAAGCAAGTGAATGGGTTTAGACATGAACTCAAATAGACCAAGGCTTGTGGACCATGAAATTCTCAGCATATTTATTTTATTTATTAGTGTTTTATTTTTAATTTAGTTATTTATTCGATAATTTGTAAGGCAAGATTGCCAATTTAGCCTTTTCCTTTTTAGATTAGGAATTAGTTATTTCCTTTTTTAGGAATAGGGTTTCCTTATTTCCCTAGGATTCCTTAGTTCTCTAGGGTTTCCTTTTAGTTCTATTGTGGCCGCCACTATTCATGTACTGTTTACGGACACTGTTCACGGCTGCACTATTTACTAGCTAGGGTTTTTCTTTTATCTATTTAAGAGACTTGTATCCCATGGAAAACAATACATTACTTTGATTAATAAAAATTGTGAGAGTTTTTCTCTTTAGTTTTTCAGAGAACTTTTTCTGAACTTATCAAGAGTTTCTTGTGGCGTTCAAACTTATATCTTTGATTCGTGATTCATTATAATCATTGGGTCAAGATCATTATACCATTGGTTCGCGTTTCGTTCATAAATGTTGGGTCAAGGTAATCTATCTTTCAATTTCTGTATTTTTAACTCGTTCAAAATCTGATTTAGTTTCAATCTTTACGAAGAAACCCTAAGTTGGTTTCGGGTCTCACTAATCCTTGGTGAGGTTCGCATCATCCCCTTAGTTAGGTTTAATGTTATCAAATCAATTATAATAGTCTCGTCCAACGTCTTCTTAGGTCTACATCTCCCTCTAGTAGTCCCCTGCACTTGAACTAAATCACATTTTCTCACTGATACTTCTATGGGTATCTATGCACATGCCCAAACCATTGTAAACGATTTTTTCTATCCTTTTCTTCGATGTGTTCTATTCCTAAATTTTCTCTAATAGTCTCATTCTTAATTTTTTCCATTCTCGTCTTCCCACTCATCCATCATAGTATCTTCATTTCTGTCATCCCAATTTTCTGGACATATTTCGTTTTTACCGCCCAACATTCTGAACCATATAGAAGCGTTGGTCGTATAGCAATTTTGTAGAATTTTCTTGTAACTTTCAACGAAATTCTAGGATCACAAATCATCCCAACTACACTTCTCTACTTTAACCAAACTGCCTTGACTTTATGCATCCTCCTCAATTTCGCCATTGTTCTGAATTATTGAAACTAAATATCTAAAATGATAAACCTTTGGCACCTCCTCAATTCCAATTTTGACTGCACTAGCGTATGGCATTACTAAAATTGTAATGCATATATTCCGTCTTATTTCTGCTAACCTTTAAACCTTTAGACTCTAAAAAGTTTCTCCATCTTTTTAATTTAGTATTAAGACCTATTCTACTTTCGTCAACTAATACTATGTCATCCGCAAATAACATACTCCAAGATACTCCATCTTGAATATGTTTTGTGAGCGCATCCATCACTCGAACGAAAAGGTAAAGACTTAAAGATAATCCTTGATGTAAACCTATATTAATGAGAAATGCACAAATATCGCCTCCTCCTGTTCAAATACTAGTGACTATACTTTCATACATATCCTTAATTACCTCGATGTACAAATGAGGGGGAGAATAAAGGGAAAATATATTTTTTGGCCTTTAAACTTTGAATAGTTTTTCAAATACACCCTATTCAATAATTGTTTAATTATTTTTAAATTGCCAAAGGTAAAATTATCATTACAATAAAAAAATTAGTAACTTTTTACCTATAAGGGAACTAAGTGTTTTTGACTAAAAATGACAAGGAGTTGACCGATATTTGTATGTAGAAATTTAGATCAACTTTCTGGATTCAAAACAGAAACACATTCTTTGTTTACTGTTTTTCTTCCTAGTTTTCTGGGAATGACAACAAAAGCATTCATCAAAACAGCCCATAATGCCGCAACTTCAGTTACAATTGATTTGGCTCTCAAAACTAGGTTAAGAGCTGTCTCTAGGGAGGAACAAGGCAAAAAGGTATTCAGGTGATTTTCTAGTTATACCAAAACGGGCTCCATTCCAACTAAGTTAATAGTTCACTATTGTGGTGAGAAATTAATAAACTGAACCGGGCGAGAAGTCCGTAAAGGTAGTGATGAATAATACGAGCATCCCACAACCACTAATTCTATGGGCAAATCTATTTGAATATTGACATATATTATATCCCAGTGAAAAGAATTACCTGCAACCAGAGCACCAACAGCAACACAAAACGCCCCAACTTGTAGAAGCAATTCCACTCTGCTTACCTCAAGCCTCCTAGAACTGATAAGACAAAACAATAGACAAATGGCACTCACTGTTAAGAATGATTATTAATACTAAAAAACATCCCAACTTCAGATGTCAGTGAAATAGATGCTTAGTAAACATCAAGTGCTAAGAAAGTCATTTATTGCTTAGTATTTACAAATGCACAATTGAAGCAAGGGTTCAAGTTGAACTGGCCGCGGAGGAACAATCCATGAGTCACTGAACTTCTCTGAACTGTAAGTACTATAACCAAAACTTAAAAAAAAAAACAAAATAAAAAGTTTCTTTCCGAAAGAGTGGCTTTATATTTCTAACTTTACAATAGTCTATTCAGTGATTCTGTACATTATTAACATTGAATTATTCATTGGGAGGAGAGGAAAAACTCACCGCAACACTGCAGGCACCTGGTTAACATGGTAGTATCTTCATATTTAAGACATACAATTGAACAGAATTTGTTGCCTTACATATGAAATGAAATACTTTAGATGAGCAAAAGAGCAAACAAATCAGTGCTTACCTTGTGCAAAGGTAAGCGATAGGAAGAAGAAGAATGCGTGCAGTAGCATTCAAGCGAGCGCATGAAGAAAGCGGGGGAAACTTGAAGAGATTGAGAAGAGGAAATCCATATTCAAAAAAAAAAAAAAAATACACTCTAAAATCAACCATCAATTATTTTGTACACCTCACAAAAAGTGTACTTAATGCTTATGTTGGTTTCATAATGATAGATTTTGAGCTTACATAGCATTCCTCAGTATTATTGTTGTTACGAAAAAAATGATAATGGAGTAAAAAATGTAGGATAGAAGTTCAGATTCAGGAAACCGAAACCCTAACATCAGAATCAAGAAATTGATGAATATACATGAATATAATAGAAAGTTTTACCATTAAATTGAGCATTAAAACCATATCAAATTGGTATGATAATGTGACAAAAGTAAGAAATACAATATACTTTTTCGTTCACTATGGTTATTTAGATTATCAACTTTACTTCATTCTCCCCCTCCAGGGGCCCAAGGTCCAATAAAAAATACGTAATTAGTATTAAAAAAAATCGTTAAGGACCAATTGGATGCACTCCCTCTCCTCCTGGGGAAATGCTGCCTACGCCAATTAAATAAATTTGCTTGAAGGGGAATTTTCAGAAAATGAGTTATAACTTGTCTTCAGCTGCAAATATACCAAGTAATTCTATTTACGGATAACCCCCTTATACTTTACCTTAGTATCTCTTGACCCTTTTCCCCTTTGAAAACATTTTGTTAAAAAATTATAAATAATAGAATGGTTGTCTAACCAGGTACGCACACTTTTTCCTAACCACCACTAAGAAACTCTCGACTGATTCTCACGCTAGAGGTGCAACGCTGGTAGGTCTACCGGCAGTGCATTGTTTTGCAGGAACCTCAGATGAGGGAGAGAGAATTAAGCTAGGAGACTTTCAGCATTCCAGATCATAGAGTGACGTGTCCGGTGAGTCATTTTTGGGCTTCAATGGTCCCATTTAAACACCATCAAATTTCACAAAATTTTAAATTGGTGAGTTCCTTAATTAAACAAATAAAAAATGCCAGAAAATAAAAATTAGAAAAAATTAACTATTGAATAATTCTATGGAGGGATATAATTGGTAGACAAATCATAATAACTTAACAAAAACAACTATTTTTTTTTTAAATTTAAAAATTATTTATATTAAGATTTAAAAATTAATTATATTAAACTATAATTCCTCTATGTATAAGATTAAAATCACACAAACGTTAAGGGTAACATTGTCACTTTTATTTTACACGGAGGTGTATCTGGCAATTTTTAGATTTGAAGGGGTGTGAGTGGTTTGATACCTTTATCCTTTAATATTTACATTTGTTACCCTATAAGTTTTCAAAATATTGAATATTACCTAGCTATGTCCCATAAATTTGTTCGCGTGTCCCTATTGTGTCTGTGCGTGTTCCGCACATGTCCGATTTAAAATTTAAATATTCAATTCTCTAGGACACTCCAAAAAGTGTTCTATACAAGTCCACCGCGTGTCAGATACATGTACGGTGACCCTTCGGCAAGTGTTCGTGTCCACCGCCAGTCCATGTCCGATTCATGTATGGCAACCCTCCAGTAGCACTCCACCTGTCCCATCATCATGGGTATTTGTTCCTCTACTACCTCAAACTCCTATGATACCTCCATAATCAGCCCCTCAAAATAACTCTCCGATTCCATCGAGTTTTTCAGCTCCTCGTCAACAACCTTTTTTGTATCATTATCAATACCGACATATTCAACCTGAAAGACTCATCCTTCTTCTATTTCCACTCTTGAGGCTCATCCTTCTCTAATTCCTCCGCAACATTGATGATGGTTACAAGTCATCAAGATGGTACATGTCTTTTCTCTGGAATCTGGACAAATGGTACAATCCAATATCCTCTTCCATAAGCTCTCTTAACTTAGCTTCATCTTCCACTGATGAGCCGACCTGCTATACCAAAGTTGTTCGTGTCCCTGAATGGTATTCGGCCATGACCAGTGACTTTAATGCCTTATCGAAGAACACTTGAGTTTTTATGCCTTGCCCCCACATTAACATGTTATGGGTTGTAAGTGGGGTTTCAAACTCAAACGCAATACATATGGTTTTATTGAGTGTTACAAAATTCCTCTAGTTGCCAATGGCTTTCATCAATTGACGAGTGTTGACTTTGATGAGACATCCAGTCTTGTAATCAAACCCAATTACTATCCGTGTTGTGCTCAGTCTTGACGTATCCTTTGGGTGAATTGTGTGTCAGCTTGATGATAAGAATGCATTTCTTCACGGCACTTTGGATAGCACTTTGGATGAAAATGTTTACATGACTCCACCACCAGTCTTCACAAAGTTTTCTAGTCCTCATCGTGTTTGTCATCAACACAAGGCTATTTATGACCGCAAACAAGCGTCCTTAACTTAGTTTCAACATCTCAACACCTTCCACTTACAATATGGTTTCACCTAGTATCGTATGAATCACTCTCTGTTGATCTATCGCTTTGACTGTACGGTGATTCTTTTTATTTTATACGTTGATGTCATTATCCTCATTGGGAATCAATTGTCTCTACTTTCATCCTTCATCACTACTCTTGAAAAGGAATTTGATCTCAGTGACCTTAGTTCTCTATTCTTATTTTCTAGGCCTTAAAGAAACTTTCTCCCTTGCGGGTCACACCTCTCTCAACTCAAGTATATTCTCGGTCTTATTGCACGCTTCTCTATGAAAGACTGCAAACCTTGGAATACCCCAATATATCCAAAGACTCAATTGACATCTCCTAGTTAGGATCTTCTATCAGATGCCACTAAATATCGCTAATCGCTTGGCTCATCACAATATGTCATTTTCATCAGACCAAACATTGCCCTATTATTTATCATGTTGATTAGTTCATAAGTCAACCTCGATCACCTCACCTTACAAGTTGCCAAACTGATACTTCGTCGCCTAAAAGGGACTTTGGACTTCGGTCTTCTTTTCCAGCAAAATACTACTTCCTTGACCCTCAACACTTATTCTGATGTTGATCGGCCACGTTGCTTGCCTTTTCGAGCTCTAACACTATCTTTTGCGTTTCCTAGGGCCCCAATCTAATCTCTTGGACCACTAAGAAGCAACCCACTGTCTCTCGTTCAAGCGTCAAAGTGGAGTACTAATCTCTTGCTCATGTTTGTGCCGAATCCACGTGGTTACTTCATCTACTTCAGGATTACAATTTGCCATGTTTACGCCAATCACCTTACTATGTGATAATATCAGTATTACCTACATGGCTTCAAATCATTTGTTACACGCTCGTTCTAAGCACATTGAATTCGACTACCCTTTCATAGGAGAACGCATTATTACTAGCACACATCAAGTCCAAATTTTTCCCTCTAAAGATCAATTTGCTGAGACATTCACTAAAGGACTTCATAAGACCCGCTTTCATCTTCTAAGGTGGAACCTTGTCCCCCCTAGATACTCGAGTTTGCCAACGAGTGTTAACTCACCATTGATTTCAACCCCTCCATAATTGTAAATAAATGAAAATTATTAAACAATCAATCAAAGTAATTATTAAATTTCATGATTTACTCTTTATACTTGTACAAATAGAAGCCTCTGAGAAAAATACACAACAAATTTTCTAGCCTACAAATTGTTGCTATTTTTACGATTTCTTAAAACCTAATGATGGATATGGATTTACAAAGGATTACTTCCTAGTCAGATATTAGTCTAATGTCTCCTTGACAAGTTTCATTTCCTAGTAAGTACTGCTTCTCCCCAAAATACACTAAGAACAGAGGCAGGCAGTAAGAGAGAACAAGCAATTTCAACAATGTGCCTATATTTCCTTTCAGCGACACCATTTTGCTCGGGAGTGTCAGTACACGAGGTTTGATGAATTGTTTCATCTAAAGCAAGCAAGTTAGTGAAAGGATTATAAATGTACTCCAACCCAAATCACATCGAAAGCACTTGATAATAGCAGAATGTTGGGTCTTAATAAGAGCTTGAAACATTTGAAAAATATCAAAGAAGTCAGAACAATGTTTCATAAGATAAACCCAACAATATCGAGTGTAATCATCAATGAAGGAAACATAATATCTAGACCCCCCTTTTGTAGCAATCGGGGAAAGTCCCCACACATCAGAGTGAACTAAATCAAATGGTGCAAGTGAAGAAGAAATGTTTCGATTAAAAGGTAAAGTAGAAAATTTTGCTAGTTTACAACCACTACAATCAGAAATATCACAAGCTGACAAATTCCTTAAGGATCCTTTAGATGCTAATTATTTTAAACGAGATGCTGAAACATGACCAAGACGAGAATGTCATAAATAAAAACTAGAAGATGAAGATGTCAAATGAAAAGATGACAAGTCAACACCGGAAGCTGCAACATCTGGTACTCGTAGCTCGTCCAGTATATATAGTCCCCCCTACCTACGGCCTGTCCCAATCAGCTTCTAGGATTGCGGATCCTGCACATAACAAGAGGTAGAAGAGAAACAAACTAAGTAACCAGAATCACATAATTGCCCAACAGAAACGAAATTCAATACAAGTTTGGGAATATGATAAACACTAAAAAGAGATAACCAAGGTTTGACAACAGAACCAATGCCTGCTAATGGCATCGGAGTACCATTAGCAGTCATAACAAATACAGATGATGTAGAATTTAAAGAAGCAAATGATGACAAATCAACTGACATATGATGAGAGGCTCCAGAATCTAGAACCCATACCTCAAGAACTAGAGGGCAACAAACCTACTGAAGATGCAGCGGATATAGCATGCGGCTATGCGGCAAGGAATTTCTGAAATTGTTCGGTAAGGGCCTCTATTGTGGGATTAGAAGATGCTAGATCTCCAAAACCAAACGAATTTGATGATGACGGTACAGCTGCAGCAGTGTTAGGCTATGGAGGCCTGTAAGGACGTTTTTTAGATTGATTATCGGATTTCCACTGGGGAGGCGGCTGTTGCTGTTGTTGCTGTGTTGTACTCAATTTAGGGCATTGAGTCTTCCAATGACCTTTCTGCTTACAGAAGCTACATTCATAAAAAACGGGCCTCGAATAGGGCTTGTTTTGATGATTAGGAGGTGGTTTAGACGGAACTGCCAGAACAGATGGACTGAGTGATTGGAGAACCCTTGTGTCTGATTGAGATTTGAAGCGTATCTCCTCGACCAATAATTCACTAACCACTGAGTCAACAGAAGGAAGTGAATTACGGTGCAGAATTGTCCCATGAAATCCCTCAAAATCATCACGTAACGCCATAAAAAATTGGACCAAACTTTGTTCTTCCCTACGAGCAATGTACGGAATATACACTCGTAATTCTGCAGATTCCGTAAGAGCCAATTAATCTCAGAGATCTATCATAGCGGAGTAGAATTCCTGGATACTCATATCATTCTGCTTCAGTGCTCGAATATCATATTCCAATTGGTTTTGTTTTGCAAAATTAGACTGCGTGTACAACCTTGATAGATGATCCCAGACCTCTTTGGCGTACTTGTATTTCGCCAATTGCATACCAATTGAATGATCAACAGAGTTGTTAATCCAGGTAATAATTTTCGAATTATTTGTCTCCTAAGTGTCTAACGAAGTTATATAATCTTCAGCCCTTTCATCTTTTAGTTTAACCAACGTACCACTAATATAGCCCCATATCTTTTTGCCTTTGAGAAATTTTTTCATCACATAACTCCAATATGAAAAAAAATTCCCATTCAATCTCACAGCAATTGCCTAAAGCGAATCATCTCTATAGAAATTTTAATGGGCCTAACTCACTGTCAAAAGAGGTCTTTTGAGAGTGAGTTAGGTTCATTAAAATTTCTACATGGTATCAGGGTCAAACTTTTGTCTGATATTGGGCATGTTAAATCCCACATCAATGATGGGCCCCCCGATATCTGTTCTCAGTGGTTTGTCAAAATCCACCCTGCGCGTGAGGGGGTGTGTTGAATGCCACATTGATGTTGGGTCTCCCGATATTCGTTCGCAGTAGTTTGTCAAAGTCCACCCTGCGCATGAGGGGGTGTGTTGAATCCCACATCGCTTGTGTTACCTGATCCTAAGCTATATATAAAGCTAAGGGCAATCCTCCTCTTACAAGGCGTCTTTTGAGAGTGAGGCCCATTGAATTTCCTACAATCTCTTTCGGAAGCCATTACAAAAACCAACAAACGAAAACACAAATTTAATGCAACGGAGAAAGAAAATCAAATATCAGAAACCAATCGATAATTCGCTACAGAGAAAATCAAATCAGAATTGCGCGGAAGCCAAAACTGTACGAACATCAACAATCATAGTCGTACGGATCTGTACGAACATCGGATTTGTACGAACATTGGAACTGGATACACGGTCCTTGTGGATGGAATCAAACTTCCTTCCATGAGATTAGGCTCTTGATACCATGTGAAGATCAATGAATAACATGAAAAGTCTAAAGAGAAAAGAGAAACGACGACTAGGGTTTATTATCTCTGAATAATTAATACAAGAATGATTAACAGAAACCCTAGGAATGAAAAACTTATATAAGTGTACAATACAAAACCTAGAAAATAAGTAAAAGACTATTCTACCCTTACTAAATAATAATAATAAACCCGAGTAACTCTAATAATTGGGACTGAATTGAACATCCCCATGATAGAATCATATGAGGAAGTTCCTATGTACCTCAACCACCGCCAGTCCTTACCAAAAGCCAATACACAAAAAAAAAATAAAAAAAAAAAATAAATAAATTTGCTCCCTGCAGCATTTTTGCAACACCTTCCAAATGTGGATCTTTTTCTATTTTTTCCCCACTTTTTGGCTGTTTTCACATCTCTCTCTTGCTTCCTTTCATCTATCAATTATCACTAATGTTCTTCTAAAGCATTTTCTCAACACCTTCAAAATTTAGTTCTTTTCCTTTTTTTTTCCCCATCACCATTATAACGTTTTTAAGGTTTTCACATCTCTCTCTTGCTTCTTTTTACCTATCAATTATAATTAATGTCCTTCACTCATTCTACAGTATTGCTTGATAAGCACCCATTTGAAATATAAGAAATGGCTTTAACTTTCATATGTCAGACAGAATCTAATAAAATTGATGACAATCAGAAAGATCAAAACCTATACAAACCTCAGGTTAACAGCAATTGAGTCTTCCATCTCTTTTGCCGAATCCAGAAGTCTTTCTGCCTGACCATGACAAGATTCACATCTGTAGAAGGAAATTGTTGTTAGACAAAAATGATTTTAGACTATTTTAAGGCTAATTATTTATGGGATTTAATTATTGGTTGATATATGCTTATATATCAATACGTTAGTCTTAGTTTATTGTTGAAAAAAATAATTTATAATATTTGTTAATGTTCTAGAATATTTGTTGCCATAATCTGGAATATTTACTGTCGTATACATTGATTTTTTGAATATTTGTTGTGAACTATTTTACATTATGTAATATATGATATAAGTTACATTCACCAACAAATTTCACTAAGAGTTGAATTTGATTGTTTATGATTATTATTTCATTGTAAATATATTAGTGACACATTTCGAAATCTTTATTGTAAATAATATTAATTAATATTTAATTATATTAATTAAAGTTAGTATTTTCACCATTATTTTCAACAATTGCAACAGATTACATAGCATACATTAGATAATGGCTAATTCGAGGTTGCATTGCTAGTGTAATGGGCAATTAATCCCCTTGGTAACTAACAAATTTGTTAAAACTTCAATGTTTGAGTGGATATTTTCTTGGAAAACATTTATTTCCTCAGACTGAATGACTCCTGACTAAAATAGTGAGCATTATGTTGACAGTTAAAGTTAGTAGTCATCAACACCGCAAGGATCAAATATTCTACCCAAAAATAAGTATAGAGGGAATCTTTTGGTAGTAAGAATCTAACCCTTCATTTCATAATCATCTACACTTCATGTCCATCCTCAATATTTCTCCCCAAACCAAAAGAGAGAGAGAGAGAGAGAGAGAGAGAAACTGAAAGAATAACAAATGAGATAACTACATCATTGCCTAGTGTACTCGACTTGAAGAGTTCCAAGATAAATATGTAACTAGGCTACTGTACCCATGACTGGCATTAGGATGTGCAACCCGATTTACTAACCCATGAATAGCAATGAAACATAGCTAAATTTTCTAGGCTACTGCAAGTATTGAGAGCTACATGCTAGACCCATTCAAATATTAGTTGGATAACGTGTTGGCTTGTTTGTGTTGCCTATGTGTAACCTTGTACCTATTTCAATTTACTATGAGATTAGAATGACTTTTGAGCCATTTTTTATTCACATAAATGATACTGATATACCACCATGAAAAGATCTTTGAATGCACTGGAAAGGAACCAAGAAATAACCTTTGAAGATAGTTTTCCAAGAGCATTTCAATTTCCTCTTCCTCTTCTGCAACCTCAAATTCCAAATCCAATAGGTATTAAATTTATGAATTCTGTAGCATTTATGGCATTCCTAAACACAATATACCATAAACAGGGAACATACATGGCTGACTTACCCTCAGCAATCTGCTTTTCCAGGGGAACAGAGCATTCTACATCATTGTTTATTTTGTTTAGCGTGCAGTTTCTTCCCATGACACAGATACGACGTATTTCATGGGAATCCTCAAGAATATCGAGCAGCATTTGTTTGAGAGCCCCTGCCCTTGATCCCAATTCAACCTTCCATTCACGGATTTAAAGATAGACTAGTTCTTAGTGTCACAGCAGAGAATTATTAAATGTTTTGCACTGAAATAATGATTATATGTACCAATGTCTGCTTGCTGATGCGAAGTTGCTCCAAGATGTCCGCTGTCAATCGATTCGGCAAAACCTCAAGTAAAGCTTGAACCTGGAGCACATAAAAGAACATTTTCATAGTATATAATAGGGAGACATACGAAGCCAATGCATTGTGCAAGAAATATTGCTCAAGTGTGCCTCTACATGTAAATGACAATCTATGTACCAGAAATGGCAATCTGATGAGTCTAATTATGTTTTTCTATTGTGCATTTCATGCATGAAGAGATCAAAGTTTTAACCAGAGAACAGCAAAAGGAGACCAACGGTTAAAAAACAAAAAAAAAAAAAAAAAAAGACAAATTTGACAGAGCCACACTACTAAAAGTCTAGAACATAACTTGAAATAGAAAAAGCATTTAGCAGGAAATTATCTGCCAGATGCAGCAAGAGCTGCAGACTACAGAATGCCCAGGTGGTCATGACCCCTTTGCTTCGATGGTCTGCAGCTGTCATACCAACACCTTACCAAGTCATGAAACAAATTTCACCAAAAAATTGCCACAAAAACCAAGACATATACAAGAGACAAGAACATAGAGCATGATTTTTCCATACTCGTGGCTCTAGATCCATTAATCTTTGTTCCAATCGTTGTATTCTTGAATGCAAGGCCGCTTCAACAACCTGAAAATTCCATAATGGAGCTCTGATGAAATCAAGTCATGTAAACATCAAATTGGAAGGAAGAGCCTGTCAAAATAGAAGAACAGCCAAAAGTCCATTGCCCCAAAAATTAAATACTATGAAGAATATTTACACACACACACACACACACACACATATATATATAAGTGTGTGCAAGTGTGTGTGTCTATTTAATAAAATATCTCAATTTTTTATCTCATGATACATTTTATACCGTTGGATCAAATTTTAAATCCGACAGTTAAAATCAGACAACATTTTACATCTCTTTTCAATCACTCATATGCCTCTCTCTCTCTCTCTCTCACACACACACACACACACACACACACAACCACACATAAAAAGGTTCCATGCCATTGCCATCACCGCCCTTACTCGCTCCCGTCTCTCTCTTTTTCTACTCACGCACACCTCTGTCACAATCCCCCCTCTTTCTCCTTCCTCTCATTGAACAACCATAGTCGTCACCATCACAGTTGATTTTTTATTTTATTTTTTAATTTAATTATTTTTTCACGCCTTCAGCCATAGGGTATACACTAGTATGTATATATACCTCATATATGAGACGACAACATTTCATGACCTTCACTTAACAGATATTTGTCAACCATGGAGTTTTTATGTGAATCAGAAATAATTAAGGATAGGCATACATAAGCATTCCCATACAAAGGTCACCTTCAATGAGGCATGTTCCACTTTTAATTGCTCAAATGAAAAAACAGGCATCACAACACCATTTTCTCTAATATATGAAGCAAAGAAGCTTTAAAAAGCACCACACTTACCTCAAGTACAAATGGCATTGATGGCCCTCCAGTCATGTTTTTAGGGTTCAACCGAGGCAGCAATACATCAATAAATGCTTTACCTCCTTTACTAAAAGTAATTAACATAAGCAATCAGAATCAATTTAGTTGGAAACTAAAAGGCAAGTTAGACTAACAAACAATTATGGAATATCAAATCCATTTCAGGAATGAAAATATTACCGGTTATAATTAAATAAAAGGACACTTTCTTGCATAGCTATCACCCTCAATGATCCCAAATTTAATAGGATAGCATGCTCTCGTACCTATAAAAAAATTAACAAAACATAGCATGCATAAACTTTTCATCTGTGAATCATGGTTCTATGATTTCTCCAGAAAATATTAGGCACAAAGAAGTCCAATTGATACACTAAATGCCACCCAAATTATGTTAAGCAACAGGACAATCAGCTCCAACGAGTCATTTCATACTATGCCTTTGAAAATGGAGTCAATAACATTCAACCACTCTAGCAGACATATTATATAAAATACCAAGTTCACAGTTTCTTCTGCTGCGAAGTTCAGAGTATCATCCAAAGCAATCAATTTAATGTTACATAATTGAAAAACCAAGAAGGTCAACAATCAAACTAAGAGTGCAGGATTCTTACTTCTTTCCCAAGTCTGAAGAAGTTTGTTTTGCTTAGTAATTTCTATTTAATTTACCAAAAAAATGAAATCATACAGAATATGACTGACAACCATTTTCAGTTATGGGAGTAAATCTAAAATTTCACACTTAGCCCAAATTTCACAAAAGTTAGGACT
This sequence comes from Eucommia ulmoides, assembly GCA_016647705.1. Classification (NCBI taxonomy): domain Eukaryota; kingdom Viridiplantae; phylum Streptophyta; class Magnoliopsida; order Garryales; family Eucommiaceae; genus Eucommia; species Eucommia ulmoides. Next base: position 16,692,357 of record CM028338.1, on the reverse strand, counting down.
ATATCTGATCTATTATCACTTGGAGAGGATCCAACTTCAAGCAACCCTTCGCCAATTTCAATATCTCGTGAATACTTGCATGGAAAGGGCAGTGATACTGTGCAGGATGTGCATCATAAGAAAGACAACAGATCCAGATTAAATTTCAATAGTGAAACTAGGCACTGAACTCTAGAGAGAATTTATGAACCCTTAAAAAAGCAGTGGAGTAACTAAAAGCTAGTATTCCAGTCTGACAGCACACTAAAAGAGCAAAATTCCATGCAATACCAGCAAAGAAGGCATGGAGTTTGTCAGCCACAATGATGGATCAACACTCCGAATATCTCGAGGGCGAAGACCTGCGGTTGAAGGCATTTTACTGGAGTTAAAAGAGGAGGAAAGAAAAAAAGAAACTACACCATATGCAAGGTTTTTTAGGTTAATGTCACCTTCCACTACAATTGCAGCATAACAAAAAATTAATTGCAAAATACACAGATGATGATGTGATAAGCAACAACATATCTATATAATAAGTCCCGTCAACTCTGAATTGTATAGATATTTTGATGATTGAGATTATTTTGGTTAAATGGAGGGTAGAATTTGTCTTCAAGAGTTTCGGTAAAGCACAATTCTAACCCAACTGCCCCCCCAAATGTCAAATGGCCCTTCTCTTTTCAGTATTCTTTTTCTTTTTTTTTTTATTCTTTTGTTCTCTCACTTAGACGGACAACTGCAACTCCCATCCTCTCCTACCTCATTGGCACCTCTCTCCATTCCACCACCCACCAACCGTTGCATTTGACACTCCGTCTCTTTCTCTCTTGACACCACTGTGGAAAAAAATATTGACAGAAGAAATTCTTTCTTGATAATTATCTGTACAACAATAGGGGGTTAATATAGGCAACCCTAACTGCAGAATAAGGAAAATAAATCAAACACCCCTAATCAAGGGATTGTTCTAGAAAATACAATAAATCAACATATTCTAGGAATTTACAGCTATTTAATAGACTTTCCAAAAATTCTAATTTCCTTATTCTTATTTTTTTTTTATTTCTCCCAACACTCCCCCTCAAGCTGGTGAATAGATGTTTTCCATTCCCAGTTTGGATATAATCTCTTGAAACATAGGGCCGCTTAATCCTTTGGTGAGCACATCTGCTAGCAGACAGTTCGTAGAGACATAAGGTGTGCAAATCAAGCCACTTTCCAATTTCTCCTTAATAAAGTGTCTATCGACCTCAATATGCTTTGTTCGATCATGTTGCACTGGGTTATGCGTGATACTAATTTCTGATTTGTTGTCACAGTAAAGTCTCATCGGTCCATCCCACTTGATCTTCAGATCTTTGAGGATAATTTTCAACCACAGTAATTCATAAATTCCTTGAGCCATTGCTCAAAATTCTGCTTCTGTACTAGATCTTGCTACCACATTTTGTTTCTTACTTCTCCAAGTTACAAGATTTCCTCCAAGAAAAGTGTAATAGCCTGAGGTCGATCTTCTGTCAATTATTGATCCAGCATAATCAGCATCTGTATAGGTCTCAAGTATCATCCCATCGCCCCTTTTAAACAAAATTCCCTTCCCAGGACTTCCTTTTAGGTATTGTAGCACCCTATTGATTGCTTGCAAATGAATCTCCTTTGGGTTGGGCATAAATTGACTGATCACACTAACGGCATAGGCTATATCAGGCCTGGTGTGAGAGAGATAAATGAGTCTTCCCACAAGACGTTGATATATCTCTCTATTCACTGCAATATCTTCTTCAGTCTCCCCAAGTTTATGATTAGGCTCTATTGGTGTACTCACCGGTTTGCACGCCAATTTCCCTATCTCCTTAAGCAGGTCTGTAATGTACTTCTGTTGGGAGATGAAGATCCCTTGTCTGGAATATGCAATCTCAATTCCAAGGAAGTACTTCAACTTACCTAGATCTTTGATCTCAAATTCACTTGCTAACCATAGTCTAAGGGCTTGTCTTTCCTTCTCATCATTTCCTATCACAATTATATCGTCAACATATATTAGGAGTGCAGTAACTCCCTCTGAACTTGAGTGTTTGACAAACAATGTATGCTCTCCTTGACTTTGTTTATATCCCATCGACACCATTACTCTTCTGAACCTTCCAAACCATGCCCTCGGAGACTGCTTAAGCCCATACAAGACCTTTTTCAATCTACAAACCCTGTTCTTCCCCAGATTCCTGCCATATCCAGGTGGGATTTCCATATAGATTTCTTCTTCAAGATCTTCATGTAAGAATGCATATTTTTACATCAAACTGTTGCAAATCCCAACCATAATTGGCTGCCAAAGACAACAAGACTCTGAACGTATTCATTTTAGCAACTAGAGCAAATGCTTCTTGATAATCCACACCGTATGTCTGTCTATACCCTTTGGCCACTAGCCTCGCTTTATACCTTTCCAAAGTACCATCTGCTTTATATTTCACCGTGTAGACCCACTTGCACCCCACCGGTTTCTTTCCTACAGGCAAGTCTACTATCTCCCAGGTTTTATTCTTTTCCAAAGCTTCCATCTCTACATTCATAGCTTGTTTCCATTTTTCATTAGAAAATGCTTCAGACAATGTGGTAGGAATGAGAATATTGTTTAAGCTTATCAGAAAGCTTCTATGAGATGGTGAGAATCTTTTAAATGTAGCAACTTGAGAGAGTGGGTAACGGGGATGTTTGGTGCATTCCCTAGTTCCCTTCCGAAGAGCAATGGGCAAATCTCGATCTGGGTCACTACTCAAGTAAGGTTCAGGCTCGTGGAGTTCAAGCTCATTTAGTGAAGGAGAATCAAAAGAATGATTGGGTTCAGAAACTGTTACCTCAAATCCAGAATTCGGTTCTGACTCTTGGGCCTGCACAAGTTCAAGGATTGGAGGTGCTATCTGCCTTGAATATACTTGACCAAATAATCTCTTGTTACCTTGGGCAGGAGTAGGCTCAGGATTCGTAGTAACTGGGTTGGACCCCGACACTGGGGGCACATGACTTGATAAGAAAGGAAGAACAATAAGATCCTCCTTATCTTCCATTACTAAATGCTCCTCCTGACGATAAAGGGTGGTGAAGTATGACTGATTCTCATAAAAGGTAACATCTGCTGAGACAAAGAATTTTTTTGAAGCAGGATGATAACATTTATAGCCTTTTTGGGTGGAGGTGTACCTTACAAAGACACACTTGATCGCTCTGGGATCCAACTTTCCCCTGTTTTGACTGTGAACATGAACGAAGGACAGACACCCGAATATTCTTGGTGTCAAGTGGTTGGTTGTTTGGAGATTGGGATATGACTCTAAGAGCACTTCCATAGGACTTTTGTAACCTAGGACTCTGGAAGGCAAATGGTTTATGAGACGTTTTGTTGTTAAAATAGCCTCTCCCAATAAGATTTAGGCACATTATTTTGGAACAAAAATGCTTGGGTTGTATCAAGTAAATGACCATTCTTCCTCTTAGCAACTCCATTTTGTTGTGGAGTGCTAACACAAGAAGATTCATGAATTATTCCTTGTTGTTGGAAGTATGGGGTTAAAATCTGATTGAAATAATCTCGAGCATTGTCAGATCTAAACCTTTTGATTTTCACTCGAAATTGATTTTGAACCATGGCGGGAAAATTTAGAAGAACAAAACTCACATCAGACTTATTTTTTAGTAGAAAGATCCAAGAGACTCTACTATAATCATCAATGAATGAGACAAACCAACGTGCTCCAGAAATATTAGGAATCGTGGAGGGACCCCAAATTGTCACTATGGACTAAATAAAAAGGAACTGAACTTCTTTTATTACTAATTGGAAAAGAAACCCGTTTGTGTTTCGCAAACTCACAGACATCACATTGAAAGAGCTCAATATCTAATCCCGTAAACAGACTAGGAAACAATAGTTTGAGAGTTTTAAACAACAGATGTCCAAGTCTACGATGATGGAGCCAATTTTTTTCTTTATTTGATGAATAACACTCAGAAAGAAATGACACAATTGACTTGCTCGTAGAGGAACTGAGATTACTTGGTGTTTCAAGGTAGTATAGTCCGTCCCCTTCCTTAGCATGTCCAATCGTCTTCCTCGAAGCCTAGTCCTGAAATACACAGTAGGTAGGATAAAAAATCGCATTGCTGGACATATCTTGAGTCAATTTTTTTATAAAGACCAGATTCGTGGACAGTTTTGGTACATGAAGCACATTTTTTAATGTGAGCGATGGACTTATCTTAATATCTCCTATTCCTGCTACAGTGATTAATGAACCATCGGCAGTAGCAATTTTCCTAGTACTAGGACAAGAGCTATAAGTGCTGAATTTATGTGATGAATGTGTCATGTGATCAGTTGCTCCTGAGTCTATGATCCGTGAGTTGACGAAGGTTTTGTCTGAAGCGTTAAATCCAATGGAAGTAGGAAATTTACCTGAATGTACCAAAGAGCAAGTACCTGAGGTCCTCTCAAGAGTTCCTAGCAATCGGTATGCTGATTGAATTTGTTGCAATTCCTCAGCTGCTTGATGCCGTGCTACTTCTTCAATTCGGCCAACAGTGTTGGTGATTTCGGATGTCTCTGACATAGTTTAACTGAATACGTTACTATACCGTGGGAAGCATAGTAACGTTTTTGTCAATTGGTATGCTTAAGATGTAACTTGATGCTAAGTTGCTGAGTCGGCTCACTGAGTTGCTGAGTTGATTCACTGAGTTGCTGAGTAGATTCACTGAGTTGACTCACTGAGTCGATTCACTGAGTTGACTTACCTGATGTTTAAAAGGCCAATCGATTTGGTCAGTGGGTAGGCTTAACGTGGTTTGAACCAACCGAGTCTTCGAAGGAGAGAGAAGTCTTCGAAGGAGAATCGACGATTCGAAGGCGAATCTTGAACAGAGACGAAACTGGAATCGAAGACGAAACCCAATGGGCCCAACTCACTCTCAAAAGACCCTTTGAAAGAGGAGGATTGCCCTAGACTTTATACATAGCTCAGGATAAGGTAACACAAACGATGTGAGATTCAACAGTTTTGGTGCATATGATTGCTAGACCTAAGGCACTGTATCGTCCACATAAACCTCAAGTTCCATGTATAGCCACCATGTGAATTAGCATAACACTTTGACTCAAGAATCATGTCTGTTTGGTAGAAAACCATTGGAAAGGACAACTTTTAGACCACTCTCTATAACTAGGCATTGACGCCGCTCTAAGAAATCTAATCCCATTGAATTATAAAAAATTCTAGTGACCTTGATTAGCGAGTGTCTGAACATTACCAGAAAAGACTCTAGTTGCTTTTCTTACCAACAAGAGAAGGAATGAAGAAGTACAGGTTGTAAATGGGTCTCCCTAATCCGAAAGGTATGCTTTCATTTAATATTACATTAGTATCAGAGCCCTATAAACTCGTTTCACTTAGTTATATTGTTAAGGTGCATGAACTATAGATTTTATAGAAGAAATATTGTTTCTTCGTTAATGGCCAAAAAATGGATTTTTTAAAATATTGATATTTCTGAAGAAAAAAAAAGGGGGTTTTTAAAATATTGATATTTCTGAAAAGAAAAAAAAAATTATACGGAAATATTCTACATTTTATTTCACAAATTTTGGACTTATTGTTAATTTTATATGATTTTTTTTTTTTTTATTTTTTTTTTTTTTAACTTGGCTTCTTTTTTTTTTTTTTTTTTTGAATCCATTCTCTATTGACGTCTTTGTGATAAATTGTTGAGTTGGTTCATTGGCAACTCTTGGAATTTGTTTAAGAGGTGTTTGGGTTCGAATATGTGTCAGTTGGGAACTGAACCCAGACCCAGACAATTGAAATTGAAACAAGAGTTCCTACCACTTGGGAAGATAAGTAACTTATTATATTTGTACACTAAAATTATTCAACCATTGGAGTTATCTTGTATTTTTTAAAAAAAAAAAAAAAAAAAAAAAGAAAAGAAATGGAAGTAGGCTGCTATTAGCAAGAATTGAACCCAAGACCTATCACTGTAACATATACACCTTATGGTTCATCAACACTGATTATATTTGATATGTTTAAATTAAAGTGCATAATTTACTTGCTTAATTATATATCATTCCATAAAATTTGATATTATTTAATTTTAGATATGAATTACATGTGAATATTATGTTATTTAACTTGGTATAAATTTCATATTAATTTAGAAAGCATATGATTAGAAAAGCATGTAATCAAAATTGCGAGCAATGATAAGTTGAGATATGTTTAACATATGTTTTCTTCATTTCTATTTTGCACATAATGTACCTAAAAGTAAGATTTAGATCCATACATAAATACAACAAATGATTATGAGCTTAGTCAAATTTTAAATCTTGTACTATGGAGTTGTGTTATTTTTTAGATTTGATTATTACAACAAAATAATTAGTGTGTGCTAATATCCTAATGTGTACAAAATGTAGCGATATGCCATGGTAAAGCTGTCCGACAGATTTTGGTTCCCTGGACTGATAGTTCTCCTGAAAATGCTACTTGGTAAGATTTGCAGCCCTTCTGCAAGTTGTTTCCTGAACTCCACCTTGAGGACAAGGTGTTTCTTCGAGATGGGGAGAATGATACGACTCTACCTCTACAACTGAAGCAGGCCACACAAGAATCCATTCAACAAGAACCAGATTTACAAGATTTAGAGCCCAAAACCATATTGGGAAAGGAATGCCAATCACAAGAACAAGAAGGAACCCAGTTCACTAGAGGCCCAGTTCGCCGAAGAAAACCACCAGCATGGTAAGATGATTATGTCAGTTAGAGAAGCAGTTAATAATCAGTTAGGCTGGGAGAGATGAGACTCTGTTTTGCTTTCTTGATTTTGGTGGTTGTTTTATCTGGTAATTAGTTGTTCAGCCGTTGTGGAAGTTGGTATATAACTCTAAAGGGACCCCTTTTGAAAGGCATACAATGAATTAGATGATTCTTCTAATTTCTTCCCTGATTTCTTCTCTTCTTCCTTCTTTCTTTTCCTTACTGAACTGCTCTGTTTCTTCCTCTTTTTCTTGAAATTTCTCTTGTTTTGCTGGAACTAGCACCCGCTCGAAGGGTGACGATCTCCCTAAACTCTGTTTGAGCAGGTTAGGTGTATCAGTTTCTTCGTTAACTCCGGCCAGATCCACCTTCGGTAATTCGAAACCCTCATATCGAATAGACGATCTCGACATCTTAGCTTGAGACTTTGGGTTCACACTTCAAACCCCTAGCCCAAACACAAAACAATTTGAAGAGTGAAGAAGTAAATCCTAATTTCCTTACCATACGCCAGCAACTGATGAAGAGTGAAGAAGATAGCAACGCTTAGGATCGGTGGTAGTCGAATCAAATTGGACTGCTTCGAAAAATTGAATTGTAGGCTTCGGATTTACAAGATCTATTCACCGATGTCGTCCATTCTATGTGCAGCAGTTCTTCGGGTTGGGTCTGTTCGGGTGGGTATAGGTTAGGTGGTCGGATTATTTCGGATTTTTGCACACCCTACAATTCACTATGTTAAGCTATTTGCACAACAATCTGATTGGTATTTATAAAAGTTACACCACCACATTAGAGATGTGGAATGCCTTAAAGTTGGCATTTGAACGGGTACATCAGCAACCAAGTTACGAGTCTTGATACTTGAGTTTAAAACTTAAAAGAGATCTCGCAGCACAAAGATGGATAAGCATCTCTAGAAAATGTCAGGTATGATTCTTTCAGTTTCAGTATTGAACCCATTCAATTTTATTTAAACTCTTGTTATAAGGAATTTATGCACTAAATGTTGATGAGTCTTTATATTTTGAAACATATTTAACTTCTAGTAATAATGATGATATCACATTTACATTTGTTATATGGCATGCAAGACTTTAATCATATTGGACTGGAAAAAATGACATTGTTAGCCAGAGAAGGATTTTTGGCAAAGTTAAGTTACCAGTGTATGAACCTTGTTTGGCTGGAAAAGCCACAAAAGACTTTTGGTAAGGTTAGAAGGGCTACATCTCTCTTAGAGTTAGTCCATTCTAACATTTGAAGACCTATGAATGTTAGAGCATGATATAGTGGTACAAGTTCACAAATTAGATGCATGAGATTGCTTCCAAAGATTTGTGTTGACCATAAAAGAGGTAAAAACCTTAAGATTCTGCAAACTAACAGAGGATGTGAGCATTATTTGAACAATTCAATGACTTATGTGATAATAGAGACATCATTATACAGTTGATGATTCCTAATACTCCATAAGAAAACAAAGTAGCTGAACGCAAGAATCGAACTTTATTGGATATGGTTTGGTCAATGATAGCATGTGCTAATACACCAATCAATTTTTTGGGAGATGCTTTATTGACAACAACCGATATCCTTAAGAGAGTGTCCTCCAAGTCAATGCCATCTATGCCATATGAGTTGTGGACTAGTTTTAAACCAAAACTAGAATACGTATCACCATGGGGATTTGCAAGTTATCTTCGTGCTACATCATATGCACACGTGGAAAATTAGGCCCTAAAGCTCAAAAGTATACATTCGTTAGATATCCAGAGTACTCCAAAGGATATGTGAGTTTACATGAACGTTTTGATGGTATATTGACTGAGATTGAGTCACAATGTTGATTTCATGGAAAATGAGTTTCCAAGCAGAGTGCACTAAGATGAAATATAGAATTTTATGAGTTGAATGAGTCAAAAGAAAACTCTACACTATCACTAAACAAGTGTGGGGAAATTAATTTTCTACAAGTATGCCTATGATAGCCGAGGATAGTGGGAGAGATTTAGAGAATAGTGAGAGTATACCAAAAAAAAAAAAATCATTGTCCTCTACCTAGGATTGATAGGGAATTTTTATGTGTTCTTCACTGGAAGAAGACGAGCCTTGTTTATAAAGGGGCTTTATCATCGTCTACTACTAAAGAATGGATAATTGCTATAAAATGTGATATTAGTTCTATGGAAAAGAATCAAGCATGGGAACTTGTTGGTCTTTCGCCTAGACAAAAATCTATTGAAAAGAAATGGGCTTTAAAGATTAAACGCGAAAGGTTACATTCAAAAAGAGGGTGTAGACTATGAAGAAACTTTTTCAATTGTTGTTAGGTTTACCTCTATTTGCATAATCATGGCCATTGTCACCCATTTGGATTTAAAACTTTTTTAAATAGATATTAAGACTATTTTTCCGAATGGAAAACTAGATGAGGATACCTACATAGATCAACATATTGGTTTTATAGCTAAGGGACAAGATCGCAAAGTGTGCAAGCTCAAATGTTCTATTTATGGCCTAAAACAATCATGTAGGCAATGGTACCTAAAATTTCATCAAGTCATAATCACTTTTGAATTTATCATGATTGAGGAAGATCATTGTGTCATAAAGCAGTTGGAGGAGGGTTTATTATCCTTACCTTGTATGTTGATGACATTCTATTGGCAAGAAATAATAAGAGGATGATTATCTCCACTAAAAAGTAAGTATCCTCTACTTTTGATATGAAGAACATGGTGAAGCAAATTATTTACTTGGTGTAAAAATTATTAGAGACCATTTTATTAAACTTCTTGCTTTATCTCAAGGATTTATATCAGGAAGATTCTTGAATGATTTCAAATGCATAATGCTAAGCCTATAGACAACCCTGTTGAGAAATGTAGTACCATGAGTTTTGATCTTTGTTCTAAAACTGATGTTGAAAAGGAAGAGATGTCTTGTATACCCCATGCAAGTGCAATTGGAAGCCTAATGTATGTTATGATGTGTACACAACCAGATATATATATATATATATATATATATATAGTATATTATATTTTGGGGTTGGTTAGTCGTTTCTAGAGCAATTGAAAAATTATTTACTGAAGAACAGTTGAAAGGATCTTGCAACATCTTAATAGGAACCACAGACTATATGTTTCGTTATCAGAGAAATACACATCACATTTACAAGGCTATAGGGATCCAGATTGGAGTGGTGACTTGAATGAGCGTAAGTCAACATCATGATATGATTTCATACTCAACAATGGTCCTATTTCATGGTCAAGCAAAAAACAATCATGCATAGCACTGTGAATGTGAGATTTCAAGTGGACGCACAGGGAGAAGAAATGAATGTGAGATTTCAAATGGACACACGAGGAGATATCCAGCTTGAAGTTCTCAAGTCAATCGCTTGTGCAATGATGGGACTTAGATTTGTACGATAATTAGAACGGCATTCTCATTTTTGTGAGTATAATACCGTAGCATGTAAATTATACTACATGTGCTTTAAGACGACTACCTAGGGAGTGAGGAATCGATCCTTACTTTCTTACATGTGAGCCCTATATAGATTCTTAATAATGGTCTAATTATAACCTAGTGACTTTGAATTATGCTATGATTTAGAAGTATGTTGCTACTTTAATTTATTATCCTATAGCCCCAAACGATACAATCTAAAGGGACAAGACTAAGAAAGCAGTCAAACAAAAAATGAGTGACATGAGAATAAATGAAGACAATTTAGTAACTCATCTTTTAAAAATTGCGATGTAGAGTGCTTAATAGATGCCACTACATATGAAATTATTTTTTCAAAAAATTATATATATATAGACACATATATATCATTTTTTTTTATAGTAAACATGCTAATGCAAAGGGTATTAATCAAGCTTTGAGTTTAGACTATAGAGGGTAGAAATGCCTAATTTGATATGACTAAATTAGCCTGAAGCATAGACGAGTATTTTATTATGTTGCGGAATGTTGTCATGTTAGTTAGACAGAAACTTAATATGGTACTCCCACATTGTTTCGAAGACACTCATTGGTCACATCAACCACTAACCTATATGAGGAGAGCATAATGCATTTTGAAAGAGATAAGTACATTTTATGTCCATTGTGCCCAAGTGGGAGATGTTGGAATTTAAAACAGGTCGGGTCAACCCGTGCAAGAGCTTTGAAATAGTTCACTAAGAAATAGTGGTGATGTTGGAATCATCCACTAAGAAATAGTTCACTTACATCCAAATGCATATAATCGGGCTAGAGCTTTGACAACACCCCATGCCTTATTAGTTATTTCGGGATACGGGTGATAGAGGGATCAAATTAGGCAATAATTTAAACTTCGGGTTCAATGGAGAATTCCAACTAACTAGACAAAGTCAAAATATGAAGGTGTTATTCATCACATGAATCTACTGATAAATTAAAGATTATATTAGTCAGGGTAAAACATAGAAGTTTTATTTTGTTTTAATTGACATTATGATTCTAACTTGTTGAATCTCACATTGTCTTTGTAAGCCTTCTCAAACTAGTTCAGATATGAAAGGAGTTAGTCTATCTCTTTATACCATATGGTTTTGGTTTTTACCATATTAGGTTAAAACCTTCTAATATGGTATTAAAGCTGCATTTGGGAAACCTCATTTGTTTGTCCACTAGTTTTTTGGCTTCTCTCTTCTATCTTTTGATGTTTGTTAATTGCATCATGTACAAGCCGATGTTGCACATAAGGATGTTGAATCTCACATCATCTATGGGATGCTTATCAAACTAGTTGATATATGAAAAGAGCTACTCCAACTATTGCCATAAAGTATTAGGTTGGAATCTACTTAACTATATTTCCACATTTCGCATTTAAACCGTATGTTGTCAGGTAAAGAGTGACACATTAAAGGAGCTAATGGGGTCAATGCATATATATAGAAAAATCAGTGAGAATTAGATCATGTTTAGAAAAAAGAAATACAATATAGGGCTGACCCCAACTGTATGGCCACCCTCTTCTAAATAAATGCTCAGTGAGTCTTCTATTTTGCTAGGACAATTCTTAGTCCTCACTCCTCTCTAGTTTGCTAGTCAATATCTTTCCGAATCATGGAGAAATCTTGGAATGCCTGGCAGCATCAAGATCTTATGCGTGGATCCAATAGAGGTCAAAATAGTGTGTGAAGGTCTGCAGCTCGAGTTATTTTTTAAGGGAAGACACATTGTAGGTCTCTGATTTTTTTGATTGGTTTAATTAGGTGACTCATCAATTTGTATATTATTTTTCAAATGTGTGCTTTAGTGTGGTCTGTGTAGTCACTTCCGTCGAAGAATCTGTCAGTCATTTATCGACCTCTTCAATATCATCTTTCTACATTCCAATCAGTTCGGATGAGGTAAAATTCAATGTTGCATACACATAGCATCACTTGCACAGCCCTGCACAGTTTACAAAGTTAAAAAAGGTCTAAAACTTGGTTCTTCAGAAAATGGGCATAATGCACGTCCAGACGGGTATTTTAACCGCCTGAACGGTGCATCTCCAGGAGACGAGCCATCGGGACACCAGTTTTAATCGTACGGATGGTATGTCTCCTAGAGGAACACCGTCGAGACAGTAAAAACAGCCATCCAGATGGTCAAAGTGCCACCTCAATGAAATCTTGGGACTTGAATCTAAATCCTTCCTTTTAGGGATTTTAGAGACTAGGGTTTGCATCCTAAGCAGGAACATACCTATAAATACAAATCTTAGCCTGCCTTTTCATGTGTGTGAATTATTTTACAAAGTTCGTATTTTCAAAGGACATCTTCTAAGCCTTTCAGCGAAACTCTAATCTTTGTTCATATTTTATCATGATAGATTTAAAGCTTTTATTGAATCAATAAATTTTTGAAAACCACCACCACTGCCAAAATCACTCGGGATCATATCTGAGGTTGTGCTTAATCACCTACTAGCGCGTAGAGATCAAAGTCTTGCAAAATCTGTGAAGCACAAGCAACCTATTGGAAGTTCCCAGGAAGGATTGGGGTAGAGGAGATTAGCGGACAAATTGGAAGATGCTGAAGATGTGAACTAAGCGAGGAGTTCGGCGAGTTGTTAAAGTGACCTCTTACATGACAAGAAGGAAGTTGAGCGAGGTAAGATTCAAGGGAGCGATCGCAGAGAAGACTTGCATTATAGTGTTGAGTCACGTGTCCCACCAGTTATAACTTCACTAGTGGATTAACTCTTGTTACGAATCGGAGCCGTGACCCGTGGAAGGTTTTCCACATAAAAATTTTTGTCACCTTTTATACTTCCGCTTTTTATTTTTCCATGTGTGACATTATTTTAATCTTGCTATTATCACTTGTAAATTACTTAGTTAAGATAAAATCAGAGACAAAATTGGTAGTATTCATTAGATCTAAAGGGCGTAAAAATTTATTGCCTATGCACCCCTCTAAGTTATTTTACTTAAAAAATTGATTGCATATAAACATATATAGACAATTTTGGGTTTGTGTAGGGAATTTAGAAAAGATTACTTCTGTGCAGGCCTATTCTAGATTTCCTTACACCACTCCTTTCCAACGCAACACCTAACACCCACCATTCACCTCCTTTATCTTTATCTCTATTTTCAAGCCCTAATAGCCTCCCCAAATGCGCCATCACCAGGAACCTCCTCTCACGCTCTAGGACTAGCATCCAATACAAAATCCTTTCTCCTTTCCTATCAAGTTTTTTAACAGAGGTTAGGGTTAACAACTTTCAGGTTCAAAATTGGGGTTACTAAATAATTTTTTTATTTTTTTTTTTTATATTTATGGAATTATGTATGCAATTAGGATCATTTTATGTCCGCTTTCAATGAATTAGTTTTAACAAAAAATAAAAATAAATAAATAAAAATAGGTTAATTAATACGCAATTTGGGTTGATTCTTCAATTATAATTATAAATTGTGTTGGTCGTGCAGCTAGGGCTATTGATAAATTAAATCTAATTAGAGCTAAAAATTGATTAATTTTGTGATTAGAGTTAAGACTTTGTTATGTTGCCCAACGAGTGCTAATTGCAGATATTTTGCTGAATTGGATTGTAGATGGGTTGATCTTGCTTAGGTTATTAGAACTTCAGTTGGTTCAATATACAACTAAAACTAATTAGATAGAAGACTGTTGAGCTAGAATGCAAGGTCATCAAAGTGGCTTTAAGCACAGGGTATATGGATTACAAATAAACATGGATTCATGCATTAGTTGAACATTGTTAGAAGTTTCCAATGGCTAGGTAGTAGCAAGTACATAGTGCAAAAGAAAACCAAAAATTTAGCAATAAAAAAACAGAGGAAAAATTCACTTACCACTTTTCTTCAATAACTGTCTTCTGCTTATTTTCCTAGTAGACACCATCCCATCGGGCAACACTTCCACCACCTTCGAAAGAAAATCATAGCAAAAAGTTTCTTTAGAACTCTCCAAATTTAATGAAAAATATATATTTTCTTTCTCAATTGATCAATGTAACATAAAAATACATCTTTTCTTTCTCAATTGATCAAAGTAACATGAAATCATAAAAAACATACCACCAGCAACTGACTTATGGTTACAATTAAATCATTAGTACACGAGTGATTGTTAAACACGGATGAGAAAAAACAGAATTAAAATCAATCATATGAAATAGAGCTGCCAAGTCATTTGTGCTTATTCTGAATTATATCTTACTTCCTTGAATAGGGTTTTCTCGGGACTCAAGATGAGAATTGCAATAAAGCCATGTGACGAGAGTTACAGTACTTGTTACATAGAGAAAAGAGGTTCAATACACGACTATGACCTTTAAATCGATGTCAACTACAACTACTTGCCCAAATGACTAATGGAAGACAAGTCGTGTTATCTCCCAACTACGGGACCACAATATAACTAATTGAGCTGCGGTTGGTTCAAATTAATAGTGAGCTACAAAAACTTCCAACACATGTCAACTACTCTAATTTTAACTAAATCAGTTTTGCTTCGTTTGGATAAAGGTTAGGAAAGTGGAGGGAAGAGGTGACTGTCTTTCCCTGTGTTTAGATGCATAGGGAGGACTTCACCTTTCATTGTGTGATACAATTATTATACCTTTGTATTTATGTGTGTGGATATTAATAAAAGGTATCTATGTGATTGTTAGAATAATTGAAAGGCAGAATATTGGGACAGAATACACAATGTGTTGATATGTGTTGAGCCTACATGATACAAGGATGTACAACGGTGCCTACATAATTGATAGGCAATGATTAGGGTTTTGAGTATTCAGCTAAAGTAAAGTAGTGGACAAAGACCCATATATAAATTATATTAATATCCATCATCAACCTCAAGGACGTAAAGCATACATCAACTTGAGTCTAAAAAGTAGTGTAAAATTGTTCGGGTAGATGGCCATTGGTGAAACATTTGCAATTTGATCAGCAGAGCTGACTGAATGGACGTGAATAATATTCTGAAAAATATGATGACGAATGAAATGATAATCGGTGTGTTTGATACACTCGGTCAAAACGTAATTATGGATGATCTACATAGCACTTTGATTGTCACAATTGAGAACAATAGTTGTACAGGAAGAGACTCATATGCTAGAGAGAAACCAGTGAAGCCAAAGTAGTTCGTGTTGTATCAGCGATAACATACTTGGCTTTAGTACTGGAACGAGCAACAACGGTTTGTTTCTTACTGCGGCAGCAAATGAGTGACTCGCCCAAGAAAAAACAATAACCTGTTATAGAGCATTTGTCAGTGTGATCCCCAGCCCAGTCGGCGTTGGAATAAGCCCATAAGCTGGGAGTAGATTGGGCTTAGAAATGAAATTTGTGAAATAAAGTGTCATTAACATACCGAAGAATGTGAAAAACAATAGAGTATTGAGTAGTCTGCAGAGCAGACAGAAACTGACTAACCTAATGGACAACATAAGCAATGTCTGAGCGAGTAACGGCAAGATATGCCAAACTTTCAACTAGTTGGCAACAAAGAGAGGTGCATCATTTAGTAGAGTAAGTCTGATATTAAACTCCGAGCAATGTTGGCAATGGTGGAATCAGTGATGCTAGCTTTGGAAAGGAGATCAAAGGCATATTTGGCCTGAGAGATAGTATCCATCTAACCTAGATGAAACTTCGAGACCAAGAAGATCTTACATCTCGAATTGACCACAGAGAAAATGTTTGAGTTAGGAGATACCACGTTGGTCATCATCCGCAATGATCATGTCATCCATATATAATAGAAAAAGGACAATGTTGTTGTCAATTTGGTGAAGAAACAGTGCAGAATCATGAGTATTGGATGTGAAACAAACTGGCGGATGTTGGTGTTGAATTTAGCGAACCAAGCACATGGAGCTTGTTTAGGACTATATAAGGCACGACGAAAGCAACAAACTTTATGTTGATGAGCAGCTAAACCAAGAGAAGTATGCATGTAACCTTCCACAAGGAGATAGCCGTTGACATCCATCTGAAAATGGTCTTTTTGCGAATTGCAGCGATGGCAAGTAGAGTACAAACAGATGTCTAGCAACTAAGACAAATATCTCTTCGTAATCAATATCATTGTTAAAGTAAGAAAATGATACGAAAAGAATGAGAATGTTAAACCATTGTATTAGCCTCTCCTTCTATTTATAATATAAATTAAAAAAATTTACAAGAAACCCTAAATAGTACAGGAAACGTTAACTAATACAGGAAAGACATAAATACCCTTTAACACTCCCCTTCAAACTAGAGTATATATATTGTATGCTCCTAACTTATTACAAATGTACTTTATCCTTTAACCCCCCCAACAGTTTACTAAATAAATCAGTTAACTAATCAACTGAATTTAAATGTTTAGTCTCAATCATCTTTTACAATATTTTTTCTCGAATGAAATAACAATCAATTTCAATGTGTTTTGTTCTCTCATGGAAGATTGGGTTGGATGCAATGTGAAGTGCTACTTGATTATCACATGCTAGGTCCATCGGTGAAGAATGTTCATATCATATAGTATACTTTATTGCATATTGTTGATCCGATTTAACGACGATGTCTAATGGTTGTTCTTCCTCAACCATTTTTATTGCCAAAAAGGATTTTGATCTTGCCTCCACTATTGTTACTCTCTCTCTTGGGATATGGCTACAGTCTTCAAAAGATATCTCTCTTATGGTACAAACTTTTCTCATGTCCTTTCACTTACTACAGGTAATTCTTCTTGAATCTTTGATTATGCATGTTGTAATCATATGACTTCTTATCTCAATATCTTCTCATCCAAACTATCCGCTATGAATGCTCCTACCATTCATACTGTTGATAATTCTCATATGCATGTTACTTATACCAGTCAAATTTTTACTTCTCACCTTTCTATTCCAGACACATATTTAATTCCAAAACTCACTTTAAATCTCTTATTTGTTGGGCAACTCTGTGAATTGGGACTTGAAGTAATATTTTCTAATAGTGGTTGTTGTGTACAAGATCCTCGGGCAAGAAAAACCCTTAGGACTAGTCTTAATGTTGGATGTCTATTTGAGCTCAGCAGTTTGCACCATCCACCTCAAACCCCACCACCACCACCACATGTCCCTTCATCAACTTGTGCAACCTCACCACTATCCTCATCATCATCGTCACCATCATCCTTTTTATCACCACCACTGCCACTATCACCATCCTCCTCCTCATCATCATCATCTTCCTATATTTGGCATTCTTGGTTAACTCACACTTCATTTAGCCGTCTTAAATCCCTTATTTCTAGCAGTCAGTTAGGATTAGTTCAGCATGAGTCATTTAATTGTATTCATTGTCAACTTGCAAAACAACCAACTTGACCTTGTAATGATAGTCAGTCTATTTTTCTTACACCCTTTAATTTAGTGCATTCCGATGTTTGGGGGGCTTCTTCTCATGCAACAGTGGGTGGCTCTCGTTATTTGGTTATATTTGTGAATGACTACTCTCAATATACATAGTTATTTAATATAAAAAATAGATCTGAACTATTCCAAATATATTATAATTTGTGTTCTATGGTTCAAACCCAATTTCTTCGAAATATTAAAGTTTTTCGCTCAGAATATGCAATAGAATACAAATATCAATCCTTCCTCAACCTACTTCACAAAAATGACACGCTTCCCCATCGCTCGTGTCCTGGAATCTCCCAAGTAGACGAGTCGAACGCAAATATAGACACATTCTTGACACAGTTCATGCCCTCCTGAAATCATCATCATGCCTTGAGCACCTTTGGGGTGAGGCTACCCAAACCGCAGTATACACTATAAACTATGTCCTTTCCTGTACAATTTAGCATTAGTCTCCATTTGAGCGTCTTTTTAGTAACCCTCCCACTTACTCTGAACTCAAAACCTTTGGTTGTGCTTGATTTGTTCTTCTCAAACCACATGAACACAATAAGCTGGAACCAAGGGCCCGCTTATATTGTTTTCTAGGATATGGAATTGAATATGAAGGATATCGGCATTGGAACCCTATCTCTATAACTTCGTATCTCTCGTCATGTCATTTTTAGAGAACATCAAATGATTCCTTCCTTACAAAATTTGATATATCAACCATTACTAACTCTCGGTTCTTTAGTGATCCATTTCTTGAATTATTCCCCAGGGATGTAGTTCCAAGTACCACTGAGCCCAATCCAACAATACAAGTTGAGCCCACTCCAGAACCACCAGCTGATTTCACCCCTCCAATTCCATCGACCAGAACTTAGGCTCCTCCTACGTCAGATGATTCTATACCAACTTCTTCTGAAACCCACCCTCCAAATCACTCTCACCACTCTAATAGGGTTACTCATACTCCTCTTATCTCAATGACTATCATTGTTTTTCTACCATACTTAATTTACATGAAACTCAATCCTATAAGGAGACAAGTGCTTAACCGATTTGGTAGAAAGCAATGGACAAAGAACTTCAGACACTAACCAAAACTCACATCTGGGATCTTGTTAACCTCTCATTGGGAAAACTCTCATTGGATGCAAGAAAGTGTTCAAAATAAAAACGTTTTCTGATGGTTCTGTTAAACATTATAAAGCCCGACTCGTTGCTAAGGGATTTACTCCAGTATATGGCATTGACTACGAAGAGACATTTGCTCCAGTGGTTAGGCTCACATCTGTCTGTACTCTTCTTGCATTGCTGCCACTCGTAAATGGACCATTTTTCAGATGGATGTTAAGAATGCCTTCCTAAATGGAAACCTTCTTGAGAAAGTTTACATACAGACCCCTCCTAATCTAGCAACACCTCAACACAATGTTTGTCGCCTTCTTCGTGCCCTATACGGCCTTAAACAAGCTCCGCATGATTGGTTTGTAAAATTTAGCACCACCATTCACCAGTTCAGATTCACATCCAGCACTCATGATTCTACTTCATTTATTCACCGAACTGACAACGGCATTATCCTTTTTCTATTTTATGTGGACAACATATTCATTACAGGAGATGATCTACGTGGAATCTCTGAACTCAAAAATTTTCTCAGTGGTCAATTCGAGATAAAAAATCTTGGCGTACTCACTTATTTTATTCGTCTTGAAGTGATGAGACCCAACAAGCACTATCAAAGGACCCGTTGCATGTTCCAGTTCGGCTTATTATTAGGGCAAGATCCAAGAAGATCAAAGAAACGCTTAATGGGCTAATTCAAGAGTTTTGGGCTGAGTCTATAATAATGAAGCCCAAATTATGCCCAAATGACGATCAAGGCCTACTTCATCTCATCAAGGCAAGCGAATGGGCTTAGACATGAACTTGAATGGGCTTAGGCGTGTGGACCGCGAATTTTAGATCATTTATTTATTTAATTATAGGCTTTATTTTTATATATTTTAATTTTATTGTTGATTTGTAAGGCATGAATGCTAAGTTAGCCTTTTCCTTTTTAGATTAGGAATTAGTCATTTCCTTTTTAGATTAGGAGTAGGATTTCCTTGTTTCTCTAGGATTCTTTGTTCCTCTAGGGTTTTCTTTTATTTCTATTGTGGCCGCCACTATTCATGGGTACGGGTACTGTTCACTGCCACACTAGGGTTTCTTTTATTTTATTTTTTGGCCACCTATTTAAGAGAGTTGTATCTCATTGGAAAAACACGTTACTTTTTTATTAATATAATTGTAAGAGTTTTCTCTTGAGTTCTTTAACGAACTTTTTCTGAATTTATCAAGAATTTCTTGTGGCCAAGGTTTTAAATCGCGGTATCGGGTTACGTAATGGTAACGGTCGCGGTGTAACGGGAATCGGCCATAACGGTCGTGAATTTTTTAAAATCACCAGAACATCCTCAAAAACCCAATAATAGTAATTGTTTTACTCATTTAACCCTTAATAAACATATTTTAATAGATATAAAATTACAAATTCACCCTATTTACAAATCCACCCCTCCCCCCGAATTACAAATCCAACCCCCCCTCTTTAATTTTCCTAAGGACCCTAACCGGACCCTAACCCAGATCACAACCCAAATCAAAAATCAATCGACAGAGAGAGAGAGAGAGAGAGACGAACAATGGCGAGGAGCTATGGCGAGAAGCTGCGACGGTTGGTGATGGAAAGCTGCGAGCCTGCGACTGCGATAGCGAAATCGCGAGGAGCTGCAACGGTCGGTAGGCGATGGACAGCAACGAGCGATGGCAACTGCAATTTGCGATGGATTTTTGGTTTCAAGTAAGTTTGGTTTGTCTTTTGTTTATCTTTATAGAGAGATTCCATTTGTTTTTTTTCATCACGGGCATTACAGACCCACAGGGCCCCCTCTGTAAAGCCGACCATAAACCCCAGGTCTCCCAGGCCCCCTCTGTAAAGAAAAACAGTTGTAACGGCAGTAACGGCCGTTATGTGTCTCTGTAACGGCAGCAACGACTGTTATAGGCCCGTAATAGCCCGTATCGGCCCGATACGATGTGAATCGGCACCAACCTCGGAGAATCGGTTTGTAACGGTATCGGAGGGGTCGATTTCTATTACGAATCGGCCGTTACGGTACGTAACGGCCGATATTTAATATCTTGCTTGTGGCGTTCAAACTCTATACCTTCGGTTCGTGATTCACTTATAATCATTGGGTCGAGATTTGTTCTCTTTATACCTTCTGTTCGCGTTTCATTCTTAAACGTTGAGTTACGGTAATCTATCTTTCAATTTCTGTATTTTTAGTTCGTTATAAATCTGAATTTTGTTCAATCCTTCGCGAAGAAACCCTAAGTCTCACTAATCTTTTATGAGATTCGCATCATAAAGTTTCAGCTGGTTCAGATAGATACTTTCACTCTCAGGCCAAATATGCATCTGACCTTCTTTCTAAGGCAGACATCACTAACTCCACCACCGCCAACACTTCTAGAACCGAATATCAGACTCACTCCATTAGATAATTCTTCTCTCCCGAAAGTCACTCTCTATCGCCAACTAACTGAAAGTTTGATATATCACACAGTTACTCGTCTGGACATCACCTATGTTGTCTATAAAGTCAATCAGTTCTTGTTCGTTCCCCGAACCACTCATTACTCAACTGCTCTTTGCATTTTTCGGTATGTGAAGGACATCTT
Organism: Eucommia ulmoides; assembly: GCA_016647705.1. Classification (NCBI taxonomy): domain Eukaryota; kingdom Viridiplantae; phylum Streptophyta; class Magnoliopsida; order Garryales; family Eucommiaceae; genus Eucommia; species Eucommia ulmoides. Next base: position 16,670,925 of record CM028338.1, on the reverse strand, counting down.
ATTTCATAGACATAATTTCTCTGCCCAGTCTGCTCCTATCTTATAGGCTTATTCTGATGCCGACTGGGCCGAAAATCCCACCGATAGACGTACAACTAGTTACTGTTTCTTCTTGGACAACTCTCTCATTTCCTGACGTAGTAATAAGCAAATCATGGTTGTCTGCTCCAACACTGAAGCTGAATACTGTGCCATGACTAATGCAACACAAGAACTACTTTTACTTTCTTGGCTCCTCGCTGACATAAGAGTTTACTCCCCTACTACCACTGTTCTACACTGTGACAATAGGAGTGCTATTTAGATCACCCATAATGACGTTTTCCATAAACGTACAAAGTACATCGAGACTGATTGTCACTTCATCTGTCATCATATTCTCCAGAATATTATTCGTCTTCAATCCATCAATTCAGCTCATCAAACATCAGATATTTTCATCAAAGCTCATCCACCCAAACACTTTCAAACTCTGATTTCCAAACTCAAATTCACGTCTTATTTACCGCCTTGAGTTTAAGGGGATGTTAATATATATATGGCCAAATATGTTAAACCCTAGTCCCACTAAAAAACCAAACTCTAACCCTATTAGAATTACCCTAATCACCTTCTATGTTTAGACTCCCTCTATATCTCTGTACATCTCTATAATCATACTTTTCTCATATATCAATACAGCTTCATGTACTCCCAAAATTCCGCCTATCAATTATTCTAATACTTCATTGCCACAAATGAACATAAAATCTGTATACAGAAGTACTACAGCAATCGTTAAATTTATAAACCGTATGACAAACCTCGTAAACTGGTTCACGAATTCCAAGGGATAGGGAATCTCCGGAAGAGGTAGAAGTAGAATTGATCCTCGTTGAACCAGCGCGACCGATCGAAATTTGCGTATGAACGTCGATAGAGTCGTGATGCGGCTGTGATTCGGTATCATCTCGGAGCTCATCATCCTCACTCTCACTGTCGGTCGCCAATATCTCCGGTTCAGTATCCGCCGCCGATTTAGCGAAGCACTTTACTTTACATGGAACCTCCACTGAGATGGGGAATGGAGAAGCCACGCTCTTGCGTAGAAACAACGCCGGAGCCGGAAGAGGCCATCTTGATTGGAATAGGCCGTTGCCATTGAAGATGTGGCGGTGGGATTGGGAGCCCGACGGTGACTGGAGCAGTTGTAATTGAGTGTAAAGAGCGACAGGTGTTGCGGTCATTGCTGAAGCAGAGGTTGGGTGGAGTTCATAAGGGAGAAGTATGTTCGTGTAGACTAATGTCTATACGTTGTTCACGATCATATGAATCAGATTCCGGAAAGGCATTTGCCAGTGTGTGTTTCTGTGTGAGAGTGAAAGAGAGAGATTATGAAGCTGGTGGTGCTCATTCTTTTGGATAGGTGAAAGAGAACGATGAAACTGGTGGTGGTTATACTTTTGGATGGGTGAAAGAGGACGATGGCTGTTTAATTCTGGTAAAGCTGTGTCCACGTCGATATAACAACTCCCAATACCGTTACTTACTTGCAAATGGAAAATTGAATTCTAAATATGAAACAGCACGGTGTTGTTTCGTTGTTTTGGTAACAAAATTTTTAGTGAACTTATTGAGAATCAATATATTATTAAAATTATAAAAATAAAATAATATTTTTATAAATTGACTTTTATTAATATATTAGAAAATAATAAAATAAATTAGAATTAATTTTGTTATTTTTAGCAAGTCAACAAATTCCAATTTAATTAAATTATATGGTATTTATTTTTTTTATAAAAATATTTCTTGAATCACATTAGTTATTTTTTTAAGTTATTTGAAATGTGTACCAAGATAATTAATTATATTATATTTGTGTATTAATTAAAAAAATTAAATATAACTAAAAGAAAAAAGAAAAAAAATTGACTTGGGTACCCGATATTAGATATATAAAATAAAATAAAAAGATAAAAAAAAAAAATACAAGAATTCATCATAAAGCTTGAATGAGACATTTTTTAATATCATTAAAACTTTCATTCTTGTAATAATATTAAATTTTAGATTCTACACAAGCTCAATGCTTTAATAATTTCAAGAATGATTAATGCATCTCCAATATTTATTAAAAATTTAATATTGTCCCGACTATGGAATATGAATAGTAGCATGTCACATGTTATTTGTGTAGGGGTGTTCATGGACCCGACTTGCCCAACTCGTTGGTTATTTTTTAAGACTTGGGCTTTAAATTTAAGCCCATGCATAGGGTTAGGGTCCCAAAAATTTGTCCCGGTCATTTTTAAGGTCGGGCTAGGGCTTAGCCATCTATATTTAGGGTCGAGTCAAGCTAGTCCGACTATTCAATTATTAAAAAAAAAAATATTATACATAAAATAGATAAATTATAACATATAACACATTCAAACATAAGGGTTATATCCTAATGGCTAAGTAATGAGCCTTCAAGTTAAAGGTCTTAGTATTCGAAACTCTTCTCTCACTTAAAATAGTTGCATAACTTATATTTTACTTAAACAAATTATGTGATTTATTTTTAAAAATATATATATATATTAATTATTTAACAAATATACATATAGGACTGGACCGCCCCTAGGGCTGAGTTTGGATTTTATGTATTTTATAATGGGTGGGTTTGGGCAGGGCAATAGGTGCCAATGTTCGGGCTAGGCCCAGGCTCGGGTCCTACAAATTCTTGTCATTTACTAGGTTTGGTCGGCCTAAACCTAACCCAACCCAACTGAACACCCTTAGTTATTTGCAATGGACACTTCAAGAGTTGTGGCAAAAATGGTATGTTATTTCTTTAAATGTATTCTGTATTAAAAATAAACATAAAAATTGACTTGAATAAAATTTTGAAGGTAACTGACAAATTTCAATTTTTGATTACAAACTAAAGTGCCAAAATTCAAATTTTGCATTTCAAATTAACAACCAAATTTTAATTTTGAAATTGAACTACAAATCTTTTTTTTTTTTTTTCTCATTCTTGCAATTCATTTGATGTCTAAATATCCCAAAATATTAGGTGATATCCTCCATTAAAAAAAAAAAAAAAAAAAGGACTCTGAAAATGAGTTCAAGATATTGTCAATGATGGTTATAGAGGACAAACTGTCACATCGAAGTCAAAATGTATCACCATGAGGTTTTGTCCAGGTCACAACACTATTTTTCGTGATCATTATGGTCATAAAATACTCTTTCATAAGTATTTATCTTAATCTCCTTAAATAATGAAAATTTATTTGAAGGAGGCTTTTAATGAATTGTTCTCTTTTCTGTCGAATTGTTTCTGAAGTTGAACATTATGATCCATATTTCTTCCAAAAAACAAATGATGACGGAGTTTTAGGTTTATCTTCTCTTCAAAATGTAACAGATATAACAAGAATGTTTGCTTATAAAAATGCAACGGATTCAAGAGTTATGGCAAAAATGGTGTCATTTATTTAAATGTATTCTGTATTAAAATTAAAAATAAAAATTAACTTGAATAAAATTTTGAAAGTAACCGATAAATTTCATTTTTTGGTTTTAAATTAAAGCGCCAAAATTCAAATTTTGCATTTCAACTTAACCACCAAATTTTAATTTTGAAATTGAAATACAAATCTTATTTTCTCATTCTTGCAATATCATTTGATGTCTAACTATCCCAAAATACTTGGAGATATCCTCGATAAAAAAAAAAAAAAAAAATGTGTTCAAGATGTTGGCAATGATGGTTATAGAGGACGAGTTGCCACATCAAAGTCAAAAGGCATCGCCCCGAGGTTCTGTCCAGGTCACAACACTATTTTTCGTGATTAAATTTCTGGTCATAAAAAACTCTTTCATGACTTTTTCTTTGAATCTCCTATAAATAATGAAAATTTATTTGAAGGAGGCTTTGAATGAGTCGTTCTCTTTTCTGTTAAATTGTTTCTGTAGTTGGACAATATGATCCATATTTCTTCCAAAGAACAAATGATGGCGGATTTTTAGGTTTATCTTCTTTTCAGAATGTAGTAGATATAACCAGAATGCTTATGATGAGGGTATTTTCGGGCATCACTAAATTAGCACTTGGGGTCTAGGCACGTGTCCATCCTCGTAGTGACATAGACACATTCCGAAATCCGCAGCACCACGTTGGAATATATGCCAATCACGGCTCCTCCTTGGAATCTCTCTTGCACACAGGCCAGAGCAAGGTACCCCATAGGGATGTGCCGCCTTGAGCTTTGGGTCGTGCCCTAGACAGCCAACTTCAAGGACTTAGTCGTATTCTCCTCCAGGACTCCACAGGTCTCCCACTCTCCTCCACCGGCTCACCATAATAGGCTTGGCAGAGTCCCGTAGGCTTCTACAAATGGGCCCAAAAGCCCAAGCCCAACAATTATCTCCTAAACACCCCGGATTATCAACTAAAAAAGGGTTTCGACTAATTAACCGTGTTTAGGCCCGACTAATCATATCCAATGCTTATATATACTAGGGGCTATGCAAGCCTGAGATATGCTTTATTATGCGCATGCATTGAATTCACTTGCTTACTTACCGCATTTATGTACGTTTTCTCTCTAAGCTCTGATTCTCACGCTGGAGGGGCTTCACTAGGACAAATCCCGATCTGAACCTTCTGCAGGTACCACTCGCTGAGGAGTAGGACTCTGGGCACAACAGGTTAGTCTTTCCTAGGCCCAATACAACTCACTTGAAGAATTTTCAACCGCTGACTCTACCTCAATAAGAGGACCCACTTGTCGTCCAACTGGACCATTCTCGAGGTGCGTACCATTTTTATACACCAACAACTTGCTTATAGAAATGAAATGTGTTAGCCTAAGTGGTTTCAATCATAAGATCTCCGGAAAATGTGATTTTGACGAAAGCGCCTCATTTGACGTTTTAAATAAACTAACATTGTTTTGAGTATAGATAATCCATACATTATGGAAATACATTATGGAGATACATTCAATTCAAAAGGTATGATTTTAAATAATGCAATTTTTCATTTCGACAACATTACTCAAGATATTGAACTAGAAACTCTATAAGCTGCGCACACACACCCCGATGGTGCATACATTTGTGATGTTTTGTTTCTAACATGTCCAATATGCCTAAATATCACAATGTGGTTTATATGTTTGATCATATCATGCAAATTTAGAAAATTCATATCTTGATCACAAATGTACTTAATATGCTTAAACTTGGATTTAATGTGATATAATACATTGCATGATCTCAATGTGAAAACACTTCAAATATCATTGATATAATATTTTGAATATGTCCATATCATTATTATATCATGATCAATGCAATAACATTGTTCATACCTTACTCAATTGAAAATTTTACATTTTGATCATAGTTATGCAAAAAATTGAGAAATTAGGTTTTCAATATAATTATAAGGTACATTGTATAATTGGATCATCAAAACACTTTGAATATCATTGAATTAATGTTTTTAAGGTGTTTGGATAAAAAAAAATGATCATAGACATCGACCAAAACCAAGAACGGGCAAAGAAACATAGAATTGTGTTGAAAACACTGTAGCAATCAACTGTTGCTATCCAAAAAATCAGAATTGACCTTCTATAGTAAATTGATCATATCTCTCTTATTACTTGTCCAAATTTGATGAATATTATATGGTTGGAAATATAATTCAAATATATTTTAAAATCATATAAATTTCATGTCAATCCACGTTGTTTTGGCTATTCAAATTTCAACATTTTGCCAGAATTCAGCAGTTGTTTTTTTTCAAAAAATCCTATATAAACCTTTGCTCACTCAATTAATCATATCTTATCCATTTGGAGTCCAAATGAGGTAATTCTTTTTTCTATGGAACTCTAACTCAATAATCTTTATTTATGTGCATGGTTGGCATAATTTGGATATGTTTTTCCTATAAAATAGTAGTTGTTTGTGATGTTTCCAGAAACTCCCAGCACGTGCAAACAGCTTCTCACATGCCAAAAACCTCTTCACCTTCCTCCTTAAACCTGCAAAACCATTTAGTTCTAAGGGGGGCACACCGGTATGATGTTGGCCAAAGAATCTCTAGCGTGAGAATAAGTTAATTTGGTAATAGAAGAGACTAATACGCAAATTAAATTGTAAGAAGTAAACAATGATACATTCCATTTATATAGGCATAATTATCCTCTACCGTTTCATTGGTGAGGTCACCCGTTATGTGATCTGCTCCTAACTGCATGGAAGATAACCACGATCTTCTTCCTTTAACCATGGATAGATCTCTGTAACGTACTCCATCAATCATGGGTCGTTACAGTCTACAGGTTATAACGTTCTTCATGTGTAGGGGGTACAGTCACAATGGGATTTAGATTGCCCATTGATGGGCCTCTTTATGAGGCTATTTAGTCTGTACAGTAGGCTACTGAAGTCCTTTTCCAAATGGGCTTGTCATGCTTGGCTTAGATAACACATCGGCTCTAATTATTCTAGGTTGGATCACTAACCCATCCGACCTATTAAGGATCCACGCCTATGTCAGTTGCAAGCGGGAGTTTTTCTATATTATTTGCCCTCCTGACTTTCATAGAGATTCAAGAGAAGAGAGAGAAAAGATCACTTCCATTTCGTATAAGTTCTTATCTTTCCTAAGTCTTTTGATTGCGTTGTTTTTCTTCGTATTCTCTGTTTTGATTGTTGTCTGATCTGCCCTAGGATGTCATTGAGTCAATAAAATAGTCCTACTGAGGCTGGTTTATCATCAAATCTCCTTGCAGAGTGAATAACGACAACCCAGGCTTCTTAGCCCTCTAATCCCTTAGAAAATTGGGGTGATCATGGTGCGAGAAAGGTTCCACAGGAATGGCTTGTGCCATTTAGGGAATAGTACGACATCCTTCCATCTGTGTCGATTAGGGTTCCATCTACAGATGAACGTCCCTACGATACTAATGAGGATGAAATATGCCCTTTTTTTTTTTGTGTGTGTAGATGTTGGAGTATGGACTTACTCTTTCCTTCACTCCCCTCCTTCGTAATATTTTCCATCAATTGGAGATAACCTCTACCTAGTTATCCCCTAACGACTTTCACCAAATCATGGGAGCCATTACCCTTACTAGAGTAAACGAAACGTCCCTTTTTGTATACACAATCAGAAGTATAGGACATCTCAATTTCCTTTCCAATTTTAGGAGATATTACTACTCTTTCCCCAAGAAATTTTCTTTCGTTACCGACCTTCCTGTTAAGGTGAGAGATTGGAAAGAGTGGTTTATCTTCTTCAAGGGTGATTAGGAGTTCTCTCCTAAAGAAGTGGGTCAGCCCTCCGTTTTGCCTAGGCGCTTCAATTCCCCAAGTCTCTTCTTGTTGTTTTCTTAACAATTTGACTCCTTAGTGCTTTGTATCGATAATTTTGATATTTTTCCTGGTCCTGGATCAAGCTCTTCCAGTTGATGCTGCTGCTGTGCTAACCTCTGACCATCCAAATGTCACCAATTAGAGCGCCATTCTCTGAACTGTTCTTTTGTCTTTTCATTTCTTTTTTTGACGTCTATAATTAATTTTTGTAATGATACATTTTTTTTTTTATCATCATGACCTATTTGGAGCAGTAGCCTTCATTTAAATCTTGAAAATACATGGTAATAGTTATAGTAATTTGTCAATACACGTCATTCATGCACTTGCACGCCTTTTTGACGTTTAAGTTTCTCATCTCTCTTCATTAGTTCGACCATTTAAGGCCAAACCAAGGATCGATTATTCCTTCATAAATTCATATGCTTTTTCCCCTTTAATCTTAAATGCTTGAATATTCTCTTCTTTTTTTTTCGATCTTTCTGTGATCATGGCGTGTCCATCCTTTTCTACTTTGTGGCTAACACCTTCATCTTTTGAGACAATCTAATTCTAAAGGCCAAAAGAAATAGAAATGGGAGAAAATTTTCGTGCCCTAATAATGCAGGCCAAGACTGCTACAGAATGGTACCCTCGTCTTCATGCTTTAGAGGATGCCACCACTATTTTTTCCGCCATGGAAATGGCACATTTTGCGCAATTTCTCATCTTCATGAGCTTAGAGAGGAGCCGACAAAATTTGAAAGGAGTAAGCGTGACCTAGTCGTCGATTTTCGTTACCATTAGCTTTTTACCGACATTGTTAAGGTGAAGAGGGACAAGCTCCTAAAGAAAAACGAGGCGAAAAAAGCCAAGATCCGGGAGTTGATCAACAAGATCAACAAGTATGAGGAGCACGACTTCTATTTCTCTAACTTAGATTCAGAAGATCTGGGTTCGCCTGCTTCTCTTGAGTTGGAATAAAGCCACCCTAAGCCCCAGTTTTATGAAGAAAAAACTTTTCGTTTTTGTTTTTGAATGAACAGTTTTTTTTTGAATGGCAAACAGTCTTCTGTTCTGCCTCTTTTTTTTTTTTTTTTTTTTTTTTTTTTTTTTTTTGTAGCCATGTACCTCCTTTTTTTTTGATAATATAAAAATGGGGTTCTCGATCTTGTCTGTGTTGTGTTGCTGCATGTTAACTGTTTGTGTTGCCCTCATGCCTGCCCTCCTTCATAACTTGATTAGAAAACAAAGGTAGTTATGAATTAATTTATAAGCTTTAGGCAGTAAGTAAAACAATCAAATTACAAACCAAATCATAAGAAGCGTTACAATCATGAATGGTAAACATATATACTATCATAGGAATTTTACATTAGGAAAACCTTTTCGTCTTGGTCTATAACATCATTCTCAAGATATTATTCAGTCTTGAACAAGTTTTTCGGATTTTGCATCTTGATTGAGTTTGTGATGGTGATGTCAGAAAGCTTGTGTTGATGGAGTTTTTTCTGACTAATAAGTCACGTCAGCTTCCCTTAGTCTTGAAAACTAGAAGTTATAGATGGAGAATTAATTCTGCACTATTCAAAATGAGTTGTGTTGTCTAATGCCCTTAAAAAAGTTAGTAGCCTTTCTCTCTCCTTACCTATTTTCACTCTGTTTTTTTAATTGATCGTATTTTGTTATTGATAAGTTTTGAATGTTCCTATACCTTATTTAAGGTGTTTTATATCATAACAATCATTCAATTTGATCAAATCATCATTGGATTAAATCAATTTGATCAAAATTATTTCATAGGTTTAAGAACAAATTTGATAGTTTTCTTACATGAACTAAAAATTGGTTTTACATATCAAATTTTGTTTGGAATACTCAATTCATGTTATGATACATTAGTATAATGTGTCTACAATATATATATATATATCTATATATATATATATGATTTATTTATATGTTCAACATTATATCTATGATTAATTGACAAATTGGCTCAATGACTCAGAGAATTCTATTTTTCACAATGAGAATGTGTTTAAGTGTTGAACCTCTTGAAATACTCCTATATGCTCAAATGGATTGTATTCATGTATAAAATACATTATACATCATGTATTTATATGCTCAAATTTGTGGTCAAGTATGTATACATGTATAAAGGATGTATTTGTCAAGACTTGTAGTGGGAACACAATGGATTAGCTTTATAAGTAGAGTTGGCTATTAATTGCCCAACCAAGGTTTGTCTCCCATTAAATGCTCACATACCATATCCTCACCATATTGAACATGTATAATGTGTTGAGAAATGTACAACCAACTCATTCTATGCATTTATTGAGTATTACATCCACAAAACCATGTGTACACCTTTTATTCATGGAATCAAGGAAAGTTGTGTAGATTCAAATATGAATACATGTTGATATTTATCAAACATTTATTGTATTCATTATATCCATGAATTATGAGATTGTGTAGCAATTATCATATTGAAAAAGGTGGTTGGAAGAATCAACACCAAGTAAAGAATTAATGAAGATGAGTCTTATTGTCTTGACAATTGAAGAGACCTCACCCAATGGTCAAGAGCTCTCAACACCACAATTTTGAATTCATCCCAACTCATTAATATATATATCAAAGGAAGAAAGTTGCTGGAAGTATTAATCAAGTAATTAACCAAGTGTGAATCAACTACTACCAAGATCATTTATTGCATACTTCACACAAGAGCTTCAAAGAGATATACTACCAAAGCTTCCAAGAAAACTTGAGAATAACATCACCATAATTCTTTGTTGATTCATATTCTTCTTAAGTAATTGTTGTATCATAACTTCACACACATAGATTCTAGAGTTCTTTTTCTTGTAGTGTTGAAGCTCCATTTTGCGAGACAGTAAGATTTTGATTGTAAATCTTGAGTAAGGGTTTTGCTTAAGAAGAGAGATTTGTGAATGGAATATATTCACTCTAGATTGTAAAGTCTTGAGATACGAACTTCTCAAGTGGCGACCATAGAAGGTTTGATCTGCACTCTGAAGAAGATCAAAGATTGTGAAATCTCTAAAGGAGCTTGGGGGAGTAGACTACACAAATGATTTTTGCCGAACTATTATAAATACCGATGTCAATATCTCTAACTCTACTCTTTACTTTTAGTTTATATTTGTGTTTGTGATTGTTCATTTGATTGAATATCCCTGTGAACTAATCACTATCACATTATCACAAGTTAAAATTGAGTAGAAATGATTAAAAAAATTTTGCTATACCCAATTCCCCTCCTCTTGGGTAATTCTTGGGCTATCACAATGTATTCTATGGATAAATATGTACAAATTGGATAAAGTCCAACCATAGAGAGCTTAAAACATTTTATCAAAATGTTTAGCGTAGTTTTTGGCGAAGAGTGCTTGAGAACACTAAATAGAAACGACATCTCCTGATTTTTATCCCTTAGTGAAAACATGGCTTTCCAAGAATCTCGGAAAGAATTAATTATATGCACTGGAAGAGGAAAAATTGTCCTACTGCATGACAATTTATGTATAGTGATCATTGTTATGAACCAACAATCATTTTGGATATTGTCTCTTCACAAGATCTTTGGATATGACATGCCTATTAGGGTTACTTGGATCACTTAATGACATTGATTTGTTGAATCGGTCTCATGTCTTTAATAAACTACTTCAGGGTTGTGTTTTCGCTATTAAGTGTAATATTAATCGGCCTAACTATACAATGGGATATTACCTAACTAATGGTATTTATTGAAATTAGCCAACATTTGTGAAAATAATTTCATACCCACAAGGCTTGAAGAAGAATGCAACACAAGAGGCGACAAAGAAAGATGTAGAACGTGCTTTTGGAATGCTCCAAGCTTATTTTACAATTGTGCATAGGCATGCATAGTTTTGTAGGATGAATAAATGTAGATATGTTTTAAGCATGCATAATTATGCATGATATGATTATTAAGGATGAAAGAGCAATTAGTAACATCTACTTTGATGGAAATGACACAAATCCACTAATTGTAGTGTCTCATACTCAAACTCTAAATTTTTCAGCTTTTATTCAAGCCACATAACGAATTTGAGTTGCAAAAAATTATTCCCAACTCCAAAACGATCTCATAGATCACCTATGACAACTTTATGGATAAAGAATATTATTTTGTAGTTTGAATTTGAATTGCTATTATGTATTTCTTTTATTTTTCATGTTGTTTGAATTTGAATTAGTATCATGTAATTTTTTTTCTTCATGTAGATGGAATTTGATAAGTGCATTTGATTGAGTGCTTTAAAATCAAAAGGCTAACATTGGTATGGTAGTGGTACATAACCAACATAGACTACACAACTACAAAATTGAAAATAAAAAATAGCTTACAAATTAAAACACATCTTTGAAATTATTTCTATTTCATATCATTACAATACTGAGTAGAGATGGGATACATTATACGAGTGTCCATTTATATTATTCGATTCGCATAAATATTTATATCAAATTTCAATTGGTCGGCTTCAATTTGTAACTATTAGGCACGTTGATTTAATGCTTGTTGATGTTGTTGGGCTTTAATTTCTTCAATTTTCAACTTATCTTCTCAAAATATATTTAAAATATTCGCAGAAGTCATATCTTAATTGATGTTTGGTCCAACTTTACCCAAAAGGGGAGTGAAATCTGTAGTGCAAATAACTTACATTTACTCTTTTTCAATTTACTCTTTAAAACACACTAAAGCAATTTAACATTAAAGTATAGGTTTTAAAGAGGTGTAGCTGAATATATAAAATAAACAATCAAAGCACAATCATTCAATTTGATCAAATCATTATTGGATTAAATCAATTTGATCAAAACTATTTCAAAGGTTTAAGAACAAATTTGACAGTTTTCTTACATGAACTAAAAATTGGTTTTACATATAAAATCTTGTTTGGAATACACAATTCATGTTATGATATGTTAGTATAATGTATATACATGATATATACGTGATTTATTGATATATTCTACATTATATCCATGATTAATTGACAAATTAACTCAATGACTCAGAGAATTCTGTTTTCACAATGAGAATGTATTTAAGTGTTGAACTTCTTAAAAGACTCCTATATGCTCAAATGGATTGTATTCATATATAAAATACATTATACATCATGTATTTAGATGCTCAAATTTGTGATCAAGTCTGTATACATGTATAAGGGATGTGTTTGCCAAAACTTGTAGTGGGAACACAATGGATTAGCTTTATAGGTAGAGTTGGCTATTAATTGTCCAACCAAGGCTTGTATCCACCATATCTTCACCATAGTGAACATGTATAATGTGTTGATAAGTGTACAACCAACTCATTCTATGCATTTATTGAGTATTACATCCACAAAACTATGTTCACACATCTTATTCATGGAATCAAGGAAAGTTGTCTACATTCAAATATGAATATATGTTGATATTTATCAAACATTTATTGTATTCATTATATCCATGAATTATGAGATTGTGTAGCAATTATTATATTGAAAAAGGTGGTTGGAAGAATCAACACCATGCAAAGAATCAATGAAGAAAAGCCTTATTGTCTTGATAATTGTAGAGACCTCACCCAATGGTCAAGAGCTCTCAACACCACAATTGTGAATTCCTCCTAATTCATTTATACATATATCAAAGGACGAAAGTTGCTGGAAGTATTATTCAAGTAATTAACCAAGTGTGAATCAACTACTACCAAGATCATTTATTGCATACTTCACATAAGAGCTTCAAAGAGATATACTACCAAAGCTTCCGAGCAAACTTGAGAACAACATCACCTTCATTCTTTGTTGATTCATATTCTTCTTGAGTGATTGTTGTATCATAACTTCACACACCTAGATTCTAAAGTTCTTTTTCTTGTGAGTGTTGAAGCTCCATTTTGCTAGACAGTAAAATTTTGATTGTAAATCTTGAGTAAGGGTTTTGCTCAAGATGAGAGATTTGTGAGTGAAATATATTCACTCTAGATTGTAAAGTATTGAGATACGAACATCTCAAGTGGCGACCATAGAAGGTTTGATCTTCACTCTGAAGAAGATCAAAGATTGTGAAATCTCTAAAGGAGCTTAGGGGAGTAGACTATGCAAATGATTTTTGCCAAACTATTATAAAAACCGGTGTCAATATCTCTAACTCTACTTTTTACTTTTTAGTTTATATTTGTGTTTGTGATTGTTCGTTTGGTTGAATATCCTTGTGCACTAATTACTATCACATTATCACAAGTTAAAATTTAGTAAAAACGATTAATTTGTTTTTGCTATACCCAATTCACCCCCTCTCTTGGGTAATTCTTGGGCCATCACAATGTATTCTATGGATAAATATGTACGTATTGGATAAAGTCCAACCATAGAGAGCTTAAAATAGTTTATTAAAACATTTAGCGTAGTTTTCGGTGAAAAGTGTTTGAGAACACTAAATGGAAATGATATCTCCTGATTTTTATCCCTTTGTGAAAAACATGGCTTTCCAGGAATCTTGGAAAGAATTATTTACATGCACTGGAAGAGGAAAAATTGTCCTACTACATGACAATGTATGTATAGTGATCATTGTCATGAACCAACAATCATTTTGGAAGTTGTCTCTTCACAAGGTCTTTGGATATGACATGCCTATTGGGGTTGCTTGGATCACTTAATGACATTGATGTGTAGAATCAGTCTCATGTCTTTAATAAACTACTTCAGGGTTGTGTTTTCACTTTAAGTGTAATATTAATCATCCTAACTATACAAGGAGATATTACCTAAGTGACGGTATTTATCGAAATTAGTCAACATTTGTGAAAATAATTTCGTACCCACAAGGCTTTAAGAAAAATGCGGCATAAGAGGTGACAAAAAAAGATGTATAAACGTGCTTTGGAATGCTCCAAGCTTATTTTACAATTATGCAAGGGCATGCACATTTTTGTGGGATGAATAAATGTAGATATGTTTTAAGCATGCATAATTATGCATGATATGATTATTAAGGATGAAAGAGCAATTAGTAACATCTACTTTGATGGAAATGACACAAATCCACCAATTGTAGTGTCTCATACTCAAACTCTAGATTTTTCTGCTTTTATTCAAGCCACATAACTAATTTGAGTTGCAGAAAATTATTCCCAACTCCAAAATAATCTCATAGATCACCTATGACAACTTTATGGATAAAGAATATTATTTTGTAGTTTGAATTTGAATTGCTGTTATGTATTTCTTTTATTTTTCATGTTGTTTGAATTTGAATTAGTATCATGTATTTTTTTTTTTTCATGTAGATTGAATTTGATAAGTGCATTTGATTGAGTGCTTTAAAATCAAAAGGCTAACATTAGTATGGTAGTGGTACATAACCAACATAGACTACACAACTACATAATTGAAAATAAAAAATAGCTTACAAATTAAAACACATCTTTGAAATTATTTCTATTTCATATCATTACAATATTGAGTAGAGATGGGATACATTATACGGGTGTCCATTTACATTATTCGATTCGCATAAATAGTTGTAACAAATTTTAATTGGTCGCTTCAATTTGTAACTATCAGGCACATTGATTTAATGCATGTTGGACTTTAATTTCTTCAATTTTCAACTTATCTTCTCAAAATATATTTAAAACATTCGTAGAAGTCATATCTTAATTGATGTTTGGTCCAACTCTACCCAAAAGGGGAGTGAATTCTGTAGTGCAAATAACTTACATTTACTCTCTTTCAATTTACTTTTTAAAACACACTAAAGCAATTTAACAATCAAGTATAAGTGTTAAAGAGGTGCAGCGGAATATATAAAATAAACAATCAAAGCACAAGCATATAGGTGGAGATAGAGATAGCGACAGTGTAGACAAAAATATTTATAATAGTTCGACCAAGATCCCTTCTTGCCTACATTTACTCCCTCGAGCTCCTTTGGAGATTTCTAATCGAGTAGTATTTGGATCTTTTTTCTTGGTGAAGACCAAGCTATTACACTCTCACAAGATAAACTACATAATATCTTGCTACTCGTTCACAAGGTAAGTTGCATTTATATCTTGCTACTCTTTCACAAAGTAAGCAATGTATTCGATTAAAGATCTACCCAAGAGGGGTAAATTGGATAGTTAAATTGTTTTAACAAATAAATAATAAAAACACTTCAATTTCTAGTAACCGGTTGTTATCTTGATATTTAGCAGAAATGTGTTTAACTAATTGCGTAACCAAATAGATAAAGATAGAGAAATTGACACAAATATTTATAGATGTTCAACAAGCTACTTTTGCCTACGTCCTCTTCCCTGAGCTTCTGTAGGGAGTTTGTAATCCACAAACTCTTGATCTCTTTTCCAAGTAGGAACCAATCCTTTAACCCAATTTTCTTCTCAGGCTCAGAATCAAACCTATCTTTTTCTCAGGTTCAAAATTAACCAAATCTTTCGTCTAGGCTCACGATTAACACTGATTAGTCAAGATCTTTTTATATGTCATCCACTCTCACTTAGACTAGGTATATTTAGTCCTAAGCTACAACTCATAAATACATAAAATAATACAAGTGTCTTCTCATATGCGTTTCTACCACCTTAATTCAAAATTAAGCTCAATGTATTTGGTAAAAAAATGATTTTTGGTCACAAGAATAACAAGCTCAAATACTCAAGATATATATGAATCAAGTATAGCACAATTAATTTGAACAATTAAAAATATATTAAGTGATCTCATCGGGATTGTGTTGAAAACAATGTATAAATAGTAATGTAGAATCAAATAGATTTAAATAAGAATTTTAAATAGAAATTTAAAACACTCAATTTAGTCTAAAAATAAAATCGATTTAAAATTCTAAAATGATAGAAAGAAGTTTATCTGGTATAAATCACCAAATTAAGAAATATATGGATTAATTCAAAAGATTTCTAAAATATAAGATACATCTTTGAAAACCAGTCAAAATCTATTAAAATAACATATTCCATCATTCAAATTCTTCAAAATGGGCGGAAAATCTTTGAAAATTGTTCTGGTCAAATTCTAAAACAAACACTATCGGTCGATCAGATGGCCTCCAACAGCTATAATTCTAGTCGTTGCTCAGTAAGTTAATCGATTGGGCGCTCGACCATCTTAGGCTTTGAATAATCCATTCAACTTTTTAGTTGATCAGATAGCCTGAAACCTAAAAAATACCATCCTAAATCAAGCGGTCGACCGGCCGACCAATATATCGGGCGTCTAACCGTCTAGGGCAAAAGGATATATATATATATTTTTTTTTTTTAAATATTTTCTTGATCAAGGACTTTGGAAAATCTTTTGTTCACATAAATTTAAAACTTTATATCACTTAAAAATATACCAAGTTGATTTCAAGTATCGTGTTGATCCTAATCGGGTTACATTAAGAGCTTAAGAAGAATTGAGTTGTTTACTTGCAAATACAAAATTATCTTATTGCTCAAAGATTTTTCAATACCTTCATTACAACCATCTTGATCTTTATGGTTGGCCCATTGAGCGACCCAAGAGGAGGGGTGAATTAGGTAGTAATAAAAATTATTAAATAATTAACACTTCAAAAATTAAGTAATTAATTTTAACCTAAAGTAATTAATATGTTTATAGCAGCGGATATATAATATCAACTAGGTGCACACCAAACAACACAAATATAAATAAATTAAAGAATATAACACACTAGAAATTTATACTAGTTCACCAAGTAATTCTTGACTAATTTAGTCGCCCGAGCTCCACGGAGAGTCACACCCACTAAACCACTAAGATTTCTTTAAATAGGTAGGAACCAAACTTTTACACAATGATTCCTTTCCCAGACTCAAAATCAATTTTTACAAATTCTTTTTCACAGACTCAGGAATAACCTTTTGTTTTTCCTAAGCTCAAGAATAACCCTTTTTTTTTTTTTTTTTTTTTTTTTTTTTTTTTTTTTTTTTTTTTCAGGCTGAAGACTAACCTAATGTTTTCACAGGTTATGGATTAAATCTAATTCTTTTATACCTTAGGCTAAGAATTAAACCTCACAAACACTCCACGTATCCTTTTACCCAGTAAGGATTGAACCGTCACAAATTCACTCAAAAATAATTCTAGTCAGGAAGAATTACCCCTAATCTTTTTGTACTATAGGCAAAGATCAAAACCTAAATCTCTTTACCGGAAGAGATTGAAACCCAAGGCTACCCCTAATTAAACACTCCTAATAGTATCTAATTCGACACACAACTCACCAATTACAAAATTGATAAGCCTTTTTCCACTCAGAACTTCTACCACCCCAGATTAATTTGAACTCAATTAATGTCCCGATACTAGTGATAGAAATAAAGTAAGAATTTCAAAATCTAATTTTTAAAGAAAATGGGTAACACACAATTTAGCACGTAATCAGATTTACACAAATCGTTTTAAAAGATTTTTATGCTTTTAAAGTTAAAAAACGATTTCTCAAAAAGATCAATTCACCAAGCAAGTAGTAATAATAAAATACTCAATTAAAGAATAAGCTTGGAACGATCTCACCAGGAAAACACCGAATAGATTGCACGTAGTATCGCAAGACAGCTTAGATCGGTGACGCTAACTCAAATAGCATTTTAACTCAAGAATTTCAAGAACAGAATAATCTCACGATAATCTCTTAATATAATATCAGAATGATAACTCTCATAATAGCTCAGAAACTACTTGTTCTTGATGTATGTAATACAATCCCGCATGTCTCTTTTAATAGCCCTTAAACTAGACCTTCAACGGCTAGGTTTCAAATGTTATATCAATAAATAACACATATGGACCTCATATATCATATAGATTTATAACGGCTATATTTGACCAACAATATAACCTCTAAAGCTCTCAATTTAGTCCCCCAAACAATTTGATTTTAGTCAATGAAAGTATAGAAGTAATTATATTTAAGTATATGGACTAAATCATAAGGTGAAAATAAAATCCCTTAAATCTCTCCCAAAATATTCTCCACCAAAATAGTAATATTTAAACTCAAAATTCGCAGGTTTAAATATAGAAATTTCAAAGATATCTTATAACAATTATTTTTCAAATACTATGTCATTAAATGACACTCCAAGACCCCATACATCATATATGTTCAAAATAGATCTTTTTCATTTAAAAGTATTCTTGGGAAATCTCATTTTGGTCCTTAAACCTTTTTTAAACCGAAATTCATCATAATAGAAAGTATTAAAACACTTTAATTAAAAGAACATTTAATTAAATAGACCAAATTAATAGGGATAGTAGAATAGATAGACCATATCACAATTAAGTTTAGATTCCTAGAATATCTCAATCAAGTAAGTCAAAAACGGCTAGTTAAGGATCAAATTCATGAAATCCTCCAAACCTGAATCCGAATTATCGGTTGACCGACCAAACACCATAGGTCGATCGCTCGATTCAGGTTGTAGCCCAAGCCAATATCCAGCAACAGTAAGTCGACTGCTACTCTTTGGTCTGTCGACCTAACTATTCAGAGAGTTCACCCATTGGACAAAGATTGACCAATCCTCCACCTCAAGTCGACCGAACGATTCAGAGAGTTCATCCATTGGTCATAGGTCTACCAATCCTACACCATAAGTTGACCAATCAATTTAGAGGCTTCAACATATTCCAACCTATACCCATCGGTTGACCGATCCTCTCAGGTTGGTCGACCGAACAATGTTGGATAACTTTTTCCTTAATTAATTTTGACTCCATTCTTCGATGTTTTTGCCTCTTTAACAGATTTCTTTTCTCGGTTAACTTAACTAACACTTAAATTCAATTTTAATCACTAATATAACTTAAGTCCATATTTCTTCTTCAATTTCACATAGGAGCAAATGTGTTTAACTATTTAGGATCCTAATAAAAATACACCTAATTGTAAAAATATTTTATGTCGTGTGTGATTCTAATCGGGATACATTAAGAGTAAAAATTTAATCTGAGTTGTTTTCCCCTAAGTTCTTCAAAATCTACAGTCTCTTAACATCCATCATCTTTGTTAGTGTCGTTAGCATCCATTTAGCCTTTTTCTTAACTTTTTCATGATAATATCTTTACTGGAACTAATAAACTGAAACACTCAACAAAGCCGTTAGTTCCACAAAAAACATCAACATTTAATTATCCATCAAAATCTTAGGATCAACATTTATCATTTCTCTTTATACATTTTCTCATTCAAGTATTGGAACTAATATATGAAATAATCGATAAATATATTGGTTCCTCAAAACATCCATGTTACTTGGTTCATTAAAACGTCTAGGGTCAACAATATCCCTTTTTTTTTATAATGACAATTAACTTCGATGTTTTATTAAAAAAAAAAAAAAAATACACAGCCACACTTCTCTTGAATATGAGGATGGGTTTTGTTCAATTTAAATGCTATAATGAGAAAACCTTTTAATTCGAAAAGAAGATTTTCTACATATGCAACTCTTCCCCTTTGTAAAATAAATCGATACTAAATGAAAACGACTCTAAAGATATGGAACTCTCCCCCTTTAATAATTATAAAAACATCACCAATTTCTCCCTCTTTGTCACCTCAAAAAGTGGGGAGGGTTAATTAAAACATCGGAATGTCAAATTACTTGGAATTTTAAAAAAAAAAATCATTTTTCTTTTAAAACAATTTGATAAGATTTCCAAGCAATCAAAATGCTCAATAGTGCAAATTAAGACAAATATAAAAAAAAAAAAAAAAAAAAAAATCAAATAATGTCAATAGCACATAGAGTCACGTAGAATCTTATTTCATTTCATGATACCCATAGACAACTCCCCTTTAAATAGAATAAGAATTATGTAATCGTTAATGCATAGAATACAAAGCATATATCAATCATGATATTAAAGATAAATTTATTAAATCAATTGATATACCTCTAAATCACGTGCCAACATGAATAATTGCAAATTCTAAAGATGTCATCTCATAAAACTCCAACTCCCTTACCAAATAATAAATATTTAAAAATAAGAGTTATTAAATATATGCTAAGTTCGTACTAACATACATATAACTAGGCACTTAATGCCAATAGATATATCCAAATACAAAAGTATCAACACTTTAACAAATTTTATTACAATACATAAAAGTGGAGGACATAACTTGAAATGAATAAAAGTGAAATATTAGTCATATCTTCAATCCGATTGAAATGGGAAATAAATAGTCAAGATTGAGTCATTTCACTATTAATATTATATTAATTCCTTCAATTCCTAATATTCTAACACTAATTTCACTATTAATATTATATTTATTCATTCTACTACTAAATATTTATGTTGATTATAAATAAATATAAAATCCAAAAAAAGAATTTCTATCTTGAAAATAACATATCAGTTCATCAATTGTTTTATGAACCTCATGAAAAATTGAATACCATTACTGTAATACCCATAAAATTTATATTTTTGCGAATAATATCTTCTTGAAATAAGTTATATTCTTTTGGAGATTATTTGTATATTATGGAAATTTAAAGGTATGATTGAATATTTGTTGATTTTTAAAAGGATAAAAATATATTTATTTCTTATATCATTATATTTTTATTTGGAGTGTACAAATGTAATAATTATATTTTTTGTATGTTGGGGGGTGTGTGTGTGCTTGTGTGTTTGTGTGTGTATATATATATTTTTTATTTGTAGATGTATAAGGGTTTATATATTATATTTTGGGTTTGTGAGTGTATGAAAGTTCACGTAATTATATTTTTTATTTGTGGTTATATAAAGCTTCGTATAACTAGGGGTTTATAAAGGTTTATATAATTTTATTTTTTGTTGGGGGTGTGTAAAGGTAGGTTGATTATTTTGGTGAAAAATAAGGGAAAAAAAAGGCAAAAAAAAAAAAAAAAAAAAAAAAAAAAGATGTACCAAATCAAATAAAAAAAAACTTAGATTCTTTTAAAATAATCAATTAACATTATTTTACTACAAAATAAGTAGTTAAGTATACTTTTTTTTTTTATTACTATGCAATATTTTATTACTATATAAATACAAAATCATACTTTTGCAATCACACATTTTCTTTAATATTAAAATTATGTTCAACTAAAATTTCATCGTTCTATCAAATCTTAAAAAATACCGTCAGTTTAAACATGTTAAACTAAAGAGAAATTTATTATATAGTCCTTAAAAGATATATAAATTGAAAAATAGACCCCCAACTATCATAATAAAGTTTTTAATTCTTAGAGATTTTTAGAAAATAATCCTTTGTTCTTTGACCATTTTTTTCAATTATTTACATATAATGCCATTTTGGAAAATTTTTAAGACGTGAACATTCACATTTTTATTCTACAATTTTTAAATATTTTAATACATTTTAACTCTGATTCTATTGTTGTGAATATTTATTTTTCTTTAGGTGAACAAATTCACGTTTTTATTATGTCGGTATAAACGTTCACCAAAACCAACTGAAATAAAAAAAAACTAAAAAAAAGGAAAATCAAATCGGTGTGAATATTGCATCAAATCACATGAACATTCACCCAAAATACCAACATATAACAAATTAAGACATTGAACCCCCCTAAGATCAACAAAAACAAAATTGGTATGAATATTCACCAACCACAAATAATATATTCACCTTGAAAATAAATCAAAACAAATCTAAAATTCCTGTAAATATTCACAAAAACACAAATCAAAATCATTGAAAAAAAAAACCTAAAAAAAAGCATTCACGTGAATAATTTAAAAAACTTCATAAAAATCAACAAAATCAAAACAGATCTAACACCCGGTGTAACCATTCACAAAAAAACAAATCTAGATCAACCAATTTGAACATTTCAAAAAAACTACATGAGCGAACAATTTTCGTAAAAATCAATCTGAATGAAACATTCACAAACACAAAATCGTTAAATAAAGAGGTTCTTTGTGGATATTCACCATGGCAGTGATTGTTTAGGATCTAAAAAATTTCAAATCGAAAATTACCAAATTTGGGATTGCGACAATGAAAAACTCAATTAAGGGAAAACAAAGACAACGACGAACGAGAAAGATGAGTGGACAATTTTTATATCTGGGACGACATGAAATTGCCACTGCCATTTGCCGACGTCGTCGATGTCGACTATTCTAGAAACACGACCGCAGAGGTGTGATGTTAAAGTACGAAAAAGCCCTGAAATTTCTTCCTAGAAACCACATCAACGTTGCTTATATTTGATCAAATATGGTCACCTACTATATAAAGATAGGCATCGGTCTATTGCCATCGCCATTCACCACGTAGTCACCATCGCACTACCGTAATTTTCTAGATCTAAAAAACCAGATTTAGAATATATATATATATATATATATATATATATATATATATATATTATGAGAGAGAGAGAAAAATGGCTGTAAGGGAGGAACAATTGTGACTGGTGTACGAGAGGGATAAAGACGAGGAAAATAATTACTGGTGCGAGAGGGATAAAGAGGGAGAGAGGAATGCTAGTGTACGACAGGGATAGAGAGGGAAAGAGGACTGTTCTAGTTCATGACGACTGGAAAAAAGAGAGGGAAGGGATATATAGAAGATAAGATTTGGGTTTGGTATAAATACAGGAGTATAATTATCTATTTGTTATTATTTTTAATTGTCGAAGGACTAAATACTAAGAGAGGAAATAAATAATAATTTTTGTTTGTTGAAAATACCCATCGAGGAAAGAGAGTGTGGAATTTGGGCTAAATATTAAAAAATCCCAAACTAAAATGTTTATAATATTAATTAATTGAAAACAAATATTACAATAAAAAAATTTAAATATGTTTAAACTAATACAAAATATCTTGTCAAACACAACAAATATAAAGTTAAATTTACACAATTAAATAAAATACATGTGCAAATTAAATCCAAAACCTACGCTTAGCATGCACTTAAAACTAATTTATCTTAAAATAATAAGCACAGATTGATATGCCATATATATATATATATAGTCAGATGATCATACAGATGGTATAGGAATGGATTAACATGATTTCATAAAAAGATATCAACCATGCAAACTTAACATTATAAGATATGCCTACAGGTAAGATCATTCTTAATATTGATTTTATGGAATATTTCTCAATAACATATGATTCAAGAAATCTAATAAACTTAATAACCATCACATGACTCAATAAAATAATATTAGCTAATAGTAGAATTCTATGCAAGCATATAATCAGAGCATGATGTTCATAAATTATTTAATATACCATCTAGAGGATAAAGATGTAAATCAATTTCAGTGAAAAAAGATTTTTCAATGATAATTTCACATCACATAAATTTTACATATAATCTTACAAGAATAAGATTGTTTTACCACTGAGTTGAATGAAGATTTAACTCTAATAAAATATCTCATTGAATCAATTTCGTTCTTATCCTTGACTTAAACTTTGAGTGTCGGTATCAATATATGCTTCTTCGTGAATTATCTTATAACTTGAAACTCTTTAAAATATACTTACTAGAAGATAATTAGAAGATATCAACAACATATATATATATATATATATATATAACCATTATTATTAAGATCATAATTCCAAGTAGTATATAGCATATAAGATCAATCAAAAGCATTTTTTGGTCCTATATATTTATGTGATACATATTCTATGCAAGGTTTGACAATAGGATATCATGTTTACAAGTCAAAATTGCTAATTCAATGTATCAAGTTGATAGAATGAATCCAACTAATCAAGTCTCAAATCAACACATATGAGTTATATGATGTTGAAAAAGATATTAAAGAAATACTATTTCACTCAATATAGCACTAAGAAATCTTAACACACATAAATTTGACTCTAAGAATGTACAAGGTGTGTCAATTTTGTGAAAGTATACACTTTTATCTCTTGGGTGCAAAGGTTTTTTGGACAACTATATGCCTTAGATTTGACCAACTAAGCTTTTTATTGGAATGAATCTGTTGTAATTTAATGATATAAAAATTAGGCATAATTGATCAAACGATTTTTCACTCCTATAAAGTTCTAATTCATCCAATTTTAGCAACAATCCATTAGGATACAAGTAGCTAAAAAAAGGCTATATTTTAGGGCTTAGAAAATAAAAACTTTATTATCATGATTTGTCCATTGATATTGTCTCTTAATTCAAAACGACTTATTCAATTTATAGATAAAAAAATTAATTAATATTTGAAACACATTTGAATTAATTTGGTTTTCAATTTAAACTCAAATTTGTGTTTTTTCTCAAGCTATCAAAATAGTCTTCGACAATTGGTTGACGAGTTGATAAACTTGCTCAGCTATTTTAAATTGCATTCTGGCTAATTCGATCGAATCCTATAATCAGTTGATCGATTACAAGTATTCGTTACAGATCATGACCTACTTCCTTAATCGGTTGACCAAAGCTACCTATTGATCAACTGGATTAGGCTGGTTTTGACTCCCATAGGCCATTGTATTTTCTGTTGACCGGTGCAGGGGTTTGTCAACCGCTTCTTGTAGTTTTTTCATTCTTAGCCTATTTTCTCAATCAACTCTAATCGATTTTTAGTTCTCATTGACTTAAATTCAATTTTATCATTTATAATCACCTTAAACACACATAATACACAATAAATATATTCCACATAATTAATTTAAGTGCAAGTATATTTGTCTTAAATGAGTTAACATGTATTGGAGTTATAGGAAATGAGTTTTACCCTATTTTTTGTTATACAACAATGTTCATTTTAACCCTCTCAAGCCTCTGGATCTTTCTCTTAATCTTTTTTGACTTGATTTTCTAATTCGGATCTTCTGATCTTCATTATTTTGATCTTGATCATCATCTTCTCATTCTTCCTCATCTTCTTCCATTCTTGGTGCCATTTTTTATTCTTCTTTTAATGGTGTTGTTTCTTGTTGCATCATTTCTTGTCCTAAGACACTCAATACCCATGTTAAATACAAAACCACAATTATGTTGTAACCATCAAAATCCCATTCTCAGGAGTTCACACCCTAGCAGTCAATTTTTTTTTTTTAATCTTTATTTATCTTTAAGATGGTTCTTTGAGACTTTCTTCCTAGAGGCATTTCTTGATTTATATAGGTTTTACTATAGTCTCCTACATTAAAACAATCCGTACTTGCAGCAGAAGATGAAGTAAGATTTTTGGGTGACTTTTTTATTTTTACTACAATATAATATATTGTGAGTCTATTCGTGTTCTTTCTTCAATATTTTCCAACATGTACAAGTAGCAATGGTTTGTTGACTTCTTTAATGTTCAACTCTCTTGCTCTAAGAAACTAAAAAGTCACAAAGATAATATTAATATCTAAAACATAAAACTTGTAAATTTTAAAATTTCTAAATAACATTTACTACCCCGTTTTGGTTAGTATAACCACTTCGTTGAGTTCTCTCTGGCTATAAAATCCAACAAAGTTATAATATTACGTATTAATTTCTTTCCATCGCCGCATAAGAGATGCTTGATTGCGCCCAAAATTAGCTCCCTCATTTGAGTTAAATTATTCATACATCATCTTTCAAAATAATGACCACTACTGGTGATTAGAACTTTGTTTGTGTTTAGCCAATCGAAACAATAAAAATATCCTTGTTGGGTATATTTGTTTTGCTCTTTATGACTTTCTAGCCGTTGATCTCACTGTATTTGGATTTTGGGGATTAGTTCAACATTGTAATTAGTTAATTCTTGGTAATTTTTAGAAAAATCTTCCAAAAAAAGATTACTGAAATAGTAATTAGATTCTAAATCTATCTGCATGTATTAAATTAAACTAAATAAATAAGGCCAACATGAATCTAAATTAAACTAAAAAGTAGCTCAAATTAAATTATAACAATAAAGTAAATTGCTCAATAAATTAAAACACTAATCTCTAAGTCCAAATCACAAAATCCAACATGTTAAAAGTAATTAACGCAACCCAAATAAAATAAAATTAACAAAGTATCCCAACCCAACACAATCCAAATGAAATAAAATTAACAAACTAACCCAACCTAATCTAAATAAAATAAAATTAATAAACTAATCCAACCTAATCGAACCCAACCTAAACCTTAAATCTAACTAAATCAAATCAAATTGTTTATAAAACACAATTGAAATCCAAATAAAAACTTACCTAGAGAAGTATTGAAAGAGAGAGAAAATAAGGCATAACCTCTAGGTGGCAGTGCAACGAAGCTGGAGAGAGAGAGAAAAAAAAAGAAGAGAAAAGGATAACCGACAAAGTGTTGGAGCGGCATATCTAGCCAGATCACGAAGAAGAAGAAGAAGATTTTGTCTAGATGACTATTGGAGTAACGATTAACTCTAATTATCAACGTGAGTTTTTTCATTAGGCTATGATTGTGGTGAAATTGAAATAGGTAGGCGGGTGTGATATTTTGCCACAACTAATGGCGTATTTATTAGAGCACTAATTTTGGTTGAAAATGGTAAAAGGGTAACTAATTTTTTGTTTTTGGCACAAGGGATCCAATAGCTGTTGGAGATAATACCTCTAGACAATCCTAGTTAAGCTTATTTTTAGTTAGGGTTTTGTGAATACCACTCTAGAGAAGTCGGCCATCATACAGACCAATGCTATATCCTCAAAAACCGTGTTAAGGATCTTATCTAGGTAGGAATGATCAACATCAGTGAAGAAGAAGATTAACCAGGACGGGGTAGTAAGTTGAGAAAGGAATGAGATATCTATCTAATTTGGATCTTTCTATTTTTCACTTAAGTAAGTTGTTAGTGTTTAAGTAATGTACTAAAACTACTCTGGTCTATCTATTTTGTAAAGGTTCTTCCTAAACCTATGAAAAGAATAAGTGAGAGAATGGTTAGGTTAGTCTTTAGACTAGTAAAAATATATGGTTCATCCTTGGCCTGTGAAAAGGGTGAATTTGTAAAGGTTGATTATGTGCCTGTAAAAGAATTATTGTAAGGGTTTGCTTTCTACCAGATAAATGAATCAGGGTTTTGGTTGGTCGCGAATCTCTGTAGAGCTTGGAGGACTGGATTAGGTAAGAGTAACTTATCGAATCAGGATATATCTTTGTGTGCTGCATTGTTTACTTTCTATTATATTATGTTTAGATGTGCACTTAGTATTAAACATTTATCTACTGCGTAACTATGATAATAATTAATTCAGAGAAAGTGATTATTTGATATTAAGTGTTTAAAGAATTAATTGTTTAAATTATGTAATTAACTAATTCACCCCCTTCTTGGATAGCTCTTTGGGCCAGCAACCTGATTCTCATTTGAGATACGTAGGCAACCCACGTGCAGGTTCGGTCACATATCCAAACATCTTAGTCTTAGTTTGCATTTCATTTATTTTAGCTTGTATATTTACATTTCTGTCTACATATAAACTGTTATTGGGTGTTGTTGACTAGTATTAGCTAGAGTATATACCTGCTTGACATTATATCATGCAAAACAACATAAAAAGGCGAAAAACTTTTAAAAAGGGAATTATTTTTGTTTAAGTAATGAAAGAAACTGCTAGGATATTATTTACAGTGAATACCTATTTAGACCAAGGTACCATTTACGGATTGGTGTCTTGGGGTGCAAAAAACCTTCCCCAAGCATAACTAACTCCCAAACTTAAAGAATATCTCTGATACATAGACCTTTGGAAGTAAAAACACGAGCCATTTCAAAAGAAAAAAATGAATTTCTAAAATCTCAGTGATGTAGCACACCATTTAACCTCATGCGAGGTGGCGACTCTGTTTTTAACAAAAATCCCGGCCCAAGAACTTTTTCAAAAATGAAGCCTAGAAAATCCCCTAAAAAACCATTTTTAAAATGAATGGATTTGGACAACTTAGAGAAGAAGAGATGAAACTTGTTTTTATCATTTTCCTAATTCTCTACTTCTTCTACTATCAAAATTCAAGGTGCGTCAGCTGGCAACTCCGCAAGGGACTATAAGAGAGTTAGGCCTAGTTGGAGTCTAAATCCATATTTACTATTTAATAACATTCAAGCATTATGTCTTTGATTTCAAGCATAAATAATTCCCTACCCAAAAGAAAACAGTAACAATAACAATAACAACACTAATAATAATAACAAAACAATGATAAACATGTCATTTCTTATGTATATCAGTATGCATAAATATTTATTGTCTTTATTTACTGCATTTATATTTACTATCTTTAAATACTGGATTTAAATACTGTATTTGCATTGCTGCATTTACATTTCTATATACTATGTCCAATGCATAAGCACTCATTTTGCATTACATAACATTGATGGAAAACCCAAGCCATAACCCTCTTAAAGATAGAGAGGCCGACAATAGGGGTTGAATTCGGTGATTTCATCATGCTGATCTAAGCCCTGAAAACCCTTAAGCTAGAAAGACAAGTTAGTATAAGCAAGGCATGGGGGTTTCTCCCCCAAGATCAGGCTAGGAACCTCTTCTTGTTCGGACCACCAACCTGAGATGGATGTTCCCCTGGGGAGGACACTGGAGGTTTAAAGGTCTGGGAATCGAGTTTTTTAGGATGCACTAGAAGAAAGTAAAAATCGCATATAGTGAGCCTATAACAGAGGAAAACCAAACCCCTGATCTACTTAAGACATAATGTTGGAGAGAGACATTTAATTTTGTTGTCAGTATATCATTACCCTGAAACCTTACAAAAAGAAATACCTCTAGGACTAATAAAAAACGGAATATCCAATTAAGATTTTTCATTCATCTTTACCAATGAGCTTGCTCATAGTCTCTAATTGTATCTGAATAAATTGACTGTTGAACAAACCATCAAAAAGAGTAAAGAGAATCCTTATTATGACTATACGAGGCTTTATTAGACTCAAAAAGTTGATTTTGTTTGGATTCAGATCTTGCTTCAATTGAGGTCGATATTAACTAAGAATTGATATGAGATTTCCATTAAAACCAAATAAAAGTGTCAAATTGAGTCTGTAATTATAAGTAAAGTACACTCTGTCTGTGGTGTAGTCATAACAAAATTCGATATGGTTGTAAATTATAAAATTAGTAACTAATGGAAATCTCATCTCAAACTAAGTCATATTTAAACCACAAATGCCTAGGTAAGTAAAAGACTGACACGACCATCATCTAAGTAGGAAAGATTGCTCCTCATAAGAAAACACCCGTCTCCCGTTTGCTAGTTATACTCAGGCTCAAGCACAACAGCCTATCCTAATGGAGGATATAGAAGAATGACCGAGTGAACCTATCGGGGTAGTACAAGTAAAAGAAAACATGGTTTTTTTGAAACAGTCCATGGGTCAGATTTTTGAACTCCTGCAGCAACTTTACCACTCTTAATAGAACTTTGTAACCTTTGTTCAAACCCCGAACGCAATGGAACCAATAACCAACCATCAACCCTCCAGCTCCTAATGCCGTAACCCAGTTATTGGAGAAACAATCCCTACTGAACCTCAGCTACAAGTCATTTCAACAATAATTGACCCAAACACAAGTACTATCTCAGCTAAACCAAATACTAGCCTAACTATACTGAACACTAATGACCAATTCAAAAGAGAAGTGAAAGAACAATTTGAGAAGACATCCCTATTGATAGATAAACTACTGCAAATAGAAAGGGAAATCTAGGAAGTAAACAAGTGAGAATCGGAAACCAATGCCCAATATGCTGACCTGTCTGGTATACCTCAAGTAAAATGCTCTGACAACTTTTGTCATGCCTACATTCACGAAATACGATGGATTTAATGGTGCCCATATTGGCACATCCAGAGGTATAAGAATGAAATAGGGGTATATATCCACAACGAGGCATTAGCCATTCAACTATTCCAACAATCATTAGACCCGCTCGTTGGTACTCGACAATAGAACATTAGAAGGTAAAGATGTTCCTTGACATAGTTAAGGTCTTCAGTGACCAGTACAATTATAATCAGGAAGTGTCACCGGATAAGATTTCTCTCCGAACCATAACTAGGAAGAGTGGGGAAAGTTTTTCGGGAATACATTGTCCAATGGAGGGATATAGCTGCACAAGTAGTACCGCCAATGAAGGAGGCTGAGATGGTTCAAATATTCATTCAGGATCAACCTCACCCTTACTATTAGCCTTTAGTGAACACACTGAATGGACCATTCTCTAACGTGATCCTTCAAGGGGAATATATAGAAGAAGGTGTTAGGACTAGTAGAATTCAGAAATCGATCGAGCAGGAACATAAGAGAGCAATACCAAAGAAGGGAGACCCTGAAGTGGCAATGGTAGGCTAGGGACAAAGAAACTAGCATAACTTCCAACCTCAATATAAACCTCAGCAGCCCAATTTTCTTGAGTTTTGAGAACCAAACCTTCCAAAAGCAACAATCTCAATACACACAACCACCTCAATACACACCACCGCCTCAAATTACACCACCACCTCAACTAGCACCAACACCTCAATTTACACCACTGCCTCAATTGGTCTCTTTTCTAGCTCCAGCATATAACCCATAACTATATCAACCCCTTATAAAGCTCTGCCAATACGTCCAAACACATCCAACTACCAACAAAATTGCAGACTTGATAGAGAACCAAGGAAGTTTACCCCTCTTCCTGTAACCCTTTCTCAAATCTTTGAGGAATGTGTTCAAAACAAAATGCTTGAACCTGTATCCCCAAAGTAACCAAACATCAATAGCCCATACTACAACACAAACCAGTTCTGTTCTTATTACTATGGAACACATGCTTATAAAACTGATAACTGTATATCTCTGAAACACAAAATACAAGACCTGATAGAAGCCAAGGTGATATGTTTCCCAAAAGAAAGGGAGATGTCTCAGCCTAACTGTCAACAAAACCCGTTGCCTAAACATGATAACTCAACTCCAACTGTCAACATGGTCAGGCGAGATTAGGAAACCGATTAGAGCAACTATACTGGAGTATGGAAATCTTGTCCCAAACCATCTGGAGCAGTATGGGTAGAAGCCAAAAATTACCTTAAAGCATATTGGATAGACATGTAGGTCTCACCTACGAATGATAAACCTATCTCTCTTACCAGTTGTGGAAGTGAATTCTATGAAGATAATAACCAGGGTAAGGGACATATGATGTTGATTGTCCAAGACTAATAGGTGGAGAAAGAGGAACCTCTCAAGGGCAAGAAGAACTAGACCAGATGTGGGGAGCAATTGATACGCTGAACATGAATATCACAGATATAGCCGTTATAGTCGAGCAGGTCTTGAAGGTGTATCAACTACCCAAGAAAGAACCTATGAGAAATGAAACACTGATCCTACCTAAGAAAATATTTGACCTCAATTACATGAGTCATAATGACGAAGCGAACAAATAATCCCCTTACAAGGGAAAACTTCGGTACCAATGATAGACGACCAAGCTATCCGAATCAAAACAATCCCTAGATTACACATGCTTGACTATGGATTCATGAAGCTAAACCTTGACCAGCCCTGGGGCTTAGAAGTTTCTCACCTTATCATACAACCGCAAGCATGTCAGAACCTGATAATGATCCGACCAAAAACCATGCTAAACTTCAAAACGCCAAAACAAGAACCATTGAAAGACTTGAAAGAGGTGCCTTGGAACTACTCTACGATGATTAAAACCAATGTTGTAAGGATGGAAGACCAAGTAGACGAGATCGAAGGTATTACTCAGAGTGAAATAATATTTGTCTTGCCAGACTTGGTGAAAGTACCAGACAAAGAACCCAAGGGTATCCCTAAGAAGACTGTCACTGAGAAGGAAGTACAAGAATTCCTAAGGGCAGTTAAGAACACTGAGTACATGGTCGTCGAGCAATTGAGCAAAGCACCAGCATAGATTTTGATCCTGTCGTTACTAATTGTTGCGATAAATTATGCGCTAGGAATACTCGCAAGTGTACGAGGTCAAACAAGTAATAAGATTAAGTATCGTCCACTAGGATTACCATTAGAACAAGATAAGTACTATAATTAGAATAACTTAATTTTATCTAGACAATCAATGATTTGAAAGGTGTTCGAAATATTAAAAGAAATCAAACTATAAGACTTGGAATAAATTCAATGGGAATGGATTATTTAGGGATTAACTTTATTCACTCGTACGTGTGCTCGATTTATTCTAGTTTACACTAATGGTTATCTCCCTATTCAACAATCAAGATTTCTTAAGCTCTCTCACTACCTCTCCCGAGTGCAAAGTGAGCGAATATGTAATCATTTCGAAACCAATATCTCTATCAAGAGTTTAGGTGATTACATGCATCTCGCCCCAATCTTATGGATTGCACAAGTTTCAATAATCTCTCGATATACTAAAACTTGTGCTGTGGTTAATCTTAATCCGAATCCAGGGTTACCTCTCCTGAGCGTCAAATCCCGTATTCTCAAATCAACCACAATATCATATATAAGCATACAATGGAGGTAATAGAGCGATAAACATAATTGAATAGAGATGAATACACATTAGCAAAAGATAGATTCAATCAAACATAGTACTAGTGAACTACATTAATCCCTAGACAAGAGAAGTTTAGCTATACATTGTCATTTCCAAATATCCAACAACAAATGAGGAATACATAATCAAAACAACAAACCAAGTTTTGATAATGAGAGATAGATTGAGAGGGTAGAGATCCAAATCTGATGTGTGGATGGTTCCACTTCCACAAGAACCGCTCTAAGCTGCTTTTCTCTCTTCAATGGTGGCCTCCTTGGTTTGGTTTGAAAATGAGCTGCCAAAAATGTCCCTTTCAAAAGAGAAATCACTTTCTATTTATAGTTTTTCTCCTGAAACCCTAAAGTAAGCTGCAAAAAGCACTTTTGCGATGAAGTGGCGCTGCAGTGGTAGAAAAATGCGCTATAACGCACATCAAGTAGAGGACCACAAAGAAGAGGCGTTGCAGTGCGCCCTTGAGCACGTTGCAGCGCGCTATGGACAGAAGGAAAAAAAGAGGCGCACTGCTGCGCGCCCTTGAGCGCACTGTATCGCGCTCAGGGTAGAAACCAAAAGGGGCCAGAGCCCTCGTTTCTTCACCAAACTTCCACCGACGGGCCTGAATTTCAATCGGTTTCGCCCAAATTACCTTATCTACATAAAATCAATTAAAACGGATTAAAAATACTAACGGAACACTGGAAAACTACAAAATTCGTAAGGAAATACATAGATAAATATCAATCTATTAAATACCCCCAAACTTAGAATTTTGCTAGTCTTTGAGCAAAAAACACCTACACAAGAAAACAAAACTACCACAACAAATTCACATACACCAAAAAAATTTAAAGAAAGACACAAACGAACTAAAAAAAAAAAAAAAACGTTGTGTGAGTTTTGAATTTCAACTAATGACAAAATTTCCCTCAACATCCCCCAATCATTTTGAGTTCAAGAATAATACCGCACTTTGTCATGTTCTAGAATTTCAAGGGTCAATAATGGTATATGCTATTCTAGATCATTTCCAAGTGTATGTGCTAAGACTCTCATTATACAACCATCCAAAGACTGGATTGAATTATCCACCAACAAAATTCATGACTAAAACTAAAGACGTATAGGATTTCCATATGTCTGACCGAGTTCTACTTTCCACTAATGTAGGCTAAGTAATTCTCAGAGATCAATAAGACTTTTATCAATCTTTTAACAACTGGCCAAGGGTAAAATGGAAAAATAAAACAAGAATGTGTCATCAGATCAAAGATACCCAAGGCATGACGATTACCCCTCAACCACACTCATACCCACAAAGATAAACCCGATACAACCTCGAGCTTACTTTTAAAACTGCAGTACTCACTTGTCAAAGCAAACAAAAACAAAACAACAATTACACACGTTTTTTTTCATCACACCCCCAAACTTTTTTAATTTGTACGATTTCTCGGATGTGGAGCAACGAAATATTAACAAGTGAGTACTAGAATCCCGAACCAATCAAAAGTTTGCCCTAAACCCAATCGCTCACTTTAATTAGCACAAACAAATACTAATGAGATAACAACTCGACTCGTGCCATAGGTATAACGACAATGGTTTGGAAAAAAATTAATTGGTTAGGGTATTTGATGCGTGTTCAGAATTGAAATGGCTAAAAGGATTCAACGGGATAACGAGGGGTAAAACAATTTGCATGGTAGGCTTCAACGGCTCAAACGATCAAAACGAATGCCTAAATTATTTCTCCTGAACTACCTCGCCTAAGATTTAACCTCAAATTTCCCCCAATCAGGTTTTAGAATCCTTAAATTTGTCATGAACTTGGTTAACTAGATAATTGACGTAAAATCATTTGAACATCTAGTACATTGGGTCTAAGTGCTCGTGCAAATTAGGATCCTCAATGACTTATACCAATATGAGATGTCAAGCACACAAAATACACATGAATGAGCATTACACTTGACCTCGACAGACAACTAGGGGATAAAATCATCATTGGGTAATGGTCATGAAGAACAGCAAAACTTAACAGACAAACACAACAAGTTACAGACACACTTGAACCTAAACTAAACAAACATGCATGAAACCAACTTAACAACAAAATAAACTTAAACTAACACAACCAAACAAATAGACAGAGAACAAGAAAACACACAAAACATACATAAAATCCCCCCCAAACTTAAAATGGGCATTGTCTGCAATGACCCAACTTCAAACTCAAAATCTGTCATGTAGCACGGTGATGAAAAGGGTTTCAAACACATACCTAGGAGGAGAGACATTTAAGTCTCACCTCCTACTGATTGTTGTCTTGCATATCGTCCCTATCGCCTCCGTGATAGGAAGAATTCGGATGTGATTGCTAAAATGGATGCACATAAGACGGTCGAAGATAATCCGGGAGTGAAGGTATCTGGGGATATTCGCTCATGTCGTAGCTAGCTGCCATTCCGAAGTATTAGAAATCTTGATGCATAGATTGGTAGCACGACTCTGGATATGCTTAGAACTCAACATTTTCTTTCCGTAGAGCTTAAATTTGCTCGCCTTGGTAAACCATTTTTTTTATAAAGATCCTCCAGGGTGATTTTTGCTTTCTCTCGCTCCTTGGAACTTCGGGCTCGGGAAGGTCCTGCTTCATCGTCCTCCCTGTCTTCCACTTCTTTGCTCCAAATCCTATGTATGGTATTTATGTCCATAGCTGGAATAGGTCAGGAAATTTAGTCGTCCGTAGTATCAATTCTTGTTGCCTGGAACAATTCAGTGAGTAAAGATGGGAAAGGCAAGCTGATGTTGACGTTCAGGATGGCGTGATAGATAGAGGAACTGATGATGAGGCCGATGTTCAGTGGTTTCTTTCTTGCTATCGCAAAAAGAGCCAGTGCCTTTTCTTTTGTCACTTCTAATAGGGGAGTTGTCGGATATAATCTTGCGCATATAAAGTGGAACCAAAGTTTTGAGATGTTCCCCAAATGCTTGGACTAAAAAATGGATTGGTCATTCTTCGTAGATGTCCAACGTGCGTGTTCCAAACATAACACTTTCAAGACTTCCTTTAAATTCAGTTATGTTTCGTCATTAGACTCATCATTAGTTGCTGGTGTGGGCAACCCGAAGTGTTGGTTAATCGTCTCAGAATCGAACCTAATCCATCATTTTCGAACCTTAGTTGTGTGGTTTGCATAATCCACTGCATTGGCATAAAACTCTAGAACTAAAGTAATGGAACCCATCCGCGGTTGTTTACAAAATTTATGCCATTTTCATTATTTGATCACATTTGCTATCTAGACCGATAAGCTATTGATATTGTTGAAACCATGCTCATGAAGGCATAGTTGAGACTGTTCATGCTTATAAAAATACTGCTCAGCCTCCTTAGAGGCAAATCGGTTGGAATCGAAATCCGGGGCTCTCGAACTAAACCCCTCTCCCCTTGGTCGTTTTGAAAATAATTTCGGCGGTATGATTTTTTAGTCAAAACACAACAAACCCTCACCAACATAATTTAGACTTCACAAATAATAAACCCATGACTACAATAGTCAAGAGAATCCCAAATGGAACACAAGAGTCACGGTTTTCAAACAACACAATGGTTTCACAAGCAAATCCCAAGCCAACGAGCCACCAATGAGGAAATGAAAACACACAAATGGAAATTCCTTCTTGAAACAACTTGCTTGGTGATTTTTTTGGTGCCCAAATCGTTGGAGATGAAGTCCACTTCGCATTTGACCACTTGAATCTTTTTTGAACGAACAATTGCTTGAGAGTGAGAGATGAATTTGGAGGTGGGTTCACAGTTTGGAAGAGAATTGAGGAGAGAACTTTCGAGTTTTGGGTTAGGAATTGGGGAAAAAATGAGGACGCCCATTTTTTAATCGAAATAGGGGGCGAGCGTGCTTCTTTGAAACGGGCACTGATGGTTGCGCTGCAGCGTGCTAATTGCGCGCTGCAGCGTGCTAAGGCTAGTAGGTCTTAGCTCTATTTTGGTTGGAATTTTGAATGGTAGGTTACTGTTTCTTTGCCGTGCCGCTATTTCTTCTCGTTCCATATTTACTCAACATCCTCGAATGTCTGTGCTCCTCCATTTACACAACAAACTTGCACCGCAATCACTGAACCCCCATTTTTTTTTTTTAAAATAGGTGAGAACCATTCCCGTGGGTTACATTTCAAAAAATGCACTAAATTTAACATCCCTAGCTGGACTCAACAACGACCTGCATCAATTATCAACGAGGGAGATACTCTCCACAACTCTCTCTTTATTTCCATAATAATGGTTGATTCTTTCCCTGTTAACTAAAAAAATCCATCAATCATCACCTTCCAATTTAACAGCACTGAATGGAAATACTTGTTTAATCCGGAATGGTCCAGACCACCGGGACTTCAGTTTTTCGAGAAAAAGTCTCAGCTGAGAGTTGAAAAGTAACACTTGTTGTCCCGGGCTGAATTTTCTCCTAACAATGTGCTTGTTGTGGCATCTATTGGTTTTCTCCTTGTATAACTTAGCATTCTCATATGCCTAAATTCGAAATTCCTCTAGCTCATTGAGTTGTAGGAGACGTTGTTTCCCCGAAGCATTGAGATTGAAATTTAGCTTCTTAATTGCCCAATAGGCACGGCGTTCAACCTCAATCGGTAAGTGGCATGTTTTTTCGAACACCAACCGATATGGAGACATTTCGATCGGTGTTTTTAACATAGTGCGGTAGGCCCACAATGCATTGTCTAGTTTCATGGCCCAATCTTTTTGGTTGGAGTGAACCGTCTTCTCTAGAATCTATTTGATCTCCCTATTGGAATCTTTAGCTTCACCGTTTGTTTGGGGATGGTAAGTGGTAGCGCATGAATATGTCGCTACTTTTACCGCAAGTGTACGGGTCAAGTTTTAGTATAGATTGGAAGAGTTAGGGTTGTCGTATCCATAGGGATTATGTCGCTACTTTTACCGCAAATGTATAGGTCAAGTTTTAGTATAATAGGAAGTGTAAGGGTTGTCGTATCCACAGGGATTGATTGTGATTATCATTGAGTACCAAAATTATCATAACCTAATTTTATTTAGGTGATAAAAATATGTTTTGTTTATAAATATAAATACTAAACTAAAATACTAATTAATTTAATTAAACTATTTATACTATATTGAGACGTTTAGGGGAATGAATTATTTAGGGATTAACTTCATTTACTTAAACGTGTTTGATTTCATTTAGTTAACAATAATGGTATTTAACCGATCCGACAACCTCAGTATCGTAAACTTATTCACTCCCTCTCTCGAGTGTAAAGTGAAGGAATATGTGACTTCGCGTTAACGTCGAAATCCCTCTCCGGCATTTTTTAGAACACAGTCACATGAGTCTCGCCCCAACGTCATTGATTGTACACTTCCTAACTCCTTCTCAGGTTATTAGATCGTCGCATTGTGTTTAAACCCTAGTCCGAATTCAAGGCGGTGGTTGAGTACCACGATTATCATAACCTAACTTTATCTAGGCGATAAAAATATAGTTTTTATAAAAATATACTAAATTAATTATCTAATTAAACTAATTAATCTAATATACTAATATAGTGGTATGATGTTTAAGGAAAATTATTACCTAGGGATTAACTTCGTCCACTTAAACGTGTTTGGTTTCGTTCATCCTATCTATCAATCTAAGTATCGTAAACTTATTCACTCCCTCTCCCAAGTGTAAAGTGAATGAATATGTGACTTCGTGTTAATGTCGAAGTCCTCTTCTAGTGTTTTTTAGAACACGTAGTCACATGAGTCTCGCCCCAACGTCATGGATTGTACACTTTCTAACTCCTTTCCGGGTTATTAGATCATCGCGCTGTGTTTAAACCCTAGTCCGATCCAGGGTTACCTCTCCCGAGTGTCAAATCCCAATTTTTCAATATATCTAAACAAGCATATAATAGAAATACAAGAACGATAAACATAATCAAATAGCGAAGAACAGCCATTAAAGAAACACAATTCAAACAAACGATATTTTCATAAATTATATTAATCCCATAGATAATCCATGTTTAGCCAATGGCCGTAACTGTATATACAATGCTAAATGAGCAAAAAATACTCAAAAAAACTACCAAAGTTAAGAAATAAAGAAAGAAACGAATGAACTTAGCCGTTATCCGAAGATTCAACGGTAAAACCATTCCGAGAGCGCTCCTTCTTCGCTTGGTGTTCTTCTTCTTTGGTTTGGTTGAGCTCTCCCAAAAACCTCTCTAGCCTATACCTCTAATGTTTA
Organism: Eucommia ulmoides; assembly: GCA_016647705.1. Taxonomy (NCBI): domain Eukaryota; kingdom Viridiplantae; phylum Streptophyta; class Magnoliopsida; order Garryales; family Eucommiaceae; genus Eucommia; species Eucommia ulmoides. Next base: position 16,631,671 of record CM028338.1, on the reverse strand, counting down.
ATGAGGTCTATTAGCCAAAAATGAGAGAGAGAGAAAGGATATGGGAACAAAAATATCTAAAAAATGCACTTTACGGGCGCAGGAGTCACCACTGCAGTGGTGGGTATGTCGGTAGTGGTCACCGCTGTAGCAGTGACTTGATCGCTGCAGCGATGATTCATCAGTAAGCATCCTGTTATTCCACCACTGCAGCGGTGCGTTGCAGTTGCAGGTTTGGCCTTTTTGCTCAAATTTCCACCGTTCTTCCACTGCGATTCCACCTATTAGCTTGATTTTCAACCGTTTTAGCTCCTTTTCGTCCCAAACACCTGATTTATACGAAATACATAAAAACGTATTAAAACATATTAAAATGCTATAAAAATACTCGAAAATTACCAAAATTGACTTAGGAATAAATAGATAAATTACACCTATCAAATACCCTCAAACATGGAATTTTGCTAGTCTTCGTGCAAAACACCCACACAATAAAAGAAACTACAACAACTAATTACGAAATTTAAATACTAAAACTGGAAAACACAAAAAGACAATAATGTGCAAGTTTTGAATTTCATCTAACTGTCCCCCAATCCTATCAAGTTCGAGAATAAAACACACCATGTGGTGTTTTAGAATTTCAACATTGAATAATAGTAAGCGCCATTCTAGATCCTGTTCAAGTGTGTGTGCGAAAATGCAAGTATATAAATATCCACTGATCGGATTGGATTATCCACCAATAAAGCACATGACTAAAACGAATAAGGTATAGGAAATCCATATGCCTAATAGGGTTCCATTCTCTACTATTGTAGGCTAAGAAATTCAAAAAGATCAATATTACATGGTTCGATTTTTGGAACATTTGGCCAAAGGTATATCAGGAATAGAAAATAGGTTAACGTTGTTAACTTAACGATACCCGAGGCACATTCATGGAACTCAATCATTCTCGAACCCCCAACGATCAAATTGAAACAACCATAAACAGACATTGAAGAACTTCATACTCACTTGTCAAAAGAAACCGAAATAGAACGATATGTACATGTCTTTTTTTTTTTTTCGTAAACCACACCCCCAAACTTATTCGATTATTACAATTTCATGGGTGTAGTTAAAATGAAAGAAAAATGACAAGTAAGTACTCGAATACCGAACCAATGAAAAGTTCTCCCTAAACCCAATCGCTCACTACAAGTAGCATAACGAATGCTAACTTGATTCACTCAAATTATACCTTCGGCTTAACGATAAGTTTAGAAATAAGTTTTATTAGCCAGGGTATTTGTTATGTGTTTAGAATTGAAACAGTTTTCCAGATTCGACATGGTAACGAGGGATAAACATATAACATAGTAGTCTTCAAAGGCTCAAGCGATCAAAATATATGCCTAAATCATATCTCCTGATCTTTTTACCTAGGATTTCGCCTCGAATTTCCCCTATATCAGGTTTTAGAATCCTTATTATCATGAACTTGGTTAACGGATAATCGACGTCAAATCAGTTAGATAGTTATACATTGAGTTTATGTGCTTGTGCAATTAGGATCCACAATAACATTTACTAAAACGGGACGTCAAGCACATAGAACACACATTAATGAGCATTACGCTCGACCTCAATAAACAACTAGGGGACAGACTCATCATCGGGTAATGTCCTAGATGAAGTACAAAACTTAGCACATGAATAAAAACTATCCTAAACAAACATGTATACAATAAAAACAATACATCATAACTGTCAGCCTAGTGGAATTCCCAAGAGGGGGAGTGAATTGGGTAATTTTCAGAATAAAACTTGAATAAATCAAATAATTAATTTTAATCCTAAATTAATTATTATCTTTATATCATAGCATAATTAAATAATTAATTAAGTGCACACCCAAACAACAAAAATAGTAGAGTAAATATTGCAGCACACCAAGATATATCCTGGTTCACCAAACTACTCTTGGCTAGTCCAGTCCTCCGATCCCCACGGAGATTCGCACCTACTAATAGTCAAAATTCCTTTAAAGGTAGGAACCAAACCCTCACACTAATTCTTTTACAGGCTCAAAATCAACCTTTACAATATCCTTTTCGAAGGCTAAGGAAGAACTTCTACTTTTTACAGGCTAAAGAATAACCTAATTCATTTTAACACTAAGGCCAAAGAATCAAAATCTCACCAATCACTCCAAATATCCTTTTACCCGGTAAAGGTTGAACCGCCACAAATTTAACTCAAAACGCAATTCTATCTAGGAAGAATCACTACCTCAATCTCTTTACAGGAAGAGACTGAAAACTGGCTACCCCTGATTAAATACCCCCAATAGTATTTAACCCATCACATTACTCACCAATACAAATTGATAAGCAGAAAATCTCACTTGGAGCTTCTACCACCCCAGATGAATAATAACTCAATTAATATCCCAACTAGTGATAGAAAAATGTGAGATAGAAAATCTGATTTTAACAAGATATGGATAACAAATTTGAGCACGTAATCAGATTCAAGAAATTGTTTGTAAAATATTTTTCTTCAATAAAAATCAGAAACAATTTCTAAGATCAATTTTTAAAATATAAACAAGTAATGCAATGATAGAATATAATTGGAAATATCTTACCCGGAATCCACAGAAAGAATAAATAGATCGATGTAACTTTAAATCCGGTAGCAGCAAAGATTAATCGTAATTGATTCTCAAGATCACTCTTAGAATAGCTCACAAACTCTTAGAAAGATAACTTTTAGAAAAGCTCACTCTTATGATATGATATGATTTCTCTTCCTTGATTATATAAGAAATTCGTAGGTCTATTTAAGGGAGAATGAAAACAGCCTTCTAACGGTTAGTTCACATGTGTCATGACAATTAATAGCACTTATAGACCCCTTATATCATAATGATTTCATTTTGGTTCAATTCACTTAATAACAGCTTTGAAATCTTTCAATTAAGTCCCCCAAATATTTTCCAAACTCAATTAGATAAAATAGAAACAATTTTACGTACCAATTTAAGAAACATTAAAAATTAATGAACCAAATCAATAGGATTTATATTTCAGGTGAAGCATATCTTAAATATAAAAATATCCCCAAAATCTCTCTCAAATCCTAACTAAAAACGGCTACTTTTAGATATAATCTCGGAACAAACAATTTCTTGAAACAGCGCATCTAGTCGACCGACCAGTCGACTGGTAGATTCAAGTTATGGCCAAGGGAGTTCATCGGTCGACCTGTCTGTCGACTTGTAGATTCAAAGAGTTCATTTTTCCTCCACCGGTCGACCTACTGGTCGACTTAGAGATACAAAGAGTTCAGCTCCTCTTGGCCGGTCGACCTGCCTGTTGACTTAGAGATACAGGGAGTTACAGCTGCTTGGTCCGGTCGACTCATCAGTTGACTTACATCTTCTGGATCTCTATTATGAACTCGTTTTTAACTTATTCCTTTTTACGTTTTCGCCCCTTTAACCATTTTTTTCCTTCTAAATAAGCTCCACTAATCTTTTTATATTCTATTTTAGTCATTTAAACATATTTCTTTTCAAATCACATATTGGAGCAAATAATTTCACTTAATCAAAACACACAAAAATAATAAATACTTTTTGTACCATGCGTATGTTCCTAATTGGGATATTAAGAGTTATCATTTACCTGGGTTATTTTCCTTAATTTCTTCAAACTCTTAATTCTTCAATATCTTCAACATCATTGTTTAGCATCCATTTAATTTGCATCTTCATCACTGGAACTTTAAATCACTGAAACACTCAATTAAAACATTAGTTCCACCAAAACATCAACACTTAATTGTTCATCAAAATCTTAGGATCAACAATAACTAACAACATAATAACATACTAAACGTTACCCCCGAACTTAACACGGGTAGTGTCCACATTGACCCATCAGCAATCCTAATAAAATCATATAGCATTATAATGAATACCGGGGTTTAGAACACGTACCTGGGAGGCGAGAGAATCTCGCCTCCGAATCAAGTCGGCAGTGATAAATCTAATTTATTTTTGAAACCTTGGGTTACCTCCCAAGAAACACTTGATTTAAGGTCTTCGGCTTGACACGACGAAGGGCTCATCAAAGAGCAGCTTCCGACCATAGTAAGTGTCGTACAACACTACGTATGGGTCTTGATTTAAAACAACCTCAAGATTGGCGAGATTTGGTGTATGACGAGCGTTTATTACATGCTCACATATTGACTACACGCAAGTGTACGAGGTCAAAGTTTTAGTATGATGCATTTTTAAATATCAGGTATCGTATGCATAGGGATTGGTTGTCGCTACTATTGAATACCGTGTCTGTCATGACCTAATTTTATCTAGGCGCTAAAAATGTAATTTAATTAAATACTAATACTAAAATACTAATTTAACTATACTAATACTACATTGAGATAGTTTTAACAGAATAGATTTTCTAGGGATTAGTTTCGTTTATGAATACGTGTTCAATCTCGTTTTAGTTTATGTTAACGACGTTTGACTTATCCAACAATCTCAGTTCATAGACTCTCCCGCCACCTCTCCCGAGTGTAAGACGAGGGAATACGCAACTTCGCATCAACGAAGAAGTCCCCCTCAACGTCAAAATGACCCTAGGTCGTGTGAGTCTCTCCCCAGCGTCATTGATTGCGCACCATCCAACTCTCTCCTGGGTTATTGGATCATCGCGTTGTGTTTACCCTATTGATAATCTCAGTTCGTAAACTCCTTCACCACCTCTCCCGAGTATAAGATGAAGGAATATGCGACTTTGAGTCAATGAAGAAGTCCCCCTCAACGTCTTAACGACCCTAGGTCACGTGAGTCTTGCCACAACGTCATCGATTGAACACAATCCAACTCTCTCCCGGGTTATTGGATTGTGACGTTCGTTAACCCTAGTCCGAATCCGGGTTTGTCAAACCCCGAATTCTCAATATATAAATCTAAGCATAATCAATAAACAAGAACGATAAACACAATCAAACATTGAAGAACAACCGCAAACGAAACACAAACTCAACTAAACAACGTATTCATAAATTTATTAATAATCCCTAAACAACCTATGTTTAGGTAATGGCCATAACCATATATACAATGAAAAATGACGTAAACATGCTCAACAACTACCGAAATGAAGAAAATAAAGAAAAAAAACGAACGACTTAGCCGATATCCGAAGATTTGGTGCTAAAACCGTTCACCACTCACTTCCTCCTTCATCTTCTTCCTCGGGTTGAGAGCTCTCCCTCAAAAATCACTCAAACTCACCCTAAAATATAGTCTAAGGGCCCTAGGGGGTGATTCCACTGGAAGAGAGGAGGAGATGAAGGGTTTAAATAGGTAAAATATCCCAAAAATATCTAAAAATATCAAAACAGCTGTGCAGAGTCACGGCCTAGGCAGTGGGATCACTGCCTAGGCGGTGGGTATATCGGTTAAGCCACGGCCTAGGTAGTGAAGTCAACGGTGGAATCAGGGACCATCTTGTTCTTTCACTGCCTAGGCGGTGGGATGTCAATAATATTTTGGTCCATCCTGCATATTGATCGCCTAGGCGGTGGTCTGGTTTTCAGAATTATGCCTATATGCTTGATTTCACACCGTTCTTCCATTGTTCTTGGTCCGATTTGATCGTTTGTGCTCCGATTTCATACATTTTTACCCCACGCACCTGATTTATACAAAAGAATAAAAACTAATTAAAATGTAATAAAATAAACTATAAAAATACTCTAAAACTAACAAAACTAGTTTGCAAATATGTAGGTAGATCACACCTATCATTTGGCATTGTAAAGCTCGAGCTTTCAACAAGACTCTTTACCGGCTCATGTACTTGGTGGTAGGGCTGTAAACGAACTGAACTGTTTATGAATAGCTCGGGCTCAACTAAAAACAAAGCTCATTCAAACTTGTTTATTAAAATAAATGAGCTGAGCTCGAGCTCCTAAAAATGTTTGTTTAATAAACGAGCCGAGTCGAGTTTGTTCACGAGCTACTCGTTTGTTGTTTGCGAACAAAGCCAAAATGAGCCGAGCCTATTTGCGGGCTTATTTATATGTTTGCGAACAATAAAATATTTATTTACTAATAATATATATACCCATTTGTACACTAGGGTTTCATTGACATTTATTCCCATTTCCTAAATCTCAAATCAGCGCCTCCGAATCGTGACTCTCTCATCTCCGCCGTTCTCCATCTCTATCTCCCTCTCTAGATATCGATCTTGGTTTACCGCTGCTAGCACTAAGGCCGATCTCCTTCTCCGTCGACTCTTTTCCATCTCTATTTCCTTCTCTCGCCGTCGATCTTTGCTTTGCCACCGATCTGTTAGCACTAACCCCGATCTCCCTCTCCGTCGACTCTTTTCCATCTCCATCTTCCTCTCCTGCCGCTGATCGGCTAGCACTAAGGCCGATCTTTACTTCACATGTTCTCACACTAAGGCTGATCTGCTCAACCGTGTCGAGCCCCTACAACCCTAACGTCGCCTCTTGCCTTCTCCGACGCGATTTGTACTGGTACTCTCTCTCTCTCTCTCACAGCTTTTGTTTTGTTTATGCTTTGCAGTTTGCATACCCTTCAATTTTAACTTGAATCGATTGTAGGTGTTTTTATCAATTTTAGCCATTACATGAAATGGGTTTCCTACAAGAGATACAAGGAAGTTATGTATCTAATACAACTGAAAATATCTCAACTTCAAATAACTTTATTTCAATAAAAACCAATAGTTCAATGAAGCCATATGCATGTGTTCAAATAGTCTATATATAAGTCTGTAGTATTGTACGCCGATGATTTACACCCTCGAAGTATATGACTACTCGCAAGTGTTCGAGGTCAAAGTTTTAGTATAGTGTAATCGTGAAAGATCAGGTTATCGTATCCACAGGGATTGGTGTCGTTACTATCGAATACCGCGTTTGTCATGACCTAACTTTATCTAGGTGAAAAACAAATGTATTTAATTAATTAAACTAATACTAATATAACCTAAATTAATTACATTAATATACTAATATGTTTTAGGGTGAAGATTTGCCTAAGGATTAACGTGTTTACAAATACATGTTCGATCTCGATTTACTCACGTTTACGGTGTTCGACCTATTTGACAATCTCGGTACGTAAACTCCACCGCCACCTCTCCCGAGTGTAAGATGGGGGAATACATGACTTCGAGTCAACAAAGAAGTCCCCCTCAATGTCTTAATGACCCTAGGTCACGTGAGTCTCACCCAGCGTCATTGATTGCACACAATCCAACTCCCTCCCAGGTTATTGGATTGTCACGTTGTATTTATCCTATTGATAATCTCCGTTTTAAAACTTCCTCGCCACTTTTTTTGAGTGTAAGACGAGGGATATAACGCAACTTCGAATCAACGAAGAAGTCCTCCTCAACGCCTTAATGACCCTAGGTAGCGTGAGTCCTACCCCAACGTCATCGATTGTCCAAGATCCAAACCCCGACCGGATTATATAATCGTGGCGTTTGTTTATCCAAATCCGAATCCGGGGTTTGTCAAAACCCTGTATTCTCCATTTATCTAACTAAGTATGATAAACAAACAATATGATAAATACAATCAAACTACGAAGAACAATCACAAATGAAACACCGAAATTATTCAAACAACGTATTTATAAATATAGTGTTAATCCCTACTATAATCCATGTTTAGATATAGCCTTAGTTGCATAAATAATGAAATAACAAGCTAAACATTCTTACATGATCCTAAGATAAAGAAATAAGGAAAAACAATCGAAGAACTTAGCCTCGTCCGAAGATAAACCGCTTAGAAAGCTCAAAGATCGATTCGCCGTCTTCTCCACTTTGGGATGTGAGCTCCACTTCTAAAACTCCTAAACCTAGGCCTAAATATCGCCAAAGGTACCCAAATGGCAGGGGGGTTCACAAGGAGGGGAGAGGGAATGATATTTATAGCCAAAATATCTCAAAATATCTAATAAATATTAAGGCTGTGTTAGGGGTTTTCGCCTAGGCGCAGGATTTTTCGCCTAGGCAGAGGTAGGTCGGTTAACTTTCTGCTGCTTTTTTGCTTAGGCGGTGGAATTCTCGCCTAGGAGAATGAACTGTAGGTTTGCATTTTGTTTTGATTGTAATTTTTTCATCTGAACTTCGATTGAGGTGATTCAAAAACCTATGAAAATATAAGAAACAGATCTAGAACTTCCATGTTTTGAGTGTTTCCAAAATTGGATTTCATAGTAGTCCAAAATAGCCTTCAAGTTACAGAACTTGTACCGGCTTTGCAGGTTTGGTGACCGCCTAGGCAAAGAAGTAGGCGGTGGACTTGGAAATAATTCTACTGGGGTTTCTGCCTAGGCGAAGGAATTTCCTACCAAGACAGTGGGCTGTTAGTAGCCTTTTTTCATTCTCAGCATCTTCACTGCCTAGGCGGTGGGATTCCTTCATATTTTTGCCTCCTTGCTTGTTTATCCACCATAAATTCGACTTGCCTTCAATTCAATCTCATCGTTTTTGCTCCAATTTTCTATCTTTTTGCCCCACACACCTAATTTAATACAAAAAGATAAAAACTAATTAAAATATAATAAAATACTATATAAACGCCTAAAAACCAACTTAATTCAGTTTGGAAATATGTAGGTAGATAACACCTATCAGGTATCCATTATAAAAAAACAAAATTCGAGATCAATCATAGAATGAAAATGGATTGCAACAAAATATTGCTTATTTTGGTGGATTTTTTCTTGATTGTCATGCTCCTCCAGTTCTCCCCAGCGCAGGGCAATTGGTAATTTACACATTTTATGATATTTTCTTCTTTCATTACAGACTCATATTTCTGTTTCTGTTTCAGGTCTCGTTTTTCTGTTTCAGGTTTCTATTTCTGTTTCAAGTTTTCTGTTTCTTTTTTTGCTTCATATTCAGGTTTTTGTTTCTGTTCAGGTTTTTGTTTCATGAATGAAGATGCTAGAATGGTCCTCGGTGATTTGGACTAATTGTTTGGATAAAGCTACTGTAATGGTTTGATTGTTTTTGGACTGCTTTGAACAGAGTTTCTTTGGATATTCGCTGTTGTGTAATGGTTTGAATTGGTTTGAATAGGTTTTATTTTGTCAAATATTAATAAGATTGATGTATTTTTGGCTTTTGTGATTTGTGTGATGTATTGTAATAGTTTGGTATTGGGTTGGAGTTTGAAATGTGTTTTATTTGGTTATCTGAGCAGGGATTTTATTTAGTTATATGAGCATGTATTTTGAAGTCATCTTTAACACATGAATAGGTTAATTGATTAATGTTTTAAAATAAAGTTTTTATAATTAAATGTGTTATATTTATCGAGCTATTCGAGCTCGAACTCGAGCTCAAAATAAGTAACGAGCTTTTCGAGCTCGAGCTCAAAAGCTCGTTTAACTTAATGAGCTCGAGCTCCATTTTTTCAACTCGAGCCGAGCTCGAACGGGCAATTCAAAGCTCAACTCGAGCTCAAGCTCGGATCGTTTAAATTTTTTCTTAAATAAATAAGCCTATACATCTACTACTTGGTAGACATGAAAGAAAATTGTTTTTGGCGGCGAAGGACAAGTGAGCCACATTGGATCCTCGTGGATGTGATTGTCTTGGATCGGTGGTGGCATCACAATTTGGATCTCCAATGGTGAAGAATCATAATCGTCGATCCATGCTTGGGTTCCCGTCTCATTCAAATACTCGCTATTGAATTCACCCAAGCTCCTTTCGCTTGTTTTCGGTTCCTCGTGGTGGCTTTCAATGTATGTGGCGTTTGTGTCTTTCAGTGCCACCACTTCTGACTCGGCCTCAATAAATCAAATAAACTGACCGATTTGCATTTGAAGAGACGTTACGGTAGCATCGATTTTGGCGCAGACCGTATCGATATTGTCAAGACGATCCTCATGCTCATTTAGCTGGTTATTCGTTTCCCTCCAGAAAATCTGAGTTTCTCCTATAACTGTAGCAAATATCTCTTCTAGAGTGGGGGAAGACTTCTCCTGTTGGTCTGAGATGTCAATCCATGGCGACAAAATGGTGGAACTATCCCCCAAGCTTTGGTAGTCTATTGAATAATTCCAACAGTGAAAATCATACTCGGCTATGTCTTCTAACAACCGATAGGCTTCGTTTGTGGTTAGTTGGTTGAAAGAGGTGGTACCGTTTCTTCCTTCAACCCTCATTCTGGTTGCGGCTAGTAACTCATCGAGGAAGTTCAGTAGTTGACACTCCCTTAGGAAACGATGGTTCAAAAATCGGAACAATAATTCCTTGTATCCATCCTAAGAACAATAAAACGGCTTAGAATTTTGTTAAAAGTAACGCAAAAATACCTGTTGATCTAACATCTTCGAGTACCCTGCAGGAAAAAAAAAAAAAAACTACAAATAAAAAATTATAAACAAAAGAAATACCTGAATTAAAATCAAGTTATTTACTCACAATATCAACAACAATCTAAAAGCCAATCCCCAACAACGGCACCAAAAACTTGGTAGTGCGTAAATACATCTCTACTTTCACCGCAAGTGTATGGGTCAAGTTTTAGTATAGATTAGAAGAGTTAGGGTTGTCGTATTCATAGGGATTAGATTAGACGGTCATTGAATACCGCAATTATCATAACCTAACTTTATCTAGGCAATAAAAATGTAGTTTTTATAATAAATATACTAAATTAATTATCTAATTAAACTAATTAATCTAATATACTAATATAGTGGTATGACGTTTAAGGAAAATTATTGCCTAGGGATAAACTTCGTCCACTTAAACGTGTTTAGTTTTGTTTAGTTAACAATAATGATGTTCATCCTATCCGACAATCTCAGTATCGTAAATTCAATCACTCCATCTCCCGAGTGTAAAGTGAATGAATATGTGACTTCACGTTAACGCCGAAGTCTCCCTCTAGCATTTTTTAGAACTCATAGTCACATGAGTCTCGTCCCAATGTCATGGATTGCACACTTTCTAACTCTCTCCCGGGTTATTAGATCGTCGCGTCGTGCTTAAACCCTAGTCCGAATTCGGGGTTACCTCTCCCGAGTGTCAAACCCCAATTTCTCAATATATCTAAACAAGTATGTAATGAAAATACAAGAACAATAAACACAATCGAATAACGAAAAACAACCGTTAAAGAAACACTTCAAATGAATGACATTTTCATAAATTATATTAACCCCATAGATAATCCATGTTTAGCCAATGGCCATAACCGTATATACAATTCTAAATTAGCTAAACATACTCAAACGAACAGCCAAAGTTAAGAAATAAAAAAAGAAACTAAGGAACTTACCAGTTATTCGAAGATCTGACGGTAAAACCACTCCGAGAGCGTTTCTCCTCTTTTACTTGGTGTTCTTCTCCTTTGGTTTGGTTGAGCTCTCCCCAAAACCTCTCTAGCCTATGCCTATAATGTCTAATGAGGTATCTTTACCGAAAATGAGAGAGGGAGGAAGGATATAGGAACAAAAATATCCACAAATATCTAAAAAATGCACTTTACAGGTGCAGTGGTCACCACTGCAGTAGTGGGTATGTCGGTATTGGTCACTGATAGGTTGAAAATACCTATCTACTTCTAGGATTAATTTGGTAGTTTTCAAGTGTTTTTGTATTATTTTATGGTGTTTTTTGTTTGTTTTTAAGTAAATCAGGCGTAGGGACGTAACAAAGTGATAAACAAGCAAAGAGGTAGAAAACCGGTAAACAAATGGTGAAAGAAACAAAGGTTTCAGGACAACAAACCCACCGTCATAGCAGTCAGGCCACTGACGAGGCGGTGGAGATGTAGGGATAATTATGCAGAAGTCACCACCCCAGTGGTCGTTCACCGCGGAGGAGGTGAAAGTCCAGTAAGCTATGCCAATCTCACCGCCGAGGCGGTGAAAATTCAGAGAGCCTAGGTTTTGTTTCACTGCTGAGGTGGTGAAAGTACATAGAGTTTCATTTTTGGTTCACCGTCGCAGCGGTGAAGCAAATCGACTTAACTCAACACCGTAGCAGTGAACCACCGCCGCGACGGTCTCTCTGTGTAGAAAATATCTATTTTCTAGATATTTTGAAGCCTTCTATTTAAACCCTTATTTCCCCCTTTTGTCAAAGACGGTTCCACACTTGTGATAGATGATCTTAAGCATATTTTGAGAAGCTCAAAAAGGAGATTCAACATTTGGAGAAGATGAATCATTTCAGGACCAATCTTTGGCGATAGTGGACCACTCCACTTAAAGATTTGATCGTTCTTCCATTGTTTCTATCTTTGTAACTCAACTCTTTATATCAAATGATGATGAATCCTTCTTGTTTTAATATATGTATGGTTAAGATCATGGTAGGCTAGATAAATATTATCTAGGGATAGATGTAACTCATGTAAATATATATTTGAGTGAATATATGTTACTTTGATGATATTTATCTAAATCTGATTGTGTTTACCATTTGATTACAATTTTAATATGCTTGTTAAGGTGTTAGGGTTTGTTTAGAGAATGCGAGATTTGACACTCGGAAGAGGTAACCCCGGATTCGGACTAGGGTAAAACATATCACGACAATCTAGCGACCCTGGAGGGCATTTGAAAGTGTGCAATCTATGAGGTTGGGTCAAGACTCATGTGGATATGTGTTACATAAAATGCTAGAGGGGGACTTCGGCATTCACGCGAAGTCATATAATCGCTCATTTTACACTTGGGAGAGGTAATGAGCGAGTTTGAGATACCTAGATTGTCGGATAGGATAAACACCGTTATTGTTAATAAAATGAAGTCAACCATGTGTTAAGTGAATGAAATAAATCCCTAGGTAATCCATTTAATTAGAATTAACCCAATAGGTTTTAGTTTAACTTAGTTGTTAAATATTTTAACTCAAACATTTCTTGAACCGTTGAGATAATATAAGACTATGCAAATCGCGATATTCAATTAATCAAACATGTTTCCCAGAGGACGATTGTACGGCGAGCGTTTGTTACATGGTAGCGTATTGACTACTCGCAAATGTATGAGGTCGAAATTTTAGTATGATGGATCTTTTAAGATCGGGTATCATATCCACAGGGATTGATTGTCATTATTATCGAGTATCGTAATTGTCATGACCTAACTTTATCTTGGCTAAAAAGAATGTATAAAATTTATATTAAACTAAATTAATTAACTAAATTATCTATACTAATATAATAAGATGTTTTAGGGGAAAAAATTGTCTAGGGATTAACTTGGTTTACAAATATGCTTTCGATCTCGTTTGACTTACGTTTACGGTGTTCAACCTATTAGACAATCTCGGTTCGTAAACTCCCCCGCCACCTCTCCCAAGTGTAAGACGAGGGAATACATAAATCCGTGTTAATGAAGAAGTCCCTCTCAATATCTTAACGACCCTAGGTCATGTGAGTCTCATCCTAATGTAATTGATTACTGATAGGTGTGATCTACCTACATATTTCCAAATCGGTTTTGTTAGTTTTAGAGTAGTTTTTATATTTATTTTATTATGTTTTAATTAGTTTTTATACTTCTTGTATAAATTAGGTGTGTAGGGCAAAAAGATAGGAAACTGGAGTGAAAACGATGAGATCGAACCAAAAACGGTCGAAGAACGGTGGAAAAATGAGCACGGAGGCAATATTGTAAAAGAATCCCACCACCGCCGCGGCGAAAATGTAGAGACTGACCTATTCTTGCTAGAAACTCACCGCCTAGGCAGTGAAACTGCAGAATGTCATCCTAATCCACCGCTGTCTTCACTGCCGCGGCGATCAACCAACTGACCTACTCACCGCCTAGGCGGTGACCTCTGTATAGACTGGAGATATTTTTAGATATTTTTGAGATAGTTTCCCTATAAATACCCTCTTCTCTCCTCTCCTCTTGCACCCTTTGGCCACTAGTACCCCGTGGGCTATACTTAGGGTTGGATTTAGGACTTTTAGAGGGAGAGCTCACATCCCGAAGTGGTGGAAGACGGTGGAGCAATCGTTGAACGGTTCTTAGCGACAAATCTTCGGACGAGGCTAAGTTCTTCAATTTCTTCCCTTATTTCTTTAACTTAGGATTTGTGAGCATGTTTAACTCGTTCTTTCATGTAAATAGAACTATGGCCATAGGCTAAATATAGGGATTAACAATAAATTTATAAATATGTGTTTGGATGATTTCGATGTTGCGTTTATGTTTGTTTTTCGTAGTTTCATTGTGTTTATTGTATTGTTTGTTTATCATGCTTAGATAGATAAATTGAGAATACAGGGTTTGACAAACCCTAGATTCGAATTAGGGTAAACAAACGCTACGATCCAATAACCCAGTCGGGGTTAGGATTGTGGACAATCGATGACGTTAGGGCAAGACTTACGTGACCTAGGACCATTAAGACTCACGTGACCATCCTGCAGTTTCACCACCGCGGTGGTGGATCTCACCGTTGCGGCGGTGGACGTTTAGCAAGAAATGGCCCTCTTTGCATTTTCACTACCGCGACAAAGGTCTGGACACTGCAGCGATGGGCTTCTTTCAGAATATTGCCCCCGAGCTTGTTTTTCCATTGTTATTCGACCATTTTTGGTTCGATTTGATCGTTTACACTCCATTTTCCTAGCTTTTAAGCCTAAATACCTGATTTATACAAAAAGAATAAAAACTAATTAAAACCTAATAAAAAGGCTATAAAAAATACTCTAACACTAACAAAACCGGTTTGGAAATATGTAGGTAGATCACACCTATCAATGATATCCGATCGAAAGGTCCACTATATTAAAACTTGACCTCGTGCACTTGCGAGGATATTAAGATGTGAAAAAAAATTAGGCAACGTCCATGTTTTTGGTGCTGTTGCCGGGGAACGGTGTTTTGAATTGGTTAATATTATGACCAAGTGGTTGAATATTAATCCAAACAATTCTTTTGTTTTATTTGTTTTTAAATTTTTTTTTTTTTTTTAATTTGTTTCATTTATTGTGATCGAGCAGTGCATGGGACGTAGTAAGAGTTTGGAATTCTTTACTCTTGATCCCGAGATTGAGCGTACTTTGACAAGGATAAGGAGAGAGAGAGAAGAAGCCAAGCTCACACTATGGCCGACGGTGGAGACGATCAAGTGCCACATATGCCTCAACAAATGCAGGTTTCGCAGGCACTATCGCAGCCGCCTCTAGAGTAGAAAGTTCAACAATGGCTTCTTAAGGACTACTATCGGTCCGTTATGTTCGATAACTACTCTGGAATTTGGAGGCAGCCAATCCAGGACAACAACTTTGAGTTAAAGCCCGCCCTGATGAATATGGTTCAATAGAACCAATATGGTGGCAATCTGCATGTGGACCCAAATGTCCATCTGGTCACCTTTCTAGAGATTTGTGATACGGTAAAGATCAACAGTGTTGTAGAGGATGTCATACGGTTGAGGATATTCCCGTTTTCACTTCATGACCGAGCATGGGGTTAGCTACAATTTATTCAACCTGGAAGTATCAACACTTGGGAGGAACCTACTAAAAGATTCCTTACTAAGTTTTTCTCGCCTTCAAACACTTTTCAACTGAGAGGTGAAATAGTGCAATTTCACCAGAGGGACTACGAGCCACTGTTCGAAGCGTAGGAAAGATTCAAGGATCTATTGCGTCGATGCCCCTAACACGGGTATCAAGATTGGTTTCAAACCCAACTCTATTACAATGCGTTGGACAAACAAACAAGGACCATAGTTGATGCTGCCTAGGAAGGATCTTTGTTGTCCAAAACACCTGTTGAAGCAAATGCGCTATTGGAGGAAATGGCGGCCAATAATTACCAATGGCCCAATGAGAGGAACACAGGAAGAAAGGTAGTTTCAATTCAAGAAGCCGATCGTATTGCTACCTTATCAGCCCAAGTCTCTAAACTCTCAGATCAATTGGTCGCCTTCTCAACTAAAGATGCTTCATCAAGTCGTGAAGCAAAGAACGTCACAAGTAGTTCTCAACCTGGACTGGATAGTGAGTTTGAAGAATGTCACTTTGTTAACAATAGGGCTTACACTTTCAGGCCCGTCGCCAATATTCTGACTCACTATAATCCTGGACTTCGCAACCATGAAAACTTTTCATACGCGAACAATCAGAACACGTTGCGGCCACCTCCCGGTTATGGAAATCAATCTCAAGATTATCCAATGCAACAAAACCGTTAAATGCAACAACCTCAAATTTTGAATAAAAAATTGAACTTGGAGGATATGATGGGATCTTTTATGAAGGAAACACAAATAATATTATGTGAGATGCACAGTAGGCTCAAAAAGCACGAGACGAGGCTTGACTCTTTTGATACAACATGTACAAATACAAATGCTACTGTAAAATCATTGGAGACTCAGATCGGGTAGCTTGCAAGTGCAATCCAAGAGCAGACCAAGGAAAAGTTTCCTAGCAACATGGAAACTAACTCGAGGGAATGCAAGGCTATTACATTGAGAAGCGGAAAAGAGGTTGAAGCAAGAAAACTGGTGGAGGAAGAGCTGGAGGTAAGCCATGATGTTGACCGAAATGAACCAAAGAGAAATGTGGAGGAAGAAGTTGATGGAGAAGTGGATGAGAGAAAGGAGGAGAAGAATGAAGAAAAGATAGATGAGAAAAATGAGAAGAAGAAAGAAGAGAAAGTGGAAGAGAAGAAAGGAGATCAAAAGGTGATTCCGGGGAGAATTACATTCCCAGACAATCTGCCGATTCTAACTACACCTTTGCCTTATCCGCAACAATTCCAAAAGAAGAAGTTGGATTCACAATTCGCAAAGTTTCTTGACATCTTCAAGAAAATACAAATCAACATACCTTTTGCGGATGCGTTAGAACAAATGCCCAACTATAGAAAGTTCTTGAAAGACATCATGACAAAGAAAAAGAAGTTGGAGGAATATGAGAAGGTGAAAATGACGGAGGAATGTAGTGCTATCCTGCAAAAGAAATTGCTTGAAAAACTGAAGGATCCCGGTAGTTTCACCATTCCGTGTACTATCGGAAAATCTTATTTTGACAAATCACTATTGGATCTTGGTGCTAGCATCAACTTGATGCCATCTTCTATCTACCGGAAGTTGGGACTTGGTAATGCAAAGCCGACCACGATTTCCCTTCAAATGGTGGACCGATCGTTAACCTACTGATAGGTGTGAAAAACCTATCTATTTCCAATCCAAATTTGTTAGTTTTTGAATACGTTTATATAGTATTTTATTATGTTTTAATTAGTTTACATAATTTTTGTATAAATCAGGTGTGTAGGGCGAAATGATAGGAAACTGGAGCTAAAACGATGAGATCGAACCAAAGCGGTTCAAAGTTACGGTGGATAAACAAGCTAGGAGGCTAAAAGATGAAACAAGCCCACCGCTTAGGCGTCCAGACTAGTGCCTAAGTGGTTAAAATGCAGAGAAGAGCAAAATATTACTAATGGACAACCGCCTGAGCGAAAATTCTACCGCTTAGGTGAAAATCCAGCAGAAGACGAAGAAGGGCTATTGACAGCCGCTCGCCTAGGAGAAAATCCAACAGAATGTTCTCCCAGTCCATCGCCTACTTCACTACCTAGGAGATCAGACCGAACCAACCTAAATCTGCCTAGGCGCAATTTCCACCGCCTAGGCAGATTTGCCCTGCACTGTCTTGAGATATTTTTAGATATTTTTAGGATATTTTTGCTATAAATATCCCCTCTCCTCCCCCTTGGCCGGTATCTCTTTCCTCTCTCTTTCATTTTTGAGCCCCTTAGGCTATATTTAAGCCGAGGGTTAGGAATTTTAGTGGTGGAGCTCGCATCCCGAAGTGGAGAAGGCGACGAATCGATGTGGAGCATTCTTAGCGGTTTATCTTCGGACGAGGCTAAGTTCTTCGATTGTTTTTTCTTATTTCTTTATCTTAGGAGTATGTGAGCATGTTTATCTCGTTATTTTCTTATATATGCGGCTATGGCCCTGAGTTAAATATGGATTGTAGTAGGCATTAACACAATATTTATAAATACGTTGTTTGGATGATTTTGGTGTTTTGTTTGTGATTGTTCTTCGTAGTTTGATTGTATTTATCATATTGTTTGTTTATTATGCTTGGATTGATAAATAGAGAATACGAGGTTTTGACAAACCCCAGATTTGGATTAAGGTAAACAAACGCCACGATTCTATAACCCGGTTGGGGTTTGAATCGTGGATAATCGATGACGTGGGGCAAGACACACGCTACCTAGGGTCGTTAAGATGTTGAGGGGGACTTCTTCGTTGGCTCTAAGTTACATTAAATCCCCTGTCTTACGCTCGGAAGAGGTGGCAAGGGAGTTTTAGAACGGATATTGTCGATAGGGTAAATACAACGCGATGATCCAATAACCTGGGAGGGAGTTGGATTGTGTACAATCATTGATGCTGGGCTAGACTCACATGACCTAGGGTCGTTAAGACGTTGAGGGGGACTTCTTCGTTGGCTCAAAGTCATGTATTCCCCCATCTTACACTCGAAAGAGGTTGCGGTGAAGTTTACGTACCGAGGTTGTCAAATAGGTCAAACAACGTAAACGTAAGTAAATCGAAATCGAACACATATTTGTAAACACGTTAATCCCTATGCAATTCTTCACCCTAAAACATATTAACATAATAGTGTAGTTAATTTAGGATATATTAGTATTAGTTTAATTAATTAAATACATTTGTTTTTTGCCTAGATAAACTTAGGTCACGACAAACGCGGTATTCGATAGTAACGACAACAATCCATGTGGATACGATAACCCGATCTTAACGATCACACTATACTAAAACTTAGACCTCGTATACTTGAGAGCGTAAGTAGCGGTGTGTCATTTCCCACGCTACCACCTACCCGAAAGGGATTATTGAGGATGTCTTGGTGAAGGTGGACAAGTTCATCTCCCTGGTGGACTTTGTCATGCTAGAAATAGAGGAGGATAAGGAGATTCCAATCATCCTTGGAAGATCTTTTCTTGTAATGGGAAAGGCTTTAATTGATGTTCATAATGACAATTTAACGTTGCGAGTTAATGAAGATGAGGCAAAGTTCAACATTTTCAAATCTATGAACTTTCCGGATGAATATCCTAAATGCAACCGAGTAGATGTTGTTGACTCGTGTGTGAGGGAATTCTTTCATGAAAATGTGGATATGGATCCATTGGAGTATATACTCATAAATTCCTTATCTATGGGAGATTTTGGTGAGGAGGGCTCAACCAGGAAAGTTGGTGTTGTGGACTACGTGCTTGCTATGGAGGCTCAATCTGAAGATGTAGAGGATCTGATTCATGTAGATGTGATTGAAGAAGAAGTTAGTTCTCCCAAACTATCCAATCCGCCTCACGGTGGATTAATACTCAAGCAATTACCGGATCACCTCCAGTATATCGTTTTGGGAGAGAATCTAACCAATCCGGTGATAATCTCATCATCCTTGATGGAGGAAGAAGAGTAAATGTTTTTGAAAATTCTGAAACGGCATAGATCCGCCTTTGCGTGGTCTATTTCCGACATTAAAGAAATTAGCCAAACCATATGCATGCACAAGATTTTAATGGAGGATTCGTTCAAACCTTCCATTGAGCATCAATGGTGGCTAAATCCGACAATGAAAGAAGTTGTTAGAGCGGAGGTAATGAATCTATTGAACGTTGGAATTATATATGCTATATCCGATAGCGAGTGGGTTAGTCTTGTGTAAGTGGTGCCAAAGAAAGGTGGTATGACGGTTGTGAAGAATGAGAAGAATGATCTTATTCTGACACGAACCATTACTGGGTGGCGAGTGTGTATTGATTATTGGAGATTGAACAAAGCAACAAGGAAATATCATTTTCCTTTTCTATTCATTGATCAAATGCTTGATCGTCTTGCTGGCTATGATTATTATTGTTTTATTGATGGCTACTCGGGGTATAATCAAATTGCCATAGCATCGGAGGACCTAGAGAAGACTACCTTTACATGCCCTTATGGGACGTTTGCCTACTGACGTATGCCGTTTGGTCTACGCAATGCACCGACCACATTCCAACGGTATATGATAGCGATATTCTCGGATATGGTAGAAGACATTATGGAGGTTTTCATGGACGACTTTTTAGTTTTTGGTTCGTCCTTTGATCATTGCTTATGCAACTTGGCTCTTGTTCTCGATCGTTGTGAAGAGAAAAACTTGGTTCTCAACTGGGAAAAGTGTCATTTTATGGTTAAAGAAGGAATAATCTTAGGTTATCAAGTCTCTTCGAAGGGGCTCGAGGTAGACCGAGCCAAGATTGAAATAATTGAAAAACTTCTACCTCCAATAAAAGTGAAGGGAGTCCGAAGTTTTTTGGGGTATGCCGGCTTCTACTGGTGCTTTATTAAAGACTTTTCAAAGACGGTGAAGCTATTGTGTCACTTACTTGAGAAGGACGCCCCATTTGAATTCGACGAAGCTTGCTTGAAAGCTTTTAATGCAATGACGGAAAAGTTGATCACGACTCCTATAATAGTTGCTTTGGATTGGAACGAGCCATTTGAAATAATGTTCGATGCCAGCGACTATGCGATTGGAGCGGTTTTAGGCCAACGTAAGGAGAAAATCTTCCGATCCATTTACTATGCAAGCAAGACGTTGAATGATGCACATGAGAATTACATTACATCCGAGAAAGAAATACTGGCGGTTGTTTTTGCATGCGATAAGTTCTGGTCCTATATTATAGGATCCAAGGTGATCATTTACACAGATCACGCCGTCATCCGGTACTTATTTGCCAAGAAAGACGCAAAGCCGCATCTAATCACATAGATTCTCTTGTTACAAGAGTTTGATGTGGAGATAAGAGACAAGAAAGGGAGCGAAAATATTGTTGTTGATCATTTGTCACGGTTGGTGCAAGAGGACGTCAGTGATGAGTCCTATATTATGGAGGTGTCATGTGACGACTCGGTTTCCCGGGTTGCCGCGCGGTTTCTCCTCTTGGAGAATTATGATTAAATTCGATCGACCAAAGTTTTATTCTATAAAATTTGATAAATTTTTAAAATGTGACGATGACAATTGGAATTATCAAATTTACGATTTATCATTTTATCAAATCAAATTTACAACGGTAAATAATAAATACAACTATTATAATTTTTAAATAGAAATTTCACTGCAAATTCCTATCGCTATCTCATTCTCACCGGCCCTGTAATCAAAACTGTGTGATTGTGAGCTAACGCTCAGTAGAACTCCAACTCCCCTAATACGTGGATTTAGTTAATACAACAAATACAACACTTTGACATGGTTTCCATGTAATTTTCACATAATCATAATTATTTCATTAACAACTAAAATTTTACAACAATAACAACATAAATTACACCATAGAAAAATTAAATACATGTATTAAAAGAGTTAGAAATTCTACCTGAAGTCCGAAGCCGAAATCCGAACCGAGACATCCAAATATATAATACTATAATTTTTCTTAATGGCTTAATATCTATCCATAGGAATTGACATCTCCCGACAGCCTCCTTCCTTCATATCCCCTTAATTTCATATCTCCTTAATATATATTTATATATTAAAGCTTAATATATATAATGCTTAATGTATAGATGTGATATGTTGCTTAATATATATCCCCTGTACTTTCTTAATAGGTAAATTATTATTATTATTATTATTATTATTATTTTTATTTTTATTTTTATATATAACCACGTAAGTGGTGACTCATGAGTTGAAATCATAAGTCATTACTTATTTATATTAATAACCCTCTTCAAATAAAGAAAATATTAATTATACCCTAAAACTCTTAAAAGTAAATTTTAAATAACCCAATAGTCCAAAAAATTCTAAAATCAATTTGAAATAAACATTTAACTCCAAAAAATTATTAAATATTATTTATACTATAAATTCGCAAAGCATTCCCAAAAATATTAAACTTTTATATAAAATAATATTTTCCAGAATCTAAATTTTGGGGGTATTACAATCTACCCACCTTAAATAAATATTATCTATGAACTTTCGTTCAAAATAATAATACTTCAGAATCGCACGCATGGTCATGTTAGTTACACTCAATTCTAGATAAATTATTCTCTATGTAGAGTCCCATAACCGAAAGTCACCCATAATTCACATTTGTCAACATTCATTCCACTCATCACAACATTCCTATTTGCAGTGACCCACGTTATATCCAAAAACATACGGGCATGGTGCACTTTGGTCGGTAACACCTAACATAGATAACTAATTTCCAAAGAATCTTATGTTTCTAAACGCTTTCGCTATGCTACTCTGATAAAATTAGCAATAAGTATGTACGACCAGCAAATATATTTTAAAAAATATCACGGTAGTCTCACTAGATTGGGTCTATCTAATTTCTAACAGATCGACGACCTTAATAATTTTTCCACTTGGCATGACTTTTTAAGTCTACTCCCATATCCCATAACCAACATTTACCAATTTCGTCGGACATTTCAATCCAACACGTTCGCAACCAATAGTATAGCAAGTAGATAGCCCAAATTCCTAATGGATTGTCCTGTGAGACTAAAAATGACTACCTCCAATATTCACATTAAACTTCCAATAATCCCATAAACTTTTTCATAAAATCAAATAATTCAAATTTCAAGTAATAAATTTTTTCACAATACGTCAAGAGCACATAAATATTTTCTCAAGCACATAAATACGTTTCAAAACACCTAAATACGTCCGAATCATATAAATACCCCTCAAAACACATAAATATTGCCGAACCACATAAATATGTATCAAAATACATAAATACGTGTCGAAATACATAAACACGTGTCAATCCCGTAAATACATCTCGAAATATATAAGTACCTCTTTAACCACATAAATACCTAGAAACACGTAAACATGTCACTCACGCGTACCTATGTCTTAACCGCTCAAATACATTTCAAACAACTTAATACGCATCAACTATATAAACCAAATACATCCCAAATTAAATAATTACGTCTCCAAAGTCACGTAACATAACGAGTTCAATACTGAATTCAATACTCACGTGAAATGTATATAAAAATTATTACATAAAGCCCCAACTCACATTTCTACAACACCAATTAAGCTTAAAAATTCAAATTAACATTTCAAAATAATAATTGGTTCCCGATAGTTCCACAATGACCCAACGCTTCGCTTGTACCAATCGTTAGCAATGGACCAATATTTATCCGAATTATTTTTATCGGTATACTGTCTTCATAATATAAATGCATTTTATGGATCAAGTATACTTATCCAAATCCACTTTCCAATAAAATGTAGCCACACTGGGCCGTATCCAAATCTTAATAAAAATATCATCATAACAGGACAATCAAATTTAAGTCAACTGGTCAACTCACTTGTATATATTAAAATAACATAGTTCCTTGTCAGCCATAGGATCATTTTACCTCACGATCGGGAGTTATCATATCCACCCTGTAGGACTTGCCTAATAGGTAATAACATATATAATATATCCACCTTGCAAGACTTACCTGACAGGTAACAACATATATAATATATCCACCCTGCAGGACTTACCTGACAGGTAACAACATATATAATATATCTACTCTGCAGGACTTGCCTGACAGGTAACAACAGAGATATAACATATATAATATATTCACCCTACAGGACTTCCCTGACAGGTAATAATATATGTCATATATATAATATATTCACCCTGCAGGACTTTCCAGACAGGTAATAATATATATCCACATCTCGCAGGACTGGCCCTCTTGACGAGAAGACAACTATAGTATAGTAGGATAATAAAATTATTTTCCACCTTTAAATTTTATTTGATTCATTAATCATCATAAAATTGTTCATTTTCAACAACCTTTTTTTTTTTTTTTCATTTAAATGTTAAAATATAATTTCACGTTTTATATAGAAGACAGTAAACACATTTAAATTGATATTCCAATTCAACGACATTTCTATGGTCCACGACTAACACGATACTAATCTAGCCTCACTTTACTACTATAAGTAAGTTGGATTAATCAAACGTCACCTAAGATGTTAATATGTTTAAATTTGGAACTATAGGAACCAAAGTGAAATAATGGTAACAACACATAAGTGCAAAGTGTCAAACTACCCAAAACATAACGGAAACGTCAATGCATGCAAATATGGACCAAGGAATTAATTAAAATAATGGAATTCAAATTGGGTAGACATGGATTTAGAGCACCTAATTAAGACTATATTGCGCAATCATCTAATTGAAGTCAAATCACGCAAGGTCAACCATCAGGAGGAAAATTATGTGAATTGATCATATAAATAAAACAGACTAACAATAATATCTTATTATTAAGATGAAATTATTAGTGTTAATATTAGCACAATTATCAACAACAAAGTGATAATTGTACCATTATAAAATATATTGGTACCATCAATAGGATTTATTAACACTAATTATTATTCTCTTGATCAGATTGTAGATTATTCCTGTTGTGACCAATCCCTGATGGATGAAAATTATTAGTGTTAATATTGTAATATGGGTAAAATTGATTTAACGGATAATTTGATCAACAATTGTTGCACGTAATAATTTGATCAACAATTATCTTATTTAAATTATCCAATTGGTCGCCATTTGATCAGTGGGTTATAATTATTATGCGAATAATAAGATAATTGGTGTATTAATTTCCTAAGGTTGTATTAGGATAATTTCAACAATTATCCTGCGCTTTGAATCTGCAGAATCTATAATCTAAGCTCAAAACGAGTTCAACACTCATGTAACGCATATAAAAATAATACATAAAACCTCCCCACTTGAATTTTTAATATACCATTTAGGCTCAAAGAAAATATTAACATATATATAAACAATTAATAACTAATTTAGCAGAAGGTTACTAAATCAATGTTTGTCAACAAAATATTAGACCTTTAGAATGTTACCAAAGAATTTTCCTTTCATAATATAATAAGACAATTTTTATTTTTATTTTCCTTTTTGTTTTAAAAAAAATAAAAAAATACAAAGAAGTTTCGATCCTAAAGATGTGTTTGGGATTACATAGCATTTTCAGTTTTCAAATAGCTCAAGAACTATTCTTAAAATTCATCATTAGATTTTCTAACATAAAAAAATATTCATAAATTCAAATTTATACATTCATATATATATATATATATATATATATATTACAAATCGAATAGACAATGAAATCAGACCCTCTGTGTTCTTGTTCACGTCGTTGTTTTTTTTTTTTTTTTGAGAGGAATAGTTGGCAGATGAAGTGGCAGTAATCGATTAAACACAAGAAACAAACAAAAGCTTCAAGATCAGTGTTAAACATTTAAGAAAAACGGTAATGACTAAAAGTACTATTTTTTTTTTTTTTTAATATTACTTAACTTATTATAAGTAATGGGCTAATGGGAACCATAACCCAAGCCTAGGGCGGTCGTAAACCCGCTCTGATACCACATGTGATGACCTGGTTTCTCAGGGCCGTCGCGGTTTCTCCTCTTGGAGAATTATGACTAAATTTGATCGACCAAAATTTTATTCTATAAAATTTGATAAATTTTTAAAATGCGACGGTGACAATTGGAATTATCAAATTTACAATTTATCATTTTATCGAATCGAATTTACGACGGTAAATAATAAATACAACTATTAGAATTTTTAAATAGAAATTCCACTACAAATTCCTGTCGCCGTCTTGTTCTCACCGGCCTTGCAATCAAAACTGTGGGGTTGTGAGCGAATACTCAGTAGAACTCCAACCCCCCTAATATGTGCATTTAGTTAATACAACAAATATAACACTTTGACATGGTTTCCACGTAATTTTCACATAATCATAATTATTTCATCAAATTTAACAACTAAAATTTTACAACAATAACAACATAAATTACACCATAAAAAAATTAAATACATGTATTTAAAGAGTTAGAAATTCTACCTAAAGTCCAAAGCTGAAATCTGAACCGAGACATCCAAACATATAATACTGCAATTTTTCTTAATAGCTTAATATCTATCCATATGAATTGACATCTCTCGACAGCCTTCTTCCTTCATATCCCCTTAATTTCATATCTCCTTAATATATATTTATATATAAAAGCTTAATATATATAATACTTAATGTATAGATGTGATATGTTGCTTAATATATATCCCCTGCACTTTGGGGTATTACATGTTCCCTGATGAGCAGTTGTTCAAAATTGAAACTACACTTTCGTGGTTTGCGAATATCATCAATTTTTTAGCCTGCAAAGTATTACCACCGGATCTTACAAGTGCCCAAAGGAAGAAATTCTTGTTCAATTCGAGGCACTATATGTAGGACGAGCCGTTTCTATTCAAGAAGTGTGTTCATCAGTTGATCCAGCGATGTGTTCTGAAAGAAGAGATGGCGAGTATTCTTTATCACTGCCATTCATTACCTTGTGGTGGCCAATTTGGAGAGACTCAGACGGCCACAAAAGTGCTTCAGTCAGGGTTTTACTGGCCATCATTGTTTAGAGATGCTTACACTTTTGTAAAAACTTGCGATTAATGCCAACGGGTGGGTAACATTTCAAGAAGGCATGAATTTCCATTGACGTCTATTCTTGAATTAGAGCTGTTTGATGTTTGGGGTATAGACTTCATAGGACCATTTTCATCGTCATTCGGTCAAAAGTATATTCTTCTGGCAGTGGATTACGTGCCTAAGTGGGTCGAAGCTGTGGCAACACCTTCCAAGGATACCAAAGTGGCTTTTAAGTTCCTTCAAAGAAACATCAGGACGTGGTCCGGGATACCTCGGGCCATAATTAGTGATGAAGGAACCCACTTTTGTAACAAAATGTTCAATACTTTGTGGATAAAGTATGGGGTGAGGCATAAGGTGTCGTTGTTGTACCATCCGCAGACAAACGGCCAAGCTGAAGTATCAAACTAGAAGATCAAGAGCATTTTGGAGAAAATAGTTCATTCTAATTGCAATGATTGGGCAGTGAAGTTTCATGATGCACTATGGGCATATTGCATGATTTTTAAGACACCAATCAGCATGTCGCCGTATCAGTTGGTGTTTGGAAAAGCATGTCACCTTCCAGTCGAGTTGGAATACCACGCCTTTTGGGTGATAAAGAAATTAAACTTTGATCTTAA
This sequence comes from Eucommia ulmoides, assembly GCA_016647705.1. Classification (NCBI taxonomy): domain Eukaryota; kingdom Viridiplantae; phylum Streptophyta; class Magnoliopsida; order Garryales; family Eucommiaceae; genus Eucommia; species Eucommia ulmoides. The sequence goes on along the minus strand of CM028338.1, from coordinate 16,604,421 downwards.
AGCTTTAGGTGAATAACGTCTCCTCCAATTCAACGAAATAGAGGAATTCCGGAACGAGGCATATAAAAATGCAAGCTCTACAAAGACAAAATGAAGAGATGACATAACAAAAAGATTGAGAGAAAAGAGTTTAGCCCGGGTCAGTAAGTTCTATTGTTTAATTCACGGCTGAGGCTCTTTCTCGGAAAGTTGAAGTCCCAGTGGTCTGGACCATTCTGGATCAATATTGTATTTCTATTCGGCTCCGTCGAATTGGAAGGCGATGACGGACGAATTTTTTGAGTCAATGGGGAAATGATGAAATATTACTTCGGAAACGAAGAGCGAGTTGTGGAGAGTATCTCTCTCGTTGACGACTGATCTTGGTATTCATTAAGTCCAGCTAGGGACTGTAAATCAAACACTTTTTTTTATATGAAATTGAGAGTATGATCTTACCCGAATTTTGCTACTCTTTACTTTTTGGACACTTGGAATGGTCTCGGAGCGTGTTTGGAGGTGAATTTAGGAGTTTGGATACACGGAGGTGTGTTTCGTACTTAAAATCATTGAACTAGCGAAGTGGAAACGCATTGTGTGGAGCCGTTTTGTGAAAACTTGAAGAAATCTTGAAAAACCAGCAGGAGGCTCATCGCTGAGATGGTGGATGCACCGCCGAGGCGGTGAAAATACAGGATGTAAGGTTTTCAGCATAATACTTCACCGTCGAGGCAATGAAACTAAAACTTATAAAGGTTTTAAAAAAAGGTGCTTCCCCACCGTGGCGGTGAAACAACAAAATGTTTGGGTTTTAAAAATGGCACTTCATTATCGAGGCGGTGAAGCCTCTATTCGATTAAAACCATCCCACTTATTTAAACTGCCAGAACCACCTCTAAAACCCCAAATCTCTCTATTTTCATCCTCCCAAACCATTGTCAACCCACAAATTCCTCCTTCCATTTATAAAATTTGTGATTTCCACCACGAATCATCATTCAAAAATCGATTTCCACCCCATTTTCAAATCCTAGGGTTTAAGGAACCAAAGGTGCAATTTCACCCATTTTCAATCGTTTGGACCAAAATTTTTCAACAAGTAAGTATTTTTTATCTTACATTTCATCTATATGTTGAAATCTTTGGTTGATTTGCATATTCATATCACGAATCATTGAATTTGGATTGTGCCCTAAACCCTTAGACCCCCATTTTCGCGATTTTCTTTATTTATTGGATTTCAGTTTGATTTTTGGTATGAACAAGATTTATATGAATTGTTACATTGTGTAAAACAAAATTACATGCTATATTGTTGACATTTTGTTGAAACCATTGCGATTAGTGTGTGTGTGTATTGAGATTGTGACTTGTTGTTGACGGTGTTGATTCGGGGCATTGTTTTTTATTGTTCACATATGATTGGGTTGCTGTGTTTGGTGATTGTGATTGATAGGAGCTATGACTAAGTGAGCTGCATCAAAAAGGGCAAGGGGATAAGTTTCAAGTTCTCGCACCGGAGGGTCCCGCTGCGGACTATGATTCAACCTGCTTTATTTCCAAACCGGTTGAAGAGCACTTCAACTATGTTGAGCATAAACAAACATGTACTCGATAATGGGGATTTAGGCAATTAGGCAGTCTCCCGTCAGAATTTCAAGATGTGATCTGAAGCCGTGGTTGGGAACGTTTTTGCAAATCACCACCCTGGGGCGAGGTGGCTTTAGTACAGGAGTTCTATGCAAATATCACTGAGGCAAATGAAAATTGGACAAGGGTGCGAAATTGCCCCATCTCGTTCAGTCCCAAGTTGCTTAATGAAGTTTTGGGATTTGCAGCTCTGGCGCACACTGACGAACCATATGGGGGCAGAGATCCGAGTATGGATATTGTAATCTGAGCCATCACTTCAGGCAACATCTAGTGGACTCACACAAGTTCGGGTCTAGCCACTTTCCCAGCTAAGTTTCTCAATCTAATCCCCAAAATATGGCACCATTTTGTTTGCGGAAGCCTTCTCCCGACATTTCACTTGTCGGATATCTCCAAAGAAAGGGCCATGACACTATACTCGATTCAGACGGGCAAGCCGATAAATGTTGGCTACTTGATCTACTCTTCTATTCTTTATACCGTCAATACAACAAAGGCTGGTCTTCTATTTCCTTCACTTTTGACCAACCTATTCCGACGAGCTAGTGTTTTAATAAATGGCCAATCGAATGTGGAAAGCCAATGCATAAGAGGTAGGGGAGCAAGAAGTTGAAGAAGAGGAAGGGCCTGAAGTAGAAGAGGTGGGGCTATCTGAGGCCTGCGGTGAGGTCACTTTGGAGAGGGTCTATAAAGACCTCTAGGAGGTCTAACTTGATAATCGTGTTCTTCACCAAGGGCAATAAAATACGGATCTCCGAATCGCCGAGCTTGGGACTTTTCAGGATCAATATACGAGTCAACAAGATAAAGTCCACCGACTCATTTGCGAGCGCCTCGAAATTGAAATGAGTGCTTATCTGCCTATGCCGCATTTGGGTGGCCGCAATTACGCATCGCCATTTTCACTGCAAGCATACGGGTCAAGTTTTAGTATAAATTAGGAGATTTAGGGTTATCGTTTCCACAGGGATTGGTTGAGATTACTATCAAGTACCACGATTGTCATAACCTAACTTTATCTAGGCAATAAAAATATGTTTAATTTATACTAATACTAAACTAAAATACTAATTTAATTAACTATACTATAACTAGTATATTGAGATTGTTTAGGGGAGTAGATTGCCTAGGGATTAACTTCATTTACTTAAACGTGTTTGATATCGTCTGACTTACGTTAATGGTATTTAACCTCTTCGACAATCTCTGTTCATAAACTCCCTTGCCACCTCTCCCGAGTGTAAGATGGGGGAATACGTGACTTTGTGTCAATGAAGAAGTCCCCCTCAATGTCTTAACGACCCTAGGTTACATGAATCTCGCCCCAACATCATTGATTGTACACTTTCCATCTCCTTCCCGAGTTATTGGATCGTCGCGTTGTGTTACCCCAATCCGAATTCGGGGTTACCTCTCTCGAGTGTCAAACCCCGTATTCTAAATATATCTAAACTAGAATATAATCATAGAAAACACAGCAAACACAATCGAATAACGAAGAACGATTATTAACGAAAACACCGATTTCAAAATCACATATTCATAAATATTATTAATCCCTAAACAATATCCGTTTAGCTCATGGCCATAACTGCATATACAATGATAAATGAGCTAAACATGCTCAAACCATAATCCAAAGTTAACAAATAAAGAAAGAAACGAGGGAAACTAGCCGTAGTCCAAAGATTCGGCGTTAAAACCGTTCCAAGATCGCTTCTCCTTCTTCGCTTTGTAATCTTCTCCTTCGGATTTGGTGGAGCATTCCCCAAAACACTCTTAAAATCATAGGAACGCTAAGGGGTCTCCTATGGCTGGGATTGAGGAGAGGAGAGAGGATGAGGGTTTAAATAGGGAGCAAAATATCCAAAAAAAATCTAATCTGTGCAGAGGTGACCGCCTAAGCGGTGGGTATGTCGGTTCAGTGATCGCCGCAGCGGTGAAGACAGCAGTGGATTTGGTGACCATCCTGTAGTTTCACCGCCTAGGCAGTGAGTGTCCAGTAAGAATTGGCCCTCTTTTCATTTTCATCGCCGAGGCAAAGGTCTAATGCCACGGTGGTGGGCTTCTTTTCAAAATCTTGCCTCCGTGCTTGTTTTTCTACCGTTCTTCGACTGTTTTTGGTTTGATATGATTGTTTACGCTCCGTTTTTATACATTTTCACCTCAAACACCTGATTTCATACAAAAAGAATATAAATGAATTGAAACGCAATAAAATATACTAAACATACTCGAAAACTAACAAGTTCGGTATGGAAATAGATAGGTAATTTACACCTATCAAATATCCCCAAACTCGAAATTTTGCTAGTCCTTTTGCAAAACACCCACACAATAAAAGAAAAATATAACAACTAAAAATGAAAAATGAAAAACACTAAAAACAAATATGTGCAAGTTTTGAGTATCATTTACCGGCCAAACGAATTATCCCTCATCGGCCCCCAATCCAATCAAGTTCAAGCATGAAACACACCATGTGGTATTCTAGAATTTTAACATTTATAATAGTAAGTGCCATTTAAATCCTGTCAAAGTGTGTGTGCTTAAAAAACAAATATATAATTGTTTGTTAATCGGATTGGATTATCCACCATATAAGCGCATGACATAAAAAACCCAAAGGTATAGGGAATCCATAGGCTTGACTCAGGATCTATTCTCCACTAATGTTGGCTCGGAAGTTCAAAAAGATCAATAGGTCTTGGTTCAGTTTAGGACAAATGGCCAAGGGTATATTTGAAAAGAAAATAGGTTAACGTTGTTAACTTAACGTTACCCAAGGCACATCGCTTGACACACTCACACTCGAAACCCCACAGTTAAATTGAAACAACCCTGAACAATCTATTAAGACCTTCATACTCACTTGTCAAAAAGAAACGGAAAATAAAAACCATATGTACACTTCATTCTTTTTTTCTTTTTTTTTATTTTTTCTTTTTTTTTCTTTTCAACGAACACACCCCCAAACTTATTCAATTGTTACAATTGAAGGGGTGTGTGAAATACAAATGAAAAATGACAAGTACTCGAATACCGAACCAATATAAAGTTTACCCTAATCCAACCGCTCACTTTAAGTAGCATTTACAATCTACTAGCTTGATTATCTCAGATTTGCCTTCAGTTTAGCGATGTAGGTTTGGAAAGAAGTTTTATCGGTCAAATGGTATTTGTCAAGTGTTCAGAATTGAAACGGATATTAGGCTTCGATAGGGTAACGATAGATAAACATTTTACAAGGTAGGCTTTAAAGGCTCAAGCGATAAAAATGAATGCCTAAATCATATCTCCTGAACAACCTCACCTAGGATTTCGCCTCGAATTTTCCCCAGATCAAGTCCTAGAAACCTTATTGTCATGAATTGGGCTAAAGGATAATCGTTCTCAAATCGATTGGATAATTCTATTGAGTTTATGTGCTCGTGCAATTAGGATCTATAATAACTTTTACTAAAATGAAACGTCAAGCACACATAACACACATGAATGAGCTTTATGCTCGACCTTAAAATAACTAAGGGACAAACTCATCATCGGGTAATAGCCCAAATGAAATCAAAACTCAGCACATGCACAAAAACTATCCTAAACAGACATGCACACGTAAAACAAAACATAAACTATAACTAAACATATAATACTATACTAACACATCACACCCAACTTAAACAGACAATGATCACAACAAACCTATCAGTGATCCCAATGATAGTTTATAGCATGATAATGAAGACAGGGGTTTAGAACACATACCTTGGAGATGAGAGAATCTCACCTCCGAATTAAGTCGGCAGTGACAGATTTAACTTATTCTTTCCTTGGGTTACTGATAGGTGCAAAATACCTATCTAATTGTAAACCGAATTTGCCAGTTTTTGAGTATTTTATTGAAGCTTGAATATCTTTTTAGCTGTTTTTATTAGTCAGGAGTAGGGACGTAAACAATCGGCAAACCGAGCGAAATGGTAGTGAAAATGGTAGCCAAAAAGATGAAAAAATGAGATTTCAAAGAACATCACAATTCCGCCTAGGCAAGGTTTCCACCGCCTAGGTGGAAATTCATCAGAAAGTTGTGAATACTGAAAAGTTGAAATCTGCCTAGGCGAAGTTTCCACCGCCTAGGCTGAAATCCGTAAGAAGGTTGATAGCGCTGAGAAGTTAAAATCTGCCTAGTCGAAAATCCGTTAGAAGGTTACAAGGGATGAAGTATTGAAATCCACTTAGGCAAAGTTTCCACCACCTAGGCGGAAATCCATCAGAACGCTGGAAGTGCTGAACTGCTGTAAATCCGCCTAGGCGAAGTTTCCATCGCCTAGGCGGAATTCCGTTAGAAAGAAAGAGGACCAAGAAGTTAGTCATCCACCTAGGCAAAGAAACCATCGCCTAGGTGAAATTCTAACCGATTTAAACTCCACCTAGGCGAAGATTCTACCGCCTAGGCGAAATTCGCAGAACCGGCTAAAATATCTGTTTAGATATTTTTGAACCCCTAAGCCTATTTATACTCTTTTCCCACGTCTGAAACCGGTTGTTGAAAAACTCTAACCCTAGTAGAGAGCTCTTAAGCTATATTTTGAAGATCAAGAAGGAGATTCATTATTCGGACAAAGAAGAATCACTTGCGGATCAATCATTAGCGACAGTAAACCGTTTCACTTCTAGATTTGATCGTTTCTCTCTTGTTTTTATCTTTGTAATCACTTTTTCATATCTAAGAATGTTGAATCCCTCTTATTTTGTTTGGTATATGGCTAAGATCTTATAGTATTAGTTAAATGTTACTTAGGTGTAGTTGAAATCATGTAATTGTTAAGTTGAATGAATTAAAGTTACTTTATTGTGTTGTTTGTCTAAATCCGATTGTGTTTACCATTATTCTTGATATTATGCCTGTATTGATAAACCGAGAATATGGGGTTTGACAGTCGGGAGAGGTAACCCCGAATTCGGATTAGGGTAAATACAACGTGACGTTCTAACGACCCGGGAGGGCGTTAGAACGTATGCAATCTATGATGTTGGCTAAAGACTCACTCGACCTAGGGTCGTAAAGGCGTTAAAGAGGACTTCTTTGTTGACACAAAGTCTCTTAATCTCCTGTCTTACACTCGGGAGAGGTAGCGGAGGAGTTATTGATACAGAGATTGTCGGAATAGATAGAAAACCATTATAGCTAACTTAATGACGTCGATTATGCATTATGTGAAAGAAATCAATACCTAAGTAATTAGTGTAATTAGAACTAATCTCATAGTTGTCGTTTATCTTAGTATATTAAATAGAAAACAAACAAAATTTTATTAGTCGAGATAATATGAAACTATTTAAATTGCAATACTCAACCGAATTACACGTCATTCCCAGTGGAACGATATCCAATCTTACAAGATCCATTATATTAAAACTAGACCTCGCATACTTGCGAGTAGTCAATACTGCGAGGACGATGGTTATGAATCCTCGCGCGTACAAGTTTTTTGTGCCATTGCCGGGGATGGCAAGGTGTTTTTCAATTGAGTTGATATTGTGATCAAGTAGTTGAATTTTAATCATGATAATTCTTTTGCTTTTAAATTTTATTTAATTTATTTATTTGATTTATCTATTTAACTTAAATAGTGCATGTGGCGTAGTCAACGCATTGCTAAACAGAAAGAGAAAAAAGCTACTACTATGGCCGGGGGACATGAAAATGTTCCACAACCACCGGAGCGCACGCACTTCAACCTCCGAACCAGGAGAGGCAACAACGAGTCCTTAGGGACTATTATCGGCCAATCATGCTGGATAACTATTCAGGGATCCGGAGGCAGCTGATCCAGGTAAATAACTTCGAATTGAAGCCCGTCTTAATTAATATGGTTCAACAAAACCAGTATGGTAGGAATCTTCACGAAGACCCCAACGTCCACTTGGCAACCTTTCTCGAGATCTGTGACACTGTCAAGATAAATGGAGTTGCCGAAGATGTCATAAGGTTGAGGTTATTTTCGTTTTCTTTAAGAGATAGAGCAAGGGGTTGGTTTCAGTCGATTCAACCAGGGAGCATTAATACTTGGGAGGACCTTGCACAAAGGTTCCTCATTAAGTTCTTTCCATATTCGAAGACTTCTCAACTCCGAGGTGAGATTGCGCAGTTTCCCCAGAGAGACTTTGAGCCGTTGTTTGAGGCATGGGAGAGATTCAAGGACCTATTGAGAAGGTGCCCCCAACATGGGTATCAAGATTGGTTTCAAACCCAATTATTTTACAACGGGGGATGGCCAGACTAGAACGATAGTTGATGCAGCCTCAAGAGGATAGCTGTTGTCCAAAACCCCTACCGAAGCTAATGCACTATTGGAAGAAATGGCGGCTAACAATTATTAATAGCCGAATGAGAGGAACACGGGAAAACGGGTCTCTTCTATCCAAGAATCTGACCATATTGCAAAGTTATCGGCCCAAGTGTCCAAGCTCTTGGATCAATTGGTCGCTATGTCTACAAAAGGAGCTTTGTCGAGTCAATGGGAGAAGATAGCAGCAAGTTGTTCTCAATCCGGATTGGATAACGAGTTCGAGAAATGTCATTTTCTAAATAATCGTGCCTACACTTTTAGGCCCGCTACAAACATTCCGACTCATTACAATCCCAGACTTCATAACCATGAGAACTTTTCATATGAGAACAATTAGAACGCTTTGCGGCCACCTCCATGTTGTGGAAATCAAGCTTCGGGATATCCTATGCAATCCAATCGTCAAATGCAACAACTACCAATGCATAATCCAAAGTTAAATTTGGATGAAGTTTTGGGTTCGTTTATGAAGGAGACTCAGACTATGATACGTGAGACGCATAATTGGCTGAACAAACATGAAACACGGCTAGACTCGATCGATACCACTTGTACAAACACCAACGCCACGGTGAAGGCTTTAGAGACTCAAATCACGTAGCTTGCTAGGGCCATCCAAGAACAACAAAAAGGGAAGTTTCCAAGCAACACGAAAACCAACCCTAGGGAATGCAAGGTGATTAAGTTGAGGAGCGAAAGAGACATGGAAGTGAGCAGGCCTATGGAAATCGAGCCGGGAGTGAGTCGTGAGTTTTCTTATGATTAACCAAGAACAAGTGCGGATGAGGAAGTTGAAGTAAAAATCGATGAAAGAAAGGAGAAACCGAGTGAAGACTTGAAAGAGGATAAAAACCAAGAGAAAGTCGAGGAGAGAAGAAGAGATGAAATGGTGATACCAGGGCGAGTAACATTTTTAGAAAATCCACCGATTCTAGTCACCCCATTGCCATATCCTCAAAGATTCCAAAAGAGGAAGTTGGATACCCAATTTGAGAAATTTCTTGAAATTTTCAAGAAAATTCACATCAACATACCTTTTGCGGATGCATTGGAACAAATGCCCAGTTATGAAAAGTTCTTGAAGGACATCATGATGAAAAAGAAGAAGTTGGAGGATTATGAAACAGTGAAGCTAACAGAGGAGTGTAGTACAATACTACAAAGAAAGTTACCTACCAAATTGAAGGATCCCGGTAGTTTCACAATTCCGTGTACTATAGGGAAATCTCATTTTGATAAGGCGCTTTGTGATCTTGGGGCAAGTATTAATTTGATGCTTTCTTTCATTTATCAGAAGTTAGGATTTGGGAGTGCAAAGCCAACAACGATCTCTCTTCAAATGGCGGATCGTTCATTAACCTATCAAAAATGTATCATTGAGGATATGCTAGTGAAGGTAGACAAATTCATATTTCCGGTGGATTTCGTTGTGCTTGAAATGGAAGAAGATAGAGAAATCCCGATCATCCTAGGAAGACCTTTCCTTACAACGAGAAAGGCCTTGATTGATGTACATAATGGAAATCTGACGTTAAGAGTCAATGATAAAGAGATAAGGTTCAACATTTTTAGAACTATGAACTTTCTAAATGAACCTCTCAATTGCAATTGAGTTGACGTTGTGGACTCTTGCGTGAGTGAGTTCTTTCTTGCAAATATAGAGATGGATTCGTTAGAGTATACTCTCACAAATTCCTTATCTATGGGGGATCTTGGTGAGGAAGGCTCTACCACGAAACTTGAGGTTGTGGACTACGTGCTGACTTTGGATGCTCAATCTAAAGTCGTAGAAAATCCTATTCATGTGGCGAAGATTGAAGAAGTTGAAAACTCTCCTGAGGAATCAAATCCGCCTCACGGTGGATTATTACTCAAGTAATTACTGGAACACCTTCGGTATATCTTTTTGGGAGAGAATTCAATCGATTCGGTTATAATTTCATCAACTCTGACAGAAGAAGAGGAGAGTAAGTTGCTGAGAATCTTGAAGAGGCACCGATCCGCTTTTGCTTGGTCTATTTTGGATATCAAAGGAATTAGCCCCTTGGTTTACATGCATAAGATTTTGATGGAGGATGAGTTCAAACCCTCTATTGAAAATCAATGGTGGCTAAATCCGGCTATGAAGGAAGTGGTAAGAGCGAAGGTATTGAAGCTCTTGAATGCGGGAATTATATATGCTATATCCGATAGTGAGTGGGTTAGCCCGGTGCAAATGGTGCCCAAAAAATGAGGTATGACGGTGGTAAAGAATGATAAGGACGACCTTATTCCTACATGGACAATTACGGGATGGCGTGTGTGCATTGATTATAGAAGATTGAATAAGGCGATTGGGAATGATCATTTTCCTCTTCCTTTCATTGACCAAATGCTAGATCGATTAGCCAGATATGAGTACTATTGCTTTCTTGACGGCTATTCAGGTTACAATCAAATAGCCATTATACCGGAGGATCAAGAGAAGACTACTTTCACATGCCCGTATGGAACATTTGCTTATCGACGTATGCCGTTTGGCCTTTGCAATGCACCGGGAACTTTTCAACGGTGTATGATGGCGATATTTTCTGATATAGTGGAAGAGAAAATGGAAATCTTCATGGATGACTTCTCAGTCTTTGGGTCGTCTTTTGATCACTGTCTCTACAATCTGGCGCTTGTTCTTGACCGATGTGAGGAGAAGAATTTAGTTCTAAATTGGGATAAATGCCACTTTATGGTTAAAGAGGGGATCGTCTTGGGTCATCGAGTCTCTTCTAAGGGGATTGAGGTGGACCGAGCCAAGATTGAAACGATTGAGAAGCTTCTACCACCGATTAATGTGAAAGGAGTTCGAAGTTTCTTGGGGCATGCCGACTTTTACCGGCGCTTTATTAAGGACTTATCGAAGACGGTGAAGCCGTTATGTCACCTTCCTGAGAAGGATACTTCATTTGACTTCAATGAGGCTTGCATGGAGGCTTTCAAGGCGATAAAGGAGAAGTTGATCATGGCTCCAATAATGGTCGCTCCGGACTGAGAGTTTCCATTTGAGATAATGTGTGATGTGAGTGACTATGCCGTTGGCGCGGTGTTAGGCCAACGGAAGGAGAAGATCTTCTGCTCAATCTATTATGCAAATAAGACATTGAATGATGCCTAGGAGAATTACACCATGATTGAGAAAGAAATGTTAGTGGTGGTCTTTGCTTGTGATAAGTTCCGGTCTTATATCATTGGGTCAAAAGTGATCGTCTACATTGATCACGCGGCAATCCGGTACTTATTTGCAAAGAAAGATGCCAAGCCGAGATTGATAAGGTGGATTCTTCTATTGCAAGAGTTTGATGCTGAAATAAGGGATAAAAAGGGGAGTGAGAACGTTGTTACTGACCATTTGTTGAGGTTGATTCAAGAAGACGTTGGTGAGGAGTTTAGCATCATGGAAGTGTTCCCTGACGAACAACTATTTTCAGTGGAAAATGAACTTCCTTGGTATGCGGACATTGTGAATTATCTTGCATGTAACGTGTTACCACCTGAGTTGATGGGAGCCTAAAGAAAGAAATTTCTTTTTGATGCAAAGTATTATCTGTGGGACGAGCCATTGCTATTCAAGAAATGTGTTGATTAGGTCATCCAAAGATGTAATCCGGATGAAGAAATGGCTAGTATTCTCTACCATTACCATTCATCACCTTGTGGAGGCCATTTTGGTATGACTCGGACTGCATCGAAAGTACTTCAATCAGGTTTTTATTGGCCTTCTTTGTTTAAAGATTCATATACGTTTGTGAAAACTTGTGATAGATGTCAAAGGGTGGGTAACATATCAAGAAGGCATGAATTGCTATTGATGTCAATTCTTGAGCTTGAGTTATTTGATGTGTGGGGCATAGTTTTGATGGGGCCATTTCCGCTGTCATTTGGCGAGGAGTATATTCTGTTTGCTGTGGATTATGTGTCTAAATGGGTCGAGGCCGTAGCAACACCTACCAATGATGCCAAAGTGGTTTTGAAGTTCCTTCAACACAATGTCATGACATGGTTTAAGACACCTCGAGCCTTAATCAGTGATGAGGGAACCTACTTTTGTAACAAAATGCTAAGCGCTTTGTTGGTAAAGTATAGGGTTATACACAAGGTGGCGCTACCATACCACCCGTAGACAAATGGCCAAGCTGAGGTTTCAAACCGAGAAATCAAGCTAATTTTAGAGAAAACGGTTCATACTAATTGCAAGGTGCTATGCGCACGGATTCACAACCTTGTTTCCTCCTCGTGGTAATTGGACTACTCGCAAGTATACGAGGTCTAGTTTTAATATAATGGATCTTTTAGGATCGGATATCGTTCCACTGGGAAATTCATGTAGTTCGGTTGAGTATTGTGATTTACATAGTCTCATATTATCTCGACTAATCATAACTCGTTTGTTTTCTAATTACTATACTAAGATAAACTACAACTATTGGGTTAGTTCTAATTACACTAATTACTTAGGTATTAATCTCTTTCATATAATGCATAATCGATGTCATTTAGTTAGCTATAACAGTTTATATCTAATCCGACGACCTCTATATCAATAACTCCTCCGCTACCTCTCCCAAGTGTAAGACGGGGGATTACACGACTTTGTGTCAGCGAAGAAGTCCCCTTCAATGCCTTAACGACCCTAGGCCACGTGAGTTTTGAGCCAACATCATGGGTTGCATACGTTCTAACGCCCTCCCGGGTCGTTAGAAAGCCACGTTGTATTTACCCTAGTCCGAATTCGGGGTTACCTCTACCGAGTGTCAAACCCCGTATTCTCGGTTTATCAATACAAGCATAGTATCAAGAATAACGACAAACACAATCGGATTTCGACAAACAACACGTTAAAGTAACATAAATTTACTCAACTAAACGGTTACATGATTTTGACTACACCTAAGTAACATTTAACTACTACTACAAGATCTTAGCCATATACCATACGAAATAAGAGGGATTCAACATTATTAGATATGAAAAAGTGATTACAAAGAATAAAACAAGAGAGAAACAATCAAATCTGGAAGTGAAACGGTTCACTGTCACTAATGATCGATCCGCAAGTTATCCTTCTTTATCCGAATGATGAACCTCCTTCTATATCTTCAAAATATAGCTTAAGAGCTCTCTACTAGGGTTAGGGTTCTTCAACTCTCAGTTTTAGACGTGGCCAAGGGGTATTTATAGGCTTAGGGGTTCAAAAATATCTAAACAGATATTTTGAGGTGTTCTGCGATTTTCGCCTAAGCGGTGGAAACTCTGCTTAGGCGGTGCTTAAGTCGGTTAGAATTATGCCTAAGCAGTAGAATATTCGCTTAGGTGGAGGACTAACTTCTTGGCTCCTTATCTTTCTGACGGAATTCCGCCTAGGCGGTAGCTACTTCGCCTAGGTGAATTTATAGCAGTGCAGCTCTATCCAGCAGTTCAGTACTTCCAGCGTTCTAGTGGATTTTCGCCTAGGTGGTGGAAACTTCACCTAGGCGGATTCAATACTTCAACCCTTGCAACCTTCCGATGGATTTCCGCCTAGGCGGTGGAAACTTCGCCTAGGCGGATTTCAAATCTTCAGCAATTCAACTTTCTGATGAATGTCCGCTTAGGCGGTGGAAACTTCGCCTAGGCGGATTTGCTCTGTTATTTGAAACCTCATTTTTTCATCTTTTTGGCTACCCCTTTCGCACCATTTTGCTCGGTTTGCCAATTGTTTACGTCCCTGCTCCTGATTAATAAAAACAACTAAAACGGTATTCAAACTACAGTAAATTACTTGAAAACTGGCAAATTTGGTTTAGAATTAGATAGGTATTTTATGCCTATCAAATACCCCCAAACTTGGAATTTTGCTAGTCCTCGAGCAAAACACCCTAATGCTAAATAACACTAACTACACTAATTAGCTACATCCTAAATTACAGATACGTAATCATTAACAAACAAGACGTAAACGCCTGTGAGATTTAAGTTTAGTCAAAGAAACCATGATAGTCTTTCCTCAACAACCCGTAATCAAATCCGGTTAAGGAATAACACACACCACGTGGTGTTCCAAAATTTCAACACTTAATATCAGTTCAAATCATTTTAGATCCTATTGAAATGTGTGTGTGTGAGAACTCGGATATATAACAAATCAAACGCCGGATTGGATTTTTCAATGAATAAGATCATGACTTAAACTTGTTAAAACATTAAGGGAAACCATATGCTTGACTGGGCTCAACTATCCACTAATGTAGGTTCGGACATTCACCGAGATCAATAGGGCTTGGTCAGGTTTTGGAGAACGGCCAAGGGTATCATGGGATTAGAAACTCGTTATAATTTTAACGATACCCGAGGTACAAACGCTTGTCGCTAAATCTCTCTCATGAATCCCTTATCTTTGAAGATATTACCCTAAACAGGATTTAGTAAACTTGTATTCACTTGTTAAAACTATTGAATTTAAACACTATATTCACATAGTTTTTTTTTTTTTTAGAACACCCCCAAACTTATTCAATTTTGTACAATTTTAGGGGTGTTTAGATACAACTAAAATCTTAACAAGTGAATACTCTTATACTTAACCAAAAATATTGAAACCCCGATTACCCGCTTCAAGTTAGCATAATATAATGCTACTTGTTTTCACTCAATTTTTCACTTTTATTCCTAGCGACAATGGTTCTGAAAAATTTACTTGGTTAAAGTATTGAAACAAGTTCAGAAAACAAAAATTTTTATGGCTTCGACAGGAGAATGAGGGAATAACTTTTCAGGTTAGTTTAAAACGGTTCAAGCGATAAAAATGAAGGCCTATATCATGCCTCCGGAATTACCTTACCTATAATTTCGCTTCAAGTCTCCCCCAGTCAAGTTCTAGATTCCTCATTTCTGTCATGAACTTAATACTGAATAATCGGCGTCCAATCGTTCAATTGATTATACAACGAGTTTATGCAATTGTGCGATTTAGGATCAAAATAATTTTTACCTAATCGACATGCTAAGCACACAAAACACACGTGAATGGCATTACCCCCAACCTTAAAACAAAATTTAGGGGGTAATTTTCATCATCGGGACATGGTTCGGACGAACTCAAAAAACTCAGCATGCTTGTACAACTCAATTCATTAACAATTCTACTCTAATTCTACAAACTAATATTACCTATGCTAATTATCCTTACACATGCATAGCTAAACATTACACATGTATAACCAAAAAGAATTTCAAAATTTACAAAAATTTTAACATTAATACATAAATTTGTACACCAAAAAGAATTTTTTGTTCCTCTTTACATCAAAATTTTTTCATCCTTCTTATCCCTTTCAAGACAAAAAAAAATAGAAACTACATGCATCGCATGTCATACTCCCCCCAAACTTAAACAACGCAGTGTCCCCACTGCCTAAGCAGTAAACCCTTAGCAGAATAGAAAAATATGTATGAAAATTGGGGCGGACACATACCTAAGAGGGAAGACATAGAAGTCTAACCTCCTACCATTTATTGTGGATAAAATAGCGGTGGCGGCTCATCCGGCTCGGAAAGTGGCACGGGCGTATAACGCGCTATGTCGATTCCAAGATGCTCGAATATGACTCGTTGGTTTTGATCTTGTTGCCGGATGTAGGACTCCATGTAGTTCTCCATCTGAGCCAAATTAGCTTAAAGCTGGCTCACATCGGACTGGAGACTACGGACATCTCTTGAGATTTGGGTGATCTGGCCTCGGCTGGTTGTAGGCATTGGTGGTTCGGAAGGACCGTCTTCTTCCTCTTCTTGACCTTCTTCTCCTTCACCTGATTCGCCCTTCCACAACCCTTTGTTGTCCTGGCAGTATGAATTATTGACGAGTAGATGTGCCAACCGAAATTGACAGGCATCCCTCTATCAATCCCGTATAGCATAAATGCTCGTCCTTTGGCATCATCGGATACATGGGAGGTAGGGAGCAGATTAGCGCAGATAAATTGATGCCAATTCTTGGGGATCGGTTTCAGAAACCGGCGTCGCTTTGCCATTTTTCCTATAAATCACAATCATAACACCAACCACAATAATAAAAATAGAATACGCAATTCAAACCATGGTCAGTGAACACACAATGCCCTAATTTCTCAAGCATATGCCAACCAAAGCCAATTAATACGAATTTCACAAGATATTCCACCAAACATAACCAAATCATATTTTTGTCGCAATGAAGTGTTCAATAAATGATTCACATTGTATAGCAACACAAAAACATGATAGGGTTTACCATTAATCATTCCTCAATCCCAAATAACATAAAAACCGCAACTTAGGGTTTAAAGGGGTTTAGGGTTCTAACCAAATCCAATGATTTTTTTTTTTAAATAAATTCACAAATGAAGCACATCTTTCAACATCTAAATGTAAAATAGGATCATTGACACTTACTTGTTGAAAAATTTGGATCAAATCACTGGAGAATGGCGATATCGTATTGTTTCACCGTTCAAACCCTAATTTTTAGAAAATGGGAGGAGGAATTCCACGTTTGGACGAAGATTGTTGGTGAAAATCCAAGTTTTTAGCAATGTAGGATGAATCTTTAACAGGAGGAAGGGATTTGGGATGGTGAAGTTGAGAGGTTTCTTGAAATTTTTAGGAGGGAAGTGCCGTTTGTGAAGAGGACTGTTGCGTTTTAAAACAGGGGTCGCGTAAATTCGCCTAAGCGAAGTAGCGCCTCTTCTTTTTTCTTTTTTTTTTAAAAAAAAAACTTTCTGGTGTTAATTCGCCTAGGCAGTGGTTTTTTCGCCGGGGCGAGTTTACACCAGTGTGAAACCCTGATGTGGTAGGCGGTGGGTTTTCCGCCTGGGCAATTTTACACCAGTGGGAAAGTTCAGCTTTTCTTCAATTTTCTGCCTAGGCAGTGGTTTTACCGCCTGGGCAAAATTTCGGCAGTGTAAAAATGCTGATTTTTTCTGTCCAATTTTTCGCCTAAGCGGTGGTTTTACTGCCTGGGCGAAATTACGCCAGATTTTTTTCTCAGCCTTTTTGTCTAATGTTCGCCTAGGCGGTGGGTTTACCGCTTAGGCGAATTTTTTGCCAGTGTGGACCTAAGCTGGATTCCTTCAGGTTTTCACATTGTTTCTCTACACCTCTTATTTCCTCTTCAATCCTCAAATTAGTTTTAGCATGTAAATCAATCCTAAGTATCTAACCTCATCAATTCACCACAAAAATTAATATTACAAGATCAATACGATCTCCAAAAAAGTATTTATACAAAAGTTGGGAATATTCGTTACCCTCGATGTCATATCAAAAGATGTTGCTTGGTTTTACGTCCCTAGCATGGACGTTTATGAATTCCGGCTCTATCCTTCAACGAGGGAGATGTTCTCCACAACTCGCTCTTCATCCTTGAAGTAGTGCTTGATCCGCTCCTCGTTGACTCGAAAAGTTCGTCCGTCTTCGCCTTCTAGCTCGATAGTACTTACGGGACATTTGCTTGAGCATTTTTCACCAAAATCCCTCATAGACAAGGTAGTTTGGATAGAATGCTTTGTTGGATCGTGATTCATTGTATTGAAGTTGGTTTCTTCTCTCTCTCCTTATCCTTTTCAATATATGCTCAATCTCGGGATCAAGATCAAAGAATTCCAAACTCCTTATTCGTTGTATGCTCTGTTTTATCACATCTCTCGAAACAAATTAAACAAATAATTTAAAAGAAAAAGAAGAAAAGAATTGTCAGGATTAATATTCAACCAGTTGGTCACAATATCAACCAAATTACGACATCTTTCCCCGGAAACGGCACCAAAAACTTGCTACGCGCTCGGATTCACAACCTTGTTTCCTTCTCGTGGTAATTGGACTAATCGCAAGTGTACAAGGTCTAGTTTTAATATAATGGATCTTTTAGGATCGGATATCGTTCCACTGGGAAATTCGTGTAGTTCGGTTGAGTATTGTGATTTACATAGTCTCATATTATCTAGACTAATCATAACTCGTTTGTTTTCTAATTACTATACTAAGATAAACTACAACTATTGGGTTAGTTCTAATTACACTAATTACTTAGGTGTTAATCTCTTTCATATAATGCATAATCGATGTCATTTAGTTAGCTATAACGGTTTTTATCTAATCCGACAACCTCTATATCAATAACTCCTCCGCTACCTCTCCCGAGTGTAAGACGGGGGATTACACGACTTTGTGTCAGGGAAGAAGTCCCCTTCAACGCCTTAACGATCCTAGGCCGCGTGAGTTTTGAGCCAACGTCATGGGTTGCATACGTTATAACGCCCTCCCGAGTCGTTAGAAAGTCACGTTGTATTTACCCTAGTCCGAATCCGGGGTTACCTCTACCGAGTGTCAAACCCCGCATTCTTGGTTTATCAATACAAGCATAGTATCAAGAATAACGACAAACACAATTGGATTTCGACAAACAACACGTTAAAGTAACATAAATTTACTCAACTAAACGGTTACATGATTTTGACTACACCTAAGTAACATTTAACTACTACTACAAGATCTTAGCCATATACCATACAAAATAAGAGGGATTCAACATTATTAGATATGAAAAAGTGATTACAAAGAATAAAACAAGAGAGAAACAATCAAATCTGGAAGTGAAACGGTTCACTGTCACTAATGATCGATCCGCAAGTTATCCTTCTTTATCCGAATGATGAACCTCCTTCTAGATCTTCAAAATATAGCTTAAGAGCTCTCTACTAGGGTTAGGGTTCTTCAACTCTCAGTTTCAGACGTGGCCAAGGGGTATTTATAGGCTTAGGGGTTCAAAAATATCTAAACAGATATTTTGACCTGTTCTGCGATTTTCGCCTAAGCGGTGGAAACTCCGCTTAGGCGGTGCTTAAGTCGGTTAGAATTACACCTAAGCGGTAGAATCTTCGCTTAGGCGGAGGACTAATTTGTTGGCTCCTTATCTTTCTGACGGAATTCTGCCTAGGCGGTAGCTACTTCGCCTAGGCAAATTTACAGCAGTGCAGCTCTATCCAGCAGTTCAGTACTTCCAGCGTTCTGGTGGATTTCTGCCTAGGCGGTGGAAACTTCGCTTAGGCGGATTCAATACTTCAGCCCTTGCAACTTTCTGATGGATTTCCGCCTAGGCGGTGGAAACTTCGCCTAGGCGAATTTCAAATCTTCAGCAATTCAATATTCTGATGAAACTTCGCCTAGGCGGTGGAAACTTCGCCTAGGCGGATTTGCTCTGTTATTTGAAACCTCATTTTTTTCATCTTTTTGGCTACCCCTTTCGCACCATTTTGCTCGGTTTGCCAATTGTTTACGTCCCTGCTCCTGACTAATAAAAACAACTAAAACAGTATTCAAACTTCAATAAATTACTTGAAAACTGGCAAATTCGGTTTAGAATTAGATAGGTATTTTACACCTATCACAAGGATTGGGCGGTGAAGCTTGACGATGCTTTATGGGCTTATTGCACGACTTTTAAGACACCGATCGGTATGTCACTGTATCGATTAGTGTTTGGGAAAGCGTGTCATTTTCCCGTTGAATTGGAGCACCATGCATTCTGGGCGATTAAGAAACTCAACTTTGACATAAAAGCTTCTGGTGCGCAATGTCTCCTCCAATTGAATGAAATTGAGGAATTCCGGCACGAGGCTTATGAGAATGCCAAGCTTTACAAAGATAAAACGAAGAGGTGGCATGATAAAATGATAGTCCGGAAGGAGTTCAGTCCGGGCCAACAAGGTTTATTATTTAACTCAAGGCTGAGACTCTTTCCCAGAAAGTTGAAGTCCCGGTGGTCTGGACCGTTCCAGATCAAACACATTTATCCATTTGGTGCTATCGAGCTAGAATGAGAAGACGGATGAACTTTTCGAGTCAATGGGGAGTGGATCAAGCACTACTTCAAAGATGAAGAGCGAGTTGTGGAGAACATCTCCCTTCTTGAAGGATAGAGCCGGAATTCATAAACGTCCATGCTAGGGACGTAAAACCAAGTAACATCTTTTGATATGTCATCGAGGGTAACGAATATTCCCAACTTTTGTATAAATTAGTTTTTGGAGATTGTATTGATCTCGTAATACTATTTTTTGTGGTAAATTGATGAGGCTAGATACTTAGGATTGATTTGCATGCTCAAACTCATTTGAGGAACGAAAAGGAAGTAAGAGGTATAGAGCAAAAATGTGAAAACCTGAAGGAATCCAGCTAAAGTCCATACTGGCGTAAATTCGCTCAGGCGGAAAACCCACTGCCTAAGTGGATTTACAACGAAATCAGAGGTTTCACACTGGTGTAAATTAGCCCAGGCGAAAAACCCACCGCCTAGGCGAATTAACACTAGAATGTTTTTAAAAAGAAAAAGGCGCTACTTCGCCTAGGCGGAAAAACCACCGCCTAGGTGAATTCACGCGAGCCCTGTTTTAAAACGCAGCAGTCCTCTTTGCAAACGGCACTTCCCTCCTAAAAATTTCAAGAAACCTCTCTACTTCACCATCCCAAATCCCTTCCTCCCGTTAAAGATTCATCCTACATTGCTAAAAACTTGGATTTTCACCAAGAATCTTCATCCAAACGTGGAATTTCTCTTCCCATTCTCGAAAATTAGGGTTTAAACGGTGAAACAGTGCGAGATCGCCATCCTCCAGTGATTTGATCAAAAATTTTCAACAAGTGTCAATGAGCCTATTTTTCATTTAATTGTCGAAATATGTGCTTCATTTATTCATTTATTTCAAAAATCATTGGATTTGGTTAGAACCCTAAACCCCTTTAAACCCTAGATTGCGGTTTACATGCTATTTGGGATTTAGGAATGATTAATGATAAACCCTATCATCTTTTTGTATTGATACACAATGTGAATCATTTATGTTACGCTACATTGCGACAAAAATATGATTTGATTATGGTTGGTAGGATATCTTGTGAAATTTGTATTGTTTGGCTTTGGTTGGCATATGTTGGATAAAATAGGGCGTTGTGTGTTCGCTCACAAAGGTTTGAATTGCGTGTTCTATTGTTATTATTGTGGTTGGTATTGTGATTGTGATTTACAGGCGAAATGGCAAAGCGCCGTGTATCCAAGCAACCACGAACAGAAGAACCTCTAGTTACTTCGGATTACAACTCTCTCAAATTTGTCTCCAAGCAGGCTGAGAACCATTACAATGATCATGAAAGTAAGCATCCCGGTATTTACCAAAGGGGGTTCGGACCTCTGCATGATCTCCCTAAAGAATTCAAGACCGTCATTCAACAAAGAAGATGGGAACAGTTCTGTGCTTCACCCCCACCAGGGGAGTTGGCCCTCGTACGCGAGTTCTATGCGAACATTATAGAGGCCACAGGATTTCAGAAAAGGGTCTGAAACATCCCAGTTCTATTCAGTGCAGACCATTTCAATGAGTTGCTTGGATTGACGAGGCTGGAAGCCTCCAGAGATTTATCCGATGCCGCCATACCAACAATGAGTGCGGTGATTCAGACCCTGACGACGAGAAACGCCCAGTGGAAGAACACATGGAAAGGTTAGGTAATCTTCAAGTTACGATTTCTGAAACCGATCCCCAAGATTTGGTATCAATTTATCTGCGCCAATTGCTCCCTACCACCCATGTATTCGATGTTTCCAAGGAGCGAGAGTTTATGCTATACGGCATTGATAGAGGGACGCCCGTCAACGTCGATTGGCACATTTATTCTTCAATAATTCATATTTCCAGGACGATGAAGGGTGGCCTTCTTTTTCTCTTCTTCCTCACCGCTCTCTTTCAATGAGCCAGAGTTCGTATTACGTCCACAAGCCCCTTTCCACCCATAAAGCCACTTGATCTTTCAATGATTAATAGGTTATGGAAAGGCGGACCAAGTAAAGGAGAAGAGGGTCAGGAAGAGGAAGAAGCCGGCCCTTCAGAGCCACCGATGCCCACAACCCGTCGCAGCCAGCTCATCCAACTTTCACGAGATATCCGTAGTCTCCAGTCTGATATGAGCCAACTTAAAGCTAATTTGGCTCAGATGGAGAACTACATGGATACCTACATCCGGCAACAAGATCAAAACCAAAGAGTTTTATTCGAACATCTCGAAATCAACATGGCGCATTATACGCCCGTGTCGCCTTCCGAGAGTGATGAGCCGCCACCGCCATCTCCTCCACAATGAACGGTAGGAGGTTAGACTTGTATGTCTTCCCTCCTAGGTATGTGTCCGCCCCAGTTTTCAATACGTATATTTCTATTCTGCTATTGGGTTCGCTGCTTAGGCAATGAGGACACTACCTTGTTCAAGTTTGGGGGTATATGATATGCAAGCATGTAGTTTTTTTTTGGGGGGGGGGGGGGGGGGGGGGGCATATGAAGGATGACAATTTTTTTTGATGTAAAAGGGACAAAATTCTTTTTGTGTACAAATTTTTGTTTATAATGATATTAATGTTAAATTTTTGTAAATTTTGAAATTCTTTTTGTTATGCATGTGTAATGTTTAGCTATGCATGTGTAAGGATCATTAGCATAAGTAATGTTAGTTAGTAGAATTAGAGTAGATATGTTAATGAATATAGTTGTACGTGCATGCTGAGTTTTTGAGTTCGTCCGAACTATGTCCCAATGATGAAAATTACCCCCTAAATTGCATAGTGAGGTCGGGGGTAATGCCATTCACATGTGTTTTGTGTGCTTAGCATGTCGATTAGGTGAAAATTATTTTGATCCTAAATCGCACGATCGCATAAACTCATTGTATAACTAGTTGAACGATTTGACGCCGATTATTCAGTAATAAGTTCATGACAAAAATGAGGAATCTAGAACTTGACTGAGGGAGGCTTGAGGCGAAATTATAGGTAAGATAATTCCGGAGGCATGATATAGGCCTTCATTTTTATCGCTTGAACCATTTGAAACTAACCTGAAAAGTTATTCCTTCGTTCTCCTGTTGAAGCCATAAAATTTTTCACTTCTGAACTTGTTTCTATACTTTAACCAAGTAAATCTTTCCGAACCATTGTTGCTAGGAATAAAAGTGAAAATTGAGTGAAAACAAGTAGCATTAGATTTTGCTAACTTGAAGCAGGCAATCGGGGTTTCAGTTTAAAATGTTTTTGGTTAAGTATAAGAGTATTCACTTGTCAATCCTTTAGTTGTATTTACATGCCCCTAAAATTGTACAAAATTGAATAAGTTTGGGGGTGTGTGTATTAAAAAAAAAAAAGAAAAAGACACACAACTATGTCAATATAGTGTTTAATTTCGGTTGTTGTGATAAGTGAATACAAGTTTACTAAATCTTGTTCAGGGTAATATCTTCAAAGATAAGGGGGTCATGAGAGAGATTTAGTGACAAGCATTTGTACCTCGGGTATCGTTAAAATTATAACGAGTTTTTATTTCTACGATACCCTTGGTCGTTCTCCAAAGCCAAACCAAGCCCTATTGATCTCGGTGAATGTCCGAACCTACATTAGTGGAAAGTTGAGCCCAGTCAAGCATATGGCTTTCCTGAATGTTTTAACAAGTTTAAGTTATGACCTTATTCATTGAATAATCCAATCCGGTATTTGATTAGTTATATATCCGAGTTCTCACACACACACATTCTAATTGGATCTAAAATGATTTTAACTGATATTGAGTGTTGAAATTCTGGAACACCACGTGGTGTGTGTTATTCCTTAACCGGATCTGATTACGGGTTGTTGAGGGAAGAATAACATGGTTTCTTTGACTGAACTTAAATCTCACAGGTGTGTACTTCTTATTTGTTAATGATTACTTATTTCTAGATTAGAAATTAGCTAATTAGTGTAGTTAGTGTTATTTAGCATTAGGGTGTTTTGCTCGAGGACTAGTGGTAGGGGCATTTTGTGCACGCCTACTTACGCTCGAAGTATACGAGGTCTAAAGTTTTAATATAGTGGATCTTTGAAGATCGGATATCGTTCCCACAGAGAAAAGTGTGAATAATTGAATTGAATACCGCAATTGACAAAGTCTCATGTTATCTTGACGACGGAAGACATGAATTGAAATTAAACTAAGCTAAACTATAATTAGTGGGTTAATTCTAACTAGGTTGATTAATTAGGGATAGATTTTGTTCACTTAATACACGTTTGATTTCGTTCGGTTAACAATAACGAAGTTTGGGTATCCGACAATCTCGGTTCGTAAACTCCTCCGCCACCTCTTCTGAGTGTAAGACGAGGGAATACGCGACTTTGCGTCGACGAAGAGGTCCCCCTCAATGTCTTAACCACTCTAGGCCGCATGATTCTTGACCCAACGTCATCGATTGAACACTAACTAACGCCTGCCCGGGTCGTTAGGTCGTAACGATGTGTTTACCCTAGTCGAATCCAGGGTTACCTCTCCCAAGTGTCAAACCCTAGATTCTCAAATCCAACCATAATACCGTTACAAGCATATTAAGATCGTCATCAAATAATAAACACAATCGGACTTACAACAACAACCGTTAAAGAAACGTATATTAAACCAAACGAGTATTTACACAACTACACCTTTCTCTAACTAATCTCTAAATTACACTAACATGTTCTTAACCAATACAACATTAAATCAAATGGAGATCATTATCATCAACAATAAACATTAAATACAAATATGGAAACAACGGAAGAAAAGCCAAATCTCAAAGTGGAGTAGTCCACTTTCGCCAAAGAACAGTCCTCCCGAGCTTCCTCTTCTCGCTTGATGAACTTCCTCTTCTTGCTCTTCAAGGATTGGCCAAGAACACTCTTTACAACTAATCTCATCTACTTCCTAAACTAATCTAATCTAACTAAGGTGGAAGAGAGCTCTCAAGAACAACCAAGCCCTCTCCCACGTCTAAGGAGTGTCTCCCATTTTTTTAGGTTTGGTAGAAAAAACGGTTAAAAAGAGGGATTTGGAAAATATCTTCAAAATATCTAAAAATAGATATTTCTGTGCAGAGTGTCACCGCCTAAGCGGTGGTTCACCGCTTAGGCGGTGGACTTAAGTCGGTTCAGTTCTGTCGGTAACTTCGCCTAAGCGGTGGTTTTTTTGCTTAGGCGGTGGCTGCTGGCATATTATTCTGTCCTTTTCTCGCCTAGGCGGTGGTCTTCATTCACCGAAACCCTGTTTTGCACATTTACTTCACCGTTTCTCCACCTTTTTCACTTGTTTCTCGCCCTTTGACGTCCTTTCACCTGTTCTACACTAAAACACACTAAACCACAATTAAATATAACTAAAATGCTTGAAAATTAACAAATCTGGTTTAGAAATAGATAGATTTTTCACACCTATCAATACCCCCAAACTTATAATTTTTCTAGTCCTCGAGCAAAACACTAACGCTAAACTAAACTAACTAACGAACTAACCAACAAAAAAAAAAAATGAAAAATTAAACTAACACGAAAGAAGTATATTTATGTAAATATAAAGTTCAATCCAAATGACCAATTTGTTCCTCTCTCAACATCCCTAAATTGGATCAAGTTCGGGAAGTAACCCACACCAAGTGGTGTTCTAGAATTTCAACGATCAATATCAATAAAAACCATTCTAGATCCATTTGAAGTGTGTGTGTGTGAGAACTCAAATGTATAACTAGTCAAATACCGGATTCGAATATTCAATTGTTAAGCTCATAATTTAAACCGTTGAAGGATTCAGGAAAACCATACGCTTGATTGGAGTCTACTATCCACTAATGTAGGTTTGGATATTCACAGAAATCAATAGGGTTTGGTTTGGCTTTGGAGAACGACCACGGGTATCACTGGAATAAAAATAGGAATTCTGTTTAATCGATCGATACTCGAGGTAAAATCGCTCGTCGCTATCCTCTCTCATGACCCCACATTTAAAGTACAATTCTAAATAAGAAATGATAATCCTGGTATTCACTTGTCGAAAGAGAAGAAAATGAAAAACTATATTTTTTTTTTAAACTAACATATTCCTAAATTAACTCGAATTGTTACAGTTTTAGGAGAGTGCAAAAAGAAGTTAGAGAAACACACCCCAAACTTATTCGAATTTGCAAAATTTTAGGAATATGTAAAAAGAAATGATAGAAACACACCCCCAAACTTATTTTAGGAGTGTGCAAAAAGAAATACTAAAGTGACAAGTGAATACACTAATACCGAATCAATAAAAATTTATCAAAAACCGACCGCTCACTTGATTTAACTCAATTTTTAAAATTAGGCTTAGCGACATTGGGTTAGGAAAATTTTAATTGAAAGGAGTATTTGAACGTTTTCAGAATTGATTACGTTATCGACTTCGACAGGGGAAATAAGGAATTAAAATTTTTCAGGTTAGCTACAATGGTTCAAGCGAAAAAATGACAGCCTAAATCACGTCTTCGGAATTACCTTACCTAGGATTCCGCCTCAAGTTTTCCCCAAATCAAGTTCTAGTTTCCTCATTTTCTATCATGAACTTAATATTGAATAACCAACGTCTAATCGTTTAGATAATTATACAGTGAGTTCAAATGTCGTGCAATTTTCGGATCGAGATAATTTTTACCCAATCGACATGTTAAGCACACAAAACACACAAGGAAGGTATTACCCCCGACCTTAACATGCAATTAGGGGATAATTCTCATCATCGGGTCTTGACCCAAATGAACTCATATCTAACATGCAAACACAACTTTATACATACACAAATCTAAACTAAATCTAATACTAACATACATAATTTAATCTAACACTAAACATGCAAAAACAAAAATTAAACTAACTAAACTAAAAAATTAAAACTAAAACATTAATAATAAAAATACATACATAAACTTAAATTTGTACATAAAAAAAAAAAAAAAAAAAATTCATTATGTTCAAAAAAATAATAATTTGTTCATCCTTTTCTACAAAAAGTCAAAATGGATGAACATCCACTAAACTATCATCCAATCCATACCACTCAAGCCTAAACATGGCAGTGTTCCAACAGCAGCGAACCCAATAAACATATAGCATGTTTGCACACAAAATGGGTTGAACACATACGTAGGGAATAAGACTTATTCCCTACTGTTCACCTGAAGATGAATCATCACCATCATCACTTTGGGAAGGATGTTGTGGTCTCTAGAGTAGATGTGACGGCACAGATGGCATCAGAGGGTAATCGTCCATCTCAAGGCCAAGGCCCTCCCAAATCTTCTGTTGGACTCGATCTTGTTGCCTCAAAAATTGGTCCAGGAAAGAATAAATCTTGTATTGGTTCTGGAGGACGGTCTGAAGCTTGTTGTTTATCCTCTCTTGGGAGTCTTCATCTCGGGCTCCAGAAGGTCCAGCTGTCTCGACTGCTTGCTCTTCGCCATCCTCAGGCTCAGGCTCGGGTGCCTCTTGCACCCTAGTCTTCCACAACTCGTTTATCGCTGACAGAGTAAGTGGAGAGATAGAGTCACACTGGCTTCCCCTGGATACAGGCACATCGGCTAATCTGAAAATATAGGTCAATAGTGACGAAAGCGGGAGCCCACCCTTTACCGTCTTCGTAGCATGAATGATCGAAGAATAGATCAGAAATCCAACGTTGATTGGTTGTCCGGCTGGAATTTTATAGATAAAAAAAGGCCCTGTCCTTTGAGACGTCTGACAAATGTGATGTCGGCAGGAGGCTTCCACAGATGAAGTGGTGCCAGATTTTTTAAACTAGCTTGAAGCAACTCACTGAAAAGGTAGCGACGTTCGTCCCTTGGTGTCTCCACTTTACTATGGCAGATGTGATATTTTTGGATGACCCTATGCAAAATAGGGTCTTGGCTTTCAAGTGACTCCGGTGCCGACAGCCCAAAGAGATGGTTAATGAAGTCGGGGCTGAAGATAATAGGTTGGTTCCAAACCCTTGCTAGATCATTAATGGCCTCTGTAGCATTAGCATAAAACTCTTTGACCAAAGCAATCTTGCCCGGGGGTGGCGATTTGCAAAATTGCTCCCAGTGGCGACTTCGGATTTCATTCTGAAATTCCACCAGGAAATCTTCAATCAGACCGAAACCCCATTGACGTATACAGGCACGATATTTTTCATGTTCTTTAAAGTTCTCCGCCGCTTGTTTTGACACAAAGAGGGTGGCATCGTAGTCAACGTCGGTCGGCACCCTAGGGTTTGAACTCGACCCTTCTCCTCTGGCCCTCTTCTTTACTGCTCTTTTCGGCATTTCCTACAACCACAATCACAAAAACCCAATACAAACTCATCATATATGAACAATTGAAAAACATAAACCTCCCTAATCACTTTGTCAAGAACACATACATCCCAAAAACGAATACCCATTTGAATTTTTCAAACAAATTTCACAAATGTGACATCCTATATTAGTTCACACACTCAACCAATCCAATTAAACATATTTTATCATCAAGAATCAAACCAAAAACCCATGGAACTACGAAATCGTGAAACTAGGGTTAAGGATTTTTGGGCAAAATCTCAAAATCCAATGATTTCAACAACTAAACTAAATGTAATGTAAAAGAAACTTACTTGTTGAGAATTAATGGTCCAATCAAAAGAGAATGAAGAAATCGCACCTTTCACGCAAAACCCTAAATTTTTGGAAATAGGAGTGGAAATTCGATTCTTGGAGGTTGAATCGTGATGGAAATGACTACTTTTGGTAATGGATGGATGGTTTTTGAGGATTGGAATGGTTTGGGAGTGAGGTTTTACAAAGAAGGTGGAGGATTTGGGGAGGGAACCTTGTGTTTTTAATTTTTGAGCGATGGGCTGTTTTTAACAGCAGAAGGTTCACCGCTTGGGCGGTGCATTCACCGCTTGAGCGCTTGAGCGGTGGAACTCATTTCTTTAAAAACAAACCTTCTGACAAAATTCTGCTTAGGCGGTGGTTTTTTCGCCTAAGCGATGGAGTGTATTTTAAAATTTTGGTGCATCCTGTATTTTTACCGCCTAAGCGGTGGTTAACCGCTTGGGCGGTAGGCTGTTTTCACCCACTCTGTATTTTTATCGCCTAAACGGTGGTTCACCGCTTGGGCGGTGGTCCTTTTTTGCTAAAAAAAACCTTCTCTGTATTTTTACCGCCTAAACGGTGGTTTACCGCTTGGGCGGTGGGCCTGAAGCTCCCACTTTTGTGTTTTTTCTCAAATTTTCAAAATACGGCTCCACCTCGTACGTTTTCACTTCGCTTGTTCAATGTGTTTAAACTTAAAATACTTCCCCAAACTTCCATACTCCTAAATTCACTTCCGAACACGTTCCGAAGCCATGCCGGCTTCCAAAAAGAATAAATAATCAAATAAATAGTAACAAAAATCGAGTAACTTGATACCCTAAGTTTCATTTCAAAAAATAGCGCTTGAGTTACGGTCCCCAGCTGAACTTTTGTGTCACTAAGTATTTTTCACCAAAATTCCCCATAGACAAAGAATTTGGGCTCAAATTCTCAGTCGGATCAAGATCATGGCTTGAAGTCGGCTTCTCCTCTCAGTCCTTATCATTTTCAATAAGCACAATCTCGGGATTGAGAATTAAGAATTCCATTCTTCTTCATCTTTTCTCGCACAGCTTAATCTCATGAACAAAATGAAACAAAAATAAAAATTAAAAACTAAACAAAAATAAATGTCAGGATTAACACTCGACTACTTAGTCGCAATATCAACTTAGAATTCACACTAATCCCTCGTCAACAACGCCAAAACTTGGTGCGTTGACGGAACTAGGATACGATACATTTGCTTTTCCTATTTAAAACTTAAGTTCTAAGCCGATACCACGTTTCTTTTGCAATATTCAAATAAAATTCAAACTAATCATCGGTAACGGCGCCAAAAACTTGGTAGAGGCCTTTTGCGCACACCTACTTACGCTCGCAAGTATACGAGGTCTAAAGTTTCAATATAGTGGATCTTTGAAGATCGGATATCGTTCCCACAGAGAAAAGTTTGAATAATTGAATTGAATACCGCAATTGACATAGTCTCATGTTATCCTAACGACGGAAGACATGAATTGAAATTAAACTAAACTAAGCTAAACTACAATTAGTGGGTTAATTCTAACTAGGTTGATTAATTATGGATTGATTTCATTCACTTAATACACATTTGATTTTGTTTGGTTTACAATAACGGAGTTTGGGTATCCGACAATCTCGGTTCGTAAACTCCTCTGCCACCTCTTCCGAGTGTAAGACAAGGGAATACGCGACTTCACGTCGACGAAGAGGTCCCCCTCAATGTCTTAACGACTCTAGGCCACGTGAGTCTTGACCCAACGTCATCGATTGCACACTAACTAACGCCCTCCCGGGTCGTTAGGTCGTAACAATGTGTTTACCCTAGTCCGAATCCAAGGTTACCTCTCCCGAGTGTCCGTTACAAGAATATTAAGATCGTCATCAAATAATAAACACAATCGGACTTAAAACAACAACTATTAAAGAAACGTATATTAAACCAAACGAGTATTTACACAACTACACCTTTCCCTAACTAATCTCTAAATTACACTAACATGTTCTTAACCAATACAACATTAAATCAAATGAAGATCATCATCATCAACAATAAACATTAAATACAAAGATGGAAACAACAGAAGAAAAACCAAATCTCAAAGTAGAGTAGTCCACTTTCTCCAAAGAACAGTCCTCCCGAGCTTCCTCTTCTCGCTTGATGAACTTCCTCTTCTTGCTCTTCAAGGATTGGCCAAGAACACTCTTTACAACTAATTTAATCTACTTCCTAAACTAATCTAATCTAACTAAGGTGGAAGAGAGCTCTCAAGAACAACCAAGCCCTCTCCCACGTCTAAGGAATGTCTCCCGTTTTTTTAGGTTTGGTGGAGAAAATGGTTAAAAAGAGGGATTTGGAAAATATCTTCAAAATATCTAAAAATAGATATTTCTATGCAGAGTGTCACCGCCTAAGCGGTGGTTCACCGCTTAGGCGGTGGACTTAAGTCGGTTAAGTTCTGTCGGTAACTTCGCCTAATCGATGGTTTTTTCGCTTAGGCGGTGGCTGCTGGCATATCATTCTATCTTTTTCTCGCCTAGGCAGTGGTTTTCTCACCTAGGCAGTGGTCTTCATTCACTGAAATCCTGTTTTGCACATTTACTTCACCGTTTCTCCATTTTTTTCACTTGTTTCTCGCCCTTTGACGTCCTTTTACCTATTCTACAATAAAACACAATTAAATATAACTAAAATTCTTGAAAACTAACAAATCCAGTTTAGAAATAGATAGGTTTTTCACACCTATCAACTAGCAAAATTCCAAGTTTGGGGGAATTTGATAGGTGTAAAATACCTATCTAATTCTAAACCGAATTTGCTAGTTTTCGAGTATTTTATTGAAGTTTGAATATCTTTTTAGCTATTTTTATTAGTCAGGAGTAGGGACATAAACAATCGGCAAACCGAGTGAAATGGTGGAGAAAATGGTAGCCAAAAAGATAAAAAAATGAGGTTTCAAATAACAGCGCAATTTCGCCTAGGCGAAGTTTCCACCACCTAGGCAGAAATTCATTAGAAAGTTGCGAATGCTGAAAAGTTGAAATCCACCTAGGCGAAGTTTTCGCCGCCTAGGCGAAATTTCCACCGCCTAGGCGGAAATCTGTCAGAAGGTTCATAGCACTGAGAAGTTGAAATCCGCCTAGGCGAAGTTTCCACCGCCTAGGCAGAAATCCATCAGAAGGTTGCAAGGGATGAAGTATTGAAATCCACCTAGGCAAATTTCCACCGCCTAGGCAAAAATCCATCTGAACGTTTGAAGTGCCGAACTGCTGGAAGAGCTGAACTGCTGTAAATTCGCCTAGGCAGAATTCTGTCAGAAAGAAAATGGACCAAGAAGTTAGTCCTCCGCCTAGGCAAAGAAACCATCGCCTAGGTGGAATTCTAACTGACTTAAACTCCGCCTAGGTGAAGATTCTACCGCCTAGGCAGAATTTGAGAACAGGCTAAAATATCTGTTTAGATATTTTTGAACCCCTAAGCCTATTTATACCCTTTTCCCACGTCTGAAATCGGTTGTTGAAGAACCCTAACCCTAGTAGAGAGCTCTTAATCTATATTTTGAAGATCAAGAAGGAGATTCGTCATTCGAACAAAGAAGAATCACTTGCAGATCGATCATTAGCGATAGTGAACCGTTTCACTTCCAGATTTGATCGTTTCGCTCTTGTTTTTATCTTTGTAATCACTTTTTCATATCTAATAATGTTGAATCCCTCTTATTTTGTGTGGTATATATCTAAGATCTTATAGTATTAGTTAAATGTTACTTAGGTGTAGTTGAAATCATGTAATTGTTAAGTTGAATGTATTAATGTTACTTTAATGTGTTGTTTGTCTAAATCCGATTATGTTTACCATTATTCTTGATATTATGCTTGTATTGATAAACCGAGAATACAGGGTTTGACACTCGGGAGAGGTAACCTCGGATTCGGACTAGGGTAAATACAACGTGACGTTCTAACGACCCGAGAGGGCGTTAGAACGTATGCAATCTATGACGTTGGCTAAAAACTCACGCGACCTAGGGTCGTAAAGGCGTTGAAGGTGACTTCTTTATTGACACGAAGTCATGTAATCCCCCGTCTTACACTCAGGAGAGGTAGCGGAGGTGTTATCGATACAAAGATTGTCGGAATAGATAGAAAACCATTATAGCTAACTTAATGACGTCGATTATGCATTATGTGAAAGAAATCAATACCTAAGTAATTAGTGTAATTAGAACTAACCTCATAGTTGTCGTTTATCTTAGTATATTAAATAGAAAACAAACAAAATTTGATTAGTTGAGATAATATGAAACTATTTAAATCACAATACTCAATCGAATTACATGTCATTCCCAGTGAATGATATCCGATCTTACAAGATCCATTATATTAAAACTAGACCTCGTATACTTGCGAGTAGTCAATACCGCGAGGACGATGGTTGTGAATCCTTGCGCGTACAAGTTTTTGGTTGCCTCCCAAGAAGTGCTTGGTTTATTGTCCTCGGCCTGACACATGTCCTCAAGACTGGCGAGATGTTGCAATGAAAGAAACACAAGAGTACCTGTCGATCTAACATCTTCAAGCACCCTATAGGAAAACAAAAACAAAACTACAAAGAAAATTATAAATCCTAAAAAAAAGTTCCTAAATTAAAATCAAGTTATTTACTCACAATATCAACAATATTCTAAAACACAATCCCTAGTAACGGCGTAAAAAACTTGGTGGCTGCAATTACGCGTTGCCACTTTCACCGCAAACGTACAGGTCAAGTTTTAGTATAGATTGGGAGATTTAGGATTATCGTTTCCATAGAGATTGATTGAGATTACTATCGAGTACCGCGATTGTCATAGTCTAACTTTATCTAGGCAATAAAATGTTTAATTTATACTAATACTAAACTAAAATACTAATTAAATTAACTATACTATAAATACTATATTGAGATTGTTTAGGGGAGTAGATTGCCTAGGGATTAACTTCATTTACTTAAACGTGTTTTATATCGTCTGACTTACGTTAATGGTATTTGACCTCTTCGACAATCTCTGTTTATAAACTCCCTCGCCACCTCTCCCGAGTGTAAGACGGGGGAATATGCGACTTTGTGTCAATGAAGAAGTCCCCCTTAATGTCTTAATGGCCCTAGGTCACATGAGTCTCGCCCCAACGTCATTGATTGCACACTTTCCAACTTCCTCCCGGGTTATTGGATCGTTGCGTTGTGTTTACCCTAGTCCGAATTCGAGGTTACCTATCCCGAGTGTCAAACCCCATATTCTTAATATATGTTATCTAGCATATAATCATAGAAAACACGACAAACACAATCAAATAATGAAGAACGACTATTAACGAAAACACCAATTTCAAAATCACAAATTCACAAATATTATTAATCCCTAAACAATATCCATTTAGTTAACGGCCATAACCGTATAAACAATGATAAATAAGCTAAACATTCTCAAACCATAATCCAAAGTTAAGAAATAAAGAAAGAAACGAGGGAAACTAGTCGTAGTCCAAAGATTCGGCGTTAAAATCGTTCCAAGATCGCTTCTCCTTCTTCGCTTTGTAATCTTATCCTTCGGATTTGGTAGAGCATTCCCCAAAACACTCTCAAAATCATAGGAACCCTAAGGGGTCTTCTATGTCTAGGCTTGAGGAGAGGAGAAAGGATGAGGGTTTAAATAAGGAGCACAATATCCAAAAAAATATCTAATATGTATAGAGGTGGCCGACTAAGCGGTGGGTATGTCGGTTCAGTGATCGCCGCAGTGGTGAAGACAGTGATGGATTTGGTGACCATCCTGTAGCTTCACCGCCTAGGCAATGAGTGTCCAACAAAAATTGACCCTCTCTGTATTTTCACAGCTATGGCAGAGGTCTGACGCCGCGGTGGTGGGCTTCTTTTTAGAATCTTACCTCCGTGCTTGTTTTTCCACTGTTCTTCGACCATTTTTGGTTCGATCTGATCGTTTACGCTCCATTTTCATACCTTTTCACCTTAAACACCTAATTTAATACAAAAAGAATATAAACGATTTAAAACGCAATAAAACATACTAAATATACTAAAAAACTAACAAGTTCGATTTGGAAGTAGATAGGTAGTTTACACCTATCACATTTGCCGCCACATCTTTTGCAACCACCACAATTTCCTTTCATACGCGACAGTGGTGGCGATGACGTTCCCCTAAGTGGACAGTAGGAAGTGAGACTTCTATGTCTTATCTCCTAGGTATGTGTTCAAAACCCAATATTTTTTCATGAATGCTAAATATTGCATTTGGGTTCACTACTCAGTCAGTGTGGACACTGTCTCGTTTAAGTTTGGGGGGATGTTCATCCATTTTTGTTTTTTGTTGAAAAGGATGAACAAAATTTTTGAAACAAATTTTTGATGTATTATATTTGGATGTTTTATGTATGCCTAGTTATGCTTTTTAGAAGCCTATATGTGCATTGTAGACTTTAACATATAGTTAAATTTTATTTTAATTGTCATGTTTTTGCATGTGAAATGCTTAGATTAGTGTATGTATGTAAGTGTTTAGATTTAATGTAGAGATGTCTATGTTTGAAGTAGTATTTGTGTGTTGAGTTCGTCTGGGCCATTTCCCCATGATGAAAATTATCCCCTAATTGTATATCGAGGTCGAGGGTGATGCCAATCATATGTGTTTTGTGTGCTTGGCATGTTGATTAGGTAAAAATTATTTTGATCCTAAAATCGCACGATAGCATAGACTCACTGTATAATTATTCGAATGATTTGATACTGATTATTTAGTAATAAGTTCATGACAAATTTGAGGAATCTAGAACTTAACTGGGGGAAACTTGTGGCAAAATCCTAGGTGAAGTAGTTTAGGAGGCATGATTTAGACCTTTATTTTTATCGCTAGAACCTTTGAAGCTAACCTTGAAAATTTTATCCCTCGTTACTCTGTTGAAGCCGATAACCTATTCAATTCTGAACATGTATCAAAACCATAGCCAATTAACAATTTTCCAAACTATTGTCGCTAAGCCAAATGCACGAATTAAGTGAAATGAAGTTAGCATTATTTTATGCTACTTGAAGTGAGCAGGCGGGTTTTGGACAAATTTTTATTGGTTCAGTATTAGTGTATTCACTTGTCAATCTTTGAATTAGCGATAAGCGTTTATGCCTCATGTATCATTGAATTATTGTAATTATAACGATTATCTGTTTTCTATTCCTGAAATACCATTGG
This sequence comes from Eucommia ulmoides, assembly GCA_016647705.1. NCBI lineage: Eukaryota > Viridiplantae > Streptophyta > Magnoliopsida > Garryales > Eucommiaceae > Eucommia > Eucommia ulmoides. The sequence continues at coordinate 16,568,687 of CM028338.1, read as the reverse complement.
CCATTCTTCAATGTCTATCCAATCCCTATTGATCTCTTTGAATTTCTAAACCTATATTAGTGGATAGTCGAGCCTAGTCAAGCATATGGTTTTCCTAATCCTTAAACGGTTTAAGTCATGAGCTTAGTTATTGAATAATCAAATCCAGTATTTGGATAGTTATATATTTGAGTTCTCACACACACACTTTAAATGGATCTAGAATGGTTTTTATTGATATTAAGTGTTCAAATTCTAGAACACCACGTGGTGTGTGTTATTTCCCGAACTTGATCTGATTGAGGGCTGTTGAGAGCATAACCACTTGGTTTCTTTGATTGAACTTGGCACTCACATCCGTTTACCTCTTATTTGTTAAAGTTTATTCATTTTAGTAGTTAGTTAGTTAATTAGTATAGTTAGTTTATTTTAGTGTTAGGGTGTTTTGCTCGAGGACTAGCAAAATTCCAAATTTGGGGGTATTTGATAGGTTGAAAATACCTATCTACTTTTAGGCCGAATTTGATAGTTTTCGAGTGTTTTTGTTATATTTTATGGGATTTTTTGTTTGTTTTTAAGTAAATCAGGTGTAGGGACGTAACAAAGTGATAAACAAGCAAAGTGGTGGATAAACGGTAAAAACAACAAAGGTTTCAGGACAGCAAACCCACCGCCGCGGTGGTCAGGCCACCACCGAGGCGGTGGAGATGCAGGGAGAATTTTGCAGAAGTCACCGCCCCAGCGGTCATTCACCGTCGAGGTGGTGAAAGTCCAGTGAGCTATGCTAGTCTCACCGTCGAGGCGGTGAAAGTCCAGAGAGCCTAGGTTCTGTTTCACCGCCGCAGCGGTCATTTACCACCGAGGGGGTGAAAGTATAGAAAGTTTCATTTTTGGTTCACCGCCGCAACAGTCAGTCACCACCATAGCGGTGAAACAAACTGACTTAACTTACCATTGCAGCGGTGAACCACTACTGCGGCAATCTCTCTGTGCAGAAAATATCTATTTTCTAGATATTTTGAACCCTTCTATTTAAACCCTTTTTTCCCCCTTTTGTCAAAGTCGATTCCACACTTGTGATAGATGATCTTAAGAAAATTTTGAGAAGCTCAAAGAGGAGATTAAACATTTGGATAAGAATAAACATTTTAGGACCGATCTTTGGCGACAGTGGACCACTCCACTTAAAGATTTGATCATTCTTCCATTATTTCTATCTTTGTAACTTAACTCTTTATATCAAATGATGATGAATCCTTCTTGTTTTAATATATATGTATGGTTAAGATCATGGTAGGCTAGATAAATATTATCTAGGGATTGATGTAACTCATGTAAATACATGTTTGAGTGAATATATGTTTGAGTGAATATATGTTACTTTAACGATTGTTTCTCTAAATCCAATTGTGTTTACTATTTGATTACAATTTTAATATGCTTGTTAAGGTATTAGGGTTTGTTTTGAGAATATGGAGTTTAACACTCGGGAGAGGTAACCCCGGATTCGGATTAGGGTAAAACACATCACGACAATCTAACGACCCGGGAGGGCTTTAGAAAATGTGCAATCCATGAGGTTGGGTCAAGACTCATGTGGATATGTGTTACATAAAATGCTAGAGGGGGACTTCAGCGTTAACGCGAAGTCATATAATCGTTCATTTTACACTCGGGAGAGGTAATAAGCAAGTTTGAAATACCTAGATTGTCGGATAGGATAAACACTGTTATTGTTAATAAAATGAAGTTAACCATGTATTAAGTGAATGAAATCAATCCCTAGGTAATCCATTTAATTAGAATTAACTCAATAGGTTTTAGTTTAACTTAGTTGTTAAATATTTAAACTCAAACATTTCTTGAACCGTCGAGATAATATAAGACTATGCAAATCGCAGTATTCAATTAATCAAACAGGTTTCCCAGAGGATGATATCCGATAGAAAGGTCCACTATATTAAAACTTAACCTCGTGCACTTGCAAGTATATTAAGACATGAAAAAAATTAGTCGCATCCAGTCACCACTGTAGCAGTGGCTTTATCGCTGCAGCGATGGTTCATCAGTGAGTATCCTTTTGTTTCCCTATTGCAGTGGTGGACTGCAGTTGCAGGTTCGGCCTTTTTGCTCAATTTTTCACCGTTCTTCCCCCGCCGTTCCACCTATTAGCTTGATTTTCAATCCTTTTAGCTCATTTTCATCCCAAACACCTGATTTATACAAAACACATAAAAATGTATTAAAATATATTAAAATGCTATAAAAATACTCAAAAACTACCAAAATTGGCTTGGGAATAAATAGATAAATTACACCTATCAGTAAGTAAGCGCTACTTTGTGCCGAACTCCGTACTTGGTCAGTAGAGTATTAAAACTTTTGTTGCAAAAATGGGTTCCTTCATTGCTAATGACGACTTGAGGAGTCCTGAACCTTGTTAATATGTTCTTTTGAAGAAATTTTAGAACCACTTTTGTATCGTTGGTTGGCATGGAAACAATTTCTACCCATTTTGACACGTAAACCACCGCCCACAAAATGTACTCCTGACCAAAGGATAGAGGGAACGGTCCTATGAAATCTATTCCCTATCCATCAAAGAGTTCCAGCTTGAGAATATTTGTTAAGGGAAACTCATATCTCCTCGAGATATTGCTGACCCTCTGGCACCGATTACAGGTTTTGACAATAATATAAGAGTCACAGAAAAGAGTCGGCCAAGAAAAACATGATTGAAGAACCTTTGCTGTTGTCTATGTTGCACCAAAATGCCCCCCAAACAGCGATAAGTGATAATGATGGAGAATGCTCGCAATTTCTTCTTCCAGAAAACATCGCTGAATAACTTGATTGACGTATTTCTTGAACAACATAGGATCATCCCACATGTAACTCTTCACATCAAATAGTAACTTTTTCTTTTGTGCACTAGATAGGTCTGGGGGCAACACCTTGTACGCAAGATAATTGACTATATTCGCAAATCACAGAAGTTTTACTTCGATATTGAATAATTGCTCGTCTGGGAAAACTTATGTAACACATGAATCATCACCAATATCTTCTAACACGAGTCTTGAAAGATGATCAGCGACAATATTTTCACTACCCTTTTTGTCACGAATCTCGAAGTCAAATTCTTGAAGCAAGAGAATCCACCGGATTAAATAAGACTTTGCGTCTTTCTTTGCAAATACGTATCAGATGGCTACATGGTCCATATAGATGATCACCCTGGACCCAATAATGTATGATCGAAACTTATCACAAGCAAAGACTATCGCCAATATCTCATTTTCCAATGTGGTGTAATTCTCTTGTGCATCATTGAGAGTTTTGCTTGCATAGTATATAGACCGAAAAAAATTCTCCTTCTGTTTGCCCAAAACAGCCCTAACCGTATTTGATGAGAACCAACAAGCACCATCAAAGGACCTGCTGCATGTTCCCGTTGGGCCTATTACTAGGGCAAGATCCAAAAAGATCAAAGAAGTGCTTAATGGGATAATTCAAGAACTTTGGGTTGGGTCTAAAATAATGAAGCCCAAATTAGGCCCAAATGACGATCAAGGCCTAGTCCATCTCATCAAGGCAAGCGAATGGGCTTAGGTGTGAACTTGAATGGGATTAAACGTGCGAACTGCAAAATTCAGATCATATATTTATTTATTTATAGGCTTTATTTTTATATATATTTTTTAATTTTTATTGTTGATTTGTAAGACATGAATGCCAAATTAGCCTCTTTCCTTTTTAGATTAGGAATTAGTCCTTTCCTTTTTAGATTAGGAGTAGGGTTTCCTTATTTCTCTAGGATTCCTTATTCCTCTAGGGTTTCCTTTTATTTCTAGTGTGGCCACCACAGTTCATGGTACTGTTCACTGACACTGTTCACATGCACAATTCATTAGCCTAGTTTTTTTTTTTGTGGCCACCTATTTAAGAGACTTGTATCCCATTAGAAATATACATTACTTTGATTAATACAATTGTAAGAGTTTTTTCTTAAGTTCTTCAAAGAACTTTCCCGAACTTATCAAGAATTTCTTGTGGTGATATCTTTGGTTCGTGATTCGTTATAATCATCGAGTCAAGATCATTCCTTATACCGTTGCATTTCTTTCATAAACGTTGGGTCAAGGTAATCTATCCTAAATTTTGTATTTTCATGTTCTTATCTATTCGTTTATAAATCTAATTTAGTTTGATCCTCGTAAAGAAACCCTAAGTTGGTTTTGGGTCTCACTAATCCTTGTGAGGTTCACATCAACATTCTTACTAGCGTCACACATAATCTCAAATGACCCGCCCCAATCAGGTGTAACTATAATCGGAGCCGAGATTAATTTCTCCTTCATTGCATTAAATGCCTCCACACAAGAATCGTTAAAAACTAATGAGTATTTTTCAAGCAAATTGCATAAAGGCTTCACAATTTTTGAAAAATCCTTAATAAATCTCCGGTAGAAGCCGGCGTGGCCTAGAAAACTCCTTACTCCCTTTACATTGATCGATGGGGAAAGTTTCTCAATTGTCTCAATCTTTGCCCAATCCACCTCAAGTCCCTTGGAAGAGACCCGATGGCCTAAGACGATACCCTCATTAACCATAAAATGACACTTCTCCCAATTGAGAACAAGACTTTTCTCTTCACATTACTTTAACACAAGTGATAGTTTTTGAAAGTAATGGTCAAAAGATGAACCAAAGATTGAGAAATAGTCCATGAATACTTCCATAATATCTTCCACCATATCTAAAAAGATTACCATCATCCACCGTTGAAAAGTTGCCGGAGCAATGCATAGGCCAAACAGCATACGGCAGTATGCAAAGGTGTTGTATGAGCAAGTGAACGTTCTATTTTCTTGATCCTATGGTGCAATGTCTATTTGATTATAGCTTAAATACCCATCAAGAAAATTGTAATGGTCATAACCGGCTAGCCGATCCAACATTTGGTTGATGAACGGGAGGGGAAAATAATTCTTATTTGTGGCCTTATTCAACTTCCGATAATCAATACACACTTTCCATCCCATGATGGTTCGTATGGGAATTAGATTATTCCTCTCGCCTTTTACCACGGTCATGCCACCTTTCTTTGGAACCACTTGCATGGGGCTTACCCACTTACTGTCCGATATCGCACAAATGTTTCCGATATTCAAAAGTTTTAGAACTTCTGCATGAACCACTTCCTTCATCGCAGGGATAAACCATCGTTGATACTTAATTGAGGGCTTAAATGAGTCATCCATCAGAATTTTGTGCATGTAAATGGTCAAGCGTATTCCCTTATGTCAAAAATAGACCAAGCGAATGCGAACTTGTGCCTTTTTAGGATAATTAGTAGTTTTTCTTCTTTTTCTTAACTCAAGGATGATGAAATAATCACCGACGCGATAGATTTCTCCCCCAAAAATGCATATCGAATGTGCTCCAATAATTGCTTGAGAACCAACCCACCGTGAGGTGGATTTGAGGGATTTTGCGAACTCTCATCTCCGTCAAAAGTCTCCACTTGTACCGAATTTACTGTGTCGCTAGGCACAACTTCGAGAGATAAAATATAGTCCACAACACTTTCATCTTTGGTAGATTATTTCTTACCAAAATCCACCATAGATAGGGAATTTGTGAGACTATGCTCCAAAGGATCTTGATGCACGATTTCATGAAAGAACTCCTTAACACACGAGTATATTACTTCTACCCGATTGCAAATCGAGCACTCTTATTGAAACTTCATGGTATTAAAGACGTTGAAGATATTAAACTTCCCAGTCTTCCTCCATCTCCAACACAACAAAATCGACCGAAAAGATGAATTTGTCCACTTTCACTAGCACATCTTTAATAATGCCTTTTGGATAGGTTAAGGAACGGTCTACCATTTGTAGAGAAACAATAGTGGGCTTTGCTTCTCCAAGCCCCAATTTTTGAAAAATGAATGACGATATAAGATTAATACTCACTCCAAGATCACAAAGTGTCTTCTCAAAGTGAGACTTCCCAATAGTGCATGGGATGGTGAAACTTCTGGGACCCTTTAGCTTTTGTGGCAATTTTCGTTAAAGGATTGCACTACACTCCTCCGTGAGCTTGACGGTCTCATACTCTTCCAACTTATTCTTCTTAGTCATTATATCCTTCAAAAATTTTCCATAATTAGGCATTTGCTCCAATGCATCGGCGAACGGGATATTGATATGGATTTTCTTAAAAAAATCAAGAAACTTTGTACATTGGCTATCCAATTTCTTCTTCTAAAATCGCTGTGAATATGGGAAAGGTAGAGTGATCAACGGTGGATTGCTCAAAAATGAGATGAAACCCGGATTTACCTGTGGAACTTTCTTCTTCCTCTCATCCAAAATGGTTTTTTTTTCACAATCTATATTCTCCTTGGACTCGTCCTCCTTTGGCTTTATTGCTTCGATTTCCTTTCCCTTTCTCAAGGTTGTAGCTTTTCAATCCCTTGGGTTAGTTCTGTATCACTTGGGAACTTCCCCAAGGTTTACCCCTTTATAGCACAAGCGAGTTGACCAATACGTGTTTCCAGAGACTACACGGTCAAATATGTGTTGGTGCCCATCGTCTCGATGTTGTCCAGATGCGTCTCATGTTTGTTTAGATGATTATGCATTTCTTACATGATATTTTGCGTCTCCTTCATAAATGAGTCAAATAAATATTTCAACGGTGGATTACTCGTCTCCACCGGTTATTGTTGCAAGAGACGACTTGGCTGTTGTGACGGAAACCTTGTGTTTGAGAAGAATATCTGGGAGGAGGTCATAAGGTATTATGGGTATTTGTATAAGAAAAAATTTCGTGATTCTAAATCCCAGGATGATAGTGAGTTGGGATGTTGTTGGCAAGCCTAAAGGTGTAGGCTCGATTGTTGACGAAGTGAGATTCACCGAACTCATTATCAATCCCCGGTTGGGAAACTCTTGCAACATTTTCCATCTCCCAACTTGATGAGGAGTCTTCGGTGGTGAAAGCGACAAGCTGTTCTATGAGTTTCGAAACTTGGGCCGACAAGGTAGCTAGAGGATTAGCCTCTTGAATACTGGCTATCTTTCATCCCATACTACGCTCATTGGATGTTCGTGATAATTTCACACCTGATTTTACTCACAAGTACATGAGGTCAATTAATATAATAGATCTTATGATCGAGTGTCGTCCTCTGGGATTAGTGTTCGGATTAGTTAAATACTACAATTGACAAAGTTTAATATTATCTAGACGATTCAAGAATTGCTTTGAGTTTGCTAATCGAAAAACTAAATTAAACCTAAACAGCTTTGGATTAAATCTATTAAAATGAATTACCTAGGGATTAATTTCTTTCACTAATACATGTTTGATTTCGTTTAGTTAACAATAACGGTGTTTATCCTATCTCACAATCTAGGTATCATAAACTCGCTGACTACCTCTCCCAAGCGTAAAGTGAGCAAATATGTACCTCGTATCAATGTTTATATCCCTATCTAATGTCTAAACAAGTACATAAGTCTTGAGCCAACCTCACGGATTGCACACTTTCTAATACTTTCCCGAGTCATTAGATCGTCGTGAAGTGTTTAACCCTAGTCCGAATCCAGGGTTACCTCTCCCAAGTGTCAAACCCCGTATTCTCTAAACCAACCCCAATACCATAACAAGCATATCAAGGATGTAATAAAATGGCAAATACAATCGTATTTAGATAAACAACCGTTAAAGAAACTTATATTCAATCAAACGTGTATATACATGAACTACATCAACCCCGAGATAATATCTATTTAGCCTACCATGATCACAACCACATAAACATTAAAACAAGCGAACTACATCATCATTGAAGATATAACGTTTAAATACAAAGAGGGAAACAAGGATAGAAAGGCAAATCTGAGAGTGGAGTGCTCCACTTTCGCCAAAACCGTTCTGAAATCTCTTCATCTTCTTCATAAATGAGATCTCCTCTTCTAACTCTCAAAATATAGCTAAGAAAAAGTGTAGAATGTCCTTAATAATGGGTAGGAATAAGGGTATAAGATAAGGATAAAAAATATTTAAAAAAATATCTAATCCAGCTGTCTAATTAACCGCTGCAGCAATGGAAAGTCAGTAGGTATTATACCCTTTCACCACTGTAGTGGTGGATAGGCAGAATGTTTCAATTGTTTCTACTCGTTCACCACTGTAGCAGTGAAACTACTGGCTCTCTCTTTGATCCCCCTCCCCTTCATCATTTTTCCACCGATTTCCTTGATTATCAACCGTTTACGTCCCTACACCTGATTTACATAAAAATGAACATAAACACTTTAAAATATTACTAAAACACTCGAAAAACTACCAAATTTAGCTTGGAAATAGATAGGTATTTTCAACCTATCAAATACTCCCAAACTTGAAATTTTGCTAGATCTCGAGCAAAACACCCTAGCACTAAAATAAACTAACACTACTAATTAACTAACTTTAATACTAAACATGAAAAAACATAATTGACCTATAAGTAACGGCATGTGAGTTCCGAATTCACCTAATAAACCAAAATGTTTTTTCCTCAACAACCCTTAATCAAATCAAGTTCAGGAATAAAACACACCACATGGTGTTCTGGAATTTCAACACTCAATATTAGTAAAGGCCATTCTAGATCCATTAAAAGTGTGTGTGTGAAAACTCAAATATATAACTATTCAAATACCGGATTGGATTATTCACTAACTGTACGGTGAGTATTTGTTATGTACTCGCGTATTGACTACTCTCAAGTGTATGAGGTCAAAGTTTTAGTATAGTGTGATCGTTAAGATTGGGTATCGTATCCACAAGGATTGGTTATCGTTATTATCGACTACTGTAATTGTCATGACCTAATTTTATCTAGGCTATAAAAAATATATTTTAATTAATTAATACTAATACTAATATAACCTAATTTAATCTATACTAATTATACTAATACGAGATAGTTAGGGGATAGATTATCTAGGGATTAACTTTATTTACTTAAACGCGTTTGATTTTGTTTAGTTTACAATAATGGTGTTTGACCGATTCGACAATCTTAGTTCGTAAACTCCATTGCCACCTCTCCCGAGTGTAAGACGAGGGATATAATGCGACTTCGTGTCAACGAAGAAGTCCCCCTCAATGTCTTAACGACCCTAGGTCACATGAGTCTCGCTCCAACGTCATTAATTGCACACAATCCAACTTTCTCCCGAGTTATTGGATCGTCGTGTTGTGTTTACCCTATCGACAATCTCAGTTCTAAAACTCTACCACTACCTCTCCCGAGTGTAAGACGGGGGAATACATGACTTCGAGTCAATGAAGAAATCCCCCTCAACGTCTTAACGACCCTAAGTCACATGAGTCTTGCCCCCAACGTCATCAATTACCCACAATCCAACTCCCTCTCGGGTTATTGAATTGTGGCGTTTGTTTACCCTAGTCCAAATCCAGGGTTTGTCAAACCCCGTATTCTCCAAATATCATTCTAAGCATGATAAATAAACAATACGGCACACACAATCAAAATAGCGAAGAACAATCACTAAAGAAACACAAGTCAAATAAAACTATGTTTTTATAAATAATAGTAATCCCATACATAATCCATATTTAGCCTATGGCCATAGCCATTTATACAATTGAAACAAAGTTAAACATGCTCAAACAAATATCAAAGTTAAGAAATAAAAGGAAAAACGGATAAACTTAGCCAATATCCGAAGATTAGCCACTAAAATCGTCCACCGATCGATTCTTCTTCTCCGCATGGTAATCTTCTCCTTCGGAATTGTTTGAGCACTCCCCACACTCTCTCTCTACTGTAAACTAAGCCCTAAGGGCTCTAATAGCTGGAGAGAAGCCATAGGAGAGGAGAGGAGAGGATATTTATAGTAAAAATATCTAAACAAAATATCTAAACTGTGCAGAGGTCACCGCCACGGCGGTGGTAAGTCGGTTTGATGTTCGCCGAGGCGGTGGAGTTGGCGGTGGATTTGGGTGACCATCCTGCATTCTCAATACTGCGGCGGTGGGTCTCACACCGCGGCGGTGGATGTTCAGCAAGATATAGCCATTTCCTACATTTTCACTACCGCAGCGGAGGTCTGGATGCCGTGGAGGTGGGCTTCTTTCAGAATATTGCTGCCTTGCTCATTTTTCCATCGTTCTTCCACCATTCTCAATACGATTTGATCGTTTATTCCCCGTTTTCCTACCTTTTCACCCCCACACACCTATTTTAATACAAAAAGAATAAAAACATATTAAAACATATCACACCTATCAAATACCTCCAAACTTAGAATTTTGCTAGTCCTTGAGCAAAATACCCACACAATACAAGAAAATATAAAAGCTAATTACGAAAATACCCACACAATACAAGAAAATATAAAAACTAATTACGAAATTGAAAACTAAAAACGAAAAACACTAAAAACAAAAAAAAATTGGAAGTTTTGATTATCATCTACCAGCTGAAAGATTTTCCCTCATTGGCCCCCAATCCTACCAAGTTCAAGTATAAATCACACCATGTGGTGTTCTAGAATTTCAACGTTCAAAAATAGTAAGCGTCATTCTAAATCCTATTTAAGTGTGTGTTATTAAACTCAAATATACAATTATCCATTGATTAGATAGGATTATCCCTCAATATAGTTCATGCCTAAAACCTTTATGGTATAGGAAATCCAATAGATAGTATGGTAAGAAAGAAATATACCCAGGATCTATTCTCCACTAATGTAGGCTCGGAGGTTCAAAAAGGTTAATAGGGCTTGGATCGGTTTTGGGAAAATGGCCAAGGGTAAATTTGAATAGAAAATGGGTTAACGTTGTTAACGTAACGTTACCCAAGGCACATCACTGGCACTCTCACACTCGAACCCCTATAAAAAAAAATTGTAAACAATCTTGAACAATCATTTTAGACCAACGTATTCACTTGTCAAAAGAAACGTCAATTTTTTTTTATTTTTTTTTTCAAACACAGCCCCAAACTTATTCGAATTTCTACAATTTAAGGAGTGTGCAAAAAATTATTAAGTAACAAACCCCCAAACGAATTCGAAATTCTACAGTTTTAGGAGTGTGCAAAAATGATTAAGAAAATGACAAGTGAATACACTAATACCGAGCCAATCCGAAGTTTTTCCTAAACCCAACCGCTTACATCAAGTAGCATATGTGAATGCTAACTTGATTCACTCAAATGTGCCTTTAATTTAGCGATATAGGTTTGGAAAAAAATCAATTGGCTCGGGTTTTTGTTCATATGTTCAGAATTGAATCGTCATTTAGGTTTCGACAGAGTAACGAGGGATAATGATATTGCATGGTAGGCTTCAAAAGGCTCAAGTGATCAAATTAATGCCTAAATCATATCTCCTTAACAACCTCGCCTAGGATTTCACCTTGAATTTCCCCCAAATCAAGTTCTAGAATCCCTATTGTCATGAATTTGAGTGAAGGATAATCGTTTATAATTCAATTAGATAGTGCTATATTGAGTTTACGTGCTTGTGCAATTAGGATCCACAATAAATTTTACTAAAACGATACGTTAAGCACACAGAACACATATGAATGAGCTTTACGCTCGACCTCAATAAACAATCAGGGGACAGACTTATCATCGGGTAAAGGCCCAGATGACGTCAAAACTCAGCACAAAACAATAACAAAACTAAATAAACTAATCCTAAACAAGCATTCACACGATAAAAACAGTAAAACTTAACTAATAACATAAACACATACTAAAAACATACTACACATCACCACCAACTTAACACAGGCATTACCCAAAATGACCGGTTAGCGATCCCAACGATAGTATATAGCATGATATTGAAGACAGGGGTTTAGAACACGTACCTGGGAGGCGAGAGAATCTCTCCACCGACTCAAGTCGATGGATATGGATCTAATTTATTTTTTTCCTTGGGTTGCCTCCCAAGAAGTACTTGGTTTATGGTCGTCAGCCCGACATATTCAGAATGCCCTCAAGCTTGGCAGAATATTGCTTTATTCAGCTTGATCTTTCAACGACACGCCTCACCGGTTTATGTGCGTGGCCACGCACAATAAAACGGCTTGGAATCCCATTGAAAGGAATGCATCAATACCCGTCGATCTATCATCACTAAGTACCTTACATAAGAAATAAAAACAAAACTACAAACAAAAATTATATGCAAAAGAAATGCCTAAAGTAAAATCGGGTCATTTACTCACAATATCGACAATAACTCTATCCAATCCCCGGCAATGGCGCCAAAAACTTATAAGGCGAGCGTTTGTTACGCGCTCGCATATTGACTACTTGCAAGTATATGAGGTCAAAGTTTTAGTATATTGTGATCGTTAAGATCGGGTATCGTATCCACAGGGATTGGTTGTCGTTATTATCGAGTACCGTAATTGTCATGACCTAATTTTATCTAGGCTATAAAAAATGTATTTTAATTAATTAATACTAATACTAATATAACCTAATTTAATCTACACTAATTATACTAATATAAGATAGTTAGTGGATGAATTATCTAGGGATTAACTTTATTTACTTAAGCGCGTTTGGTTTCGCTTAGTTTACAATAATGGTGTTCGACCTATTCGACAATCTCAGTTCGTAAACTCCCCTGTCACCTCTCCCGAGTGTAAGATGAGGGATATAACACGACTTTGTGTCAACGAAGAAGTCCCCCTCAACGTCTTAACGACCCTAGGTTACGTGAGTCTCGCCCCAACGTCATTGATTGTACACAATCCAACTTTCTCCTAGGTTATTGGATCGTCGCGTTGTGTTTACCCTATCGACAATCTCAGTTCTAAAACTCCATCGCCACCTCTCCCAAGTGTAAGATGGGGGAATACATGACTTCGAGTCAATGAAAAATTCCCCATCAATGTCTTAACAACCCTAGGTCATGTGAGTCTTGCCCAACGTCATCGATTGCCCACAATCCAACTCCCTCTTGGGTTATTGAATCATGACGTTTGTTTACCCTAGTCTGAATCCGGGGTTTGTCAAATCCCGTATTCTTCGAATATCATTCTAAGCATGATAAACAAATAATACAGCACACACAATCAAAATAGCAAAGAATAATCACTAAAAAAATACAACTCAAACAAAACTACGTTTTTATAAATAATAGTAATCCCATACATAATCCTTATTTAGCCTATGGCCATAGCCATTTATACAATTGAAACAAAGCTAAACATGCTCAAACAAATATTGAAGTTAAGAAATAAAATGAAAAACAAATGAACTTAGCCGATATCCGAAGATTAGCCGCTAAAACCGTCCACCGATCAATTCTCCTTCTCCGCGTGGTAATCTTCTCATTCGGAATTGTTTAAGCACTCCCCACACTCTCTCTACTATAAACTAAGCCCTAAGGGCTCTAATAGCCAGAGAAAAGCCAGAGGAGATGAGATGAGAGGATATTTATAGGGAAAATATCTAAACTGTGCAAAGGTCACCGCCGTGGTGGTGGTAGGTTGGTTTGATGTTCGCCAAGGCGGTGGAGTCGGTGGTGGATTTGGGTGACCATTCTGCATTCTCAGTGCCGCGGTGGTGGGTCTCGTGCCACGACGATGGATGTTCAACAAAATATGGCCATTCTCTGCATTTTCACTGCCACGGCGGAGGTCTGGACGCCGTGACGGTGGGCTTATTTTAGAATATTGCCATCTTGCTCGTTTTTCCACCATTCTTCTACTGTTCTCGATATGATTTGATCGTTTATACTCCGTTTTCCTACCTTTTCTCCCCATACACCTGTTTTAATTCAAAAAGAATAAAAACATATTAAAACGTATTAAAAACATAATAAATGTACTAAAAAACTAATAATTTCAATTTGAAAATAGATAGGTAGATCACAAGGGGTAAACATTTTATAAGGTAAGAGACAAAGTCTCAAGCGATAAAAATGAAAGCCTAAATCATGTCTCCTGAACTACCTCACCTAGGATTTCGCCTCAAGTTTCCCCCAATCAAGTTCTACATTCCTTAAAATTGTCATGAACCTGCTACTGAATAATCAATGTCAAATCGTTTGAATAGCTATACAATGAGTCTACGTGATCGTGCAATTTAGGATAAAAAATTACTTTTACCTAATCGACATGCCAAGTACACATAACACATTAATGGGCATTACCCCTGACCTCGATATACAACTAGGGGACAATTTTCATCATCGGGTAATGGACCAGAAAAACTCAACAACTCAACACACAATTACTACTTCATACATAAACATATTGATACTAATTTTATACACTAATATGATAATATGCATACATTGCACTAAGTATTCACAACATTACATTGCTTCTAAACATGCATAAAAAAAAAAAAAAAAAAAAAAAAAAAAAAAAAAAAAAAAAAACTACAAATTAAGTTAAACTATAAAGTCTACAACATGACCATCAAAATGTCTACAAACCATAAAAACTTAACATACATAAAACATTCATAACAACAAGACTAAAATATCCCAATACAAAACAAAAAACATCCATCCATAAACAAAAAACATTCAAATACATCCCCTCAAACTTGAAATAGTTAGTGTCCGCACTGACCTATCAGCGAACCCAATAACAGTATATAGTAATGATGACAATAATGAGTTGCGAACACATACTTGGGAGGTGAGACTTGAAAGTCTCACATCCTACTATGTAATACCTCAGAAAGTTTATATTTTTTAAAATATTATTTTATATAAGTTTAATATTTTTGGGTTTGTTTTGTAAATTTATTATATAAATAATATTTGATAATTTTGGGGATTAAATATTAATTTTAAGTTGACTTTTAAAAGTTTTTGGATTATTGTGTTATTTAAAATATACTTTTAAGAGTTTTGGGGTATAATTAATATTTTTTTTATTTAAGACGGGACATTGTGTATATAAATAAATAAATAAATATAATTGTGGATTGAATTGATTCCTTCTTAAATAATGAATCAACTATACATATAATTGAGTTGCATTACACGTGTTAAGTTAATATTATAATAATAATATTAATGATATAAGTATATATGCATGTACAAAGTTCAGAGAGATTTGGGTTGGAATCACACACACACACACACACACACACACACACACACACATATATATATATATATTAATAAAAGTTCTAGTAAATGGTTTTGAGCGAGGAAAGTAGTTCAGTTCGGAATTTCGACTTTGAATTTTAGGTAGAATTCCTAACTGTGAGCGAAGAAAGTAGTTCGGTTGGGATTTCAAGTTTGAATTTTAGGTAGAATTTCTAACTTTTTTAATATATGTATTTAATTTTCTTATTGTGTGAGTTATGCTCTTATTGTTGTTGAATTTTTACCCGTTAAATTTTATGAAATAATTATGACTATATGAAAATTATGTGAAAATCATGCCAAAGTATTTTATTTGTCGCGTTAATTAAATGCACGTATTAAAGGGGTTGGAGTTCTACTGAGTGTTGGCTCACAACCCCACAGTTTTGATTGTAGGGCCGGCGAGAAGGAAACAGCGATCGGAATTTTAGTTGAATTTCTAATTAAAATTGTAGTAGTATTTATTTTTCACTGTTGTAAAATCAATTCGATAAATTGATAAATTATAAATTCAATAATTATAATTATCGCTGCTACATTGTAAATGAAAAATATTTTTATAAAACAAATTATTGATTACTTATCACCGTCGTATTATAAAACTTACCAGATTTTATAGAATAAAAATTCGGTCAATTGGATTAAATATTAATTCTCCAAGGGGAGAAACTAAGTGACGGCCTTGGAAAACCGGGTTGTTACATACTGTCCATCTCGAGGAATGTCATCTCTACCACCATTATAACAAAATGGATTGTGTGGAGGCTGTAACAGGTGTGCGGAAATGGTGGCATCGGCGGGTAGCCGGTCATATCAAAGTCTGCCTGAACTCCATAGTACCTATGAACTTGATACTGTATTTGATGATATTGATCTAAGTACCTGCAGAATTCGACGTTTTCATTGCGAATTTGATACTGCTCTTGGCGAATAACAACGTCGTCCAGCCAAAGAGCCTGGAGCTGCTCCCCCTGATAAATTACCTATTGGTGAATGTTGTCCAATGTGATCCTTTGGCGGACGAGAATCTCAGCAACTGGGGCCTCAGACGGCCCTATTTCTTCTTCTTCTTCTGGCCCTTCTTCATGTTCACCTGGCCCATAAACTTCGACGCTCCATATTTAATTCATTACTGGTAGATCCATAGGTCTTTTTGGGACGCATGGGCTATCGCCTGAGATCACTATACTTGCCCTCCTGAAAAGTTCGATGAGAAGAGACGGGAAGGGCAGGCCGACCTCTGTGGTTTGGATAGCATGCTGAATAGACGAATAGATAAGGAACCGAATATTCAACGGCTTGCCAGTCTCAATAGCATAAAGTGTCAATGCTCGATCTTTGGAGATGTCGAACAAATGAAATATCGGGATGAGGTTGGAACATATGAAGTGGAACCAAATCTTTGTGAATTGGTTCAAAAACTTGGACGAAAAGATAGCGAGACCCAACCCCGTAGGCCTCTATCGAACATTGCCAGCACATAAGGGCCGGATGACTGTTTGTTGGTCTTCGTCATTCTCTTATTCATCCGAACCTTGAGTTCATTCTGGAGGAACCAACCCCAATAACTCATTGATTATATCCGAATCAAATTTGACTGGACGAGTCCAGACCCTGGTTTGGTTGTTCTGAGCTTCAACACAATTCACATAAAATTTTCGGACCAACATTACGTCACCCGGGGCCAGTTATCGACACAACCGTTGCCAACCTCGCTCTCTTATGACATTTGAAATCTCTGATGGGATCTCATGCAAGTCATCAAATCCACGCTCCCGAATGCAACTCTGCTTATGCTTAAACCAATTAAAGCGTTGTTCTGCCCGTTTGGAAACAAATCAGCCTGAATCATAGTCTGGAGCAGGATCGCCGGATCTTGAACCAAATCCCTCATCTCTTGGACGTATGGTTGCGGCTCTCTTCGGCATTGTCCCTATCAATTCAACACAGTAAAAATGGACACCCAATCACAATGGAACAAGACAATTCAATCTAACAATTCAAATCGTCAAGAACACCAACTATCCGCAATGTGCACACTCCGATCACAAGAATTTTAACAAAATTTTCAACAACTTGGAATCAAATATTGAATCACACAAACAAACCACTCCTAATCAACATGTTCATTACCAAAAATTGACCCAAAACCACAATGTCATGAAAAATCGCAAAAGTGCATTCTAGGGTTTCATATGAACAATCCAAATTCAACCAATCTTCCTATGAACATGCAAATCAACACACGATTTCAACATATACATGTAATAAATACAAATAAACTTACTTTTCGAAATTTTGAGTGCCCAACGGTGAAGAATGGTGAAAATTACCCCTTTGGTATTCTAACCCTAGAATCTCAAATTTTTCGTTTGAATCTCAAATTTGGTGGATGAAATGTGGTCAGGATCTTAGATTTGGAAAATGAAAGGACGAATTTGAGGATTTATAGCGGTTTGGGATTGAAAAATTTGAGAGATTTTGGATTTAGGGCTTGAGATATTGCGTTTAAGTAAAACGGCGCCCCTTAAATCTTAATAGGGGCACCACCGCTGCAGTGGTCACAGCTCAGTGGGCTTTCTGCTGGCTTAACAAGGCCTTATACCACTCACTTCCACTCTGCTCTTTCAACACTTTCATAAACGAAACACTAACTCGAATATCCGAACTCCTCAAATCACCCTCAAACACGCTTTGAGCCTATTTTGGCCTCCAAAAAGTATTAAATACAAAAAATTGACAAAAACCAATACCATCAGTTTTATATCAAAAAGTGTGCTTGATTTACCGTCCCCAGCTGGACTTAGCAAATTTCTACCTTGGTCGTCAACAAGGGAGATACTCTCCACAACTCGTACTTCGTTTCCAAAATAGTGTTTGATCCTCTCCCCATTGACTCAAAAATATGTCTGTCATCACTTTCCAATTCGATAGAGCCGAATGAAAATACATGCTTGATTCGGAACAGTCCAGACCATCTGGACTTCAATTTTTTTGGAAAGAGCCTCAGCCGAGAATTGAATAATAGGACTTCTTGGCCCAGCCGAAACTCTCTCCTGACTATTTGTTTATCTTGCCATTTCTTTGTTTTATCTCTGTAGAACTTAGCATTCTCATAAGCTTTATTCTGGAATTCCTCCATCTCATTGAGTTGGAGGAGAGGTTGTTCACCCGAAGCATTAAGATCAAAGTTCAACTTCTTGATCGCCCAGTAAGAACGGTGTTCTAACTCCACCAGCAAATAACATGCCTTTCCAAACACCAACCAATACAGTGACATACCGATCGGTATTTTGAAGGCCATGCGGTATGCCCATAACGCATCATCCAACTTCACTACCTAATCTCTGCTATTAGAATGAATCGTCTTTTCTAGAATTTGCTTGATCTTATGATTTGACACTTCGACTTGGCCATTCGTCTGTGGATGGTATGGAAGCACCATTTTATGTTGGACCCTATACTTTGTAAACAAAGTATTGAACATTTTATTGCAAAAATGGGTCACTTCATCAATGATAATGGCCCGAGGTGTCCCGAACCGTGTCATAATATTTTTCTAAATGAACTTCAGAGCCACCTCATTAGTTGGCGTTGCCACAACTTAGACCCATTTAGACACGTAATCCACTGCCAGTAAAATGTACTCCTGACTTAAGGACGGTAGAAATGACCCCATGAAGTCAATCCCTCATACATCAAACAGTTCCAATTCAAGAATGGAAGTCAGTGGCAATTCATGCCTTCTTGAGATGTTGCCAACTAATAGGTGTAATTTACCTATTTATTTTCAAATCGAACTTATTAGTTTTTGAGTATGTTTATTACATTTTAATACATTTTTATTCTTTTTGGTATACTTCAGGTGTGTAGAGTGAAAATGGATGAAAACGGATCATAAACGACATATCGTATCAAGAATAGTGGAAGAACGGTGGGAAAATAAGCAAAAGGGCAAAATTCATAACCTGCAGCCCACTGCCACGGTGATCAAGATACAGAGAAAGTCCAAAGTCTCTGAAAACCCACCGCGCAATGGTAAAACCACAGAAAGATCTCTGCTCCCACTGCCGCATCCACCGCTGTGGCGAATACACTGCCGACATGCCTACCGCCGCGACGATCACTCTGCACAGCTTTTAGATATTTTGAGCCCTATATCTTCTCTTCTCCTCTCCTCTCAGCCAAGAGAGACCCCTTAGGGTTAGGATATTTTTCAGATTGTTTTGGGTAGTGCTCAACCAAATCCGAAGGAGAAGAACACGTTGTGAAGAAGGAGAAGCAATCATTGAACAATTTTAGCGGCAAATCTTTGGACTACGGATAAGTTCTTCCGTTTCTTTTTTTATTTTCTTAACTTTGGTAGTTTGTTGAGAATGTTTAGCTCGGTTTTCATTGTATAAATGGTTATGGCCATGAGCTAAACGGATTTTGTCTAAGGATTAATATATATTTATGAAAATATTATTTGTTTGAGTAGTGTTTCGTTAATAGTTGTTCTTCGTTATTCAATTGTGTTTACCATTATTCTTTGATTATATGTTTGTTTAGATATATAGAGAATACAGAGTTTGACACTCGGGAGAGGTAACCTCAAATTCAGACTAGAGTAAACACAATGCAACGATCTAATAACTCGGGAGAGAGTTAAAAAGTGTGCAATCAATGACGTTGGGGGCGAGACTCATGTGACCTAGTGTCGTTAAGACATTGAAGGGGATTTCTTCGTTAACACGAAGTCACATATTCACTCATCTTAAACTCGGGAGAGGTGGTGAGTGAGTTTACAATACAGAGATTGTCGGATAGGCTGAACACCGTTATTGTAAACTAAACAAGTCCAAACACGTTTTTGTAAACGAAATTAATCCCTAGATAATCGTTTCTCCTAAACATCTCAATATAGTATTATAGTTTAATTAGATTAATTAACTTATTATTAGTATTTATTAATTATAAAATCATTTTTTATCGCCTAGATAAAATCCGGTTATGACAATTACAGTACTCAACAATAATCTCAATCAATCCCTGTAGACATGATAACCCTTACTCTTCTCATCTATACTAAAACTTGACCCGTACACTAGCGGTGAAAGTGGCGAAGTGAAATTCCGCCACCACCAACCCTTTGGCATCGATCGCAGGTTTTCACAAACATATAAGAATCACGAAATAATGTCGGCCAGTAAAAATTTAACTGAAGCACCTTAGTGGCATTCCGCGTTGCTCGAAAGTGTCCACCACATGGTGATGAATGGCAATGGTATAGAATACTAACCATTTCCTCTTCCAGAACACATATCTAGATCACTTGGTCAACACACTTCTTGAACAACATCGGTTCGTCCCACGTATAATGCCTCGAATAGAATAGGAATTTCTTCCTCTAAGCACTTGAAAGATCCGGCGGCAACACCTTGCATGCTAGATAGTTGATGATATCAGCAAACCACGAAGGTTTGGTGTCAACTTTGAACAATTGCTCATCCGGGAACACTTCTGTGATACAAGATCATCACCAACGTCCTCTTACACAAGTCGGGATAGATGATCATCAACTACATTCTCATTTCCCTTTTTGTCTCTAATCTCTGCATCAAATTCTTGGAGTAAGAGAATTGCACATGGCCATTTAAGACACTCACGTTTGACTTTACCCGCAAGCGAACGAGGTCAAGTATCAGTATAATGGATCTTGAGATTGGATATCGTTCCACTGGGGATAGTATAAATTAGTTGAATACTGTAATTTGTATAGTCTTATATTATCTCGACTTTCCAAGAATTGTTTGTAATTTAATTAACAACTAAGATAAATTACAACTATTGGGTTAGTTCTAACTATATTGATTACCTAGGTATTGATTTCTTTCACTTAATACATATTTGATTTCGTTTAGTTAACAATAACGGTGTTTATCCTATCCGACAATCTCTATATCTATAACTCGCTCACTCCCTCTTTCGAGTATAAAGCGAGTGAATATATGACTTAGTGTTAACGCCGAAATCCCCCTCAAATGTCTTTTCGAACACATAGTCACATGAGTCTCGAACCAACCTCATGGATTGCACACATTCTAATGCTCTCCCGAGTCATTAGAATGTCGCATTGTGTTTACCCTTGTCCGAATCCGGGGTTACCTCTCCCAAGTGTCAAACCCCGTATTTTCTAATTATCTAAACTAGCATAATATCAAGAATAAAGGTAAACACAATTGTATTTAGACAAACAACCATTAAAGTAACGTATATTCAATCAAACTAGTATTTACATGACTTACAACAACACCTAGATAATATTTATCTAAACTACATGATCTTAGCTATATAAACATACAAAACAAGAGGGATTCAACATCATTAGATATGGAAAAGTAATTACAAAGATAAAAATAAGGGAAGAACGATCAAATCTGAGAGTGGAATGATCTGCTGTTGCTAAGGATCGCTCTGCAAATGCTTCGTCTTCTTCAAATGATGAACCTTCTATTTGATCTCTCAAAAATGGCTAAGGAACACTATACTAAGGTTAGGAACGTTCAGAACCCTTTTTCACAAGTGGAGGAGAAGCTTTTATAGGCCCAAGGTTTCAAAACTATCTAGAAATATCTTATTGTCTGTGCAGAGCTGACCACTGCGGCGAAGGGGATCACCACTGCGGTGGTGTGTAAGTCAATTAGCTCAGTGCTATGGCGATGAGATCACGCTGCGGCGATGGGCCAAAATCTTAACTCTCTGGACTTTCACCACCACGGCGGTGGGGATTGAGCAGAATTCACCTTTCTCTGCATTTTTACCACCGAGGCAGTGGTAGACCGCTGCGGCAATGGCTTGTTGTCCTAAAACCTTGTATTTTTCCATCATTTCTTTGTCATTTTCCCACCGTTTCGCTCGTTTGTCACTTGTTTACATCCCTATACCTGAATTACATAAAAACTAACAAAAACACAATAAAACATTAATAAAACACTCGAAAACTGGCAAATTCGGCTTAGGAGTAGATATGTATTTTCAACCTATCAAATATCCCCAAACTTGGAATTTCGCTAGTCATCAAGCAAAATGCCCTAACACTAAATCAAACTAACTACACTAATTAACTTACCACTAATCTAAAAAATGAATAAACATTAACAAACAAGAAATAAATGTATGCAAGTTCCAAGTTCAATCGAAGAAACCAAGTGGTTCTTCCCTCAACAGCCCCTGATCAGACCAAGTTCAGGAATAACAAACGCCACGTGGTGTTCTAGAATTTCAACAGTCAATATCAGTTAAAACCGTTCTAGATCCATTTAAAATATGTGTGTGTGAGAACTCAAATATATAACCATTTAAACACCGGATTAGATTATTCAATAATTAAGTTCATGACTTAAACCATAAGGGATTTGGAAAGCCATATGCTTGACGGGGCTCGACTATCCACTAATGTAGGTTTGGAAACTCACAAAGATGAAAAGGGCTTGGTTAGCTTTGAGAACAGCCAAGGGCATCATAGTAAAAGAAAACAGAAAATCATTGTAATTCAATAATACTTGAGGCACAAACGTTTGTCGCTAAATCTCTCTCGTAACCCCAAATATTGAAAATACGACCCTAAACAAGAATTTAATAACCTTGTATTCACTTCTCACGAGAAATGGAATTAAAAACTATATTCACATAGTTTGTTTGTTTTTAGACAAGCACACCCCCAAACCTATTTGAATTTGTACAATTTTAGGGGCGTGCAAAAATAACTACAAGATTTACAAGTGAATACGTTAATATTGAACCAATAAAAATTTGACCAAAACCCCGCTTGCTCACTTCAAGTTAGCATTAGTCTATGCTACTTGATTTCACTCAATTTAAATCTTAGGCTTAGCGACAATAGTTTGGAAAGATTTAATTGGTCAAAGTATAGCTATGTGTTCCGAATTGAAAAGTTTGTGGGCTTTGACAAGGGAACGAGGGAATAAATTTTTCAAGTTAATTTCAAAAGGTTCAAGCGAAAAAATTGAAGGACTAAATCATGCCTCCTGAATTACCTCACCTATAATTTTGCCTCAAGCCTCCCCTATTCAAGTTCTAGATTCCTCATTTCTGTCATGAACTTGTTACTAAATAATCGGCGTCAAATCGTTCAAATAATTATACAATGAGTCTTTATGATCGTGTGATTTAGGATCAAAATAATTTTTACCTAATCGACATGCTAAACACATATAACACACATGACTAGCATTATCCACAACCTCAATATACAATTGGAGGATAATTTTTATCATCGGGAAATGGCCCAGATGAACTCAACAACTCACATGCGAAAACGACTTCATTCATTAACATATCTATTCTAAATCTAAATACTAACATACATACACTAACTAAACATTACACATGCATAGACAAAGATTAAAATACAACTTAACTAGAAATTAAAATCTACATTATATATTATAACGTCTACAAAGTGTAACTACACATACATAACATCCAAATATAATACATTAAAAAAAATTGTTCATCATTTTCTTCAAAAAAACAAAAATGGATTAACACCTCCCCAAACTTAAACAAGGCAGTGTCCACACAGTCTAAGCAATGAACCCAATTACAATATATAACATTCATTGAAAAATATTGCGTTGGAACACATACTTAGGAGATAAGACATAGAAGTCTCATCTCCTACTTCCTTCCTAGAGGAACATCATCACCACCACTTTCGCGTTGGAATGGAAATTGTAGGGGTTGCAAAAGGTGAGGCGACATTTTTAGAATAGGCAGATCAGCGTTCATCTCAATGTCGAGGCCCTCGCAAATTAGCCGGTGCACTTGATCGTGGTGCCTCATGCATTGATCTAGGTAAGTCCCGAGCTCGGTAATCTGGAGATCTATATTATATTGCGCTTGCAGAACATTCCAGAATTTTCTATAGATCCTCTCTGAAGTAACCTCCTAGCGGGCTTCCGATGACCCTGCCTCCTCTTCTACTTCTTTCATTTCTTCTTCCCTTCGTTCTTTGCCGTGTCCCAGCACTCTCCTTTTTCATATTCTTCTTATAGTTACTTGATCAAGTTGAGAGACAAGGGCAACGGGCTATCCCCTATAATTATAACGTCGGCTTGTCGGAAAAGCTCAGTCATAAAAGAGGAGAAGGGAAGCTCAGCCTTCGTCATTTTGACGACATGGAGAATCGACGAGTATATCAAGAATCCCACGTTAAGTAGATCTCCAGAATGGATGACATAGAGCGTTATGGCCCTCTCCTTTGAAACATCGGATTGATGCGAGGTTGGAAGGAGGTTCCCACAAATAAATAAGTCCCATATCTTTGGAACTGGATCGAGGAATTTGGCCGGGAAGGTTACTTGATCCGACCCTGTGATAGTCCATTGAACGTTGCCTGTTGTTAGGGCCCGAATAACGATTTCTATTTTTGCTTCATAACATCCACCTGGCTCATAAGTCAGTGCTGGCAGTGCTAATTGCAATAATTCATTAAACCGCTCAGGACTAAAATCGATTTGGCAGCCTCAGACTCTTGTATGGGTGTCAGTCTCTTCGGCTATATTAGCATAAAACTCCTGGACTAATGATACCTCACCCAGGGAAGGTGATTTGCAGAATTATTCCCATCCCTTGCCTTAGATGACATTTCTGAATTCTGGTGGAAGAGTGTCCAAAGGACCGAAACCCTTCTGTTTAATGCATTCCCTATTTTTTTCATGATAGTTAAAACGTTCTTTTGCCATTTTCAACACAAACCGGGT
This sequence comes from Eucommia ulmoides, assembly GCA_016647705.1. Classification (NCBI taxonomy): domain Eukaryota; kingdom Viridiplantae; phylum Streptophyta; class Magnoliopsida; order Garryales; family Eucommiaceae; genus Eucommia; species Eucommia ulmoides. The sequence continues at coordinate 16,543,774 of CM028338.1, read as the reverse complement.
GGAATCAAAATCCGGAACTGACCCCGATGCTTCTTATCATGCCCTTTTTGAAGCATCTTTCTTCAGCATGGTTGCTAGCAATCATAATCACAAAATAGAACAAAGCAATCAGATCCGAACAATGCAAACCAATATCACGAAACCAAACCGTCAAGAACACCACTTATTTGCAATTCGCACAAACCAACCACAATTGTTTGAATACAAATTTAAAAATGAAGCAATGTAATCTATCACCACACAAGGCCACACTCCAGAGAAATAATATTCATTACCAAGATTCAAGCAAAAACCCCAAAATGAAAAGAAAAATCGCGAAAATGGGGCCTAGGGTTTAGGATATAAACCAAATTCAACCATTTTTGAAATGTAGATGCAAATCAACCTATAATTTCATCATAAACATGAAATATAAGTTGAAAAACACTTACTTGATAAAAAAAAATCGGATCAAACGGCTTGAAATTAGAAGAAATTGCCCTCCTGGTTCGCAAACCTTTAAAATCCAAAAATGGGGCTTGAATCTCAAACTTGGTGGATGATTTGAGGTGTAAATCTCTAATATGGAATGAAGAAGGTGGGATTTTGTGTTTTGGAATGGTTTGGTAGGAGGAAACTAGAGAGTTTTTGGAGTATTAGGGGTTGGAATTCGATCAGATGAAGTGGGTATAGTATTTTAATTGAACAAATGGCTTCATCGCCGCAGTGTGGGATCACCACTGCGGTGGTGAAGTGCCTTTTTGAATCATAACATTCTGAAGTTTCACAGCCATGGCGAAGGATTTCACCGCTACAACGGTGAAGTGTTTTACTGAAAATAGACCATCTTGTATTTTCACTGCCGCAACGATGAGATTCTCTGCTACGGCGGTATGCTTTTGCTGATTCTCTTTATTTTTCTCAACAAAACTCCTTACCACTCGCTTCTACTTTTCCATTTCAACGATTTTAAGTACAAAACACAACCATGAATATCCATACTCCTAGATTCACCACCAAACATGTTCCGAGACCATTCCGGCCTCCAAAAAGTAATTAATGCAAAAGTTGGGCAAGTTTCATACCCTCAGAGACATATCAAAAATATTTTCTTGATTTAACGTCCCTAACTGGACCTTATTTGCTTGATTTAACGTCCCTAGTTGGACTTGCATTCCCTCGGGTTAGTTTCCGTGTTACTTGTAAACTTTTCCATGGATTGATCCTTGACAGCACTTGCAATTTGACCAATTTGAGTTTCCAAAGATTTCACGGTTGCATTCGTGTTTGTACACGTGGTCTCAATCGCGTCAAGCCTCACCTCATGTTGGTTAAGCTGGCTATGCGTCTCACGCAAAATTGTCTAAGTCTCCTTCATGAAAGAACCCAACACTTCATCCAAGTTTGGTTTTGGATTATGCATCGGGGGTTGTTGCATTTTACGGTTTTATTGCATTGGAAATCCTTGAGCTTGAGTTCCATATCCAGTCAGTGGCCTCAACGTGTTCTGATTGTTCCATTATAAAACGTTTTCATGATTGCGAAGACTCGGATTGTAGTGAGTTGGAATGTTTGTGGTGGGCCTGAAAGTATAGGCCCGATTGTTTATGAAATGGCATTATTCAAAATCACTATCCAAACCGGGTTGAGAACCGCTTGCCAAATTCTTCTCTCCACGACTTGATGAAGCACCCTTATTAGAAAAGGCGAGTAATTGTTCTGAAAGTTTGGTGACTTGGGCCGATAAGGTTGCGATATGATCAGCCACTTGAATTGTAGCGACCCGTCGTCCCGTATTCCTCTCATTCGGTCATTGATAATAATTTGCCGCTATCTCCTCTAATAACGTGTTTCCTTAAGCCGAAGTCTTTGATAACAATGATTCGCCCGAGGCATCATCAACTGTGGTTCTAGTTTGGCTGTCCAACCCATTGTAAAAAAGTTGGGTTTGAATCCAATCTTGATAACCTTGTTGGAGGCACTTTCGCAACAAGTCCTTGAACCTATCCCACGCCTCAAAGAGTGGCTCGAAGTCTCGTTGGCGAAACAGCGCAATCTCACTTCTCAACTACGAGGTCTTCAAAGACAGGAAAATTTGGTAAGGAACCTTTGAGAAAGGTCCTCCCATGTATTGATACTACTCGGTTGGATTGATTGAAGCCAACCCCTTACTCGATCACGAAGAGAAAATAGAAATAGTCTCAACCGAATTATGTCCTCCGCAACTCCATTGATCTTAATAGTATCGCAAATCTCAAGAAAGGTTGCCAAATGAATGTTGGGGTCTTTGTGAAGATTCCTACCATATTGGTTCTGTTGTACTATGTTGATCAGGGCGAGCTTCAACTCAAAGTTATTAGCCTGAACTGGCTACCTTCAAATTCCAGAATAATTATCTAGCATCATCGGCTGATAATAGTCTTTGAGGACTAGTTGTTGATTCTCAGGCACCAGGGGATGCTAAGGAAGTGCCTGCGGCACCGACAGTGGTTGGGGCACATTTTGCATTGACTCTTTTCCACCGGTCATAGCTTCGATTTGGTTTCTTCTCTTTCTCCTTATTTGTCACAAAGTTTTCTCAATCTCGGGATCCGGAGTGAAAGACTCCAAGCTCTTACTACATCACATGCACTATTCAATCAAAACAAATAAATCAAATAAACAAATGAATTGAATGAAAATAAAACAAAGAATTATCTTGATTAATATTCAACCACTTGGTCACAATATCAACCAAATTAAAACACGTCCCCGGCAGTGGCGCCAAAAACTTGGACACGGCCATTTAAGATGCTCATGTTTGACTTTACTTACAAGCGCACGAGGTCAAGTTTTAGTATAATGGATCTTGAGATCGGATATCGTTCCACTAGGGATAGTGTCAATTAGTTGAATACTGTAATTTCCATAGTCTTATATTATCTCAACTTTTCAAGAATTGTTTATATTTTAATTAACAACTAAGATAAATTACAACTATTGGGTTAGTTCTAACTATATTGATTACCCAGGTATTGATTTCTTTTACTTAATACATATTTGATTTCGTTTAGTTAACAATAACGGTGTTTATCCTATCCGACAATCTCTATATCTATAACTCGCTCACTCCCTCTTTCGAGTATAAAGCGAGTGAATATATAACTTAGTGTTGACGCCGAAGTCCCCCTCAAATGTCTTTTCGAACACATAGTCACATGAGTCTTAAACCAACGTCATGGATTGCACACATTCTAATGCTCTCCCGGGTCATTAGAATGTCGCGTTGTGTTTACCCTTGTCCGAATCCGGGGTTACCTCTTCCGAGTGTCAAACCCTGTATTTTCTAATTATCTAAACTAGCATAATATCAAGAATAAAGGTAAACACAATTGTATTTAGACAAACAACCATTAAAGTAACGTATATTCAATCAAACTAGTATTTACATGACTTACAACAACACCTAGATAATATTTATCTAAACTACATGATCTTAGCCATATAAACATACAAAACAAGAGGGATTCAACATCATTAGATATGGAAAAGTAATTACAAAGATAAAAATAATGGAAGAACGATCAAATCTAAGAGTGCAATGCTCCACTATCGCTAAGGATCGCTCCGCAAATGCTTCGTCTTCTTCAAATGATGAACCTTCTCTTTGATCTCTCAAGAATGGCTAAGGAATACTATGCTAAGGTTAGGAACATTCAGAACCCTTTTTCACAAGTGGGGGAGAAGCTTTTATAGGCCCAAGGTTTCAAAAATATCTTGAAATATCTTCTTGTTTGTGCAGAGCTGACCGCTGTGACAAAGGGGATCACCGCTGCGGCGATGGGTAAGTCGGTTAGCTCACTACTGAGGTAGTGAGATCACGCCATGGCGGTGGGCCAAAATCTTAACTCTGTGGACTTTCACCACCGTGGTGGTGGATTTAACCGCTGCGGCGGTGGGGATTGAGCAGAATTCACCCTTCTTTGCATTTTCACCTCCACAGCAGTGGCTTGCTATCCTGAAACCTTGTATTTTTCCATCGTTATTTCGTCGTTTTTCCACCGTTTTGCTCGTTTATCACTTGTTTACGTCCCTATACCTGAATTACATAAAAACTAACAAAAACACAATAAAACATTAATAAAACACTCGAAAACTGGCAAATTCAACTTAGAAGTAGATAGGTATTTTCAACCTATCAAGAATCCATTGGATTAGACGTGGCTTGGCATCCTTTTTGGAAAATAAGTACTGAATGGCGGCATGGTCAATATAAAAGATCACTTTGGATCCTATAATGTCGGACTGAAACTTATGATACGCAAAGACCACCACCAACATCTCAATCTCAGTAGTGGTGCAATTCTCTTGAGCGTTATTCAACATCTTGCTAGCATAGTATATAGATTGGAAGATATTCTCTTTGCGTTGGCCTAAAATCACTCCAACCGCATAGTCGCTAGCATCGCACAAGATTTCAAATGGCTCATTCCAAACTGGAGCGACAATTATAGGCGCCAAGATCAACTTCTCCTTCATAGCATTGAATGCTTCGACACAAGCTTAATCGAAATTGAACGGGGCATAATTTTCAAGTAAGTGACATAACGGCTTCACCATTTTAGAAAATTCCTTTATGAATCACCGATAGAAGCCAACATGGCCCAAGAAGCTTCGGACACCCTTCACATTAATCGGAGGTAGAAAATTTTCAATCGTTTCAATCTTAGCTCAGTCCACCTCAAGCCCCTTGGAAGAGACTCAATGACCTAAGACTATCCCCTCCTTGACCATAAAATGACACTTTTCCCAATTAAGAACTAAGTGTTTCTCTTCACAACGGTTGAGAACAAGCGACAAATTGTATAAGCAATAGTCGAAAGATGAACCAAATACCGAGAAGTCATCCATGAATACTTCCATTATGTCTTCTACCATATCCGAAAAGATAGCCATCATACACCATTGGAATGTGGCCGGAGCATTACAAAGACCAAACGGCATACGACGGTAGGCAAATGTTCCGTACAGACATGTGAAGGTTGTTTTCTATTGGTCTTTCGGTGCAATAGCTATTTGATTGTATCCTGAATAGCCATCAAGAAAGTAATAATGATCAAAATTGGTAAGATGATCTAGCATTTGATCAATAAACAGTAGAGGAAAATGATCATTCCGAGTAGCTTTGTTCAACCATCTATAATTGATATACACTCTCCATCTAGTGATGGTTTATAATGACCTGATTTTCCAAGGCCGTCACTTGGTTTCTCCCCTTGGAGAATTAATATTAAAATCGATTAACCAAATTTTTATTCTATAAAATCTGGTAAATTTTATAATGCGACGGCGACAAATAATCAATAATTCGTTTTATAAAAATATTTTTAATTTACAATGTAGTGGTGATAATTATAATTATCGAATTTATAAGTTATCAATTTATCGAATCGATTTTACAACATTGAAAAATAAATACAACCACTACAATTTTAATTAGAAATTCAACTAAAATTTCGGTCGTCGTTTCCCTCTCGCTGGCCCTACAATCAAAATTGTGGGGTTGTTCGGCAATACTCAGTAGAACTGATGCGAACCTCACCAAGTATTAGTGAGACCCAAACCCAACTTAGGGTTTCTTCGCGAAGATCGAAACTAAATCAGATTTTGAGCGAACTAAAAATACAAAAATTGAAAGATAGATTACCTTAACCCAACGTTTATGAATGAAATGCGAACCAATGGTATAAGGAATTATCTTGACCCAATGATTTTGTAATAAATCATGAACCAAAGATATAAGGTTTGAACGTCACAAGAAAAATTCTTGATAAGTTCAGAAAAAGTTCTCTAAATAACTTAAGAGAAAACCACTCACAATATTATTAATCAAAAGTAATGTCTCTTTCCCATGGGATACAAGTCTCTTAAATAGATAAAAGAAAAAAACCTAGCTAGTGAATAGTGCTCGTGAATAGTGATGGTGAACAGTTGACGGCCATAATATAATATAAAAGAAAACCCTACTCCTAGAGGAATAAGGAATCCTAGAGAAATAAGGAAACCCTACTCCTAATATAAAAAGGAAAGGACTAATTCCTAATCTAAAAAGGAAAAGATTACTTGGCAATCAAGCCTTACAAATCATCAAATAAATATATTCAATTAAAATTAAAAGACTAATAAGTAAAATAAATATGCTGATTTTCGTGGTCCTCATGCCTTGGCCCATTTAAGTTCATGTTTAAGCCACTTCACTTGCCTTGATGAGATAAATTAGGTTTTGATTGTCCGATAGGCGTAATTTGGGCTTAACTATTGTAGATATAGGTCAAGTCTCTTGAATTAACCCATTAAGTGCTGCATTGATTTTTCTTTGATCTTGCCCTAATAATAGGCCCAACTTGAACATTTAACGTATCCTCTGATGGTTCTCACAGATTCTCATCATTCTCCCTCTCTTCAAAAGGATTCGTCCTCGAATCTTCACCATAGTGTTGTTAATAGTTCGACAATCATCAAACATTCAACAAGTCCCATCCTTCCTAGGCACAAGTAGCACTCGTACCGCACACAGACTCATGCTTTCTTGTATGTGTCCTTTGGTCATCAACTCCTCAACTTGCTTTTGAAGTTCCTTTGTCTCCTCCGAATTATAACCATAGGTTGGTTGGTTAGGAATCATTGCACCGGCCACAAAAACGACTTGATGCCCGATCCCTCTATTAGGAAGACATCCGCTATGCACATCATTATGAAACATGTCGTTATATTCCTGCAACAAATAAACAACAACACTAGGTAAAGATTTGTCAATTTCGTTAGTAGTAAAACAAGCCTCTTTGTACAAAAGTACAATTATAGGCTGATTTGTATAAAAAAAACCTCTTGACATCACTCACCTTAGCATAAAAACACACTTGTTTTTTTGTTTTTTGTTTCTCATTTTTTTCAATCTCTTTCTCTTTTTCACTTTCTTTTCTCTTGTCACACTCCTCTTTCTTATCTTTTTTTTGAACACATCTCACAAGTTTTTTTAAACTCATTCCCTCTTTTCAATTTCACTTGATTCTCATTCTCCTTTTGTTGTTCCATGTTATCTTTCGCAATTTGAGCACTTAGAGCATGCCAAGCCACAAGTATCTCTTCCTCCACCGGGTACTCCACTTCATCAGCACAAGCATCCTCAAGTTGTGGCATCTGGTCATCATCATTCTCACTTTTGGTTTCTACTTCTCCATCAACATGTAATATCATGGTCTTCTTATTTGGGCATTGTGAAGATTTGTGACCTACTCCCAAACAGTGAAAACATTCAATATCACGATTACGAGTTTGGGTTTCGGTTTTACCTTTGTTGGTATTCGGCACATCATCTCTTAGGTTCGACGGTTCGGTTTGGGACACAAAAATAGACCATTCATCTCTCCTCCTATTAGGCCTCCATGAAGTAGAGGAGCCCGGGTTTTGAAATGACCGAGTTCCCTTCCTTTTAAGTTATCATTCCACCTTTATTGTCATGTACACCACGTCCTCCAACTCCACATAATGTTGCAACTCCACCACGTTGGCAATCTTCCAATTCAGCCCATTTAAGAACCTCACCATAGTAGCTTCTCTATCGTCGTCGACATTAGCCCGGATCATAGCGATCTCTATCTCCTTGTAGTAATCATCTATGCTTCAATATCCTTGAGTAAGACTTTGTAACTTCTGGTACAAATCCTTATAGTAGTGATTAGGGACAAACTTCCTCCTCATTGTGGCCTTCATTTTAGCCCACGTCTCAATAGGCCTCTCATGGTTTCTCCTCCTGTTTATCACAAGTTGATCCCACCATATTATAGCATAGTCAATAAACTCAATTACAACAATTTTTACCTTTTTCTCCTCGGAGTAGTTGTGGCACTCAAAGATCAACTCTGCTTTCTTATCCCACTCCAAGTATACTTCGGGGTCGTTTTTTCCTTGCAATGACGGTATATTTATCTTGATGCTTTCCAAATTATTATCAAACCGCTCCCCATATCTTTCTCTTCTATTGCCATATCCACGCCCAAATATGTCCAATCTCGTATTAGAGGCGCAATCGTCTTCATCTAGGTCATTCCAATAATCATCTTCATATTCGAACCGAGGCTGATTCCTCTATCTTCGTTGCACATTAGGAGCTCTCAGTGGCTGCCCCTTTTGTGCACTAGACTCAACTTTGTCTAGTCGCTCATGCACTTCATCAAACCGCCAGTTCAACCATTGAAGCTTTTTCTCCAAGGCCTTGTAAAAAACCTTTACATCCATGATGTCCATCATTTCTAGTGCTTCATCGGACGAGACTTTGTTTGTTTCTCGGGACATGTTTAGTGCAAAACAAAGTTAGCAAACCTCACAAACACTCTTTCACGTGTTTACACTCAAACTATGTTACTCCATTCATGTATCACTCAAATTCGGCTTTTACCCTCTTATGAGCTCACACTCTCTTGTCTTTTTTCACTCTTTAGTTCACTCTTTTAGTTCTTTATTGATCTTAACCAATCTCAATCAGAAATTTCCTTATAGCAATCCAAACTAAACAAATTGATTCACTAAGAATGAGATTTTAGGAACGAAAACAAAGCGAAAAAGAAGACCACAAAGAAAAGTTTATGGCATAGAACAAGAAGAAATAATTCTCAATTTTTTTTTGGGGGGGGTGCTGAATTTTCGTTTTTCTTTTTCTTTTTTGTTTATGTTTCTGTTTTTTTTTTACTTCTGTTTCTGTTTTTTTTTTTTTTTTAAATACAGCCACTTTAAATTGAGATTTGAAGATGCACACTAAGAAAAAACAAAAAATGACCAGATTTGATTATATATTTCGGCCAAGAAAATTTAGACCTTGCTTTGATTACAATGAGACCCTAAACCAACTTCATTCTTTGTATTAGTGAGACCCTAAACCAACTTAGGGTTTCTTCGCGAAGATCGAAACTAAATCAGATTTTGAGTGAACTAAAAATACAAAAATTGAAAGATAGATTGCCTTGACCCAACGTTTATGAATGAAATACGAACCAATGGTATAAGGAATGATCTTGACCCAATGATTTATAATGAATCAGGAACCAAAGATATAGGGTTTGAACGCCACAAGAAATTCTTGATAAGTTCGGAAAAAGTTCTCTAAAGAACTTAAGAGAAAACCACTCACAATATTATTAATCAAAAGTAAAGTATTTTTCCCATGGGATACAAGTCTCTTAAATAGATAAAAGAAAAAAACCCTAGCTAGTGAATAGTGCTCGTGAATAGTGGCAGTGAACAGTAGACGCCCACAATATAATATAAAAGAAAACCCTACTCCTAGAGGAATAAGGAATCCTAGAGAAATAAGGAAACCCTACTCCTAATATAAAAAGAAAAGGACTAAATCCTAATCTAAAAAGGAAAAGATTAATTAGCAATCAAGCCTTACAAATCATCAAATAAATATATTAAATTAAAATTAAAAGACTATTAAATAAAATAAATATGCTGAATTTCATGGTCCTCATGCCTTGGCCCATTTAAGTTCATGTTTAAGACACTTCACTTGCCTTGATGGGATGAATTAGGCTTTGATTGTCCAATAGGCCTAATTTGGGCTTAACAATTGTAGATATGGGTCAAGTCTCTTGAATTAGCCCATTAAGTGTTGCATTGATTTTTTTTTATCTTGTCCTAATAATAAGCCCAACTTGAATATGTAACGTATCCTCTGATGGTGTTCATTGATTCTCATCAAGAACTCCAATCCCTCTAATACGTGCATTTAATTAACGCGACAAATAAAACACATTGGCATGATTTTCACATAATTTTCACATAATCATAATTATTTCATAAAATTTAATGGGTAAAAATTCAACAACAATAATAGCATAACTCACACAATAAGAAAATTATATATATATTAATAGAGTTAGGAATTCTACCTAAAATTCGAAATCGAACTCCCGAACTGAACTACTTTCCTTGTTCAAAACCATTTACTGGAAATTTTATTAATATATATATATGGTTTGAGTTAATTCCTTCTTTGAGAAGGAATCAATTCAATCCAAAATTATATTTATTTATTTATTCATTTACACACTGTCCTCTCTTAAATAAAGAAAATATTAATTATATTTCAAAACTCTTAAAAATATATTTCAAATAATACAATATTCCCAAAAAATTTAAAAGTCAACTTAAAATTAATATTTAATCCCCAAAATTATCAAATATTATTTATACAATAAATTTACAAAACAAACCCAAAAATATTAAATTTATATAAAATAATATTTTTAAAAATATAAACTTTCCGAGGTATTACAATCTACCCCCCTTAAATAAATTCCGTCTGCTATATTTCTTTCAAAACAATAATAATTAAGAGTTGCATCGCCCGGTCATGTTTGTCACACTCGATTCTAGAACAATTATTCTTTATGTAGGGTCTCATAACCAAAAGTCACGCATAATTCATAATCGTCAAAATCTATTACACCCATCACGACCTCCCTATTCGCAGTGGCCCATATTATATCCAACAACCTACGGACAAGGTGCACTTTGGTCGGTAACACCTAACACAGGTAACCAATTGTAAAAGAATCTTATGTTCCTAAATGCTCCCGCCGTGCTACTCTAATAAAAATAACAATAAATAATAATATATCTTTGAAATATCACGGTAACCTCACTGGATTGGGTATATCTCAATTTCAACAAGTCTACGACCTCAATAATTTTCTTACTTGGCATGACTTTTCAAGTGCACTGTCATATCCCATAACCAGCATTTATCAATTCCGTCCAACATTTCAAGCCGACATATCGCAACAATCAATATCTTATCCAACAAATAGCCCAATTCCGTGTGGAATGTCCTGTGAGACTAAAAATAATCCATCCCAATATTCACATAAAATTTCAATAATCTCGTAAACTTTTTCATAAATATCAACACAATCCAAACTTCTAATAATATTTTTTTCACAATATATCTAAAGCACATAAACACTTCTCAAGCATATAAATACGTATCGAAATACATAACTATATCCCAAAGCATATATCTGGAAACACGCAAATATGTCTCAACTACATAAATATGTCTCAACATATATCCATCCTACAGGACTTGCCTGATAGGTAACAACACATATCTAATCTGCAGGACTTGCTTGACAGGTAACAACATATATCTACATCTTGCAGGACATCCCCTCCTGACGAGAAGATAACTATGATATAGCAGGATAATAAAATCATTTTCCACCATTAAAATTTTCCTTAATCCATTAAATATCATAAAACTATCCATTTTCATCAACACGTTTTTTCTCTCTATAATTTGATATGGAAAAAGAATTTGACAATTTATATAGAAGACAGTAAATACCTTTCTACCGATCTTTTCAATTCATCACATCTACTATGGCCCACGACTAACACTACACTCTCCAAGGCTTATCCAATTTATTATTGATAAATTGCATTAATCAACCGCCACCTAAGATGTTAATATGTTCAAATTTAAACTTTAGGGACCAAAGTGGAATTTTAAAAACAATAACAGGGGCCTTAGGAGAATTATTCTCATCATAAATAGAAAACCCAAAAGTGCTATCGACCTAAACGGCCAACTTTCTTTTTTTAATTGCCTTATGGAATAATTTAAAAAAAAAAAAAAAGTAAAAGGGCATATTAACAAAAAAACAACACATTAACCAAATGCCACTTTTTTTTTCCTCTTTTTTTTCTCGTTTTTTTTTTTTCTTTTTTTTTTTTTTTTTCAATTCCACAACTAATTTCCAACTCACAATTTAATCTAATCACATGAACAACTACAATTCAAAATGGTTAATTTTAGCATATAAATTTAACCCTCCATAAAATAAAAAATAAAAAAGCAAAGTGCAATAACAAAGTTCAATAATATCCTTTTACATTAGCTAAAAAACTTTAACAACAACTGACGCATTTATGGAGAAAAAATGTAAAATTGTACGTATATTTTGAACCAGTTCACTAAGTGTGGGTAATGAGTATATCCCTAAAATCTGAGCTAGAATGACCATTTAAAGAGGGATGACGCAATTATCAAATGTTCCCTAAAACTTTACTCGCTTGCTCTAACTTACCATACTTGTGCCAACAGTAAGTCTCGGTAGTAATCAGTACCACTATTGTGACTATTGTTGTTTTCCAAGTTACACGAAAATTATTATTTTGAAATATTACTTCATTTACTACCAGTCACATTAATCAGGCGTCACCCTAAATGTCAATATGTTCAAATTGAAACTTGTAGGGACCAAAATGAGATTTTTGTTAAATTTTGAGATAAGACTTTAAGAGGATCAACAAATGACAAAAAAAAAAAAAAAAAGAGTAAAAGAGAATAAAACCCAAAGAAGAGGAAACACTAACCAAGAGCCAGCTTAAATTGTTTTAAGGTAGTGTTTGGTTGTAAGGATCGTTTTTTTTTTTTTCTTGTTTTTTGGAAAATAAAATTTATTATTTGTAATATTACTTACCTTATTAGGAGTAATGGGTATCATAACCCAAGGCTATAGTTGTCACAACCCCACTCTGATACCACCCGTAACGGCCCGGTTTTCCAAGATCGTCACTTGGTTTCTCCTCTTGGGAAATTAATATTAAAACCAATTGATCGAATTTTTATTCTATAAAATCTGGTAAATTTTATAAAGCGATAGCGACAAGTAATCAATAATTCATTTTATAAAAATATTTTTAATTTACAAAGTAGCGGCGATAATCATAATTATCGAATTTATAATTTATCAATTTATCGAATCAATTTTACATTGGTAAAAAATAAATGCAACCACTACAATTTTAATTAGAAATTCAACTAAAATTTCGATCGTCGTTTCCCTCTCGCCGGCCCTACAATCAAAAGTGTGGGGTTGTGAGCCAACGCTCAGTAGAACTCTAACCCCTCTAATACGTGCATTTAATTAATACAACAAATAAAACACATTAGCATGATTTTCACATAATTTTCACATAGTCATAATTATTTCATAAAATTTAACGGGTAAAAATTCAACAACAATAATAGCATAACTCACACAATAATAAAATTAAATACATATATTAAAAGAGTTAGGAATTCTACCTAAAATTCGAAGTCGAAATCCCAAACAGAACTACTTTCCTTGCTCAAAACCATTTACTGGAACTTTTATTAATATATATATATGATTTGAGTTGATTCCTTATTTGAGAAGGAATCAATTCAATCCACAATTATATTTATTTATTTATTTATTTACAAAATGTCCCCTCTTAAATAAAGAAAATATTAATTATACCTTAAAACTCTTAAAAATATATTTTAAAAAATACAATAGTCCCAAAACTTTTAAAACTCAACTTAAAATTAATACTTAATCCCCAAAATTATCAAATATTATTTATACAATAAATTTGCAAAACAAACCCAAAAATATTAAACTAATATAAAATAATATTTTCAAAAATATAAATTTTCCGAAGTATTACATGGTTCGTGTGGGAATTAGATCATTCCTTTCATTTTTCACCACCGTCATTCCGTCTTTCTTCATAACTACTTGCACCGGAATCACCCATTCACTATCCGCTATTGCATATATAATTCCAACATTCAATAGCTTCAACAGCTCGGCTTGGACCACCTCCTTCATCGCTGGATTTAGTCTTCTTTGGTGCTCAATGGAAGGCTTAAACGAGTTCTCCGTCAAGATCTTATGCATGCAAATTGTAGGGTTAATTCCTTTGATGTCGAAAATAGACCACGCGAAGGTGGATCTATGCCGTTTAAAGATACGTAGCAGCTTGTTTTCTTCCTCTTGAGTCAAGGATGAAGAGATGATAACCGGATCGGTTATGTTCTCCCCTAAGAAAGTATACCGAATGTGATCCGATAATTGTTAGAGAATTAACCCACCGTGAGGTGGAATTGAGGGTTCGGGAGAACTAACTTCATCTTGAATGGTCTTTACTTGAATCGAATCCACTACGTCTTTAGGTATAGCTTCCATAGATAGAACGCAGTCCACAACACCGCCTTTTGTGGGTGAGCCTTTTTCACCAAAATCCCCCATAGATAGGGAATTTGTGATAGCATGCTCCAATGGATCCCGATCCAAATTCTCCAAAAAGAATTCCCTAACACACGAGTCAACAACTTCCACTCGATTGCATGTTGGGCATTCATCCTGAAAATTCATAGTTTTGAAAATATTGAATTTCACTTCATCTTCATTCACCCTTATTGTCAAATTCCCATTATGTACATCGATCAAAGCCTTTCCTGTGGCAAGAAAAGGTCTCCCAAGAATGATAGGAATCTCTCGATCCTCTTCCATTTCCAATACAACAAAGTCCACCAGAAATATGAACTTGTCCACCTTCACCAATACATCTTCAATAATGCCCTTTGGATAGGTCAGCAAGAGATCCACCATTTGGACAAAAATTATAGTCGGCTTCGCATTACCAAGCCCCAACTTCCAGTAAACAGATGATGGCATTAGGTTAATGTTCGCTCCTAGATGACATAGCGTTTTATCAAAGTGAGATTTCCCAATAGTGCACAGAATTGTGAAGCTCTCGGGATCCTTCAACTTTTGAGGAAACTTTCTTTAAAGTATCACACTACACTCCTCCATTATCTTGACTATCTCATATTCCTCTTACTTTCTCTTCTTTGTCATAATGTCCTTCAAGAACATCCCGTAGTTGGGCATTTGTTCCAAGGCATCCGCAAATGGTATGTTGATATGAATTTTCTTGATGATGTTAAGAAATTTAGAAAATTGAGAATACAACTTTTTATTCTGGAACCTTTGCGGATATGGTAAAGGCATGGTGAGAATCGATGGATTATTCAAAAATGTAATTTTTCCTGGAATCACTTTTTGGTCTTCCTTCTTTTCTTCAACTTTCTCCTATATCTTCTTTTCAATTTTCTCCTTATTTTCGTCTTGAACATTCTCCATTGGCTCATTATTTTCAACATCAAGTTTCACTTTCAGCTCTTCCTCCGTTGGCTTACTTGCTTCAACTTCCTTTCCGCTCCTCAAGGTTATTGCCTTGCACTCCATCGGGTTAGTCTTCGTGTTACTTGGAAAGTTTCCCTTGGTTTTCTCTTTGCTAGCACTAGCAAGTTGATCGATTTGAGTTTCCAACGACTTCACAGTTGCATTCATGTTGGTACACGTGGTCTCAATCGTGTCTAGCCTCATCTCATGTTTGTTGAGGCAGTTATGCATTTCACGCATAATGGTTTGAGTCTCATTCATGAATGAGCCAAGCATGTCTTCTAATTGTGGCTTTTGGATTTGTATCGGAGGTTGTTGCATTGGACAGTTTTGTTGCATAGATTGATATCCTTGAGCTTCAAATCTATATCCGAGAGGCAGTCGCAATATGTTCTGATTATTCGCATAGGAAAAATCTCATGATTGCGAATTCTGAAATGATAATGAGTCGGGATATTGGCGGCGGGCCTAAAGGTATAAGTTTGGTTGTTGACAAAATGGCACTCCTCAAACTTGATATACACTCCCGGTTGCGAATTACTTGCAACATTTTCCACTTCACGACGAATCATCTTTGGTAGAGAAGGCGACCAATTGTTCCGTTAATTTAGAAACTTAGGCCGATAAGGTAGCAAGAGGATCGGCCTCATGAATTGAGGCTACCTTTCATCCCATATTTCTCTCATTAGGCTATTGGTAATTGTTAGCTGCCATTTCTTCCAAAATTGCATTTGCTTCATTCGAAGTTTTTGATAATAGTGATCCTCATGAGGCGGCATCCACAATAGTTTTAGTCTGGCCATCCAACCCATTGTAAAAGCGTTGGGTTGAAACTAATCCTGGTACCCGTGTTGGGTGCACTTTCACAATAAATCCTTGATTCCCAATCTTCGAATAGTGGCTCGAAATCCTGTTGGCGAAATTGTGCAATTTTACCTCTCAGCTGCAATATCTTCGAACGTAGGAAGAACTTGGTGAGGAACTTTTGTGCCTAGTCCTCCCATGTATTGATGCTCCCTAGTTGGACTAACTGGAACGAACCCCGTGCTCTATATTGAAGTGAAAACGGAAACAACCTCAGTCGTATTACATCTTCTGCAGCTCCGATAATTTTTACCGTATCAGAAATTTCCAAGAATGTAGCAAGGTGGATATTTGGATCTTCGTGGAGATTCTCGTAGTATTAGTTTTTCTGAACCATGTTGATTAAGCAAGGTTTGAACTCAAATTTATTAGCCTGGATCGGCTACCTCCGAATCCAAAAATAATTATCAAACATCACGAGTCGATAATTGTCCCTGAGGACTAGTTGTTTAACTTCTGGTTCTGGCGGCTGTTGCAGTAGCGCATGATGAACCAGCGGCTGTCGTGGAATATGATCATCACCTCTATCGGCCATGGCTTGAGTTTGAATTCTTCTCTTTCTCCTTAGTTTACTCAATGTACGCTCAATCTGAGGATCAAGAGTTAAGAATTCCAGACTCCAACTACGTCGCATACACTGCTTGTGATCACAACAAACGAAAACAATTTTAAAAACAAATTAAAACAATATAAAACAAAAAGAATGTCAAGATTAATATTTTACTAATTGGTAGTAATATCAACCAAATCACTAAACTAATCCCCGGTAATGGCGCCAAAAATTTGTTCACAATAATTTCACAGTTAATTTTACTCGCAAGTGCACGAGGTCAAGTTTTAATATAATGAATCTTATGCTCGAGTGTCTTCCTCTGGGATTGGTGTTCAGATTAGTTGAATACTACAATTGACATAGTTTAATATTATCTAGACGGTTCAGGAATTGTTTTGAGTTTGCAAATCCCAAAGCTAAATTAAATTTAAACAACTTTGGATTAAATCTATTAAAATGGATTACCTAGGGATTAATTTTGTTCACTAATACATGTTTGATTTTGTTTAGTTAACAATAATGGTGTTTATCCTATCCGACAATCTAGGTATCGTAAACTCGCTCAGTACATCTCCCGAGCGTAAAGTGACCGAATATGTACCTCGTATGGACGTTGATATCCCTATCTAACGTCTAAATGAGTACATGAGTCTTAACCCAACCTCACGGATTGTAGACTTTCTAATACTCTCACGAGTTATTAGATCGTCGTGATGTGTTTAACCCTAGTCCGAATCTGGGATTACCTTTCCCGAGTGTCAAACCCCGTATTCTCAAAACCAACCATAATACCATAACAAGAATATCAAGAATGTAATAAAATGGTAAACACAATCGGATTTAGACAAACAATCGTTAAAGAAACATATATTCAATCAAATGTGTATATACATGAACTACATCAACCCCTAGATAATATCTACTTAGCCTACCATGATCACGACCATATAAACATTAAAAATAAGATAAATACATCATCATTGAAGATATAAAATTTAAATACAAAGAGGAAAACAAGGATAGAAAGGCAAATCTGAGAGTGGAGTGTTCCATTTTCGCCAAAACTGTTCCGAAATCGCTTTCTCTTATTCATAAATGAGATCTTATTTTCTAGATCTCAAAACATGGATAAGAACAAGATTAAAATGTCCTAAATAATGGGTAGGAGGAAGGGTATAAGACAAGGATAAAACATATCTAAAAAAAATTCTAATCCAGTTCTTCGATTGACCGCTGCAGCGGTGGGAAGTCAGTGGGCGTTCTGCCCTTTCACTGCTACAGCAGTGGATAGATATAATGTTTCAATTTTTTATACTCATTCACCATTACAGCAGTGAAGCTACTAGTGAAGCTACTAGTTCTCTCTTTGATCATCTTCATCGTTTTTCCACCAATTTCTTACCGGTTTGCTTGATTATCAATCGTTTACATCTCTACACCTGATTTACATAAAAACGAACATAAACTCTTTAAATATTACTAAAACACTCAAAATATACCATATTCAACTTGGAAATAGATAGATATTTTCAACCTATCATTGGACCATTGAAAATTATTGGCCACCATCTCCTCTAATAGCGCTTGTGCCTCGTCAGGAGTTTTAGATAACAGAGAACCTCTAGATGCGGTGTCCACAATTGTTCTTTTCTATCCATCCAACTCATTGTAGAAGATTTGGGTTTGAAACCAATCTTGATATTCGTGTTGGGGGCATCTTCCCAATAAGTCCTTAAATCGCTCTCATACCGCAAAGAGTGGTTAATCCATTTGGAGAAATTGAGCAATCTTGCCTCCCAATTGTGATGTCTTCAATAGGGGAAAGAACTTAGTGAGGAACCATTGATCTAGTTCCTCCCAAGTCGAGATACTTCCTGGTTGGACGGATTGAAACCAACATCTGGCTTGATCTCGAAGGGAGAATGGGAATAGTCTTAGCCGAATGACATCCTCCAAGACTCCATTAATATTTATGGTGTCTCATATCTCCAATAACGTCGCCAAATGGATGTTGGGATCCTCATGTAGATTCCCAACATATTTGTTCTGTTGAACTATGTTGATCAGGGTAGGTTTCAACTCAAAATTATTGGCATGGATTGATTGCCTCTGGATTCCTGAATAGTTGTCGAAGATAATGGGTCTGTAGTAATCCAAAGGAGCCGCTATTGTTGTATTTTAGGTTCCAATGGTTTTTGCGGTAGTGCTTGAGGCACTGGTAGTTGTTGTGGTACACGGTCATTACCACCGTCAGCCATTTCCTGAGCTTGGTTTTTCCTTTGTTTCCTTAATCTCCTTAATGTGGGTTCAATTTCTAGATCAAGACCAAGGAATTCCAAGCTACTACTACGTCGCATACACTATCAATCACCACAACCAACAAAAAATATTAAACAAAAACAAATAAAACAAAAGAGCATCTAAATTAATATGGAGTTACTTGGTAGTAATATCAACTTGATTTCTAACTATAAATCCCCGGCAACAGAGCCAAAAACTTGTTGGGATAAATTATGCGCTAGGAATACTTGCAAGTGCACGAGGTCAAACAAGTAATAAAGTTATCCGAAGATCAAGTATCGTCCACAAGGATTAGCGTTAGAACAACCTAAGTACTACAATTAGAATAACTCAATTTTATCTAGACGATCAATGATTTGAAAGGTGTTCGAAATATTAAAACAAATCAAACTGTAAGACTTGGAATAAATTCAATGGGAATGGATTATCTAAGGATTAACTTCGTTCACTCGTACGTTTGATTGATTTATTCTAATTTATACTAATGGTTATGTCCCTATTCAACAATCAATATTTCTTAAGCTCTCTCATGACCTCTCCCGAGTGTAAAGTGAGCGAATATGTAATCACTTTGAAAACGATATCCCAATCAAGAGTTTAGGTGATTACATGCGTCTCACCCCAATCTTATGGATTGCACAAGCTTTAATAATCTACCGATATATTAGAACTTATGTTGTGGTTAATCTTAGTCTGAGTCCAGGGTTACCTCTCCCAAGTGTTAAACCCCATATTCTTAAATCAACCATAATATCATGTACAAGCATACAATGGAGGTAATAGAATGATAAACGCAATTGAATAGATATGAATACCCATTAGCAAAACATAGATTCAATCAAACATAGCACTAGTAAATTACATTAATCCCTAGACAAGAGAAGTTTAGCTATTCATTGTAATTTCCAAATATCCAACAACAAATGAGGAATACAGAATCAAAACAACAAACCAAGTTTTGATAATGAGAGATAGATTGAGAGGGTAGAGATCTAAATCTAATGTATGGATGGTTTCATTTCCACAAGAACCATTCTAAGTCATTTTTCTCTCTCCAATGGTGGCCTCCTTGGTTTGGTCTAAAAATGAGATCCCAAAAACGTTCATTTCAAAAAAGTAATCACTTTTTATTTATAGCTTTTCTCCTGAAACCCTAAAGTGAGCTGCAAAAAGCACTTTTCCGATGAAGCAGTGTTGTAACGGTAGAAAAATGTGTTGCAGCGCGTATCAAGTAGAGGACCACAAATAAGGCGTGCTGTAGCGTGCCCTTGAGCGAGCTGTAGCGCGCTTACTGCAGAAACCAAAATGGGCTAGAGCCCTCGTTTCTTCACCGATCATCCACCGACTGGCCTGATTTTTAACTAGTTTTGCCCAAATCTCCTTATTTGCATAAAAACAATTAAAAATGATTAAAAACACTAATGGAACACTCGAAAACTACAAAATTCGTAAGAAAATAAGTAGATAAATATCAATCTATCACTAATGACCTCCAAAGTACATCAAAATGCATTACTAAAAGTCCTTAATGAGGCCCATGTACCAAGTTCCATATCATAGAATCACTTAACTAATATAGTAGATAATATCCTCAACGCCAATCTCATAACCTTTACTGATGACAAGACACTCTCTAAAGGAACTGGGTATATCAAACCTC
This sequence comes from Eucommia ulmoides, assembly GCA_016647705.1. NCBI lineage: Eukaryota > Viridiplantae > Streptophyta > Magnoliopsida > Garryales > Eucommiaceae > Eucommia > Eucommia ulmoides. Next base: position 16,523,376 of record CM028338.1, on the reverse strand, counting down.
TCAACATATCAGTTCAGTATCAAGACTTCATCCTCTCTAGAGTTCTGGTAGACAATGGGTCCACACTCAACATATGTCATCTGATTACGTTGAATAATATAGGGGTAAACAAGGACCAAATCTAGAGCACTACTATTACTATCAGAGCCTTCAATGGTAAGAAGAAAAAGTCTATGGGATAAATCATGCTACCAATTTTAATAGGCCCGGTCACTTTTCAAGTGGACCTGCATGTCATAGACATATGAGCTGCCTATAGCCTGCTCCTCAGAAGGCCCTGGATATACTCAACTGGGGCAGTTCCCTCATCACTCCACTAGAAGATGAAGTTTATCTTCAAGGACAATATTATCATCGTCTACAATGAGGATAATCATGCCATCTACTGAACCCCTGTTGAACCTATAATAGTATCCTAGCATATCGATCAAGCAACTTCCTTCTAGGCATTTAACATTTCTTGTGCATTATATGTTCAAGAAAAAAGTCTACCACCAACACCCAAGCTATCTACAACTACCATTTTGCTAGCCACCCACATGAACATTATGAACTGCAACCCGAAGATAGAAATTGACAAAGGAAAAACAAGAATGCAATCCCTGTTAGAGATCAAACAGAAGCTAAACACCTATAGACTGAGATTTGTTCCAAGCCTAAATAGAGGATTCAACAAACAACCTAGGAATAATGGAGAATTGGGGGTGATACCTCATATCCGAGTTAACTTTCTATTCACCACTGGTACAGTTCGAGCTGATAAAAAAAAAAGAACAATGACAAACTAAACTTCGTGATAATCCCTTACCAAACTGAGCCTAACCTCCCAGCACCATGGTAAAAGGAGTCGGTCTGCATGATCAATGAGGAAGGGAATGACGTAAGAGCAGCAGAGCCAGGTAGCAGCCTCAACAATTGGGAAGCTGGTCCAATCTCAGTGCAATGAGAAGCTCGGTATTCAACAAGCACCTATAACATCTCTTATCTGAATAGCTACCAGATAGTAGAGATTATGATATCTCTAGGCTCCTTTTGACTTTTTGAATTTCTCTTTTTTTACTGCAATACTAGTCATGCAAAGATAATAGCATATTTAAAATCAGACTTTTGTATTTACTTTTCAAGTGCCTAAACAATCTTGAATATAATAAATATAATAATGAATCACCTTTTTCGAACAAGTATAATCTAGACAAGCAAATAAATTGGGAGTTAATAGAAATTAAAACGGAAAATGATCCTATTCTCGAGAATACCAAGGAGGTTCGAAGAACCTCAGAAAGATTTTAGGAATGACCTATCCCAAGTCAAGACGAGACCGAAACAGTGAACCTAGGAGATCTAGAAAATAAGAGAAAAATGAAGATTGGGAAGTCGATCAGTAGCCAGGAAAGATAAGACCAGATATCCTTGTGAAGGGAATATCAAGATGTTTTCACTTGGCCTTATGATGACATGGTAGGACTATCAATTGACATCATGACGCACAAGCTTCCCATCAAGGAGAGAGTCAAACCAATCAAGCAGAAGCTCTAGAAGATACGGCCCGATATCAACCTGAAAGTTAAGGAAGAGATCGTGAAGCAATTTAAAGATCGTCTTATCGAAGTTTATACTTACTACGAGTGGTTGAGTAACATAGTGCCAGTACCCAAGAAAGACGGAAGAATCTACGTCTGTGTTAACTATAGAGGCCTCAATGGATCAAGCCCGAAAGATAACTTTCCACTGCCAAATATCCACATCATCCTGGATAATACTGCCTGGTGTAGGATCTCAACCTTTGTGGATAGATTCTATGGGTATAACCAGATTCTAGTCAACGAGCAACACAAGCCTAAGACCACCTTCACAATGCCTTTGGGGGTATTCTATTATCAATCCATGTCATTTGGACTAAAGAACGCTGGAGCAACTTATCAGATAGCCATAAAGACCTTGTTCCACGACATAATCCACAAGAAAATGGAGGTATATGTGGATAACATGATAGTGAAACCAAGGAAAGACAAAGACTATCTAGAACACCTAAAGAAGATATTTAATCGCCTCTGGAAGTTCCAGCTCAAACTCAACCTGGCTAAGTGTGTTTGGAGTAGTGTCTGGTAAGCTACTCGGATTCACAGTTAATCGACGGGGGATCGAAATTGATCCTACAAAGATTAAATCCATAGTTGAAATGCTTGTACTAAAAATAGAAAAGAAAATTTGTGGGTTCCTTGGGAGAGTGAATTTCATCGCCCATTTTATTTCACAACTGATAGCAACTTGTGAACCGATCTTCAAGCTATTGAGAAAGGAATCACACGAGAAATGGAACAGAGAATGCAAAGACGGCTTGGAGAAAGTCAAGGCCTATCTACTGAACTCTTCTATCTTGGTGCCACCCAAACAAGGAAGACCACTATTTATGTACCTCACCATCCTAGAAACTTCTATGGGTACAATATTGCAATAACATGACAGTTCAAGTAAGAAGGAATGAGTTATCTACTATGTCAGCAAAAGATTCTCCTCATACGAAGAAAGATACTCAGAACTAGAGAAAACTTGTCGTGCATTTACCTGGACTGATCAAAGGTTACGTCACTATCCGTTGTACTTCATGATAGGTGTAAATTACCTATATATTTTCAAACCGAAATTATTAGTTTTTGAGTACGTTTATTATGTTTTAATACATTTTAATGTGTTTTTATTCTTTTTGTATTAAATCAGGTGTGGAGGGTGAAAAGGTATGAAAACAGAGTGTAAACAATCAAATCGATGGAAGAATGGTGGAAAAACAAGCACGAGGGCAATATTCTGAAAGACAGCCCACCGCTGTGGCGTCCAGACCACCGCCACGCGGTGAAAATGCAGAGAGGGCCTAAATCTGCTGGAAGCTCACCGCCTAGGCGGTGAAACTGCAGAGAGGTCCTGAATCCACTGCTGACTCCACCCCTTAGGGAAAGATCAAACCGACATACTCACCGCCGCGGCGGTGAATCCTACCGCCGCAACGGTCACCTTTGCACAGATATAGATATTTATTAGGATATTTTCCCTATTTATACCCCTTCCACTCCTCTCCTCCGGATATTAGAGCACCATTAGGGTTTGGATATTTTAAAGAGAGGTTTTGGGAGTGCTCAACCAATTCCGATGGAGAAGAACACATTGCGATAAAGAAGAAGCGATCCTGAAGCATTTTTAGCGACAAATCTTCGGACTAGGATAAGTTTCTTTTGTTTCTTCTTTATTTTCTTAACTTCGATAGTTAGTTGAGCATGTTTAGCTCTATTTTCATTGTATAATCGACTATGGCCATGAGCTAAACGAGTTTTTATCTAGGGATTAATATATTTATAAAAATGTTGATTGTTTGAGTTTGTGTTTCGTTAATGTGTGTTTTATAATAATTTCGATTGTGTTTGTCTTGTTGTCATATTATTATGCTTGTTTAGATAATTAGAGAATACGAGGTTTGACACTCGGGAGAGGTAACCCGAAATTCGGATTAGGGTAAACACAACACGACAACCTAATGACCTGAGAGGGCGTTAGAAAGTGTGCAATCAATGACGTTGGGGTGAGACTCACGTGACCTAGCGTCGTTAAGATATTTAGGGGGACTTCTTCATTGACGCGAAGTCACGTATTCACTAGTCTTACACTCGGGAGAGGTGGCGAGTGAGTTTACAAACCGAGATTGTCAGATACCCGAACGCCATTAACGTAAACTAAAACGAGACCAAGCACATTTTTGTAAACAAAATTAATCCCTAGGCAATATTTTCCCTAAACATCTCATTATAGTATTAGTATAGTTTAATTAGTATTTTAGTATTAGTTTATATTAATTTTATTTACATTTACATTTTCCTAGATAAAGTTAGGTCATGATAAACACGGTACTCGATAATAACCACAACCAATCCTTGTGGACACAATAACCCTAAATCTCCCAATCTATACTAAAACTTGACCTCGTATACTTGCGAGTGAAAGTAGTGGCATATTTACATGCTACCACTTATCTACTCATTTGATAGCTAAAATGGATCATCTCAAGTATATATTTGAGAAGCCTGTGCTCACCGGAAGAATATCCAAGTGGCAGATGCTGCTGACTGAGTTCGACATTCTATATGTGACTCAGAAAGCAGTGAAAGGCTGAGCATTCTCCAACTAACATGATGATAACTCAAGAGCCGACGAAAGGTCTATGGAGACTAGGTTTCCTGACGAACCTATTGCATTACTGACTATCGATAAGGACGAGCTGAAATAGAAAATGTCCGTTGACAGAACTAGCAACTCGAAAGAGGCCAGCATCGGTTCCATCCTGATCTCTTCTCATGGTCATCACTTTCCAGTCATAACTAAGTTAAAGCTCACCAATACCAACAACACTACCGAGTACGAAGCCTGTACAATGGGTTTAAATTTGGCCAAGAACTTAAAAATCAAAGAACTGATAATATACGGGGACTCAGAGCTGATTATAAACTAGATCATCGACAAGTACGCGATGAAAGATGCCAAACTTATCCGGTACAACAACTACTTACTTGACCTTTGTGAAGCTTCCTTAAAGATCGAGTTTGAGCATGTGCCACGATTTAAGAACGATTTCACTAATACCTTTGTAACAGTAGATTCTATGATATCAGTGATCAATGAAGAAGATGAGGAGATTCCTGTAACTGTCGAGATATACCGACAACCAGATCATTACAATCAGGTAGAGGCTGGAAAGGACGAAGAACCTTGGTATGTAGATATCCTAAGGTTCTTAAGAAACCAAGAATATCTTGAAGGAGCTAATAGCCTGAGACAGAGAACCTCGCAAAGACTAGTAGGCTAATTCTTTCTTAGCGGCAACACTTTATATAAGAGATCACCAGATTTTGGTCTCTTAAGATGTGTGGGAGCCTGAGAAGAAATACAACTCATGAAGGAGGTTCATAGTAGAGTGTGCAGACTACATATCAGTGGATTCATGTTGTTCAAGAAGATCCTATGAATTAGCCATTTTTTGTTAACCATGGGGGGCGATTGCATAAACTTCGTGAGAAGGTGTCAGAGATGCCAAGTGCACGGTGATCAGATCCATTTATCTCCAACAGACTTGCATTTCCTAGAGGCCCCATGGCCTTTCTCAATATGGGGAATAGATTCCATGGGTCTATTAACGCCGATGGCACTAAGCGGACGCTGATTCATCCTAGTGGCTATAGGCTACTTCACTAAGTGGGTGGAGGTAATTTCGCTTACTGACGTCACCCAGAGGACCGTAACGAGATTCTTCAAGAAGAATATCATGTCACGTTATGGAGTACCTCAAGCCTTGATCTTCGACAATGCCCAAAACCTAAAAGGAGGTATGATGATAACCATTTGTACTCAGTTCAAGGTAAAACACATGAATTTTATGCCCTACTGGCCGAAAATGAATGGAACAGTAGAGGCTACCAACAAGAACATGAAGACTATCCTAAGAAAGATGATAGATAACCATAAGGAATGGGATAAGATGTTCCCATTTGCCTTAATTACCTATCAAAAATTGGTTAGAACATCAACTAGAGCCACGCTATATTCATTAGTATATGGAACGGAAGTTGTGATCCCAACAGATGTAGAAATTTCCTCTGTTAGGATTCTAGTGGAAGCCGAGTTAGATGAGGTCGAATGGGTACAACAGAGACTTGATCAACTATGCCTGATGGATGAAAAGAGACTCGTTGCTATATGCCACGGGCAATACTATCAAATGAGGATTGCTAGAGATTTAATAGCGCGTGAATACGTCGCTACTTCCACCGCCAGTGTACGGATCAAATTTTAGCATAGATTGGATGAGTTAGGGTTGTCGTATCCATAGGGATTGGATTAGACGGTCGTTGAGTATCGTGATTATCATAACCTAACTTTATTTAGGCGATAAAAATGTAGTTTTTTATAATAAAATATACTAACTAAGTTAATTAATCTAATTATACTAATATAGTGGTATAACATTTATGGAAAATTATTGCCTATGGATTAACTTCATTCACTTAAACGTGTTCGTTTCAATCTAGTTTACATTAACGGCGTTCATCATTTCCGACAATCTCGGTATCAAAATCTCATTCACTACCTCTCCCGAGTGTAAAGTGAATGAATATGTGATTTCGCGTCAATGCCAACGTCCCCCTCGAGCATCTATACAACACTTGGTCACATAAGTCTTGCCCCAACGTCACGGATTGCACACTTTTTAACTCCCTTCCGGTTATTAGATCATCGCGTTGTGTTTAAACCCTAGTCCGAATCCGGGGTTACCTTTCCCGAGTGTCAAACCCCGTATTCTCAATATATCAAAACAAACATATAAATGTAGAGAAACGGTAAACACAATTGGATAAACATGAACAACCATTAACAAAACATCGATTTATTTAAACAACATTTTCGTGAAGTACATTCAAACCCTAGACAATATATGTTTAGCTACACATGGCCATAACCCTAAATACAACAAAATACAAGCTAAACATATACAAACATTAAACCATTCTAAGAGAGAAATGAGGAGACTAGCCATTATCCGAAGATTCGATGCTAAAACCGCTCCGAGAATGCTTTTTCCTTCTTCACGTTGTGATCTTCTATTGGTCAAATGGCCTTGGAGCTCTCAAGACTCCCGAAAACGTCTACCTCTCCTTTAGGGAGAAGAGGGACGATATTTATAGGATTCAAAATATCTCAAAGTATCTAAAATATCTGCAGCATGACCACTACAGCGATGGAGATGTCAGTAGAATTCTAGCGGGTGACTGCTGTAGCGGTGGCTTGACCACTGCAGTGGTGGAGCTCTCTGTATTTTGACTGCTACAACGGTGGCTTAACCGCTGCAATGATGGAGCTTCAGCAAACTATTTGTATTTCCATCGCTGCAGTGTTGGTTTACCACTGCAGTGGTGGATGTAAGCTTTAAATATGACCTTTTTGCCCTTTTTCTCCACCGCTTTGATCGTTTATGGACCGTTTTAGTCCCTTTTCACCCCCAATACCTACTTTAAGACAAAGTAAATAAAAATGTATTAAAACATAATAACATGCTATAAAAATACTCGAAAATTACCAAAATTAACTTGGGAATATATAGATAAATTACACCTATCAAGCTTACAACAAGAAGGTTCGTTTGCGAATCTATACTATGGGTGAATTGGTACTAAAGAAGATCTTCTCATTCCAAGACAAAGCTAAGGAAAAATTCGAGCCAAACTGGGAAGGACCATTTGTCATCAAGAAAGTGTTAGGGTGTGGGGCCTTAATACTTCAAGAGATAGATGGAGAAGAGTTCCCAGAACCCATTAATGCAGATACAGTAAAGAAGTTCTACCCCTAGAAAAATAAACCCAGACTCATAACCGAAAGGAGGTGAGGGCAAAAAATAGTATAAAATTAGTACGACCTGAGGACGTAGTAAAAACCCAAAAAGGCGCTATGGGCAAAAAATGTAGGGATATAGCAAGATACAAAACCACTGACTTAGCGTAATCCTGAAAAGGCGCTGAGGTGCGAAATATGGTAGCTAGCCTTAGTGAAAACCTGAAAGGGCACTAAGGGAAAAAATATAAAACATAAACAATAAAAAAAAAAAACAGGAGACATCATATTTTGGCTAGAACTTTGTTTATTTCTATATTTTGGATTCGTCTAAAGACCACCGTACTACAACTGGGTCGACTAAATCAAAGAATTTGACTGGTAATTCTATCAACTTTGGGATTTAAAGGAAGACAGGTTGGAGGCTCCTAGAGATCTTGTAGCCTTCGATAAATGACCAAGTCTAAGTTTGTACTCCTAAAGAAGAAAGAACTTCTAAAAATGGATAATATACTTGACTATGCAGACTCTGTTTAGTAAACTCTAACTTCTGAATGTTTATATGCTATATTTCTTTCATGAGTAACATTTCAGTACAAATAAGTAGAAAAGACAAACTACATAAAAGCAAAGTGATAGAAACAAAACAAAGCTTGGCAAATTGCACATAACCCAATTCCACGTAAGGATATCTGACGTCATCACCGAACCAACTATACATAACACCTCAAATTCCCATGATAGCCGCCATTAACAATACAACCTTTATGGATACTGTCCTGTGATCCAAATTCATTAAGAATCTATAAAACCAAGAAAACCACAACGCACCATAGGATGCCAGGTTTTCAACTACGAGACAAGTAAGGTACATCTCAAAGATTACCTCCAAGAAGGATCTTTGACAAAACAAGAAGACCATTGCCAGATAAAGATTTGCTAACTCACCAAAGAAAGAAGCTAGTATACGCCGTTCATACAAGAAGATCAAGGAACGGAGACGGGGTTTCGTTTTCTTCTAACAAGACTTTGACTGACAAAAATACAGGAAATAAGATAGTTTGCTAATATGCTGATATACGAAGATAAAATATTTGAAACGAATGGGGCTAAACCAAAAGGAGGAGGTTCACCTTCCAATTCAACCAAAACAATCCGCAAGCATTAACAATCTAGGTAATCACTCTTATCAACTCATGATTAGATGCAATACACAAAACTGCACGGTCGGGAGGTTGTACTAACTGGCAAACTCCTAAGATACTAACTTTACATTTAAACAATACAATAATAAACCCGTCGACCAGGTATGTTATGGGATTGAATTAGTAAAATCCTAAATTCACCCTGATAAATAACGAGACAAACCGATTTAGCTTCACAATCCTGTAGCTAATTAGTATCCTCTCTAGCCCGCAGGTTGAGGCATATTTTACACTATTAATAATCACGAATCGCATGATAGGAAGTGTCAAATTATATTCCCTAACATAACTTATCCAGTCGCTGCCGCAATCTACGACTAGGGCACATTTCATCCTATCCATGTTTTCTTCATGAAAACAGTTGGTAGCAGAATATTACGTCGCTAACTTACACGACAAGTGTACGGGTCAAGTTTTAGTATAGATGGGGAAAGTAAGGGTATCGTGTTCACGGAGATTGATTGAGATTATTATCGAGTACCGCGATTATCATAACCTAATTTTATCTAGGTGCTAAAAATGTATTTATAATTAATTAATACTAATACTAAGTTAATTAAACTAACTATACTAATATTATATTGAAATGATTAAGGAAACAGATTGCCTAGGGATTAACTTTGTTTACAAAAACGTGTGTGGTCTCATTTTAGTTTACGTTAATGGCGTTTGACCTATCCGACAATCTCGGTTGGTAAACTCACTCGCCACCTCTCTCGAGTGTAAGATGAGTGAATCTGTGACTTCACGTCAATGGAAAAGTCTCCCTCAACATCTTAACGATGCTAGGTCACATGAGTCTCGCCCCAACATCATTGATTGCACACTTTCCAACTTCCTCCCAGGTTATTGGATCGTCACGTTGTGTTTACCCTAGTCCGAATTCGGGGTTACCTCTCCCAAGTGTTAAAACCAATATTCTCTAATTAACTAAACAAACATAATATCACAGAATAATGGTAAAGACAATCAAAATAGCGAAGAACAACTATTAACGAATCACAAACTTAAATAAACTACACTTTTATAAATTACATTAATCCCTAGACAAAATCTGTTTAGCTCATGGTCATAACCGTTTATACAATGAAAATGGAGCTAAACGTACTCAACTAACTACCGAAGTTAATAAAATAAATAAGAAACTAAATAAACTTAGCCGTAGTCCGAAGATTTACCTCTAAATACGCTTCGGGATCGCTTCTTCTTCTTCACAACATGTTCTTCTCTTCGGAATTGGTTGAGCACTCCCAAAACCTCTCTCTAAAATATCCTAAGTCTAATGGAGCTCTCTTGGCCGGAGGAGAGGAGAAGAGAAGAAATAGGGAGCCAAAAATATCTTAAAAAATATCTAAATCTGGTGCAGAGTGACCGTTACGATAGTGGGATTCATCGCCTCGGCAGTGGGCATAACGGCACAATGTTCGTTGTAGAGGTAGTGAAGGCGGTGAGATCAGGGACTTCTCTACAATTTCACTACTGCGACGGTGAGTTTACAGCAACTATGAGGCCCTCTCTGCATATCGCAGCAGTGGTATGGACACTGCGGCGGTGGGCTGCAATTTTGAATATTATCTCCGTGCTTGTTTTCCCACCTTTCTTGATCCAATTTCATCATTATTGATCTATTTTCATGCATTTTCACCTCAAACACCTGATTTATACAAAAACACATAAAAACTTATTAAAACGTAATAAACATACTCGAAAACTAACAATGTTCGGTTTGGAAATCGATAGGTAATTTACACCTATCAAATACCCCCAAACTCGGAATTTTGCTAGTGCTCAAGCAAAACACCTACACAATACAAGAAAATATAACAACTAATTACCAAATAATAACTAAAAACACTAAATAAAAATGTGCAAGTTTTCATTATCATCTACCAGCCAAACAAATTCTCCCTCATCGGCCTCCAATCCTATCAAGTTCGAGCATAAAACACACCATATAGTGCTCTAGAATTTCAACCTTCAATAATAGTAAGCGTCATTCGAGATCCTATCAAAGTGTGTGTGATTAAACTCAAATATACAACTATCCGTTAATTAGATGGGATTATCCCTCAATAAAGTTCATGACTAAAACCTTTTAGGTATAGGGAATCCATAAGCCCGACCTGGGATCTATTCTCCACTAATGTAGGCTCGGAAGTTCATAAAGATCAATAGGTCTTGGTTCGGTTTTGGGAAAATAGCCAAGGGTATATCGGAAGAAAATAGGGGTTAACGTTGTTAACTTAACATTACCTAAGGCACATCGCTTGGCACACTCACACTCGAAACCCCACATTTAAATTGAAAATAACCTTGAACAATCTATTAAAATCGATGTACTCACTTGTCCAAAAGAAACGGAAATAAACTACATTTACATAGTTTTTTTTTTTTCAAACAAACAACACCCCCAAACTTATTTGATTTATACAATTTAAGAGGTGTGTGAAATATGAACAAAAAACAACAAGTGAGTACTTGAATACTGAACCAATTAATAGCTTGCTCAAAACCCAACCACTCACATCAAGTAGCATAATAAATGCTAATTTGATTCACACTCTTTGTGCCTTTGGTTTAGCGATATAGGTTTGGAAAAAGTTCAATCGGTTATGGTATTAGTTAAGTGTTTAGAATTGAAATGGTTATTAGGCTTATACAGGGTAACGAGGGATAATGATATATCAAGGTAATCTTAAAAGGCTCAACCGACAAAATAATTGCCTAAATCATATCTCCTGAGCAACCTCGCCTAGGATTTCGCCTCGAATTTCCCCCAAATCAAGTTCTAGCCATATTGTCATGAAATTGAATGAATGATAATCGTTTTCAAACCAATTAGATAGTGCTATATTGATTTTACGTGCTTGTGCATTTAGAATCTACAATATTTTTTTCTAAAATGATATGTTAAGCACACAGAACACGCATGAATGAGCTTTATGCTCGACCTCAATAAACAATCAGGGGAAAGACTCATCATAGGGTAATGACCCAGATGAAGTCAAAACTCAACGTATAACAATAACTATCCTAAACATACATGCACACGATAAAAAAAGTAAAACATAAACTAACATTACTAAATACTACACATCACCACCAACTTAACACAGGCAATGCCCAAAACAACCCGTCAGCGATCCCAATGACAACATGTAGCATGATATTGAAGACGAGGGTTTAAAACAAATACCTGGGAGATGAGAGAATCTCGCCTCCAAATCAAGTCGACAGAGATGAATCTAACTTATTTTTTTCCTTGGGTTACCTCCTAAGAAGCATTTGGTTTATGGTCGTCAACCTGACACGCCGAAGTGCTCGTCAAAGAGCGGTTTTCGCCCGTAGTACGTGTCAAATAAAACTACGTACAGGTCTTGGTTTAAAACGCCCTCAAGACTGGCGAGATAAGGCTCTAAATGGCTCAATCTTTCAATATCACACCTCACCAACTCATGTACTTGGTGGGCATTAAAGGATGTTGCTAACGGCGGTTAAGGACAAGTGAGCTACATCGGATCCTCATAGATGTGATCGTCTTGGATCGACTGCAGCGTCACAATCTGGAATTCAAAAGGTGAAAACACACAACGATAAATCTGTGAATCTCAATCGATCTCACCCAAGTACCTCCCGCTTGTCTCCGGTTTCTCGTGGTGGCTTTCGATGAATGTGGATTATGTATCTCCCAGTGCCACCACGTCTGCCTCGACCTCAATCTAGTAGATAAGCTGACTGATTTGTGTCTGCAAAGATGTTACGGTCATATTGATGTCGGCGCAGACCGTCTCGATATAATTAAAATGATCCTCGTGCTTGTTGATCCGGTCATTTGTTTCCCTCATGACTCTATGAGTCTCCCCCATGACAGTAGCGAATATTTCTTCCAAATTGGGGAAAGAATCCTCATCGTGGTCCGTAGTGTCAATCCATGGCGCCATAGTGTTGAAACTATGAAAATCAAAGGCCGCCATGTCTTCCAGCAACCCGTAAGGCTTCGTCCGCGGTTAGTTGGCAAAAATAGGTGCTAGCATTTCCTTCTTCCACCCACATTCTGGTTATAGCTAGTGACCCATCGAAGAAGTTCAATAGTTGACACTCCCTCGGGAAATGATAGTTCAGAAATCGGAATAGCAATTCCTTACAATGATCCCAAGCACTATAAAACTGCTTGGAATCTTGTTAAAAGAATTGCATCAATACTTGTCGATCTAACATCTCTAAGTACCCTGCAAGAGAAATAAAAACAAAACTACAAAACAAAATTATACACAATTGAAAAACCTAAAGTAAAATTGGGTCATTTACTCACAATATCTATAATAATCGAAAAACCAATCCCCAACAATGGCGCCAAAAACTTGGTAGCGGAATATTACGTCACTAACTTACACCGCAAGTGTACGGGTTAAGTTTTAGTATAGATGGGGAGAGTAAGGGTATCGTGTTCATGGGGATTGGTTGAGATTATTATCGAGTACTGCGATTATCATAACCTAAATTTATCTAGATGCTAAAAATGTATTTATAATTAATTAATACTAATACTAAGTTAAATAAACTAACTATACTAATATTATATTGATATGATTAAGGAAAAATATTACCTAGGGATTAACTTTGTTTACAAAAACGTGTTTTGTCTCGTTTTAGTTTACGTTAATGATGTTCGACCTATTTGACAATCTCGGTTCGTAAACGCACTCGTCACCTCTCCCAAGTGTAAGACGAGTGAATATGTGACTTCGCGTCAATGGAGAAGTCTCCCTCTATGTCTTAAAAATGCTAGGTCACATGAGTCTCACCCCAGCATCATTGATTGCACACTTTCCAACTCCCTCCCGGGTTATTGGATCATCGCGTTGTGTTTACCCTAGTCCGAATTCGGGGTTACCTCTCCCGAGTGTCAAACTCCGTATTCTCTAATTATCTAAACAAGCATAATATCAAAGAATAACGATAAACACAATCAAAATAGCGAAGAACAACTATTAACGAAACACAAATTCAAACAAACTACACTTTTATAAATTACATTAATCCCTAGACAAAATCCGTTTAGCTCATAGCCATAACCGTTTATACAATAAAAAGGGAGCTAAACGTGCTCAACTAAGTACCGAGGTTAATAAAATAAAGAAGAAATGAAAGAAACTTAGCCGTAGCCAAAGATTTGTCTCTAAAAATACTTTGGGATCGTTTCTTCTTTTTCGCAACGTGTTCTTCTCCTTTTGAATCAATTGAGCACTTCCAAAACCTTGCTCTAAAATATCCTAAGTCTAATGGATCTCTCTTGGCCGGTGGAGAGGAAAGAAGAAGAAAAGAAATAGGGAGCCAAAAATATCTAAAAAAATATCTAAATCTGGTGCAGAGTGACCGCTGCGGATATGGGCATGTCAGCACAGTGTTCGTCGCAGTGGTAGAGAAGGCGATGAGATTAGGGACTTCTCTGCAGTTTCACCGTCGCAGCGATGGATATCACCATTGCGACGGTGAATTTATAGCAACAATGAGGCCCTCTCTGCATATTCACCACCGTGGCGGTGGTATGGATGCCGCGGCGATGGGCTGTTGTTCTGAATATTGCCTCCGTGCTTGTTTTCCCACCGTTCTTGATTCGATTTCATCGTTATTGATCTGTTTTCATGCATTTTCACCTCAAACGCCTGATTTATACAAAAACACATAAAAACGTATTAAAAAGTAATAAACATAATCAAAAACTAACAATGTTCGGTTTGAAAATAGATAGGTAATTTACACCTATCAACAGTGTCTATTTCGTTTCACACTGTAAAATGAAATGCCCGAATCATAATGAACTTAATTAAATTCATTAAACCAAAAGTACAGGAATACGTGTCAACATACGTAGGAAACCCTCGTAGGTTCGGTTAATAAATTTAAACTCATCAATTACGCAGGAACTACATGTCAACCTGATTCCCGACAACGTCCGGGGTACGTAGGAAACCCTTCCGGGTTTGATTGACAAACTTAAACTCATCAATTGCGATGAACTATGTGCTGACTTAATTCTCAATTATCTGAGATACGTAAACAACCCATAATACGGGTTCAGTCCTAATTAACAAAACAACAAATCCCACATCAATTGTGATTTAAATTATGACAAACAATAAAATCTTGACAAAGCTACTCAATAATAAATCCCCAATCAATTGGGATTAAACCATACCAAATATGAAAATGACCCACTAATCTGGATTTAACCATACTAGACTTTCACCAACCAACAAAGAATTAGATGTTGACCTGAGTCTTGGTAAATACCAGGATACATGAAACCTTAATAGGTTAGGTCATTACCTTAAACAAAATTACTCCATCCGCAGTAGACTTTCTTCGACCTGTCCTTGGTAGATCACTAAGGTACATAGGAGACCCAAGTAGATCCAGTCGAAGTCAGAGAAATGTCCACATCATGACATTCTCTTAGCCTTGTATCATGGCGCATCTCCTGAGAAGTCATTTGACTTCCTTGAGAAACCAATCCTTTTGTTAAGCAGACAACAAAAAATACATGTGCTCGAACTATGCGTCAACCTAATCCTTGGTAGATTACTAAGGTACATAGGAAGCCCTTTGTAGGTACGGTTGATAATTTGACATAGTGCACGGAGGGCCGAACTACATTTTGACTTGATTCTGAACCTAGGAAAGTTAGTGTAAGTAGATAACCCAGGTAGGTTTCGGTCATCCGACTATCATCATCCAAAACAGTAATACCAATATACATAAACAAACCAACGGGGTTTCCAGACTAAAAAAAATATTATAATCATGCACTTTGTTCAAGACATAGGGGAAACCCATGCAGGCTCTACCGCATCCTTTAAATGCTCAAGAGATAGCCCTACGCCCCAGCTAGAGTAGGGGTACATTATATCCGATTTTTTAATTTAGAATCCGAGATAAGACTCGCCCAAGTTAGAGCTGGGGCACATTATATCCGGTTTCTCCATTGAGATTCTACGATAAGAGTCACTCCAGCTAGAGTTGGGGCACATTATATCAGATCTTCTCCGTTGAGAGTTTCTTGATATAAGACTCACATCAATCACCAACTGAAATATATAATCCCAGACATAAACAAGCATCACAGAGCTTCAATCTACGACTGGGGTACATTTTACCGAAGGTTAAACTTTCCTCGAATATGTTTCTAGTCCTTGTCAGGCAATCCCAAATAGGATGTGGCTAAGAAACTCCACTAAGTGTTGAGCTTTCCCGAGGGTCTTTGCCCGTGTCAATTCTCTTAGTTATTTTCAATCATGTATTGATATGACAACCTAAGAATCAGTTTCTCTAACCAAGAACCTATTCCACTAAATATTGATATACTTCACAAATCCTAACTACACTTGACCAAGAGCTAATTGACCGAGCGTCATCCTCCTCACTATTACTAACAGGAGACGATTGAGTAGGCGTCATCCTCCTCACTTGACCAGTAGACGATTGACCAGGCATCATCTTCTTCACTTGACCAGGAGCCAATTAACCGAGTTTCATCCTCCTTGCTTGACCATGAGACGATTGACCAGGCATCATCCTCCTCACTTAACCAAGAGATGATTGACCAGCGATCATCTTCCTTACTTGACCAGGAGCCGATTGATAGAGCATCATCCTTCTCGCTAGACTAGGAGACAATTGAGTAGGCTTCATTCTCCTCAATTAACCAGGAGTCGATTAACCGAGCGTTATCCTACTCGCTTAACCAGGAGCCAATTGATAGATTGTCATCCTCCACGCCACCAAGAGACAATTTAACCGAATGTTATCCTCCTCACCACCAGGAGACGATTGGCAGAACGTCATCCTCCTTACAACCTAGAGATGATTAACAGAGTGTGGTGAGGAGATTGATTAAGTATCATCTTTCTCGCCACCAGAAGCCGATTGACTGAGTATCATCCTCCCTACTACCAGGAGACGATTGACCAAGTGTCATCCTTCTTACTTCCCAAAGGATTAACTACGCATCATCATTTATGAACAGTATTTTTATTATTAAATGAGATAATCAACGAGACTTTATTAAATGAGACCACCAGCGAGACATTATTAAATGAGACAACCCACGAGATAGTATTAAAGAAGGCAACCAGCATGACAGTATTAAATAAGACAGCCAGCGAGACAATATTAAATGAGACAGGCAATAAGACATTATTAAACGAGACATCAAGCAAAATAGAATTAAATGAGATTGCCAACGAGATAATATTTTAATTTCGTAGTACTAACAATTTACTCTACGTGCTGGAACTACATGTGACTTGATTCTCATTAATTTGAGATATGTAGGAGAACCCTTTGGGTATGATCACAACCAAGAGTTGATTGACCAAGTGTCATCCTCTCTGAAACCACATGTCAATTGACTGAGTATCATCTTCTTCACATCCTATAGGATTGACCGCGCATCATCCTTTAGGAATATATGGGGGGCTCGTACAGAGTGTCATCCTTACCAAGACCTTAGGGCCAGGTACTGTGAACACTGTTTTAAGGAACATTACTATGATGGAAACTAATGTTAATACTAACAACCAATACCAATACTAACAGTAACCAATACCGATACTCATAACCAATACAAATACTGACAGTAACCAATACTATACTGGCGACTAATACCATGTTGACAACTAATATCTTGATAACAAAAAGTACTATAACAGCCACCAATACTGTAACAACCATCAATTCTGTAACAGCCACCAATACTACAATAACAGCTAATACTACAATAGCAACCAATACTACAATAACAGTCAATATTGCAATAGCAACCAATATTATAGTAATAACCAAATACTATAATGACAACCAAAACTGTAATAGCAATCAACAGTATAATACGATAGTAGCATAGTCATCGGGAGAGCTCATATAGAGTGTTGTTATCACCATGCCTTATAGGATCAGTTGCATCACCATCCTCCAAGAGTGTAGATAGACAGGAACCAGATATGCCGCCATCCTTCCAACGTAGTCTTGCAAGGTTGATTGTTCATCATCCAATGAAGTATCCAATAGTAGAAGTGATCAATCGCCATCTTTATCGAATCCTCAAGGATCAGGTATGTTTCCATCCTTTAGGATAGTTCTTTGCATACCTAGTGGAACAAAATATCATGGTTTTCTTCTTTGTTATTCAGTGTAAACTCGCATAAAAAAAAGGAGCAACTGTAGACACCGCATTTTCTCCTTCCCAATCAGTGCCGAATCGAGTACAAGTTCAGATAAACTTTAAGTTTAGGTTTAAAGGAAATGAATTTCTACCTAAGATTACACTATACAATATAAAAAAAAAAAAAAAAAAACAAGAACATGACAAAATACAAAACTGTTAAATTTGACAAAATACAACTAAGTAAAAGTTTCAAGTCAACCTCAAAATTTCCATAATTTATGGAGATCTAAAATGACTTTATTAAAGTTTTATTTTCATTAAATCATATTTAGTATAGATAAATATTAGCCACTACCCTTAAATTGTAGGACATTTCAAACAAGTAACTCAGTTACTCACCCCAACCTTAAAATATTTACAACCACTGAATTTTGTCGATTTAACAACAAAAACAATTTTTTTTTATGTATACTACAAAAAATACTACCTAAAAACAATCCAAGATACCTCATTAAAGGTTTGGAAAGGTCATGACAAAGCCTTGAATAATAAGGTGATTTAAAGGATTGGGCTTGATTTGGATTTGTACCAATCCAAGTAGTCTTGACAAACCACCCTAAGCCCATTGCCTCAAGGACCTAGACATCATTAAATGCCCACAAATAAGGCCTTGAAATGACCAAGTAACCTTCCTAGAATTTTCCTACCAATTGTCTAATGAAGGGAACCAAGACACTTACGGTACAACCAACCGTTATCGAAACTAAACCGATTCAGTTCGCGACCTAAGTTAAGAATTCAATGAGCATTGAATTCCCATCCCATAAATAATTAAATGCTTGGGATGACATGGATAGACTACATTCAAGGCACCTAGATATTTTGAGCAAAATATCTTTGGTGAAACAGAAAACCTTGAATTGTGACTATCCGTTACCGAAACCAAATAAATTGGTTTGCCACCTAGCCCATGAATGAAATTCACATACCATTAATAAATAAATGATTGGGATGACATGTAATGACTAGGTTCAAAGGATGAAGATATTGTCACCAAAATATCTTAGGGTTAACTAAGGACTTGAAAACCAACAGTCAGTTACAAGATAAGTTAACCCAATTCCATCTTAAATGAATTGAATGTGTGGCCTCCAAGCCATGACTCATCACCTAGCATTAATTACAAAGTGTCACTTCATGACTAGGTTCAAAGTACCTTGGAAGCATTTATGACAAATAAACCAAAATAGTAAAACTAACCAATACTTAGCCCCTAAACTGAACCAAATGCATCACATCAAGTCATTAATGCACCCATGTGCAAGGAATATGATTATAGGAAGAGTAATGATTGGTAATGATTGTCAATCATTTGTAATGATTGCCAATCATTACCAAATCTTTGAGAATTCTACCTTCTATCCCAAATTCGTTCCAAGTAAAACAAGACCAAAACAAGATAACTAGTCCCCTAGGCTAAATATCCCCTGTGGAATAAGCTAGATTGGCCTGTACATTGTCCAATGCGCAAGCCCCTAGCCTATAACTATGGGTTCTTGCTTCTAATTTTTTCCAAGCCTTGAATGCCTAGCTTCTCTCTCTAAACTCGAGAAAATCTCTTGGGTGCTAGGATTCTCACATATATTTCTCAAATAACACGCTGTTATTTTGCTAAAATTTGGTCCTGGAAGGTGTTCTTGAAGTTCTTGGAGCAAGAACTCGAGAGATCGAAGACCACCGATCAACACTGGGCAAAGTGGGTCAAGGAAGAAAGGCGATTAGCTACTTAGGGACGACCACATCCCCTAAGTAGGGAGTTCTTGAGTTCTTGGCTAACAACTCAAGGGATCGACGACCACCGATCAACCACTGACCAAGAAGATCAAGGAGAAAAATGAGGTAATCACTTAGGGAATACTACATCCCCTAATTAGCTATGTTTCTTAAAAAAAAACTTTGATCTTGGTTTAAATTTGTGTATATTGCTTGTATATAGCATAACCATGTAGTTAACCCACTTTAATTTCATGTACATAACACATAAAACTCATAAACAAATAAACAAACACTAAAACAACCAAACAAGTAATAGATTTTGTCAAGAACAACCAAACAAACACTTAATTTTTAACTATGACAACCAAAATACGCTCAAATCATACAAAACCATTCCAAGTATCCCAAGAACATTCAAGAACATCAAATCATCCGAGAACATGTTAAGAACATGTGAGGATTCAATCAAAACTTCAATCACGACACGAGTTCTACATACTCTCTTCAATTCTCTCAAGAACATTATATCGACTCTTTACTAACTACTAATACTAACTATACAACTACTAATAATCAAATTTACTTTCTTCTAAACGTCAAGATCACAGCCAGGTTGGCTTGTGGACTGGCCCTACACACACACACACACACACACACACACACACACACACATATATATAAACTTATACACTATACCGATAGACCTTTGTGGCTAAGAACTCGAAATAAAGGGAGGGATTATATACCTTCAGGGATATGTGTGATTCTTCTTCTTTAGAAACCTTCCCATTCACCTTAATTACGAGTAGGATTGGCATAAATATAGGGTATTTCTTTTATTTTTCAACTAAACAAATCACACACTAACACTAAACTAACCAAACAAAAGAGTTTGTTTAAGGTGTTCTTGACAAAATCAAAGAGTGTTATGTATATATCATGTTGTGATTTAGGTTGTTCACAACTTAAAAACGATTAATAATAAACCTAATTAAGGTTTTGATTCAAGTTGTTCACAACTTCAAAAACTGTTAATAATAGCTAACTAAGGTTGTGATTCAGGCTGTTCACAACCAAAGCAAACTAATAATCAACTGAAATTAACTAAAACCAACCTAGCTTTCAATGTAACAAGGATGAATTACATTCAACCTGATCTTTGGTAACCACCCAAAGTACGTAGGTAACCTATAAAGGTTCGATCACACCTTTAATAACAAAACATGCCCTTTAAACAGGACATCAATGAATTGCGTCGGACCTGATCTTTGGTAACCACCCAAAGTACGTAGGCAGCCCATGTGGGTTCGGTCACACCTTTAACGACACATTCCATTTCCTTTAATGAGTCAAAAATGAACTGCATTCGACCTGATCTTTAAACCACCCAAAGTACATAAGCAGCCCATGATCCAGGTTCTGTCACCATAAACAATAAAAAATAGTTTGCTACCCTAACCAGAACAAACTAGTTAGTCTTAGTTTGCATTTCATTTAGTATAGCTTGCATATTTATATTTTTGTCTACATATAAATTGTTATTAGGTGTCGCTGACTAGTATTAACTACAATATCCACCTCATTTACATTATATCATGCAAAACAACAGAAAAATGTGAAAAACTTTTAAAATGGGAATTATTTTTGTTTAAGCAATCAAAGAAAACTGCTTGGATACTATTTACAGTGAATATCTATTTAAACCAAGGTACCGTTTACTAACGGGTGTCTTGGGGCGCGTAAAACCTTTCCCAAGCATAACCGACTCCCAAACTTAAAAAAATATATTTGGTACATAGACCTGTTGAAGTCAAAACATGGGCCATTTCAAAAGGAAAAATGAATTTCCAAAATCTCGGTGACCTAGCACACCATTTAACCCCATGTGAGGTGGCGACTCCGTTTTTAAGAAAAATCTTAGCCTAAGTTTTTCAAAACCGACGCCTAGAAAAGCTCCTGACAAACCATTTTTAAAATGAACAGATTTGGACGACTTTGAGAGAAAGGGATGAAACTTATTTTCATCATCTTCTCGATTCTCTACTTCTTCCGCTATCAAAATCCGGGGTGCGTCACAATTTTAGTCTCTTTTCAAACTAAAAATTATATTTTCTAAAAAAAGGTTTTTTTTTCAACCAAAACCTTTGATTTGGGATATGTAGACAACCCATATGGGTTCTGTTACATCTTCTCAAATGCCTCAGTATATATGCATTTGTCCTAACTAGTAGCGGAATATTACGTCGCTACTTTTCCTGCAAGTATATGGGTCAAGTTTTAATAGAATAAGGAGAGTAGGGTTTTCATATCTACAGGTATTGGATTAAATTGTCGCTAAGTACCGCGATTATCATAACCGGACTTTATTTAGGCGATTAAAATTAGGGTTTTTGTTTAAAGAATATATACTAAACTAGATTAATAACTAATTAAACTATAATACTAAGTATATTATATAGGAATAGATTATCTAGGGATTAACTTCATTTACTTATATGTGTTTGATCCAATCTAGTTGACATTAACGGTATTCAAACTATCCGACAATCAAGGTATTGAAAACTCACTCACTACCTCTTCCGACTGTAAAGTAAATGAATATATGAATTTGAATCGACACTAATATCTCTATCTAGATTCTAAATGATCACATGAGTCTCACCCCAGCCTCATGGATTGCATACTTTCTAATACTCTCCCGAGTCATTAGATCGTCATGTTGTGTTTAAACCCAAGTCCAAATCTGGGGTTACCTCTCCCGAGTGTCAAACCCCATATTCTAAAACCAACCAAAATACCACAACAAGCATATAATGTAAGTTATAAAATGGTAAACACAATCGAATTGGGATGAACAACCGTTAACGAAACACGATTTACTCAAACAACACATTAGTAAACTACATCAATCTCATATATAATCAACGTTTAGCTCTTGGCCATAACCATATATTCAATAATAATCAATATATACATGATCAAACAACCAAAAACAAGTTAATAATAAAAGACAGAAACAATGGAGAATAGTCGCTATCTGAATAATGACGTTCGTAAAAACCACTCCGATCTTGTTTCCTCTTCTCTAATTGTGTTTGGTAGCATGGAAATATTACGTCGCTACTTACACCACAAGTGTACGGATCAATTTTTATTATATATAGGGAGAGTACAGGTATCGTGTTCACAAGGATTGGTTGAGACTATTATCGAATACCGTGTTTATCAAGACCTAACTTTATCTAGGCTATAAAAATGTATATAAAATTAATATAAACTAAACTAATATAAATAAATTTAATCTATACTAATAATATGAGATGTTTTAGGGAAAATAATTGTCTAGGGACTAACTTGGTTTACAAATACGTGTTCGATCTCGTTTGACTTACGTTAGTGGTGTTCGACCTATCCGACAATCTCTGTATCGCAAACTCACTCGCTCCCTCTCTCCAGTGTAGAGCGAGTGAATATGTGATTTCGTATTGAAGCTGAAGTCCCCCTCGAATGCCTTTTCTAACACATAACCACATGAGTCTCGGCCCAACGTCATTGATTACACACTTTCTAACGCCCTCCCGGTCGTTAGATTGTCGTGTTGTGTTTAAACCCTAGTCCGAATCTAGGATTACCTCTCCCAAGTATCAAACCTCATATTCTCAATATATCTAAACAAGCATATATGCATAGAATAATGGAAAACACAATCGAAATAAAGAAGAACAACCATAAACGTAACACCGAAATCAAAATAACTATATATTTATAAATATATTGTTAATCCCTAAACAATCCATGTTTAGCTAATGGCCATAACCGTATATACAATAAAGAATGAGATAAACATGCTCAACAACTACCAAAGTTAAAGAAATAAAAGAAGAATGAAGAAACTTAGCCTATATCCAAGGATTTGGCACTTGAACCGTTCCACAATCGCATCTCCTTCTTCTCATCCTTCGAGTTGTGAGCTCTCCCTCTAAAATCTCTCAACCTAACCCTAAGTATATCCCAAGGGTGGTAGAAGTCCGAATATGAGAGAGGAGAGGGGATTAAATAAGGAAAATATCCTAAAACATATCAAAAAAAAATATCTAAATCTATGCAGAGAAGACCGCCTAGGCGGTGGATATGTCGGTTTGATTTTCACAGTAGCGATGGAGAAGGCGGTGGAGTCAGGACCTCTCTGCAGTTTCACTACCATGGTGGTGAGTTTACAGCAACTTAGGCCCATATCTGCATATTCACTACCTCGGTGGTACGTTGCCTTTCAGAATATTGCCCTTATGCTTGTTTTTCTACCATTCTTGATATGATATGATCATTTATGATCCATTATCATCCATTTTTACCCCCACACACCTGATTTATACCAAATAAAATAAAAACATATGAAAACATATGAAAAGAGCTATAAAAATACTCTAAAACTAACAAAACCGATTTGGGAATAAATAGATAAATCATAACTATCAGTGTTCATCCTCTTTGGTTGGTTGAGAGCTCTCTCGAACAAGTGTAAAAACATTTTGAATAATGGTAGGAAGAAGGCATACAAGACAAGGATCAAAAATATCTAAAACATATCAAAAAATATCTAATCCAGCTAGCTAATTGACCACTACAACGGTGGTAATACATTTGGCATTTTGTCATTCCATCGCTGCAGCGGTAGTTGGGCAGAATGTTATTGACCCTTTCACCACTGCAGTGGTGAGGGCCACCGCTGCAGCAGTCAAGGGTCAGTAAACCCTTGACACCGGTGCTGCAACGGTGAGGCTGCAGTACTAATCTTTGCCCTTCTTCATCGTTTTTCCACCGATTTCCTATCGATTCGCTTGATTATCAACCGTTTACGTCCCTACACCTGATTTACATAAAGACAAATATAAACAATCTAAAATATTACAAAACTACTCGAAAACTAACAAATTTGGCTTGGAAATAGATAGGTGTTTTCAACCTATCAAATACCCCCGAACTTGGAATTTTGCTAGTCCTCGAGCAAAACACCCTAACACTAAAATAAACTATCACTACTAATTAACTAACGTTAATACTAAAAATGAACAATCATAAATGAACGAGAAGTAATGGCATGCGAGTTCTGAATTCACCTAATCAACCAAAATATTTTTCCCTCAATGGCCCCTAATCAAATCAAGTTCAGGAATAAAACACACCACGTGGTGTTCTAGAATTTCAACACTCAATATCAATAAAGGTCATTCTAGATCCAATCAAAGGTTGTGTAAAAAATCAAATATATAATTATCCAAACACCGGATTAGATTATTCACTAACTAAACTCATGACTTAAACCATATAGGATTAGGAAATCCATATGCCTGACTGGGTTCTACTCTCCACTAATGTAGGCTTGGAAGTTCAAAAAGATTAACAGGACTTGGTTCAGTTTTTGGAAAATGGCCAAGGGTATCTCAGGAATAGTGGTGGCCGCAATTCATGCGTTGCCACTTTCACCGCAAGCGTACGGATCAAGTTTTAGTATAATGGACCTTTCAGTCAGATATCATATCCATAGGGATTGGTTGAGATTACTATCGAGTACCGCAATTATCATAACCTAATTTTATCTAGGCGATAAAAATAGAATTTACTGATTACTAATACTAAACTAAAATACTAATTAAGTTAACTATACTATAAATACTATATTGAGAATGTTTAGGGGAGTAGATTGACTAGGGATTAACTTTATTTACTTAAATGCGTTTGATTTTGTTTTAGTTAACATTAATGGCGTTCGGCGTATCCGACAATCTCGGTTCGTAAACTCCCTCGCCACCTCTTTCGAGTGTAAGACGGGGAAATATGTGACTTCGTGTCAACGCCGAAGTCCCCCTCAATATCTTAACGACTCTAGGTCACGTGAGTCTCGCCCCAACGTCATCGATTGCACACTTTCTAACGCCCTCCCGGGTCGTTAGATTGTCATGTTGTGTTTACCCTAGTCCGAATCCGGGGTTACCTCTCCCAAATGTTAAACCCCGTATTTTCAATATATCTAAACTAGCATATAATCATAGAAAACACAGCAACACAATCGAAATTATAAGGAACAACCATAAACAAAACACAAACTTCACCAAAACTATATTTTCATAAATAATATGTTAATCCCTATTACAATTCATGTTTAGCTCATGGACCTAACCATTTATACAATGTAAATGAGCTAAACATTATTAAACAATAATCCTAAGATAAGAGATGAAGAGAGAAATGAGAGAAACTAGCCATAATCTGAAGATTTGTCGCTAAGAGCGTTCCATGGTCGCCTGTCCTTCGTTGCTTTGTGTTCTTCCCCTTAGGATTTGCTTGAGCTCCCCCAAAACACTCTCTAATATCAAAGGAACCCTAAGGGATCTCCTATGGCCTGAAGCAGGAAGAGAAAAAGAAAAGAGATGGATATAAATAAGCAAAATATCCTAAAAAAATATCTATTTTGGTGCAGAGCTGACCACCGCAGCCATGGAATTCACCGCTGCGGCAGTAGAGAATGTCGGTTAAAGTTCACCGAGGTGATAGAGAAGGCAGTGGCTATGGAAAACATTCTGCTGGTTTACCGCCTAGGCGGTGGGACTCACTACCTAGACGGTGATCTGTCAGTAGCATTTATCTTTTCAGCATCTTCACTACCACGACGGTGGTCTGGACACCGCGGCGGTGGGCTTGTTTGTAGAATCTTGCTGCCTTGCTCATTTTTCCACCGTTCTCCAACCATTCTCCATACAATTTGATCATTTATGCTCCGATTTCATACCTTTTCACCCCACGCACCTGTTTTAATACAAAAAGAATAAAAACATATTAAAACGTATAAAAATAACTATAAAACTACTCTAAAACTAACAAAACCGATTTGGAAATATGTAGGTAGATCACACTTATCAAATAGATAATAGGTAAACGTTAGAACTCAACGATACCCGAGGCACAACGTTTTGCGCTCAATAACACTCGTAACCCCAAAGATAAATTTGAAATAACCATGAACAATCATTTAAGAACGTTTTACTCACTTGTCAAAAGAAACAAAAATAACACTATATTTATATATGTTTTTTTTTTTACATTAAAACCATACCCCCAAACTTATTTGATTTGTATAATTAAAGAGGTGTGGGAATACGATAGAAAAAAGACAAATGAGTACTCTAATACCAAACCAATGAAAAGTTTGCCCAAAACCCAACTGCTCACTTCAAGTAGCATAAACAAATGCTAACTTGATTTTGACTCACATTGTGCCTTTGGTTTAGCGACTTAGGTTTGGAAAACGTTTTATTAGCCAGGACATTTGTTACATGTTCAAAATTGTAACAAATTATAGGCTTCGACAAGGTAACGAGGGATAAAACATATAGCATGGTAGGCTTCAAAGGCTCAAGTGATCAAAATGAATGCCTAAATCATATCTCCTGAACTACCTCGCCTAGGATTTCGCCTCGAATTTCTCCCAAATCAGGTTAGAATCCCTATTATCATGAACTTGGTTAACTGATAATCGGTGTCAAATCAATTAGATAACTAGTACATTGAGTTTATGTGCTCGTGCAAGTTAGGATCCATAATAACTTTTACCACAACGAAATGTCAATCACACAGAACACACATGAATGGTCATTACCATCGACCTCGATAAACAACTAGGGGATAGACTCATCATCGGGTAATAGCCTAGATGAACTACAAAACTCAGCATATAAAAACAACAACTACAAACATAAGCATACTAACACTAATACTAACAAACATGCAAATAATTTTAACTTAAACTACACAACATGTAATAACAATTAAATTTAAACTACATAACTAACAAAAAGATATAATACTATAAAGCATACAAAACATCCACCCAAACTCAAAATGGGCAGTGTCCACAGTGACCCAACATCAAACTCAACAAATAGCATGCATTATATTGATGAAGGGGGTTTTGAACACGTACCTAGCAGGTGAGACAATCTCGTCTCCGAGTGTAGTCGGTGGTGATGGATTGATTTTTTAAAAAAACTTGGGTTGCCTCACAAGAAGTGCTTGGTTTAATGTCATCGGCTTGACACAGATAAGGGCTCATCAAAGAGTGGCTTCCGCCCATAGTATGTGTCATACAACATAACATATGGGTCTTGGTTCAGAACGCCCTCAAGCTTGGTGAGATTTGGCATTGATCGGATCGGATTCTCAACTCGACTCGACTCCGTCTCATATGCTTGGTTGCCCTGAATGAATGGAGTTGGAAATGGGGAAGGACAGGTGAGCCACATCGGATCCTCGTAAATGTGATCGTCTTGGATCGGGAGTGGTATCACCAATTGGATTTCAAGAGGTAAGGACTCAAAATCATCTTCTGATTTGTCATCAATGAATAATTCTTGAGCCTCGTCCTCTTTCTAATCATCTTCATAATGCACCTCCAAAGTCCTCCCACTTTCATATGGTTCCTCACGATGTCTTTCACATACGAATGTGACTTGTGTGTCTCTCAATACGACCGCTTCTAACTCGATCTTAATAAAGCAGATAAGCTGACCAATTTGCGTCCGAAGAGACGTTACTGTTATATTAATTTTAGTGCAGGTCATCTCAATAATGTCAAGATGACCCTCATGCTCGTTGAGATGGCCATTCATTTCCCTCCAAAAAGCCTAAGTCTCCCCCATAAATTCAGTGAACATTTCTTCCAGGGTGGGGGAAGACTCCACATGTTGGTCCGAGGGGTCAATCCATGGCGCCGAAACGGTGGAACTATCCTCCAAGCTTTGGTAGCTTGTTGAATAATTCCAACTCTAAAAATCAAGCTATACCATGTCATCCAACAACCAATAGGCTTCATCCACGGTTAGTTGGCCGAATAAAGTAGTACCATTTCCTTCTTCTACCCAATTTATTGTTGTGGCTTGTAACCTATCGAGGAAGTTCAGTAGTTGACACTTCCTCGGGAAACCATAACTGGAGAACCAAATGAGCAACTTCTTGTATCGATCCCAAGCACAATAAAATGGCTCGGAATCCCACTAAGAAAAATTCAAGAGAACTTGTTGATGCGACATCTCCAAGCACCTCGCAAAATATACAAAAACTAATACAAAAATTTTAAATAAAATAAATGCCTAAATTAAAATCAGTTACTTACTCACAATATCAACAACATTCTAAAAGCCAATCCTCGGCAACGACGTCAAAAACTTGGTAGCGGAATATTACGTCGCTACTTTTACCATAAGTGTACGGGTCAAGTTTTAATAAAATAGGGAGAGTAGGGTTATTGTATCCACAGGAATTAGATTAAATTGTTTCTTAGTACTACAATTATCATAACAGAACTTTATTTACTTGATTAAAATTAGGGTTTTTGTTTAAAGAATATATACTAAACTAAATTAATAACTAATTAAACTATAATACTAAGTATATTATATGGGAATAGATTATCCAGGAATTAACTCCGTTTACTTATACGTGTTTGATCCAATCTAGTTGACATTAACGGTATTCAAACTATCCGACAATCTAGGTATCGAAAACTTACTCTCTACCTCTCCTGAGTGTAAAGTGAATGAATATACAAATTTGTGTCGACACTGATATCCCTATCTAGTGTCTAAATGATCACATGAGTCTCTCCCCAACCTCATGGATTGCACATTTTCTAATACTTTCCCGAGTCATTAGATCGTCACGTTGTATTTAAATCCTAGTCCGAATCTGTTATCTCTCCCGAGTGTCAAACCCCGTATTCTCAAACCAATCAAAATACCATAACAAGCATATAATAGAAATAATAAAATGGTAAACACAATCAAATTGGGATGAACAACCGTTAACGAAACACGATTTACTCAAACAACATATATTAGTAAACTACATCAATCCCATAGATAATCAACGTTTAGCTCTCGGCCATAACCATATATTCAACAATAATCAATATATAAATTATCAAACAACCAAAAACAATTTAAGAATAAAAGAGAGAAATAAGAGAGAATAGCCATTATCTGAAGGATGACAGCCGTAAAAATCGCTCCGATCTTGTTTCCTCTTCTCCAATTGTGTTCCTCCTCTTCGGTTGGTTGAGAGCTCTCAAGAACGAGTGTAAAAATGTTTTGAATAATGGTAGAAAGAATACATACAATACAAGGATAAAAAAAATATCTAAAAAATATCACAAAAGATCTAATACAGCTAGCTGATTGACCGCTGCAGCGGTGGTAATGCATTTTGCATTACGTTCTTCCATCACCATAGCGGTAGTTGGGAAGAATGTTACTGACCCTTTCACCACTACAGCGGTAAGGGCCACCGCTACAGCGGTCAAGGGTCAGTAAACCCTTAATACCGGCGCTGCAGCAATGAGGCTGCAGTACTGATCTTTGCCATCTTCATCATTTTTCCACTGATTTTCTACCAATTCGCTTGATTATCAATTTTTTACATCCCTACACCTAATTTACATAAAAATGAATATAAACGATCAAAATATTACAGAAACACTCAAAAACTATCAAATTTGGCTTGGAAATAGGTAGGTGTTTTCAACCTATCACTAACCTAGGGCCAGGGCATATTATATTTGGTTTTTCT
Source organism: Eucommia ulmoides (assembly GCA_016647705.1). Taxonomy (NCBI): domain Eukaryota; kingdom Viridiplantae; phylum Streptophyta; class Magnoliopsida; order Garryales; family Eucommiaceae; genus Eucommia; species Eucommia ulmoides. The sequence continues at coordinate 16,493,247 of CM028338.1, read as the reverse complement.
TTCGAGATTCCTTGATCTAATTCACCCTAGCCTTGGGCTAGGGAAAATTTTAAACTATGATTCACTTCATCTGAGAAGTATATACCACTGAGCCCCAGTCTTGGACTAGGGCACATTGTATCCGAGTTAACTTCTAGTGGGAAGTTCTCTAAGTTTCTTCGGCAGTCTTAAGAGGGATGTTGGCCCTAAAACTCCACTAAAGGTCGAGTTTCCATGTTGGTTTCTCTTTTAAGAACCATCTTAGTCGTCTTCAATCTTGAATTAAGATGACACCCCAGGATTGGTTTCTCTAATGAAGAACCTCTGCCCATCCATTCCTCATTTACTTATTGTCAGTGATGCCCAGGCATAACGCTGGCTCACCTTTTTTTTGTTTACGTACTATAGTGTTGCCCAAGTACAACCTTGGCTTCACTTTTCTAGATTACTTACTTCGGTGACTTCTGGGCTAACCACAAAATACCATTGTTGTCCAACTATATCTGGCCTAATTCTTAGCTATAATAAGATATGTACTAAACCCCAGGGTGGGTCCAGCCAAACATCAAAGATGTTAATGATCAACATTCTCTACCCCCTCAAATGATGTTTCAGTGCTAATTCCTAGGCTAACCCTGGATCAATATCTAAATTACTTGCCTTTGGTAATTTCAGGTTAACCCTAGATCACCATCTAGATTGCTTACTTTGGTGACTTCTAGGCTAACCCTTGAACGCAAATATGTACTGTTAGAACTACATCTGACTTGATTCTCAGTTTTCCTGAGATATGTAGGGAAGCCCCTGGATAGGTTCAGTTAAACTAAGAAGATGCTGATGATCAACAATCTTCACCCCTACGTTACAGCACATCCCCTCTCGGACTAGTTAGTTAACTTTTCTTAGATATTTATTCCTAGACTTTTATGGATGGACTTGTTAAAACTACATATGACCTAATTCACAACGTATCTAAGATATGTAAGGAAACCACCGGCTAGGTTCAGTCAAAATTAGGAATTGCTGATGGTCAACATTCTCTGTCCCCTACGTTGCAGCGTACTAGTCTACTAACTCTCCTTTGAGTTGGTTCCTAACCTGCTGGGTAGGAATTGTTATTTACTGCTTTCAGTGTTCCTAGGCTACCCCTGACTCACTATTCAAATTTACTATTTTTAGTGTTCCTCAATTACCCCTGACTAACTATTTAAATTTACTGTTTTCAGTGTACCTAGGCTACCACTGGTTCACTATTCAAATTTACTATTTTCAGTGGTCCTCGGCTACCCCTAGATCACCATTTAAATTTACTACTGTCAGTGTTACTAGACTACCCCTAGCTCACTATTTAAATTTACTGCTTTTGGTCTTTCCTAGGCACACCCCTGGATCTCCATTCAAATTTACTTGCTTCCAGTGATTTCCAAGATATCTTCAAAAATACCATTTTCATTTCTTTCCCAGTTAAAAAAAAAAAAAAAAAAAAAAAAAAAAAAAAAAAAAAAAACAAAAAACTAGACTACTCTAGGTTAGGTTCCTTTCATTTCCATGTCTCAAGTAACCAAATGGTTGTCTCTTATCATTGTCGTTACGAGTAAACTTGCATGACAAAGTGAGGTAGGTGCAAAATCCCTCTCATTTTTACTTTAAAAAGTTTCAGGTCTAAAGTAAAATTTTAGATAAACTTTAAACTGATGTTTATAGATATGAATTTTTACCTTAGATTATGTGTTAAATATTACAAAAAAAAATTAAAAATTAAAAAAAATAGAAAAATTGCCAATTGAATCGAGTTTCAGCACAAGCAAAAGTTTTGGAGTCAAATTAGAAATTTTTAAACATTAATTGGGGACTAAATTGAAAAAATAAAAATGGGTTTTCTACAGATATGAATTTTATAAGAAATTTCACCAAATACACTTACTTTACATTTTGACCCCCAAAAACTTTTGTTTTCGTCAATTTTATCAAATTGATGACCAAAAATATTTTATATTTGAAATTGAACGTTCCAATAATATTTTGAATAGTTTAATTTCATTTTTATACCTCTAATTGCAATAAAATCATGATATAAGTCTTGAATTAGACAAATAAGTGCCCATAGCATAAAAATTACTATGAACACCCCCTAGGAATAAGACGAAGCATTGGTTGCTTCTTGGGAGTTGCAATAGCCATATTTAGCATCCCTAAGTCATTTATATAAGTGGTATGCTTTGACTTGGTAAAATGGAAGATTCCACACCTAATACCGCAAGTAGGGGGTTTGAAATGTCATGATCATGCCCTATAGGGGTAGCCCCCCATAAATCAGGGGAAATTTAATGCAATTTTGTTTGTCTGCGCATTTATGAATGCAGGTAAGCTAGTGTTATAAATATAGGTCCTTTGTTTCAAAAGACCTCACCCCTTAAGCATTTCTCTCTCTCTCTCTCTCTAAGATCGAAACTCTCTCGGTTTGGATACTCTCGAAGCTTGAAACATGCTCTAAAGCTTCACACAATCTCTATAAAAAAAGCTCCAAAAAATATCTTGAAACCACCCTCACACAAATAGGTCAAAAACCTAACAAGAAAAGAAAACAAAAGAAGAAAAAGAAGAAGAAAAAGAAGAAAGTAAACTACTTAGGGAAGATGTCCTCCCTAAGAAAGGTAAGCTTTCCTTAACCCCCTTCACATATCCTTTTTTTTTTTTTTTTTTTTTTTTTTTTGTCAAGTAAAAAACCACAAGAAACCAAAACCAATGAACCAAAAACAAACCACTAACATAACACTAACTGCTAACTATTTACTTTTCTACTTTGCGCCTTTCTGTGCTGTACTTTTCCATCATTTACTTTCCTACTCTACGTCTTTCCACGCTACTTTTCATGTACATTTTTCTTAGTCTAGGCCATGGACCGACACTAAGTCTCAAACCACAGCCTAGCATGTTTTTTTAGGCTAGTCCATTGACTGATATTAAGTCTCAAACCTTGGCATGACACCATTTGCCTTTTATTTTTAGCCTAAGCCATTAGCTGGTATTAAGTCTTAGACCTTGGCCTGATACCATTTTTCCTTTCTTCTTAGCTTGGATCATGGACTAGCATTAAGTCACGGACCATGAACTGGCACCCAATATATATATATATATTTAATTTGAGTCTTCAGACTAAAACTATGTATAACCTGAATATAGCCCCTTATGGATAAAAGGTAGAATAAAGAAAGACCCTCTATTCCTCACGAGATAAGTGAGGCCTTTCCCAAGCATAATCGAACCCCGAACATTAAAGAAATCTCTAGGTAAAGACCTTATTTTTCTGAGTCAAAACTTGGGCCATTTCTAAAATAAAAATGATTTTAAAAATTTCAGTGACCTAACACACCATTTAACTCAATTCTAGGTGGCGACTCCATTTTTAAAACAAATTTCGGCCCAAAGAAATGATTTCAATGCCAAAGCCTAGAAAAGCCCCTAAAACTATTTTTCCTAAAAAATGAACAAATTTGAGAATGAGGAAACTAAATTGCGTCTTCCTCTTCTTTCCCTTTCTCAAAATCCAGGGTACGTCAATGGTCATCTTTTCCATGAGACAAGATCACTAGATGGTAATTACTCCAAGCCAAATAGGCCCAAGAGCTAATCTTTAATTATCTTGCTGATTGTCGCTAATATGACTTAGTAAGAGATGCCACTAGTAGGTTGGTTTAGCATGTCTCAATTTTTTATTCGATGTACTTTCATTTGCTATGTTTTTTATTTTACCACAAGTTTTTAAGTAATAAATTTGTGAAAACATAAGCCAAAATCATTCAATTTTGAATTAAAATAAATAATACAAGTACTATTCTCAATAGCAACCTATAATTTTTTTGAATACTTTAGGCATAAATAAATAATTTTTTAATTTTAAAATGTCTGATGACCACAATGTTGAATGTAAGCCCTATATTCAATCCTTTAATCTTACATTTATGACTTCTATCAGTAAAACATTTTAATCTCAAGTATTAATAAAAAGGTATTTTTGGTGTATCTTTAATTGCATTAATATTATTGTATACCTTAGATATTAAGCTGAAATATCTTATCTCTTTAATGTGCTTAAAAGGCGGAGATCGAAGATATTTGATAATTGAATATTCTTAATTACTCTTAGTCGGTATTAGATTGTTGAAAATTATTCTTCAACAATCTAAACTAGCTTGCTCTTTTGGTTTCTCTTTTAAGAATAGTAAGTCTCAAACTATTAGTAGGAAATATTAGAACAACCACAAGGGGACTTACTAATATAGTAAATGACTGAATATAATCATCCTTGATATCCTACATAGTATTTTCGCTTAATGTATTTGTGAGCATTATACTTGAGGTACTATAAATTACATGTATGGGTTGCTATATTTTGATAATGCTAAGTGTCTTACTATGGTCAAGAGAATTCAAAGATATTCATTGGGTATAGTGGGACAAAAATGTGAATATACAAGTATGCAAGATATGATCTATCACTCTCAGGAAAAAAGAGACGTGTCCTATGTGATTCAGTTTAATATGCTTAACACAAGTCTCTTTTCAGAGCAGTGTGACAATTACAATGAGATTCTAGTTAGTGTTATTAGGAATTATATTATCAATCAATGTATATATAATTGAACTAAGAGTTTTCTACTTTATCCATACCATGTTGTTGGTCCTTTCAAGTACACAATATAGAGAGCTATTGGTGGCGCGTAATTAAGTGTTGCCACTTTCACCGCAAGCGTACGAGTCAAGTTTTAGTATAGGTTGGGAGAGTAGGGGTATCGTGTTCACAGGGATTGGTTGAGAATATCGTCGAGTATCGCAATTATCATAACTCTACTTTATCTAGGCGATAAAAATGGTATTTAATGAATAAATACTAATATTACAATACTAATTTATCTAATTATACTAATATATTGGTAGGACGTTTATGGGAATTATTGCCTAGGGATTAATATCATTCACTTAAACGGGTTCGTTTTAATCTAATTTCATTAATGGAATTCATCCTATCCGACAATCTCTGTATCTATAACTCGCTCACTCCCTCTTCCAAGTGCAAAGCGAATGAATATATGACTTTGCGTTCACGCTGAGAACCCCCTTGAATGTATTTTCAAACACATAGTCACATGAGTCGTGAACCAACGTCATTGATTGCACATTCCCCAACTCCCTCCCGAGTTATTGGATCGTTGCGTTGTGTTTACCCTAATCCGAATCCGGGGTTACCTCTCCCGAGTGTCAAACCCTGTATTCTCGGTATATCGTAACAAGAATAATAAACAATACAACACGGCAAACACAATCAGATAAACATGAACAACCACTAACAAAACATCGATTTTATATAAACAAGGTTTTCATGAATTCAATTAAGCCCTAGACAATATATATTTAGTTTTTCATGGTCATAACCACATATACAATGAAATACAAACTAAACATATACAAAACATCCAACCAATCTAAGAATAAAAGAGAGAAACGAGGAGACTAGCCATTATCCGAAGAATCGTCGCTAAAACCGCTCTGAGATCGCTTCATCTTTCTTGGCCTTGTGATCTTCTCTTGGTTGAATGTGTTTTGAGCTCTCAAAACCACTCTCCAAAACATTCTAGGGTCTTTGGAAGAAGAGGAGATGATAAAGGGATCAAAAAATATCACAAAATATCTCAAAATATCAATTCTGTTGACTGTCATATCATCGCGGCGGTGGTATCACCGCTGCGGTGATGACACTCTTTGGTATTTTGGCTGTAACTTTCTCATCTGAACTCCGATTTAGGTGATTCAAAAATCCATGTAAATCTAAGAAAACTATATACAACTCCAATGTTTTTAATTTTTCCAAAATAGAATTGAATCATATTCCAAATTAGCCTTGAAGTTACTGCACCTGTACCGACTTCGCCTCTTTTCACCCATTTATTCAAAAACCTATAAAACACTACAAAAACATATTAAACTAACAAAATTACTTGAAAATACACAAATATTTGAATCTAAAAATACTTGATTTGTTAATAAATAAACCACTCATCAGCTATTATAGTACAGGAATCATACCTAAGGAGGATCCCTTGGTGAATTCCTATTCCATGAATGTGATATATAGGTAGAAGTGACTCACAATGTGAGAAAATGTCCTAGGGAAAAAATATTTTCTTATGGAAGGGCAAATTTGGTATTGTTCAAATTTTAATTAATTAATTAGTAAAATAATTAATTAATTAATTTTACCATCCATCTTTTGGAATCAACCTAATGGGTCACACATAATGGAAAATAGAAGTTAGGAAGTCCTCAAAAAATGAATGGATAGTAATGTTGAATTTAGAAATTTGGGGGCCAAAGTGCAAATACAAAAAGAAATGGTTTAAACTTTTTGAACCCTGGACAGATTACATAAATAAACAGAAACTGTAGAATTATCCCCTGATGATAGAATTTGCCTACTATCATGACATTTTGGCCACCCCCTTTCTGTGTTTGAAATTTTTTGTTTTCCTTGTCTATCTGCATTACTAATTTGAATCTTGCTACCACTTATATTCAAATCAAAACTATCTCAGCTTGTTAGGGATTAGAATTAAATTCTTAGAAATTCCAAGAATACTTTCTTTTTTACTTTCTAATGTGGATACTATTAGAGGCAATACATGTGTTGCTTCTAAAAGAACCATTCTTTGTTGACAATTCTTGTTTATGTCCAGTTGCTCTTGGAAGAGCATTCTCAGATAATGCCTCAGGAACTACCACATTTGAGGCTGATGTGCCAAAAGAGGTAATTTAATTAAATGCTATTTAATTATGCATGTTATATTTATTTTATGTTTATACAAATGATTTTTCTTAGGACAACATGACATTAAATGTGATTTATTTTTTTATTCCGTTGAGTTTATCTAATAATTTTAATATCTGATTCCTTTATGCAGGTTCAAGTGAAGGTATCCCATGGTTAGAGTTGTAAATGAGCCGAGCCAAGGTAAGTATTGTATGTTCAGACTCGTTTATTTATTTTCAAAATTAAACGATCCAATCTCGTAAGTTATTGTTCGAGCTCTGCTCGCCTTGTAATATATGAGTGCAAGTTCGAGCTCAACTCGATTTGATTAACTCAAATGAGCTTGAGCTCGAGATATAATATATAATGCAATAACTCCTACTTCATTTCCCATATGTAATAAGATATTCCCTTAGCCTTTTGCTTCCCTTTAGAACTTGTATAGTATTACACATGTTAACTAACACCACAGTAAATCCCAATCTCAATCAAAATAAGTTGTCAAAAAATCAATAACAACAAGCAAGTCTAACATACCTTCAAAAGATTTGTCCTTGAAATATAGGGTCTGGGGACAATTTCTTTTCCTAATCCCTTATTGATAGTAGCGAAATATTTTTTCTTTATTGGGTACTTTTTCTTTCTTCGATTTGTTGTTCATTTTCAAAGAGGTGATCTTTATTTAATTATTCCCTTTTGAAGTTGAAGGCTTGTCAACTATGAGCAATAAACTATTGGTTTTATCTAAGGCCCCTTCGAAGGTTCCCAACATGTCAAGAAGCTCCGAAAGAGTGACTTCTAGGAATTTCATGTTGAAGTTCACCATAAATTGATTATTTGCTAACGTCAAGCAACCACTGTAGCACTAGGTCCATAGATATGTTATGATCTAGAGCTAATTCCAACATTTTTAGTTCCTCAGCCTAGTTGATCATATTAAGGTCGTGATCTCTAGCCGAGTGACCCTGATAACATTTTGGCCCTGAAAAACTCACTAGAGATGTTGTACATAGCATTACGATTATGCTCCCAAAATAGAGACTCTTGGCTCTGGATAATATTATATAAGCCCCCAGTCCTTCAAACTATTTCTAGAGTTCGTTGCTTATCGATGTAATCATATAGCAATGAGCCTTTTTATAATCTTCTATCATTTTCTAGATAGTGGTGCGTTCTTCATCAATATTGGCATCATATGACACGGGAGCATAACCCTCCATAACATAGTCCAATTTATGATAAGATAAAACTAACTTAAGGATTCTCATCCAATTAGAAAAAATTATGTCCCGTTAAAATGTTTTTGTTAACATTTTACAATGGTTTTGACATTATTATATCTACAAAAAATATGCAATGTATAAGTTAAGGAAAAAAGTAATGTAAATTAATTTTATATCAAATCCATTTTATAAATCTAAATGTACTCTCACTAAATTTTTTGAATTTTACATCTAATGAAATAAACAGGTACATTCCAAACGTTCATAATGGAAAATTGGATAATACTTAGATTGTCAATGGGCCTTACATCATCAACATATTTGTATGTATCCCTAGTTAAGTTATACCTACCCGGTATGGAATAAACTAGTCCTAATGAGCCCCTCACAAAATCAATGTAGACACAACATTTTGTCTCACCCGTCTTTGTATTTTTGTAAAAGTGTCAGATTTAAAGCACAAAATCAGATAAATTTTAAACTATGTTTAAATGGAATAATTCACACCATAGATTCATAAGTTTTTAAAAAAGAAAATACACACAGATACACACACACCAAAAAAAAGGCAATTTGAAGAAATTCGGCAAAGAAATATAGTTTCGGGCTAAAATTGAAATTTTAAAAGTTAATGAGCGACTATATTGATTAAATTAAAAGTGTATGTTTATGAAATATCACTTGAAATGAAAATTGATTTTATTTTTCACCCTTTAATTTTATAAAATTTCACCAATTCTAACTACTTTTCATTTTAGCCTAAAAACTATATTGTTTCGCCAGTTTTGTCAAATTGACCACCAATTGAGTCTTTATTTTAGAAATTGAACATTCCAATATTCATTTGGATATCTTAATTTCATTTTTATTATTTAAGTTTTAAAAACAATCAAAAATTATTTAATTGACAAAAAGTGCCCATATCACAAAATTCACCACACGTTCACCTCCCAGAAATAAGATGGAACATTGGGTTTCCAAATTGGAGTGTTCTTAGCCTCCTAGGGAATCCCCAAGCCATTATCCATTATGGTAAGACTTAAGGGGGTGGATTTCCAAAAGCCAACTCTCCAATACCCAAAATAGGGGGGGTTCAAAAGACAATAATCATAACCTAAGAAAGTGGATTAAGCAAGCTTCCCTTATAAAAAGAATACCCTCTTTTTATTTTTCTTGGCCAAATCACTACCTCTTGCATCTACACTCTCAAATACTTGCCAAGACTACTTTCTCTATATATAAATTATTCTAAAAAAAATATTAGAAATTAATTTTTACAAGTCTAAAAATATCTTTTAAAAAAAAGTGATAAAAAAAGACAAAGAAAAAAAAGGAAAATAAAAGAAGAAACTTCTTTCATCCAAAGCAAGGTTAGTGTTGGCCCACAAATCAACCCAAGAGGGAGGGGTGAATTGGGTAGTGATAAAAATTTAAACAATTAAATTATCAAACACATAAGTTATCAATTTTCCTAATTGATTATTATTTTGTATTACAGTGAAAACGTATTTAACTAACTGCACAACCAAACAACCAGAAAAAAATAAACACACAACGATTTATACTAGTTCAATAAGCTAGTCATACCTATGTTTGGTCCTTTGATCTCCACAGGGCTTACGCAATCCACGAATCCCTGATTCCTTTCCTAGGTAGGAACCAAACTCTTTAAATCTTTTTCACAAGTTCAAGACTAACCTAATTCTTTTCATAGGCTTAGAATCAAACCTTTATAGGTTTTCCTTTTCATAGGCTAAGGAAAAAAACCTATCGTTTTACTAAGTTAAAGACTAACCTAATTCTATTACAGATAGAATCAAATCTAATTCTTTTCATAGGCTAAAGATCATATGTAAGACCCAGATCGTTGCATATGCATAATCATGAGTTGTATTTTAGAACGTTTAGAAATAATGGGGTAGAATGTGTCAAATCATATTTATTTTTTAAAAAAATTAGGGGCTAATTAGTGATTTTCAAAATATTAATTTCAAGTTTGGGTTAAATTATAATTTTAAGAGAAATTAAATCTTGAAATGGGGATTCAAATAAAAATCTAAAGAAAATTGGGGGGAGGTGACTGTAAATTGGGGAAAGGATTTATATATATATATATATATATATATATATATATATATATACACCTATATACATTTAAACGGCAGTGGGATCCAAGCAAAACCCAAAACAGATTAGGCAATCGATGTGGCCTCTTATGGAGCGAGGATGATCCACCAAATGCATGCATATAAATGCATCCATGCAAAGTGGTGATCTAAAAAATCTAAAAGAAGAACCCAAAAAAATAAGAAGAGAGAGAGAGGAGCTACCGGTGGTGGGCGTTTCTCCGATGATCGTTGCGTGAGTTTGGTCTGACGATGGTGACGTTGATCGTGAGTACGTGTGTGCGTTTTTCTCTGTGGTTCAGGGGTGTGAGTTTGTTGGTGTTTGGCGAGCACCGTCATGGGTATGTGGGTGCGTGATCAATATGTGTTTCGCCGGCGTGTGCGTTCGGCTCGTTGTTAAGTGTGTGGGTTGTCCGGCGACTGTGTGGTGGTGTGTGAGTGATCGTCGTTGTGGAATGTGTGATCGGCCAACTATGACAGTGAGTGTGGGGGGGGTGTTCTCATTGTGTGAATGTGTATGCTCTGTTTTGATCATCCGTGTGCTGTGTGTGTATTCAGTGCTCAGACAGTCGTTGACAGTATGTGTGTGTGTCGCCAGTGGGAGTGATCAGCATGTATGGGTACGTTGTTCTGTTTTGTTCCATCCGTAGCGTGTGATCATTGCCGTTTAGTGTGAGTGTGTGTGTGTGTGTGTGTGTGTGTGTGTGTGTGTGTGTGCGTGTTCGTCTGGGTATGTGCGTTTGTGCACCGGTGTGTAGATGTGAGGTCGTCGGCTGTTGGTGGGAGACAGTGAGGGGACCAGCTAAAGAAGAAACGATATTGTGTGTGTGTGTTGATCGGCGGCGAGTGAATGTTGTCGGCGACCGACAGCTGAAACCAAACAGAACCAGAAAAAGAAAGAAGAAGAAGAAAAGGAAAAAGGAAGAAAAAGAAAAATTTCACAAACAACCCCGATAAAAACCAAAAATCCATCTCGCGGCCCGTGAACGATTCGGAACGGGTAACATTTTTTGTTAAGTTTATTTTAGTTTATTAAATCAAATTCTAGCATCAAAATTTTGTAACCAAAATAATAAATTTGGGACTATCGTATTATTAAATTGTATGCAGTAATTAACGGAATGAAATTTACCAAATAATAATTGTTATAAATAAAATGTGGGGAATGGGAAATTACGGAACTAAGGCCTGCATTACATGATTAGGTTATTTTTGCATAAAATATTAATTTAGACCCTGTCACTATTAGGTTCGCAGACACCGGAGTCTCGGTAGGAAGTAATCGGTGAAAGTTTTGCGGACCGGATAACTAGGTGAGTGTACTGTCTTCTTACCAAACTATTTATATATATATATATATATAAGGTTTCTGGGTGAGTTGAGAAAATGAATTTTCGATGAATTGTGTTGGTTTCGAAAGGAAGTCAAAAATTGGTTTTTTTTTTTGCTGAAATTTGGTAGTTTTAAAAGAGTGTGGAAAATATCCGTTTTTCTAAATATGTATGGTTTTCAAAAAAATAAAAAAGTGGTTTTGGTAAAATAAGACGTTTCCTTTTAAAAGAAAGTGAGAAATATGATTTTCGGATAAAAAGTCAGTTTTTGGAAAAGAGATGTGGATGTGTGATCTGACGATGTTGATTAAACGATATCATTACGTTGTGATTTGATGATGATATTATTAATTTGATGATGTTGTTGATTAGACGATGCTATTGATTCGTAATTTGACGATGTTATTGACTTCACGATACTATAGTATCTATCTGCTTTAGCAAAGTGATGATTATCTGCTTCGGTAGAGTAATGGTATTGATTTGACGATGTTATTAATTTAACGATGTCATAGTATTTATCCGCTTCGACGGAGTGATGTTATCCGCTTCGGCGGAGTGATGTTTATCTGTTTCGGAAGAGTGATATTAGACGTTTATACTGCGCAGTAATTATCCACTTCAGCAGAGTGATGGGTGTCCGTTAGGAAGGCAAATCGACAAATCCTACGGGTGGTACGGTACCGTTGCAACTCCCGATCGTGAGGTTAAAACGATCACTAGGGCTGGCTAGTGTGTGTTTGAGTTGTGTGCTTAAAAAGTGTGTTTGAGATGTGTACTTGAGATGTGATGTTTTACATATATTGGCTGATTTGATATTTATTATCATGGTGATTAGTATGGTTTTTATATTAGTTGGATTTGAATGGAACTTAATTATGTCGCATTATTTTCTCTGCTTTTATACTGGGGATTTTACGAGCTATGTGGTATTTATAAACTTACGTTTGATCTATTTAGATGTTGTAGATATGAATTCTTGTTATAAAATGTTTTTACTAATAAGGTAGTACACTCGCAGGTGAAGCAGCTAGGAGTCGGTCCCCTACTGGCGCTAGGTAGAGTCCTATGATGGAGTCGTGTGGAGGGTTGAGATAAACTTTCTGAGGCGAACCTGTGAGGGGTTCATGTTATTATATTTTGCTGTTAGTATATTTAGGGAATGAGTGTGTTCCCATAACAGAAATATGTATAGCTTCATATAGATGATGGTTTATTTATATATATGCATATTGTCGTGTAATAGATGGTTGGTTGGTTGTTTTCGGTGATGTCATAATGTCGTCACGCCAGCCTAGGATGTCGGGATTTCAGAACGGGTCGGGACATCATACCCAATTACCCTAATTATACACTATCCCAAATATGTCTAATCTACTCACTCACAAATACAAAAAAAAAAAAAAATAGTTTCTTCTCACAAGAGCGTCTACCACCTCAATACAAAATATACTCAATTAATGTCCCGAAACTAAGTGAAAAAATAAATCTAATTTAGCGCAATTAAAGTATAAATAATATTAATTAGATTTTGATCGCAAAAATCGTTTCTTAAGATATGCAAGTTATTCAAACTAGAAAGCGATTTTTCAATCATAAATATTCTAAGTTAAATAAAGATATACCAATTAGATCATATAAGAAAAGCACATAAATTAACATAGAAAGATCTCACCGGGATTTCTTAAAAATAGCTAAGAGAAATCAAAGTAGCACAAATTGGTGACAAAAATGTTTTCACGCTTTGATCAAGAATACTTTCAGAATCACTCTTTCAAAAAATTTCACCAGAATCACACTCTCTTTTAAGCAAAAGTTGATTTAAACTCTTTGTTCTTGATTAATTAAAGTTAAAAATGCAGGTCTTATTATTTGGATTTTAAACTATGCCTATAATGACTATTTTTGAAAATATAAGACCATTTATAACACTTGAATACCCAAAAAAAATACTCTTTCAAAATAGATACATTTTATTTAAAAATACTATTTAAAAAACTCAATTTGGTCCCCAAAATGTCTTTGATTCAAAATCCTTAAATATAGAAAGTCATTTTACTAATTCAATTCATAGAATTAATTAATATAAGGACAAATTAATAGGATTTTCAAAATACATGATATACATTTAAAATATACTCAGATGCCCTTAAAATATGATTTCTCAACATTCAAAACCATAGGATTTGGGTAGCATATCTCGAAAATTAAACCAGACAAAGTTGATTAGATCTACCATTGTCGGTCGACCGAACTCCTGTTAGTCAATCGGCCTTCTGCAAAGGTCTGAAGTTTGATTGTTTACAACCTATGCAATCGATCGAGCCTCCCATCGGTTAACCGTTTTGGCTAGTAGCTCTCTTCCATATTTTCGTTCAAGATGTTATTTTTGTTAGTCAACCGACCTTTTTTGTCGATCAACCAAATTGACCAGAACCTTCATACTTCACGTGTTAAGAATATTTTCTCAATTCAACACATTATAAAAAAAATATTGTCATATCATGATTTAAAACTTTATGAAAATCATTTAAGGTCTTAAACTTATCAGTTCTTACCATGACACATATAAGATTACTCAATTTAAGTGTCGTGCGTGATCATAATCGAGTTGCATTAAGAGTATAAGAGAATTGAATTATTTTTACCTAAGAATACATAAAAATCTTCAACTACAAAAATTCTACAACATCTTCGTTTGTAACCATCTTGAAAATATTGTCTTGTAAATCTTCAACGATCAATATCTTTTTCGATTCAATCTTTTTCTCATTTGAATAAATAAAATTCTTATCTGAAATCACTCAATAAACACATTAATTTCATAATGTATCAACGTTCAATTGTCCATCAAAATATCTAGGGTCAACAATATCTCTCTTTTTGGTGATGACAATTAACTTTGATATTTTTTCAATAAAATATATAACCACACTTCTCCATAATATGAGGACGAGTTTTTAACTCATTTAAGAACTGTAATGAGAAATATATTTATAAAAAAATATATTCAATATAATTGACAAAACATTATTGCCCTCTCCCCTTTCTAATTATACTCATGAATTGATGTCAGGAGAGCACATACTCTTTTAAAAATGTTATATAACTCCTCCCTCTTTATCATCACAAAAAGCGGGGACGAATGATCAAAACATCTATTCTAAGCATACATCATTATGTCTGGCCATTCTTAAATCTCGAATAATTTTCACAAATTGATCTTCAGCTAGAAATTTAGTAAAAATATCAGCAAGTTAGTCGGAAGTATCAATATATTCAATAGAAACATCTTTCTTCTCAATGCGATCATTAATAAAATGACGAGTTAACTCTATATGCTTAGTTCGTGAGTGTTGTGTTCGATTCTTAGTTAAACATATAGCAATTTTATTATCACAATAGATAGGAACTTCCTCCATGCAAATACCAAAATCATGTAGTTGTTGTTTAATATATAGAATTTATGCACAACAATTATCAACTGTCATATACTCCACCTGAATTGTAGATAAGGCTATAGAATTATGTTTCTTGCTAGACTAAGAAACTAGTGCGCGTCCCAAGAAATGACATGATCCACTTGTGCTTTTACTCTCAACTTTTATCTAACAAAATCAGCATCGGAGTAATTAATCAAGGTAAAATCACTCCCGCTAGGATACTATTATCCTAGATTACAAGTTCCTCTTAAATACCGAAAGATCCAATTGACAACAGTTAAATGTGACTCTTTTGGGCAAGATTAAAATCTCGCACATAAACATACACTAAACATAATATTTAGTCTACTTTTAGTAAGATACAACAAGTTACCGATCATTTACCTCAATACATCTTTTCATTGACATTTTTTCCATATCGTCTTTTTTTATTTCGTAGTCGTTGCCATGAGAGTTTTGTACTCTTTATCACTATCAAAGTTGTACTTTTTCAATAACTCCTTAGTGTACTTGGCTTGATTGATAAAAAAAATCCTTGTTTAGTTTGTTTGATTTATAGCCAAATAAATAATGTTAATTCTCCTATCATGCTTATTTCAAACTCCACCTGCATTATCTTGGCAAACTATTGTCAAAGATCTCCATTATTAGAACCAAAAATGATATTGTCCACGTATATTTGTACAAATAGGATGTCAAAGTCATTTTGTTTCACAAAAACGGTTATATCACTCAAACCACGTCAAAACCCTTTCTCAATTAAAAACTAGCTAAATCTCTCATACCAAGCTCAAGGAGTTTATTTGAGTCCGTACAAAGCTTTATGAAATATAAAAATATGATCAGGCAATTTATCATTTTCAAAATTAGGTGGTTGTGAGACATAAACTTTCTTATTTAAAAAGTCATTTAAGAAAACATTATTGAGATCCATTTGAAAAAGTCATTTAAGAAAGCATTATTGAGATCCATTTGAAATAATTTAAAAATATGTGAACATGCAAAAGTTAATAACATTCTAATGGTTTCTAAGCGAGCAACATGGGCATATGTTTCATCGTAATCTATGTCCTTTTCTTGATTATATACTTGTGCTACTAATCTTACTTTTTTTCTAATTATCATTCATGTTTCATTCTTTTTATTGCAATAAACCCCATTTAGTACAAATAACAAGATGAAAGTTAGGACTTGGAACTAGAGAACAAACTTTATTTCTCTCAAATTGAAGTAATTCTTCTTACATAGCCGAGATCTAAGATTCTTAGTTAAAGCTTCTTAATAGTTTTAGGTTCAATTTGCGATAAAAATGTAATATTATCAATATCTCTGAAGGAGGACCCAATATATACACTTCTTTCATAATTATCAATAATCTCTTTTACCAAATGTCACGAAATTATCCCTATAGCTTGTGGTGTAGTCGTCCCTTCATTTTGTGGTAACTTTTCCTGAGGACTTTCTTTTCCTGATTCAACTTCCAGATTCTTTTGCTTTGTCATTACACCTGCATCATCATCATCCAAATTATTTCTCGATAGAAATGGATTGGATTCTTCAAAGACCACATGCATAAATTCTTCAACAACAAAAGAATGTTTATTATAAACTCTAGATGCCTTGTTATCCTAAGCATACCTAAGAAAAATACCTTAATCAGATTTGGCATCAAACTTTTCGAAATTATCCTTATCATTTCAAATAAAACATTTACATCCAAAAACTTTGAAATATATATTTGAGGTTTTTCCATTCCAAACGTCATGCGGGATTTTATTAAAATCTCTTTGGATAGATACTCAATTAATGACATGACATGGAGTACCTACTGCTTCGGCCCAAAAGTATTTAGGAAGATTATTCTCATTTAGCGTAGATATGGTTGTTTCCTAAAACATCATGTTCTTTCATTCCACAACACCATTTTGTTATGAAGTTCTTGGTGCATAAAAATTGTGAGAATATTCATGCTCGTCACAATAACTAATAATTTTCCCAACAACGAAAGCATTTTTTCACCATTTCATATACTAGGGGATTTCACTTGGAAAAGAAAATGTTCCATACTAATAGATTCGGGCCCCTAACCATGGGTGGTGTAATGCTCAACACACAAAAATTGGATGGGAAGTGGTGTTTCCAGTGGTGTGGACGGGTGAGTAACATGTAAGAACCTACCCTTACGAATCATCATTTGAATGTGTAATGGAAAAAAATCATTCGACACTCAAAATCGTTAAATTTTCAAAGGCTATAGCACACCATAAAATCCCAATTTCAAAAATTTATTAAAACAGTCAAACTCGGGAAATTTTGAAAGGTTAACCCTCACAAAACCCCCTTATTTTGATTCCATTATGAGAAATCGTCATTTAAATGGATGACACAATAAATTCATTTGATACTCAAAGTCATTAAATTTTCAGTAGGTAATACACATACAAGGTTTTTCTTAGACAAATTAGAAATCAACATGCTAGTATACCCAAGACGTTTATGCCATAACCAACTATTTTCAGATAAAGCATTTAAACATGATAGATTTTGGGCATAAAAATCTTCAAATGAAAAATTCTAAACATTTTCCACACGTGATGCCACAAGTAAGATACTACTATCATGACCATTCTTAATGATCTATCTATTATTATTAAAGATTATGTTGATCCTAAGATTTTGATGGACAATTAAATGTTGATGTTTTTTGTGGAACTAATGAATTTATTGAGTGTTTTAGATTATAAGTTCCAGTAAAGATATTATTATGCAGAAAATGAATGCTGAAGAGATTAACAAAGATGATGGATGTTAAGAGACCAAATAAATTGAACAACCAAGGGAAAACAACTCAGGTTAAATTTTTACTCTTAATGTATCCCGATTAGGATCACACATAACACGAGAATGCTTTTTATAATTGTGTCTTTTTTATAGGATCCTAATTATTTAAATTATTTGCTCCTATGTGTAATTGAAAAAGAAACATTAATGATTGATTAAAATTGAATTTAAGAATTTAGTGGAGCTAACCGAGAAAATAAATCGGTTAAAGGGGTGAAAATATCGAAGAATTGAATTAAAATAAATTAAGGAAGAAGTTCCAGCAGGATCGGTCGACTTGTAGAGTGTGATCGGTCGACCTGTGTAAAATACATGAAGTCTCTGCATCATTAGGTTTACAGATAGGTCGACTTGTAAAACTTGTTGAATTATCCGGTCGATAGATGGAGAATGGGCGGTCGACCGATGGGCGAATATATTTTGGTCGACAGACCGTGAATTACCGGTCAACCGATGAGTGAGAAACATTTGGCTTGGGCTATAACCTGAATCGGGCGGTCAACTTATGGGTGTTGGTCGTTCGACTGATGAATTTATTTCAGGTTTAGAGGATTTCATGGATTTGATTCAAAACTAGCCGTTAACAAGTCGTCTTTGGCTTACCTGATTGAGATATTGTTGGGATCTGTATTAATTGAGATACGGTCTATATATTTTACTATCCCTATTAATTTGGTCTATTTAATTAAATGTTATTTTAATTAAAGTGCTTTAATACTTTCTATTTTGATAAATTTCGATTTGAAAATGTTTAAGGACCAAAATGAGATTTTCTAAGAAACATTTTAAATGAAAAAGATCTATTTTGATTATATATGATGTATGGGATCTTGGGGTGTCATTTAATGACATAATATTTGAAAAGTAGTTGTTATAAGATATCTTTGAAATTCCTATATTTAAACCTGCGAATTTTGAGTTTAAATATTGCTATTTTGGTGGAGAATATTTTGGGCCTAAAATATGGGAGAGATTTAAGGGATTTTATTTTAATCTTACAATTTAGTCCATATATTTAAAAATAATTCTTTCTATACTTTCATTGATTAAGATCAAATTAATTAGGGGACTAAATTGAGAGCTTTAGAAGTTATATTATTAAGTTAAATATACCAGGATTGAAAGGAATCAATATTTGGGGTCTATAGGTAATTTTAAATGACATATTTTGTGGAAACTAGCAGTTATAGGGCTTGTTTCAAGTGGTTTTAAATAGACCTGCAGATTTCACATGACAATACACACAATATCAAGAACTATTCAGTCCCTAAACTTTTCTAAAAGTCATCATTCTAATATTATTTTGAGAGATCAATTGTGAGATCGATTATTGAGAAGTTCTTGAGTTAAAGCGCTATTTGAGTTAGCATTACTGATCTAAGCTGTCTTGCAATACTACGTACAATTTGTTCGGTGTTTTCCTGGTGAGATCATTCCAAGCTTATTCTTTAATTGAGTATTTTATTATTACTATTTGTTTTGTGAATTGATCTTTTTGAGAAATCGTTTTCGAACTTTAAAAGTATAAAAATCTTTTAAAAATGATTTATGTATTAATCTGATTACGTACTTAATTGTGTTACTCGTATTCTTTATTATAATCAGATCTTGTTTCCTCACTTTATTTCTATCACTAGTATCGGGACATTAATTGAGTATTAATTAATCTGGGGTGGTAGAAGCTCTGAGTAGGAAAAAGCTTATCAATTCTATAATTAGTAAGTTGTGTGCGGATTAGATATTATTGGGAATATCTAATCAGGGTAACTTTGGGTTTTAATCTCTTCCTATAAAGAGATTGAGGTTTGATCTTTGCCTTGAGTACAAAAAAGTTAGGTTACACTTTTCCCGTTGAAAAGAGCTTAGGTGTGATTCTTCCTGATTAGGGACAAGTGTGAGTAAATTGTAAAGGTCTCATCCTTACCTAGGAAAAGAATACTTGGAGTGATTATGAGGTTTGATTCTTAGCCTAAGGTATAAAAGAATTAGGTTTGATCCTTAGCCTGTGAAAGGATTAGGCTAATCTTTAGCCTGTAAAAATATAAGGTTATTTTTTAGCCTGGGAAAAAGAAAAGATTATTCTTAAGTTTGGGAAAAGGAATTTATAAAAGTTGATTCTGAGCTTGTGAAAAGAATCATTGTGTAAAGGTATGGTTCCTACCTGTTTAAAGGAATCTTGGTGATTAGTGGGTGTGAATCTCCGTAGGTTTCGGAGGATTAGATTAGCTAAGAGTAGCTTGGTGAATCAGGATATATCGTGGTGTACTACATTGTTTATTTCCTTTATTTTATTTTGCGTTATTTGGTGTGCACCTAGAGTTTATCACACTTATCCACTACTATAAAGATAATAATTAATTTTAGTATAAAATTAATTGTTTGATTTTTAAAGTGTTATTTGGATTAAATTTTTAATACTATCCAATCCACCCCCCCTTGGGTAGCTCATTGGGCCAACAGATTACATTAAGCAAATTATATTTAAGACCATATACTAATAAAACATCCTCAATTGAAGTAGAACAATTACCGATATTACCTATACTGATGATCTTACCCTTGGAGTTATCTCCAAAAGTCAAATTGCTTCCATCTTTAGGTGTTAAAAACGTAAATTTAGATTTGTCACCCTTCATATGTCGAGAACAATCACTATCTAGGAACCATTTTTCCTTTCTTAATGATATGTTAAGAATAATCTACAAGGAGCACCTCAAATAATTCCTAAGTGGATCCAAACTTGTTAGCTGGGTCAATGTTCGTTCTTTTGGGAACCCATACCTATTTATCTTTATATAATCTATGAAAACATTTTTTTATGGTACACCCCCACAACATCTTACAAGATTCTTAGTTTCAGAAGAAAAAAAAATTGAAATCTCTTTTGCTTAACATTTTTTGAAAAGCCAATTCTAACTTTATCAAATATTTCTCTTGAACTTCCTAAAAGCATTTTTAAGTTATTCTCACCACTTGTAAATTTGAGAACTATAGAACTTAGATTCAAAATTGTGCATTTCAATTCATTGTTTTCCGAATACATTTTAGACACTTAGCTTTTGAGAAAAATATTTTTCTATTAAAAATTTACCACTTGTTTGTTAAATGTGTTAATTGTACATTGTAGGGAACTTATCTTAGAGTATTAAAGTTTGTAATCATTTAATAATTCTTAATACACATCAAACAATTCATCAAAATTTAGAGGATAAGTACTAGAACATTTAGATATCCCATTTCTAGTGGCCATTAAAGTAAGCATAGATGAATCATCACTATCAGACTTCTTGAAGCTACTTAATTCTGAGTCATCCCAAGTGGTTTTCATGGAATTCTTCATTTCCTTTTTCACTTTTTTCTTTTCTTTCCATTTTTTTCCTTCTTTGGCTTGGGACAATTAGATTAAAAGTTACCAATTTTATGACAATTATAGCATTCAATATTAATGAAATTCTTGTTTTCTAGGAATGTTTGACAAGTCATCCTTCTGAAGTTATTGTGAAAAGGCCCACATCATTTTCTTGTTCATTGTCAAGGATTATATCATCGATGTCCTCATTCTCCTCAACCTTTTGAGCTTTCAGTGCCAACGACTTCTTTTTACTATTTTTAGCTCCTTCTTAGTATCCACGAATAGCTGAATCATGGGTCATTAGATTATCAATGAGTTCATCGAGAGTATATTTGGTAAGATCCTTAGTTTCCTTGATTAGCATCATTTTTTGTTCCCATGCTTTGGTTAATGATCTCGGAATTTTCTGCACTTTATCTTGCATGGTGTATGGCTTTCCAAGTGTTCTAAGACTGTTACAGTTATTGATGAATCAAGTGTACATCTCCGAAATTGATTTTGCATCATTCTGAACAGTTCAAACTGATAAACCAAGGTATTCATTTTATATTTTTTTACTTTATTTGTTCCCTCATGTGTGATTCGCAATGTATCCACATCTCTTTCGTCGATTCACATCCTGAAATCCTATTATACGCATTTGCATCTAAAGAACAAAATAAAATATTAATAGCTTGAGCATTTATAGATATCTTGTATTAAAGCGGAAATGTATTTAACTAATTGCACAGCCAAATAACCAAAAATAAATAAATAGCACAAAACGATTTATCCTGGTTCGGTAAGCTACTCTTACTTATATCTAGTCCCCTGAGCTCCACAGTGCTTTTACAATCCACTCATCCCTAATTCCTTTCTCATGTAGGAACCAAACCCTTGCAATCCTTTTCCTAGGCTTAGGACTAACCCAATTCTTTTTACAAGCTCAGAGTCAAACCTTTACAACTTTCCCTTTTTACAGGTAAAGGTAGAACCTTATCTTTTTACCAGGCCAAAGACCAACATAATTTTATTACTGACATAATCAAACCTAATTCTTTTCATATGCTCTATATCAATCCTAACTAACCTGATTAGACACCCTCCCAAATATGTCTAATCTACTCACACTCACAAATACAAAAAATACAAGTTTTTTTTCACATAAACTTCTACCACCTCAATACGAAATATGCTCAATTAATGTCCTGAAACTACATGATAGAACTACTTTAGAAAATAAATATGATTTAACTCAATTAAATCACACAAATAATATTAATCAAATTTTCCTGGAAAAAATCATTATTTAAAATATGCAAGTTATTCAAACTAGAAAATGATTTTTCGATCCAAATATTCCAAGTTAAATAAAGATATACCAATTAGATCATATAAGAAAAGCAAAAAAACTAGTTTCAAATATCTCAGTGGGATTTCTTGAAAACAGTTAAGATAGATCAGAGTAGCACAAACTGGCGACAAAAAAAAATTTGCACTTCGATCAAGAACACTTTTAGAATCACTCTTTCAAAAATATTTCTGCAGAATCACACTCTATTTTAAGAAAATATTGATTTAAACTCTTTAGTTTTGATTTATTAAAGATAAAAATGTAACTCTTATTATATGAATTTCAAACTATGCCTATAACGTCTATGTTTCAAAACATAAGACCAATTATGACACTTTAATACCCTATATAAAATATTCTTTCAAAATAGATACATTTCATTTAAAAATACTCTTTTATAAGCTTAATTTGATCCCCAAAACTTATTTAATTCAAAATCCTTAAATACAGAAAGTAGTTTTACCAATTCAACTCATAGAATTAATTAATATAAGGATCAATTAGTAGGATCTTCAAAATGCATGATAGACAATTGAAATACATTTAAATCTCCTTAAAAACTAATATTCCAACTTTCAAAACCATAGGATTTGGGTATAATATCTCAAAAATCAAAATAGTCGATGCTAGATGACGAATCCAAGTTTGCATAAAAAATAGACCCAAGTAAATTTGTTAAAAAACCAATGCCTTAGAAAACCGTCTTGAACTTGTTTTCCTAACATGTTTTCAAAATTAAAGCTTATCCAAAAGCATTTCAAAAAAATTGAATGGGATTCCTAATATCAAATCGACACTTGGTTGGTATTGTCATTCACAAACAATAGCTGGCAACTCCGCTAGGGACTTAACGATGGTCAAGCCTAGTGGTGTGTCTAAATAATTTTAAATTAAATCCAAGTCCAAGAAGTTTGTTTATTTCCTATTTTAAATTTTTCCATTTATTTTCTGTTCTTTAATTCTCGCATTTTACTTTATCTTATTTTATTCATTTATCACTTTTTGTACATATATCTTGTTGTGATTCTCTCCAAGGCACGAGCACCTATTATATTTGCATCAACATTAAGTACCCAAGTCATAGACCTCAGTAGGAGGCCCACGGTAGGGTCTAAAATTGAGTAGTCTACCTGCCTGTTTTAAGCTTCGAAAACCCTATAGGACTATAAAAAAGGGGGTCAGTAGGGGCTAGGCCGCGAGATTGATCCACAAGGATCCTGCCTCAAAACTCGCCTCGCTCGGATCACCAACCAACGATTGATTTTGATAAGTGGTTTATTTACAAACAAATCAAGTACTTTTAGGCTCAAATATTTGTGTGTTTTCTATCATTTTTGTTAGTTTTATGTGTTTTTGTTGTGTTTTGTAGAATTACAAATAAATGGGAGAAACGGTGCAAAATGCGTGCAGGTGTTGTAACTTCAACGACACTTTTTGACCATGATTCAATCCGATTTTGGAAAACCTCAAAACTTAGAAATCGTATATCTACAAATTATCTTTCCACATATTTTTCAATCACCTCAATCAAAGTTTGGATGAGAAATTTATGGCCCAAATACGATTCAAGTGTCGACGCTGCCCAACGCAAGCTGTAGTGCTAAAAATGAGTGCTGCAGAGCGCTCCCATCAGGCTGTGTTGTCTTTTTACCCAAAAACCCCAATTTTTTACCCCTTTAAATACCCCATTTTGCCTCAAACACAATGGGGGCAAAAGAGGAAGAAGATTAGTCGATTTTATGAGAGACAACCAGCGATTTTGGGCGAGAAAACACCGGATGGTGGCGTTTTGATGCGAGATTAAAGAAGAAAACACCATTGGTGGCACTTGGGATTGATGATTTGGAGCCCAAACCCACAATAAGAATTTTGTCTTCCTTTCTCTCTCCCTAATCTTTTATTTTAAGTTTGTATTTGTAATTTTGTGTTGAACATGCTTACATATATGAATTTATTGAGAAGATTAGTTATGGATCTATCTATGCTCTGTTCGTAATCTAGATCTAGGGCTTGATGTAGTCTCGTTTGAACCGTTTTAGATTATTTTGTTAATTGTTAGATTTAATTTAATTTTATACATCTCTTAGGCCTAATGTGTTTGATTCATGTGGCCAATGAGTTAGACGAGTTTAGGTTACAAATTTTATACTTGGGAGAGGTTGAATTCGTAACCCAAATTGGGAGTGCATAATTTAGGTTGTTGTGAGTCCTGGAGGAAATCAACACCTAAGTAGTGTAGTTGTGAATTTAGGATTTTGTGAAACCAGGAGGTAATCGAGCTCTAAATTGATCAATTAGAATCGTCATTCAATTGTGTTTATCTTTATAGTGCTTCCAAGGTATGCTTGCACATGATATTTTGGATGAATTGATAACTTGGGATTTGACACTCGGGAGCGGTAATTTCGGGTTCAGACTTAGGATAAACATAACGTGAGTTTTAATAGATTGGGAGATATTTAAAGCTTGAGTAATCTATAAGGTCAGGTTTAATGAATGTTTTCACCTAAATACTAGATAGGGATATTAGTATGAAGTATTTACATATACTCTTACTTGACGCTCAGGAGAGGTAGTGAGAAAGCAATAGCATGGGGACCTTGAATATTGAATTAACGGAATTAGCTAATAATTACTCAATAGGATAACATGGGAATAACAAGATGAAATCAAGCCCCTAGAACCTTTGTGCATAGAAAATCCATATTTAATTTTGTTTTTGTATTTATTTTAGTTTAGTTTTATTTTTATAAAACCCAAAAATTGAACGTCTAAATAAAGTTAAGTTACGATAATCACGGTACTTAACGACCATTTAAACCAATTCCTATGGATACGACAACCCCTCACTTCTTATACTATTAAAACTTAACTCATACACTTGCGGTATTGTAGTGAAAAAATAAATCGCTACCAATGTTCCTTAAGGACACTAGAGATTTGAAGATCTAAGAGCCGAACCTTTTTAGAATATGTCAGAAGAAAAATCCGTGAGCCCCATATAGTTAACCTAGGATAGATTGCTACCCAAAATCCTTTTGTATATGACACTACATTTGGAGAGAGGCATCTTGTCTTATTTACTTACGTACATTCTATTTATATATTTTTTGCGTTGGAATTATACAAAATAAATCTCTAGAACTAGTAAAGAATGGAAAAGCCAACATAGGAGTTTCTATTTTCCCTCATATTTTATGAGTTTGTTCAAAGTCAAAAATCTCTTTCAAAAGCATGACTAATGAACAAGCTATAGAGGGTTAATGTAAATTCTTATTTTAACTATCCAATGTTTTATCAGACCTCATATATTTAATTTTGTATGAATCCAAATCCTTGATTTAGTTTGAAGGCTATAGTGGCAAAAGGACTAAACGAGATTTCTATTTAAACCTAAGAAAAGTGTTATCACGTCTGTATTTTCAAAATGACTCACCGCTTGTGGGTTAGTTATGTCAAAATTCGATATAGTTGCAATAAAACTTAGGAAAATAGAAATCTCATTTCCCCTAAGTCACGATCAATCAAACGCTTTTGCAAACTATGATACTAACATGATTTTGTAAGCTAAATGTTTTGAAGGCAAATTGATCATAGAAAAGTAATTCTTGTTTCCCAACCCTGAAGTCTGATCCTTACTCACAGTCGAACTTGAATCGTCCTTGAGATGGATTTCAAGGAAAATGTGGAGTGTTCCCAAGTCCATGAATTAGCATAAATGCAAGAAAACATTAGCTACCTGATGGAAGCAGTTAGAAATCTCTCCCAACAGGTCCAAGAAATACATGTCCTTCCTCCTGGTGGGACCCCCACAGCTCTTCCGGCTCTTGAAAATCTGAGTGGGAATCCAACCCGCATCTCCAAGATGGAATATCAACCAAGTCAGAATCTTAATGCTCCGAGTCACTTTATGTCAGGTTACTATAGACCTTAGATATTAATCCCCGCTCAGGCGAGTACTCACCCATACTCATGTGGTATACTACTATTTCAGGTCACACTAAGAGGACCCAGCTAGCCTGATGCTACAAATACTAGTCCACCCTAAAAGGGTCAACAATCCTTCAAGCGACCAAAATATTAACTAACCAACCTCAGAGATAGAATCTAAGGCCAAAGAATAAGACAATGGACCATCACCAGCTTGGGTCCTTGAGATAAGTGAACTAAAGAAAATAATTGGAAAAAAAAAAAAAAAAACACTTAAGAAGTGCGATATACAAAGAACTATCAACGCTACCTTATATAGTCTACCCGGAGAACTTTGTAGTCCACAAGTTCACTAAGTACGACTGCACCAGTCCCCCAAAATAGCATATTAGCATTTATAAGAAAGAGCTAGGGTCCACGCTCGTGACGAAAACTTGTGTTTGAAAATGTTTCAAAGGTCGCTAATGGGGTATGCCTTGTGTTGGTACATGATTCTAGGCCTGTCCGAGATAAAAACTTTGAGGACTTAGTAAAGGCATTCTGTAAATAATATGTGTATAATAGTGACGTTGCTCCTTATCGCAACTGCCTATATCAAATTCTAAAAATAAATGACGAAATTTTCAAGAAGTACACGACCCGATAGAGGGTAGAAGTAGCGAAGGTTATCCCTAGGCTTAGTGAAGAAGCCCAGCACGAAATCTTCAAAGCAATCCAAACATCGTCTTTATAACATATCCTATTAAACATAGTAGTAAAGAATTTTTGCGCAATCAAGCAAGCTGAATTGATAAAATGAGACATGGGAATTGTAAAAATCGAAGAGTCTCCATCCAACTTGATGAAGAAATCGGGCCTACCAGAGAGAAAAGAAAATGAGGTTGCCATCATCGTGGCCACTCAGCAAGCCTCTCTCCTAAACAACTCCCAACTCTCCCATACCCAAAACTATCCCAATCCAAACCCAAACTACTCCTCCCAAAATCCCCAAAGGCCAAACTATTCTCAAAACCATTTATACTCCCCTCAAAGCAGACCATATTACCCTCTACCCAGTTACCTACCAAAACGCTCATCCACTCTACCAAAGTTACACTCCACAAAACTACCCTCAAAGTTATCCACAACAACAAGATATTGTTTATCAAGTGCCCTCATACAAACCAAACCCGAATCCCCCGCCCCCAATCCTAAATAACGCTCCTAAGCCTGGGCCTAATATCATCGAGAATATATATACCCCGTACCATTGAGAGACATTCAGAGTAAAGACGCAAAACTACTTAACCTTTCAATCTCCCTCGATGAATTATTTTAGCACTGTCTAAAGTAAGGGATGCTAACACCCCTGTCCCCTTACTTCCCTAAGTTTGGGAGTCATGTTGTTTCCTTAAATATGACCTACGAATATCACTATGGGGCCAGAAGGTTTGAGGCCACTACACCATACTGGCAAAAGAATCCATTTCTAGAGCATTCCCCTTCAAGAAATGAGGTGAATATGATTTTTGTGGAGGAATAGGTAACCATGATTGACCTCAATGGGATATATTTACACAACAAAATCATTGTAGGATAACTAAAATTACATCCAGAGAAGGTTGTGGAAAAATTAAAAAAGTCTTTGGTCCTGTCATTCCCAATCCAAGAGCCCATAAAATTTCTAAAAAATGTACTTTAGAATTATGACGTAGTGAAAAAAATTAGAGAAGGCAAAGAAATTCCAATCTCTGCTGGAGAAGGAAAATGAATTACTCAATCTGGTAGGGTGTATGCCCCGTAGGATTTAAACTGATTCCCCATGAAGGATCCAAGAAGAGCCCTTAAAAAGCTAGTGCCAGAACAAGAACCCTAGGATTTTCTAAGGGCAATAAAGAATTCCAAATATAAGATCGTTGAATAGTTGAGTAAAACTCTGGAACAAAATTTGATTTTTCGTTATTGCTATCCCTGAAAATACATCGAAAAGTATTGTTGAATGTCCTGAATAAGGCCTACTTAACGAACACCATCCTGCTAGAAAAGTTTTTCATGTTGGTCGAACAAATTTTGGGATCAGACTTCATCACCTTCAATGATGAATACATTAACGAAGATGGTATAAGTCATAGCAAAGCCCTTAACATAATGGTAGAGAGTCATAGGTTATATCCCGAGTACTAATTAGTAACAAATCAGCCCTAAATATCATGTCAATGACAATACTAAAAGAAATGGGGATCGATTTAGCTGACCTTTGACAATCAAATACGGTAGTCCAAGTATTTGATGGGACAAAGAAAGATGTCGTTGGGGAGATCGACTTGCCAATTGAAATCTATCATATTCAGTTCAACGTGAGTTTCCAATAACTGAATATACCAGCATCAAAAAGGCCATGGATCCATGTCATTGGAACAGTGCCCTCATCTCGTCACCAAAGAATTAAGTTCATCATAAATGACAGTCTGTACGTAGTCAAGGAAGACCCAGACAACGCATCTTTTTACCAAGTGATAGGTTGACATGTCCCGTTAGTGGCCAAAGAAAAGAAAAAAAGGGAAAGAGATGTTCAAGGCCTTCTACCACATATTCGACATGGTAAATTCCATAATTTTAAAATAGGGTAAGCACGAGTTGGTCCCAACATTGCCAAAAGTTATAGCCTATACAGCTAAAGAAATTAAATCACCAGGGTATGTACGTGGAAAAAGACTTGGGAAAAATCTAGACGAAAATAATTAAGTCAATCGAGGTTAAATAGAAAAGATGAAAGTTTGGGTTGGGATACAAGCCCATCAAGGAACTAGAGCCAAGTTCTTCCATGATCAAAAGGCCAGATGCTAAAATAATCAAGCCCTGACAATCTCGCAAAAGCCAGATGTCAAAATAATCAAGCCCTGACGATCTCGCAAAGGCCAGATGCCAAAATGATCAAGCCCTGATGATCTCGCACATTCGGGTCACTCCGACAGAAATGATCAATTAAGAGGACAAGATAGTGGGATTCGAACTCCTTCGTAAGAATATCCTGAACGAAGAAGCAATAAACATCATCTCCAAGAAAGTAGGTATGAGAGACACAACTAGCATCAAAGTGAAAGGAATCGAAAAGCTACAAAACCGGGATTCCTGTATCCTCCCTGGTCTCCGAGCGTTTCAATAAAAATTGGTGATTTCTCGTACTCATATTTTTTATTTAGCTAGCCTTTACGATGGAAAGAGATTTTTCTTTTAATGGTTTACTACGACGAATATAATTATGTTTTATCCTAAATATGACTTAAGTATGTGAAAATGTTACTTCTCAGGTTACCCAAACTACTCGTATATGATGCATACAATATCACTGAATTTGAACACGATGAGTATGATTTCAATATAGAATTGTACTATGCCCTAATGGGATAGAAACAAAGGAAGACCCATTTTTTGCCAAACGATGGTGAGATTCGAAAGGCTTTTGTTAAATATGAGAGCAAACCAATTCCTAGTACCAATGAGATAGAATTAGTAAACTTGGGTACCCCAGACAACTTGAAAGAAGCAAATATTGGATCAACGCTCACTACTTTAGAGAAGAAAAAATTGACCGTACTCTTGGTTGCCTATCAAAATGTCTTTGCCATGATATAGTAGGACTAGATAAGAACATTGTGACCCACAAGCTGCCTCTAAACTTAGGTCATGTTCTCGTAAAATAGAATTTGAGAAAGTTGAGGCCTACTATCAGTCTTGATGTTAAAGGAGATACCATAAAGAAGTTCAACACCCGAATCATCGAAGTTTACAACTACAGTGAATGGATTTTGAACATCGTTCCAGTGTTGAAGTCTTTTAGAAAAATTAAATTTTGCATGCATTATTGTGACCTCAACAGGGCAAGCCCGAAAGAGGATTTTCCACGATCAAACATCTATATCATCATTGACAACACTGTTGGGTGTAAGCTATACTCCTTTGTCAACGGGTTCTCCATCTATAATCAAAATCTAATAGACAAAGAGGACTGAGAAAAAACAACCTTTACCATGCCATGGGGAGTCTTCTGCTATAGGGTAATGCCTTTCAGTCTCAAACAAACAAGGGGAAAATACTAAAGAGAAATTATAACCCTCCTCCATGACAAGCACAAGAAGATGAAGGTCTATGTTGATGACATGATTATCAAATCTCAAGAGAATAAAGACCACCTGATGCACCCTGAATTTTTTGAAAGTAGACGAAGTAGAGATCGATAAGAAGAGGAAAACAAGTTTTAATTCCTCCCTCTCGAAATCCTAAAAATTCGTTCATTTTCGAAAATGGTTTTCAGGGGTTTTTCTGGGTGTCTATTTTGAAAAGAATCTTTAGGCTGGGATTTATGTTAGAAAATGAGTCGCCACCTAGTATGGGATAAATTGGGTGTGCTAGGTCACCGAGATTTTAGAAATTCATTTTTTGTTTTGAAATGGCCTGAGTTTTAACTTGTAAAGGTTTTATACCAGAGCTTTCTTTGAATTCGGGGATTGGTTATGCTCAGGGAATGATTTAATCACCCCAAGACACAGGTCCGAAGACGGTACCTCAGTCTAAATAGATGTTCAGGTTTATACAAATTCCAAGCGATTTCTTTTGGTTTTGTTTAACAAAATTATTCTCTTTTTTAAGTTTTTTGTATTTTTATGTATTTAAATGTAAGGAAAGTACGTAAATGTTAACTATCTATCAGCAACAATAAATAAAAGTATATGAAATGAAAATATTTTTGTATTTTTTTATGACTGAACCTTGTAAAGGTTACCTAGGTATCCCAGTTATCACAAGGAATCAGGTCAAAATGTAGTTCATCTGTTCAAGATGAACTGATTTTTATTTAGATAGGTCACTGAATCCGTACGTGGGTTGCCTTCGTACCACAGATTGTTGAGAATTAGGTCAACACGTAGTTTATTTAATTAAAATGAACTGATTTTATTATTATAGATGACCGAACCCATACGTGGGTTGCCTACGTACCTTGGTGAATAACCAAGGATCATGTCATGTAGTTCATTTAGTGAAAATTATTAGTTTATTTTATTTTAATTATGAGACAAAACATTAATCATACTATGATGTGTGAATAATCTCTTTGATTTTGTAAAAAACACCGCAACCGAACTCATTTGCTTAGGCAAGCTTTAGTGTGTATGGTTGAGTTGTTAGTTAAAAAAGAAAGAAAACACATAGTACATATGCCAGTACTACTCATAACTAAGAAAGATAGGAACGTTTCCGAAGAAGGTGCACACATATCCCCAAAGGAATAGAGATCCTCCCTTTATCCCAAATTTTTAGCTATAAGGGTTTCGACGGTGTAATGTGTATGTACACACACACACACACACACACACATACACACATATATATAAGGTGCTAGTCCACGAGCCTGAAGACTTGGTGCAAGGCTACGATCTTGACGTTTTGCAGTAAAGTAAAGTCAATTATTCACAGTACATAGTTAGATTAGTAGTTAATAGAGTTCGATTTGATGTGTTTATAAGAGAATCACAAAGACTATGCACAACTTATGGTGTGATAGATCTTTTTTCATGATCTTCACATGTTCTTTACATGTTGTCAGATGTTCTTGAGGTTTTTAAACTATTTTTGACATGGTTTGATGATTTTGACATGACTTTTTACCTTTTTTTACTCGATTATATGTTATATATGCTATATATATAAAATATAAGTATACAAACTATAGGAACATGCTATGTACAAGAAAAATAACGTATTTAGGACAAGATCAAAGGATTTTCAAGAAACATAGCTAGTTTAGGGGAGTGGTCTTTCCCTAAACACTCATCCTTGTTTGGATCTTCTCAGTTGTTCTCGATTGTTTGTCATCAACCTCTTGAGATATTTCTTCAAGATCCTCAGGAACTCCTTCGGGATATTATTTCAGCAAAATTTTGAGTTGTTTATTGAATATAAAGCTTGAAAACCCAAGGGACCCGAGAGTAGAATTTGAGCCCAGAGAGAAAAATTATGGATTCAAGCTCTTA
Source organism: Eucommia ulmoides (assembly GCA_016647705.1). Taxonomy (NCBI): domain Eukaryota; kingdom Viridiplantae; phylum Streptophyta; class Magnoliopsida; order Garryales; family Eucommiaceae; genus Eucommia; species Eucommia ulmoides. Next base: position 16,460,873 of record CM028338.1, on the reverse strand, counting down.
GAATTGTGAAAACATGGCCCTGTATCTATAGGTTGGGAGGTTTGCGTATTTGCCAATGCACAGGCCATCCCAAGATGCTCTTTAGGGTCTATTTGGCTTAGGGGTCATCCCTTTAAGCCTTGAGGTTGAATGGTTTTGGATGAATTTGAAAGATATGATAACATCCTCGAAGATTTGATAATGATTACCAAATCTTTAAATATATAAATACATTGATTAGAAATCATTGGTTATTATGAGTAATCATTAGTTATCACGAGCAATCATGAGATATGATTGGTTGCACATGGCTTTATTTAATGCATGATGTGACCTTTTTGGTTTGGTTTGGTTTGGTTTGGTGGCTAATTATCGGTTACTCGTACTATTTCGGTTTGCTTGCCATAAATGCTTTGGAGGTGAATTGAATCTAGTCTTCAAGTGTCATTTGGAAATTAATGCTTGACAATGACACTTGATGTGATGGGCATTGAATTCCATCCAATGGGATTGATTTGGTTCGTTTTGCCTTGTAACGAATAGTCACATTTCAAGTATTTGGGTTTCGCCTAAGATAGTTTGATCAAAATACCTAGATAACTTGAATGTACTCTTGACATGTCATCCCATGCATTTAATGCTTGATGATATGGGCATTTAATGTCTCATTAAATACATGCTAGGTGGCGAACCGGATCGGTTGGATTTGATAACCGTTGGTTACTTCTTAAGTTACTTTTTTCCTTTCTTATACATTTTTGAGAAAATATTATGGCATTTAATGTTCATTAATGAGTCATCAAATTCTTGGAAGGTCCCTTGATTTTATGGGCTTTGATTGCAAGTCATAATGACTTTGGTTTAGTTGATTTCGAACCAAGTACTAATCCTTAGTTACTTTGGGTAACTTGGACTTGTCATGGAAATTATATGACTTGATTAAGGTCTCTTGGATTTTATTTATGGAGGATATTACTTTAAATATACATTTAAAGATAAATGTTTTGCGTTAGATAGACAAAACCAGTGATAGTAAATGTTTCAGGGTCAAAGTAGATAACAGATGTAAATTGGTAAAATGTCTTATAGTTGAAGAGTACTAACAAATTTTTATTCATGTTAAAAGTAATTTGATGAAAATAAACCTTTAATAATGTCATCTGAATCCCCTTTAACTTTAAGATTTTCAGGTTGACCCGAAATGTTTACTTAACCAAATTCAGTCCAATTTGACAGTTTTATGTTTTTCTTGTTTTTTGTTGTTTTTCGTAATATCCAATGTAATCCAATGTAGAAATTCATTCCCTTTAAACCCTAGTTTAAAGTTTATTTGAACTTATACTTTCGGTCTGACACTGACTGGGCAGGGTAAAATGCGGTGTCTACAGCTTCTCCTCTTTGTCATGCGAGTTTACTCGTAATGACAACGAAGGAGACACAAACATTTTGTTCCCCGAGGCATGAAAATTAAACGCATGAATTTAAATTTGACTAAGAAAAGTTAGGAATGCTCCTGAACTTCACTACATCTACCCTATGAAAGTTGTAAAGGATTTCCTAAAGAGTGGCGACATACTGATTGACGCACCTCAGATTTTGTTAGCGGAAGAAGTAGAGATCGGGAAGAAGAGGAAACAAGTTTTAGTCCTTCCTTTCGAAGTCTTCCAAATCTTTTCATTTTGAAAATGGTTTTTCAAGGGATTTTCTTAGCATTAGTTTTGAAAAACATCATGGACTGAGATTTTGTGTTGAAAACGAAGTTGCCACCTAGCAAAGGGTCAAATGGTGAGCTCGGTCCCCAGATGTTTTAGAAATTTATTTTACATTGAAATAACCTGTGTTTTGACTTCATAAAGGTCTATATACCAAATATATTCGTTACGTTCAGGGGTCGGTTATGCTCAGGAAAGGTTTTACGCACCCCAAGACACCTGTCTGTAAACATTACCTTAGTCTAAATGAATATTTACTGTTAAACAATACCCAAGTAAATTTCTTTGATTTACTTAAACGAAACAATTTTCTTTTTAAAAGTTTTTACCTTTTTTATGTATTTTTTGCATGATTAAAGCTAGTAAATTATGTAACTATCTATATGCAACTACAACTAAAGCAGGTTAAAATAAAAATATTTTTTTATTTTTTTGATATAATAAAAGTAGTATAATACACTAATATACACTATTCTAGGAACCAACAACCCAATAGCTGTTTATAAGAAACAAAAATATAATCGACCGAACCTTACAAAGGCTTCCTATATATCCCTGTTTTCACAGGGAATCAGGTCGACATGTAGTTCCAACATGCAAGCCATACTAAATGAAATATTTTTTGTATTTTTAATATACCGAACCTTATATAGGTTACCTACATATCCTTGTATTCATGAGGAATCAGATCGACATGTAGTTCCAACGTGCAAAGTAGACTAAATTATTTGAATATGTGATCGATCCCATACGTGGGTTGCCTACGTATCTCAGATTAATGAGAATCAGATCTTCACGTAGTTCATTTATGGTGTGATAAAAACTGGGTTGGTTGGGTTTTAGTTGATTTTAGTTATTAAATAATATATGAATCACAAAATGATATGTACTTGATGTCTTTGATTCTGTCAAGAACACCTTAACCGAACTCTTTTGTTTTTGTTAGGTCGTGTTAGTATGTGAGTTATTAGTTGAGAAATAAAATAAAATATCATATATTTATGACAGTCCTACTCGTAACTAAGAAAAACGGAAAGGTTTCTAAATAAGAATCACACATATCCCCGAAGGAATAGAGGCCCTCCCTTTATCCCAAGTTTTTAGCCACAAGGGTCAATCAGTCTAGAATATAGATATACATATATATATAGGTGCTAGTCCACTAACATAAAGACTTAGTACCAGGCTGTAATATTGACATTTAGCAGAAAGTGAATTAGTTATTAACAGTTATATGGTTAGATTAAATTTTAGTATGAGTTTATTTAAAGTGTTCTTGAGAGAATCGTAGAGACTATACACAACTCGTGATGTGATAGTTGTTTTGTTTGAATCCTCACATGTTCTTAACATGTTCTCAGATTATTTGGGTCCTCATATGTTATTAACATGTTCTAGGATGTTCTTGATGTTCTTGAGATGATTTTGCATGAAATGGACATGGTTTGATGATTATAACAAAAAGTAAGTATTATTCGGTTGATTATGGTTTTTATGTGTTGTATACATGATATTAATGCGTAGATACTACATGATTCTACTATGTACAAGCATAATACATGAAATTAAGACAATATTGAAGGATGCTCAAGACACATACCTAGTTTAGAGGAGTGGTCTTTCCCTAAACATATACCTTCTTATCCTTCTTTGATCTTCTTCGCTTGAACTCTATCGATCACCGTCAACTTCTTGAGTTCTTGCTCCAAGAACCTCAAGAACACCCTCCGGGATTGAATTTTATCAGAAAAATGGTGTATTATTCAAGAGAAATGCTTGTGAATCCTAGCACCCGAGAAAGTTGCTCGAGCTTTAAGAAAGAAGCTAGGGTTTCAAGTCTTGTAAATTATGAAATCATGCCCTCCTATTTATAGGCCCAGAACCCTGCACATTCACCCACGTACATGGTATTTTAGACCCTTCCTTAGGGTTTTTTAGCTTAGGAGACAAGCTCTTTTGATTCGATCTTGATCACCTTTGGATGAATTTTGAGTATAGTGGAAGATTCTTAAAGATTTGGTAATGATTGGAAATCATTAGTAATGATTGGCAATCATTAATCATTACACTCCCTTGAATCTCATTGGTTGCACATGGATGCATTTATGACATGATGTGACACTTTCGGTTCGGTTTAGGGGCTAAGCACTTGTTAGTTTCACTATTTCGGTTTGGTTGTCATAAATGCTTCCAAGGTGCATTGTATTTGTTCTTGAAGTGTAATATTGAATTTAATGCTCTATTATGACTCATTACTTGGTGATCACTCATCCGATTGGTTTTGGATTGAATCAAGTTAGTTTGCCTAGTAATCGATAGTTGGATTTCAAGGTTTCCAATTAACCCTAAGATAATTTGATGAAAATATCTTGATACATTGCATCCATCCATTCCATGTCATCCCAAGAAATAAATTCTTTATGGGATGTGCATTTAATTCATATTAAATGCCCAAATTAGGTGGCAAACCAAATGGGTTTAGTTTCGATAATGGTTGATTACCTCCTAAGTGTCTTGATTTCTCCCTTAGACATTTTGTGTATAGAATATCTAAGGGTTACTTGGTCATTTAAAAGATCCTTTGCGGGTATTTTAATGATGGGTTGGCCCCATGATTCATTAGTCTTAGGTGCTTTGTCAAAACAAACTTGGATTGGTGTAAATCCAAACTAAGCCCAAATTTTTAATTACTTTGGTGATTGAAGAATTGTCATGACATTTCCATGCATTTATAATGGTCTTTTTGTATTGTTTCTAGATGGTACTTGATTGTAAAATGCACAATTGAAGCAATGTTTTTGGTGTTAAACCGACAAAATTCAATGATACTAACTATTTCAGGGTCAAGGTAGGTAACAGAGGTAATTGTTGAAATATCTATAATTAAAAGGTAGTGGCTAATTTTTATTCATAATAAAGGTGATTTAATGAAAATCAACCTTTAATAATATCATTTTAGACCCCCTTAAATTATAGAATTTTCGAGGTTAACCTGAAACTTTTACTTAGCTGAATTCAATCAAAGTTAACAGTTTTCGTGTTTTCAAAAGTTTTTTCGTATTTTTATGTATTATATAGTGTGATCCAAGGTATAAATTTATTCCCCTTAAACCTGTGTTTAAAGTGTGTCCAAACTTGTACTTGATTCAAAACTGATTGAGCGGGACAAAATGAGGGTGTCTACACTGATCCTAGAGGATTAGTACTAGGTAAGAATGAAGACATACCGATCCTACCACTCTACACTCCTAAAGAATGGAGACATACTGATCCTAAAGGAATTTCCTTGAAGGCGACTGATAAAGCCTGGTTCTACAAGGATTACTCTCAAAGTTTACTATCTAAAGCCTTGTCCTAAGAGTATATTCTCTCATAGGTGACTGTATAAAGCCTTGTACTATGAAGACTATCTATTAAAGGTGACTGTATAAATCTTGATCCTTTGAGGAGGTCCATTAAAGGCAACTATATAAAGCCTAGGCCTATAAGGATGGATTTCTCAAAGATGGCTATATAAAGCCTTGTCCTACGAAAAAATTTACCTTGGATAAAACGTGCCCCAGTCGTAGACTGAGGCTTGGTGGTGCTAGATTCTAGATTTTTCTTAGAGATGTTTTTTTTTTTTTTTAATTTTGCCCCAGCTCTAGCTGAGCTGAGTCATATCACAGAATCTCGATGGAGAAATCGGATATAATGTGCCCTGGCTCTAGCTGGGGTGCAAGAGTATGTCTAGGCATTTGGGAGAATGATTTCTAAGGTCTTCGGCCTTTTAGTGCAGCTAAAGGATGGTACAGCTCTACGACCAATTAGGGTAGGACAGTATTGTTGGAATCTCAGGCCAATTAAGGTAGGACAATAGGTATTCTTTGACTAGGATGATTTGTATATTCTTTGACCACTTAAGGTAGGACAATAGGTTTTCTTCTCCAACCGATTAGGTAGGGTAGTAGATTTTTCTCTCTAACCACTTATGATAGGAATGATTGTCTAATTCTTCGACCAATTAAGGTAGGATAGGATGTACTTCACTGACCCGTGTAAGGTAGAAATGGATTTTCCAATTCTTTGACCAATTAAGGTAGAATAGGATGTATTTCACTAACCCGTGTGAGGTAAGTATGGATTGTCTAATTCTCTGACCAATTAAGATAGAATAGGATGTACTTCACCGACCCGTGTGAGGTAAGTATGGATTGTCTAATTCTTCGACCAATTAAGGTAGGGTAAGATGTACTTCACTAACCCGTGTAAGGTAGGAATGGAATGTCTAATTCTCCGACCAATTAATGTAGGGTAGGATATACTTCACCAACCCATGTGAGGTAGGAATAGATTGTCTAATTCTTTTACCAATTAAGGTAGCATAGGATGTACTTCATCGACTGGTGTGAGGTAGGTACGAATTGTCTAATTCTCCGATCAACTAAGATAGGACAGGATGTACTTCACCGACCCGTGTGAGGTGGGTATGGATTGTCTAATTCTTCGACCAACTAAGGTAGGACAGAATGTATTGATCCTGAGACTTTGATGGACAATTAAGTGTTGATGTTTTTTGTGGAACTAACGGATTTGTTAAGTATTTCAGTTCAAAAAAGTTCTATTCAAGATCAACTCATTAAGTAATTATGAAGGATGAAGAGACGATAATATCATGAAGGATACAGAGACGGTAATATTATGAAGAATTTGTAAAGGATGCAGAGACAGACATTAAGAGATTGAAGATTCTGAAGAATCTAGGTGAAAACAACTCAAATCTATTTTTACTCTTAATGTATCCAGATTAGGATCACACACGACACGAATTAAATTATTTATATTTATGTGTGTTTATATTAGGGTCCTAATTAAGTTTAATTATTTGCTCTAATGTGTAATTGAAAAAGAAAAAAATGACCTAAACAAGATTGGTGTTTCAAATTGATTAATAAGAGTCAATTTAGTTAACCGAGAAAATAAATCTATTAAAGGGTCCAAAAGGTTGAAGATTGGAGTTAAAATTAATTAAGAAGGAAGTGTTCTAGCAAGGATCGGTTAACCGACAAGGAGGTTCGGTCAACCGATGGGTATTAGCTGGGGAATTTAGAAGTCTCTGAATCGATCGGTTAACTGACTAAGGGGAGATCGATCAACCAATGGCCGATATGTGAACTCTCTGAATCGATCGGTTAACCGACTGGGGCTAAGAAATGGCCTGAGATTGCATCCTAGACTAATCGCTCAACCAACCCATTAGGGATCGGTCAACCGACCAGCATTTTAGAATGGCTTGGCAAGTAACCAAAAACGATCGGTTGACTGATGGCATATGATCGGTCAACCGACTATGCAGTTTTAGTATTAAAGGATTTCGAGGAACTATTTGAATAACTAGCCGTTACTAGCCATTTTTTGGCATATCTTTTAGAGATATTTTAGGGATATGGATATATTAAAGATATGATACTACTATTTAGATATCCCTATAGATATGGTACATGAAATTAGAATATTTCTCAAATTGGTATATATAATTCTTTCTATTTAGTTTATTTTGAGATTGAGAAATATTTTGGGGACTTAATTGAATATTTTAAAAGTTGTATTTAAGTCAAATATACCAGGAATGAAAGATAATGATATATGGGGTCTATAAGTTCCTTTTAGATGCCTATATTTTTAAAAATAGCCGTTGGAGTGTTTGTTCTAATTCCTTATATATAGACATACGAATTTTGATAAAAATTGAACACAACATCAATAACTATTCAGTTCCAAAGCTTTCTAAGAGTTATCATTCTGATATTATACTAAGAGAATATTGTGAGATTATTCTGTTGTTAAAGTACTTGAGTTAAAGGGCTAATTGATTTGGCGTCAATGATCTGAGTTGTCTAAGCAATTTGATTTGCAATCTTTTGGTGTTTTTCTAGTGAGATTGTTCCAAACTTATTCTTTATTGAGTTTAAATTGATTTGAGGTGGACGAAACTCCGAGTGGAAATAAACTTATCAATTTTTGTAATTGGTGAGTTGTGTGTGGATTAGATACTATTAGGAGTATCTAATCAAGGGTAGTTGGGTTTCAATCTCTTCCAATAAAGAGATTGAAATTTAATCCTTACCTAAGTATAAAAATATTATGTTACTCTTTTCCCGTGAAAAGATATAGGCGTAATTCTTCCTGATTAGAATTGAAATTGAGTGAATTATAAAGGCTCCATCCTTACTTGGGAAAATGATACTTGGGGTGATTGTAAGGTTTGATTCTTAGCCTAAGGTATAAAAGAATTAGGTTTGATCCTTAGCCTATGAAAGGATTAGGTTACTCTTGAGCCTAGAAAAAGGATCAGGTTATTCCTGCACCTAGGAAAAAGATTTGGTGTTGATTCCTCCTAAATAGAATTAGGTTAGTCTTTAGACTGGAAAAAGGTAGAGGTTCTTCCTTAACTTGTGAAAAGGGATTGTAAAGGTTGATTCTAAGTTTGCAAAAGAATCATTGTGTAAAGATTTGGTTCCTACCTATTTAAAAAAATCTAGTGGTTTAGTGGGTACGAATCTCCCTGGGGCTCGAAAGACTGGATTAGCCAAGAGTAGCTTAGTGAACCAGGATATATCGTGGTGTTCTATTTTGTTTCTTTATTTATTTATTGTTGTTTGGGTATGCGCCTAGTATTTGTAACACTTATCCACTGCATTATAATGATAATAATCAATTTAGGATAAATTGATTAATTGATTATTTTAAGTGTTTAAAAGATAATTATTTGTTTTAATTTTACAACTACCCAATTCACCCTCCATTGGGTAGATCACTAGGCCAACAGTATGTACTTCACTGACCCATGTGAGGTAGGTACGGATTATCTAATTCTTCTACCAATTAAGGTAGGATAGGATGTAGTTCATCGACTCAATAGGTAGGAATGGATTGTCTAATTCTCTGACCAATTAAGGTAGGATAGGATGTACTTCAGCGACCCTTGTGAGGTAGGTATGGACTGTCTAATTCTCCGACCAATTAAGGTAGAATAGGATGTACTTCACTTACCCATGTGAGGTAGGAATGGGTTATCTAATTCTCCGACTAATTAAGGTAGGATAGGATGTACTTCACCAACCCGTGTGAGGTAGGAATGGATTGTCTACTTCTTCGACCAATTAAGGTGTGACAGAAGGAGAATTCTCCAACCACCTAAGGTTGGAAAGTTCGTAGATTCTCCAAACACTTAAGGTTGGACAATATGTTTCTCGCCTCGCCCTTTTTTCTTATGCCGTTTATTTTTTTTACTATCTGTCCTCAGATGTTAGTAATGAAAGTCATAGTTTGGTATGCATGTTTAGTACATTTTAAGCAGTTTTTAACCTTCATTCTTAATGAATTCTGAATTACTAGTCGAATTTTGTCAGCCTAATTTTAGAATTTTTGCCTTTAGATAGTTGGTGTAAATCTTATCAAGAAATCTTGACGGATAAATCTGATATTATGTGCCCCAGCTCTAGCTGGAGCAAATCCTATCATAGAATCTCAATGGAGAAACCGAATATAATATGCCCCACATCTGGCTGGGGCACTGGATTACATCATGCGTGTTTCTAAAAATGTAACAAAGCCCGCATGGGTTAGCCATATATCCTAAACTGAGCATGTGATTTTAATGTTTGATAGAGTTTAGAAATTTTGTTGGGTTGTTTATGTATTTTGATATCGTTGTTTTAGAGAATGATCATCAGATAACCAAAACCCACCTGGGTTATCTACATACTCTGATTTTTTAAGTCGATAATCAAGTTGAAATGTAGTTTGGCCCTCGTTGTGCCGATTTTCTGATTGTTGACCACACCGACTAGGGTTTTCTATGTACCTTGGTATTCTACCAAAGATCAGGTTGAAGCGTAGTTCACGCACAGGTATCCTTTGTAGTTTTCCTAATGAAATGGTTGATAATGCTTCTTAGGGAAGTCGAGAGACTTCTCCAGATATGCGCCCTGACACAGGACTGAGAGAATGTCGTAAGGTTAACACCTCTCTGATTTCGACTGGACCCACTTGGGTTTCCTACATACCTTGGTAATCTACCAAGGATCAGGTCGAAGCGTAGTTCCGAAGAACGAGACACTTTTTAAGAGTCATAGATTGTTATGTTTTATTAGCAGCAATCTATTCTAGATTAATGGATAGAGTCTCTTACCTGAGCGTTAGCGAGGTAACATCAATTGTTGTCTTAATTAGTATTCTGCTTAAATCTTTGAATGGCACTATTTTGCTTTGGGCTGCTAGAGGCGTAGTACTTAGAGTACTTTGAATGACTCTAGGACTTGCTCAATTCTAGGAAGATCATGTTAGATCCTAGTGAGGACAACTTTCTAATGACACTCTACTACACACTAACGCTTCTCAAGAATGAGTAAGGTATATTATCAAGACGTAATTCTTATGAGGTCGACTCCTTGTCTAAATTATGATTTGGTCGGAACCACTATCAGAGATAGACAATGATACGGTGACTGGTGAGGTAGCTTGACCAAATTACATACCCGAGGATTCCCAGCTAGCCAACTAGAGCTTCCAAATAGAGTGTATGGGTGCAAGTGTAATGTCGATGATGGCCTCTAGATCAAAATGATATGCAGGATACCACAGGTTTTTGTGAAGTATGATGCCTAATTTTCCTCACGTGTATGAAGTTATGTATGCCTAAGTAAAATGTGATACATGGTGTTTATGTAGTATTTCGATACTGACTTATGATTTTATGAAGCCCAAATCTTTTACCTAGAATGTTTTCCTAGGTAACATTTGCACTAAGTACCTTTTTTCTATTTAGCCATCTCCCCTGGGCGTTTCTATATTGTCTCTAATATGGAAGGTTGATTAGTGCTTCTAAGAGGCTTTTGTCTCCTTTGCTCCTGCTTGTGTTAAAATAGAAATTCTAATCGGGATTTCTCTTCGGGATTTTATGGGTTTTGGTTGTTATATGGAAAGGTTTGGATAGGAATAGTAGAGGGTTATTTCATTTTGATTGGTCGAGCTCAGGATATCCTAGAATGGGAACATCTGGCTCAGTTAAAGGTCAAATAAAAGAGGACCCCCTACCCCCCATTACAGATAAATGAAGGGAAATGGTGGTTATCTCTAAAAACGTTTTGTCTTTATAGCCATGGTTAAGATTAGCACTACATATATACTAAGTCGAGTCCTCGGACTGGCATTATACGTATATTAAGTCAAGTCCTCGGACTGACACTATACATATATTAAGTCAAGTCCTTGGACTGATACTGATTAAGCCAAGTCCTCGGACTGGTATTATACATACATACATATATATATATGTATATATATACACATTCTCACACACACACACACACATATATATATATACTTATTTTCCTTTTATGTTTTCTCCATATCCAAAAAAAATGAAAAACGTTTTAAAAACAATTGCCTAAACCAAAAATTGTAAAGGGAATATTATCTATACCTCGTTTTTGTTTCCACCAAGAGACCCTTCTAAATTTACATTGTTCATCATAAGAATTTTTCTTCGTACTCTGAAATGGAACTTGCTCGAACTACGTTTGATCTGATCTTTGGTTTCCCCAAGGTATGTAGGTAACCTATACGGGTTCGGTCATATTTTCGCCCAGATTTATGAGATCTTAATAAGACGAGACCATTCCCAGGAAAGTCTTTCTTTTGAGCTGTCATTCTAGTGGCGGCACAATATGGTGTGTATCTCCTATCTTTATCATTACAAGTAAACTCGCATGATAAAGAGGGGCAGCTAAAGACACTGGATTTTGTCACGCCCGTCATTGCATTTTTTGTAAAAGTATTAGATCTAAAGAGAAAATTCAAACAAACTTTAAACTATGTTTAAAGGGATGAATTCACGCCTTAGATTCATAAATTCAATGTTTTGAAAAAAGAAAATACAAAACCAAAAATATCAGCAATCGAAAGAAATTAGATAAAGAAATAAAGTTTCGAGCTAAAATTAAAATTATGAAACGTTAATGGGGGACTAAATTGATTAAATTGAAAGTGTATTTTTTTTTTCTAATATCACTTTGAATATATTTAATTTCATTTTTCACCCTTTAATTTTAAGAAATTTCACCAATTCTAACTACTTTTCATTTTAGCCTAAAAACTGTATTTTTTGCCGACTTTTTATCAAATTGACAACCAATTGAGTCTTGATTTTGGAAATTAAACATTCCAATATTAATTTGGATAGTTTAATTTCATTCCTATCATTTTAATTTCAAAAAAAAATAATTACATTTAATTGACAAAAAGTGTCCCAATCATAAAATTTACAATATGTGCACCTCCCAAGAATAAGACAGAGCATTGGGATTCCAAATTGGAGTGTCCTTAGCCTCCCCGCGAATCCCCCAAGCCAGTCTCCCTTATGGTAACACTTAAGGGGGTGAATTTCCTAAAGTCAACTCTCTAATACCAAAATAGGGGGTCTAAATAACAATAACCATGACTTAAGAAAGTGGGTTAAGCAAGCTTCCCCTATAAATAGGGTGCCCTTCTTTCATTTCTCTTGGCCAATTCACTACCTCTTACTCGCACAATCTCAAGTAATTGCCAAGAATACTTTATCTCTCTAGAAATTCTTCTAAAAAAATTAGAAATTAGTTTTTGTAAGTCTAGTAAAAAGAGATCAAAAGACAAAGAAAAGAAAGAAGAAGAAACGAAGGAAAAGAAAAGAAGAAACTTTTTCCATCCAAAGGAAGGTAAGTTTCTCAAACCCCTTGCACATATTTTTTTCTTGTTTTAAAGTGAGGACAAAAAACAACAATCAAAACCAAAAAGAAAAATCGTTCCAAAGAGAACACACAAATAATTTTATTTTCTTGTATTTACTTCTACTGTTATTTACTTTCCCACATTTACTTTCCTATTCTGCGGTTTTCCGAGCTTTTACTTTTCTATACTTTACTTTACTATTCTGCGCCCTTTCCATGGTTTAAATTTCCCATATTTTTATTTTTTTTTGTTTAGTTGAGCCCGCCCTAGTTAAAGGTCAAATAAGAGAGGACCCCCTGCCGCCACCCCCCCCCCCCCATTACAGATAAATGAAGGAAAATGGTAGTTCTCTCCAAAAACGTTTCGTCTTAATAGCTATGGTTAAGATTAGCACCATATATATACTAAGTCGAGTCCTCGGACTTGCATTATACGTATATTAAGTCAAGTCGTCATACATACATATACATATATATAATTATATATATCTATTATACTTATTACACACACACACACACATATATATATATATATATACTTCTTTTTCTTTTATGTTTTCTCCATATCCAAAAAAAAAGTCAAAAAAAAATTACCTAAACCAAAACTCGTAAATGAAAGATTATCTATACCTTGTTTGTAGGTTTCCCAATCATATAAGAAACTTTAAATGAGGGTTAGGCAAAATTATTCCCCTAAATGGTTTTAGTTAAGGTTATTATGGCAAAAATAGATATAAAATTTTGTTATTTTCATTTTGCTAAAAATAAGGAAAAACTAAGTTTTCTTTGTTCTCTTCCAAGAACAACGGAACTCTTGATCCCGAGATTTTGATGAATAATTAAGGGTTGTTGTTTTTTATGGAATTAATGTGTTTATTGAGTGTTTCAGTATAAGAGCTCCAAATCATGAAAAAATTGTAAAGGATGTGAAGATGAATGTTGAAGAAATGAAGAGTAATGAAAATTCCAAAGAAATTAGCTGAAAACAACTCAAATACTCTCACACTCTTAACGTATCCCGAATTAGGATCACACGACACAAATTGATTAATTATATTCTTGTGTGTTTAATTTGATAAAGTATAGGATCCTAATTAGTAATTAAATATTTGCTCCAATGTCAAATTAAAAAATAAAAATTGACCTAAGTAAGATTAATATTAAAAATTGAATATTGGGTCAATGGTGCTAACCAAGAAAAGTACTCAATTTATGGGATTAAATGTTGAAGTTTGGAATTGAAATAAGTTGAGAAGAATAGATATAGCATCATTCGGTCAACCGACCAGCAGGGGTTCGATCAATCGATTGGCTATAGACTAGGAAGTTAAACTCTATAAATCGATCGATCACCTAACTAAGAGAGATCATTTAACCGATTGGCCAAAGTAAAACTCTTTGAATCGATCGGTCAACCGACCGTAGTGGATCGATCAACTGACTATGGCTCAATTTTGGCTTGAAAAGGATCTTAAATCGTTCGATCAACAGACCCTAGAGGGTTCGGTTAACCAACCGCCCTTGAAGGGTTGGCCTGTGTTACACGCGGTATTGATCGGTCAACCGATAGGCAGAAGTTCGGTCAACCAACTGTGTGGTTGCGATTTCGAGGATTTTAAGGCTCTAATCAATCTAACTGTTTTTTTAGCAAATCTGAAAAAGATATTTTGAGAATTTGAATATATTAAAGATATAACACATCTATTTTAATATCCCTATAGATATGGTACATATAATTGAAAATTTTCTCAATTTGGTTCATTAAATACTTTCTATCTATTCAATTAGTAATTGAGAAATAATTTGTGGACTTAATTGAAAGTTTTAAATGCCATATTTTAGTGAATTATACTAGGATTGAATGGTTATAATATATGGGGTCTATATGTGCACTTTAAAGTTATATCTTGTGAAAACTAGTCGTCGGAGGGCTTGTTTCAAACCTATTTAAATAGACCTGCGAATTTGATATCATGACATACGACATTATCAAGAACTATCAGTTCCTACACTATTCTAAGAGATATTATTCTGAGATATATTTGAGAGATCAATTATGAGATTATTTGTGTGAAAAGTTCTTAAGCTAAAGTGTTGTTGAGTTCGTGTCACCGATCTAAGCTATCTTATGATTCTGTTTCAATCTTTCGGTGTTTTCCTAGTGAGATCTTTCCAAGTTTTTGAGCTTAAATTTAATTTCATATTATTGTTTATTACTTGGTTTTAAGATCGTAGAAAAATCATTTTTTAAACTTAAGAGCATAAAAATATTTTTTAAAACGATTTTGTGAAATTATCTTATTACGTGCTTAATTATGTACTACTTATATTTGTTTTAATTAGATATAGTATTCCTCACTTAAAATTCTATCACGTAGTAATTTTGGGGCATTAATTGAGTATAATTGTTTTTGAGGTGGTAGAAGCTTCGAGTGGGAAGAAACTCATTTTTTTTTATTGGTGAGTTTTTGCGGATTAGATACGGTTGGGGCTGTATCTAATTTAGGTAGCTTGGGTTTCAATATTTTCTGGAAAAAATATTGAGATTTGATCTTTACCTAGAGTACAAAAAGGTTATTCTTTTCCCTTGAAAAGAATTAGGTGTGAATTATTCTTGAATAGAATTTATTTTTGAGTGAATTGTAAAGGTTCAATCCTTACTTGAGAAAAAGATACTTGTGAGTATGATGAGGTTTGATTTTAAGCTTGTTAAAAAGATTAAGTTGTGATTCTTCCTGTAATAGAATTAGGTTAATCTTAAACCTGCAAAAAGATAAGGTTCTTCCTTAGCCTATGAAAAGAAAATTGTAAAGGTTGGTTCTGAGCCTGTAAAAAGAATCATTGTAAGGGTTCGGTTCCTACCTTTAAAGAAATCAGGGTTTTTAGTGGGTGCGAATCTCCGTGGAGCTCGGGGGACTAGATCAGGCAAGGCTAACTTGCTAAACCAGGATATATTTTTATGTTCTGCATTATTTACATTTTATTTGGGTGTACACTTAGATCAATTACACTTATCCGATGTGTAACGAAGATAATAATTGATTTAAGATAAATTGATTATTTGATTAATAAAGTGTTGAAAATATTTAAATTTGTTTAAATTTTTTATAGCTAACCAATTCATCCCCCTTCTTGGGTAGCTCACTAGGCCAACAAGAACTTTTAAAAAAAGTATATATATATACACTATATTTTTTTTTTTAATTCTTTCCATAAGACAAAATTCTTTACAAGAAATATTTTCCTCATTTAAGAAAATAAAAAAATGTATTTTTCTTACTTAACGAAACTTTAATGTTTTTTTTTTACTTCTAATATTTTTTTCCTATGAAATGATTTTTTGTCTTTGCAAATAAAATAAATGATTTTTCTTAAAATCTCTTTTTAAGTAAAAAATATTTTTAAATTGATTTACATAAAATGGACTTTCTTCTTAAGAAGACCAAAAGTCTTTTTTAAGATATGTTTTCTCAAAGCTAAGACATGTAAAAGAAATATTCATTTTCTTCATTTTTTTAAAGCAAGTTTTCATAAAAAAATAAAATAAAAAAATAAGACACTTTTTTTACATAAAATATTTTTCTTCACAGAAAAAATTCTTTTTCAAAGTTCCTTTTCAAAACAAAACAAACCTTTGTTTCCTTTAAACTGTTTTCAAAACCAAAAATGTTATCTTTACTTAAATTTGTTTTATCACCTTTCTTCACTAATAAAACCAACAAAAAAATATTTTCTAAGTCTTTAATTGCTTTCTTGAATAAAGGGTTTTGTTTCATAAGAAACATGGTCTTAATAGAAATGTATTTTTCATTCTAAAATTTCATTTCTTTTATTTTCATACTAAGTTTTTGCCATCATTACTTAAACTAAAATCAAACCCCCTCCGAACCAAATTTGTCGATTCTTCTATAATTATTTTATTTGTTTGTTTTGCTTGCTTGTTTTATTTTACATATGTGTTCATAACTTTACTCCGTTTGCATGATATAAAGAAAAAGATAAGGGAAAATGATTACATTAACCAACCAAACTAAACAAAACTTGTACGTAGTTTAATTTAAAATACTTAGACACTGGGTACCATTTTAGAATGGGTGTCTTAGGGTGCCTAACACCGTCTTCGAGCATAACCGACCCCCAAACTTAAAGAATACTTAGGTTAAGACTTTTTGAATCAAAATTTGGGCCATTTCAAAAAGTTTTTCTTTCTTTACTTTTATTTTCTTTCTTCCTTAAAACCCAATGACCTAGCATGCCTTTTCAAAATCAATAGTAGGTGGCGACTCCAAGTTTTCATAGAAATTGGCCCAATTAAATTTGTTTAAAAACTGACACCTTAGAAAACCCCCTTTGAACTTGTTTTCTTAAAATGTTTTCAAAATTAAAGCTTATCCAAAAATATTTCAAAAGGATAAGTTTGTTTTCAAAAAATGAGCATGATTCCAAATAAAACACCAGTACTCGGTTGGTGTTGTCATTCGCTAACAATCCAGGGTACGTCAATCAGCATATTGAAACACATTAGTATACTCTTTGCATGTTATGAAAATAAAGATAAGTTTACCTAGAGTTTGATTTACAAGAAATAGTTTCACATCACCAGTATATTAACTAACTTTAGACCAATGGAACTAAAATTTGAACAAATCCACTTGTGGAAGACCACGATGACGCATATGTCATCACATTTACAACTTAATATTCAATTTGAGGAAAATTTATTGAGATCTCATTATTTACTTATTTAATTTGTTTGCCATGCATCTCATACATCTAACACAATAAATAATACCCCATACACCTACAAATTGGGCTAAGAATAAACTAACATAAATATAATTATCATATACACGAACATAAATGGGTTAGGATAATCACAGACTTTTATTTTTCATTCAACCCGAGTCATTGGGCTAAATCTATCTTTAATTCAGTTATGTTGTAATTAATTATTAAATTGAAGTCGATGAATCTCATGGATCTCTCCTTTTTAGGCTTCCAATGTCTTGGCCTCCATCGCTTCATGTTCTAATACAACTCTTCTTTTCATTGTCATCATTGGACCTCCTCTTCATCTTCTTAAATTCTGATAAAATTAAAATAAAAAGAAGGAGATACATTTTAGAAAGAGAAAGGGGCATCAAGAAGATATAATATAACGAAAAAAAATGAGGCACAACATGCAAGCCCTTGAAAAATCCTCAATAGAAAATTACAACATGATTGGAATAAACCATCCAATATCCAAAATTAAAAATAATAAATAAACCAATCACATAGCTCAGACGATTTAAGTCCTTGATTATACCATAATCAACATATATAATACATCTCATGTAAAATATAATAATCTAGTTAATCTCATTGTAAAATTCTAATCGGATCGTTAAATATCGATTTTTCCTAATCCAGTTAGTAGATTATTCTTATATCATATGAATTATTCTAATCTAATTGGAATGTTAATTAAAAATAAATTAAATTTTATATCTATTAAAAATTATCTCATAAAAATTAAAATAGAATTCAATTTAATTTTTGATTATTTCAATTCCATATACGTAAAAATATCTCATAATCTTAAAAAGGATTTTTTTTTTAAATATAAATTTGTTGATATTGTTCCACATTTTAATTTAAAGCCTTTATATATTGAATAGAATTTAAAAAATATTTTAAATTTAATTATGGATAATATCGATCTTAAATAAACAATAGTCATTATTTATAAATTACTATCTTATAATAACAAATCTGATTTGATAAGATTTTCAAAGATATTTTCAAAAGACATAAAATCTTACTCAAGAGAGATTAAGAATTCAAATATGATGAATAAGTCAACATTTAACTTTTTCTTCTTAAATATCCAAAAGACCAAATCATGCAAAATTTATGAAACGCCCCCAATGGCAACGCTGTCATGCTACTGTGATAGACTATCCACTATGGCAATGATGCGTTGTTGTCGACAGACATTTCCATGGAGACTTCGCCAGTGCCCTAATGGCACTACAAGTGGCAGCGATTGTGATGTTGTTGCCGACGTACTGATGTGACTCTCATTTGCATCATTATTTTTTTGTGGCATTTTTCTCTTTAATTTCAAATTTTTTTATTTTAATTGTGATTTCTTTTTTTTTAATCTACTCTTCAGATCTACATGTGTGAATTATTGTTTTGGAAAAAAAAACAAAAAACATTAATTTTCACCAATAATATTACAATCATTATTTCAAAACATAACCAAAATATTTGTTTTTACTTAATTATAGACATGGCTCTGATACCACTTTTAGGAACTGGAAATTAAAATTTAGATATTTACGCAGCGGAATACAAAAAATTTAATCCATTTCATACGCAGGGTTCTTTAAAGTTGGATCTATTTGTATTAATATAAATAAAAATAACTAATAAAAAGATTAAATCTGTTGGCCCAATGATCTACCCAAGAGCGTTGTGAATTGGGTAGTTACAAAAATTTAAACAATTAAATTTAAACACACAATCTCAATTTTCTTAAATTGATTATTATATTGATTTGTAGTAGAAATGTGTTTAGCTAAATGCACACCTAAACAATAAGAAAAATAAACAATGCAGTACACAAGAATTTATCCTGGTTCGACAAGTTAGTCTTACCTATGTCCAGTCCCCTGAGCTCCATAGAGATTCACAATCCACCAAACCCCTGATTTATTTCCATAGGTAGGAACCAAACTATAGACACCGTATTTTGTCCGGCCCAGCAAGTATCGAATCAAGTACAACTTCAAATAAACTTTAATTTAGGCTTAAAGGGATTGATATTCTTCCTGAGATCACACTATATAATACATAAAAATACCCAAAACACATGATAAAACAAAAAAAACTGTTAAATTCGACAAAATTCAGTTAAGTAAAAGTTTCGAGTCAACCTCAAAAATCCCACAATTTAAGAGGGTTTAAAATGACTTTATTAAAGGTTTATTTTTATTTAATCACCTTTAGTATAGATAAAAATTAGCCACTATCCTTAAATTATAGGATATTTCAACAAATTACTCTGGTTACCTACCTAGATCATGAAACATTTACAACCATTGAATCTTGTGGGTTAGCACCAAAAAATTTATTTTATTTATGCATGTTATATCAAATCCCAACTAGAAAAAATCCAAGAGACGTTGATATAGGATTGGAAAGGTCATAACAAAGCCTTAAATCACAAAGGTGATTAAGAAGCTGGGCATAATTTGGAATTACACCAAATTCAAGTTGTCTTGACAATCCAACCTAGGCCCAATGAATTAAGGGCCTAGCCATGATTAAAGGCCCACAAAAGAGGCCTTGAAATAACTAAGGAACCTTCCTAGAATTTTCCTACAAAATATCTAGGAAGGGAACCAAGACATTTAGGATGTGACCAATCGTTATCAAAACTAAACCATTTCGGTTCGCCACCTAAGTTAGACATTTAATGTGCTTAAATTCCCATCCCATCACGTATTAAATACTTGGGATCACATGTATTGACTACATTCAAGGGATGTAGATATCTTGAGCAAAATATCTTAAGTTTAACCGAAATCACAGAATTGTGACTACCTGTTACTGAAACTAAACCAAATTGGTTTGCCACCTAGCCAATGATTAAATGCACATCCCATCTAGCAATAAATTCTTGGGATGACATGGAAGGTCTAGGTTTAAATTATCAAGATATTTTCCCCAAAATATCTTCGGGTAATCAAGGAACTTGAAAACCAATTATCGGTTACAAGGAAAGTTAACCCGATTCAATCCGAAACCAACTGGATGAGTGCTCACCAATTCACGACTCATCATGGAGAATTAAATGCTACGGTGACACGTCTAGACTAAGTTCAATGAATTTGGAAAGCATTAATGGTAACTAAACTGAAATAGTGAAACTAACTGGCACTTAGCCCCTAAACCGAACTAGAAGTGTCACATTGAGCCATTAATGTACCCATGGGCAAACAATATGATTGGAGAAGAGATAATGATTGGTAATGATTGCCAATCATTAATAATGTTTGCCAATCATTACCAAATCTTTGAAGATCTTTCATTCCACCCAAAATTCATCCAAAACAAAGCACAAACAAATCAAGATAGCAAGTCCTCTAGGCCAAACACCCCCAAACAAAGAGGCTGGGGTAGTTAGAACAGATATAAATGCTCAGGCTCTCAGCCTATAAATAGGGGTGTTGGTGTCTTCATTTTTTCAAGTCTTAAATGCCTAGTTTCTCTCTCTAAAACTCGAGCCAAGTCTCGGGTGTTAGGATTTTCGAGCAAATATATTGAATAGCATGCGTTTATTCTACTAAAATCTAGTCCTAGAGGTTGATCTTGAGGTTCTTGGAGTAAGAACTCAAGAAAAAGACGGTCACCGATCGAGGATCAACCAAGATCCGATTAATCTTGACGTGATCCAATCCGCAAGCCAACTCAACTGTGATCTTGATGTTTAACAGAAAGTAAATCCATCTATTAATAGTTATAGTTAGTATTAATAGTTAGTAAAAGGTCGATTTAAAGTTCTTGAGAGAATCATAGATAGTATATACAACTTATGGTGTGATTGTAGTTTTGTTTGAATCATCATATGTTCTTAACATGTTCTCTGATGATTTGGGTCCTCACATGTTCTTAACATGTTCTCGGATGTTCTTGATGTTTTTGAGATAGTTTTGTATGATTTGAGCATATTTTGGTTACTATAGCATGAATTAAGTGTTATTTGGTTGAGTATGGGTGATGTGAGTTATGTACAGGAATTTAAAGTGTATAAACTACATGATTATGATATTTACATGCATAATATATGAAATTTAAGACAAGATCAAGGAATCTCAAGGCATATACCTAGTGTAGGGGAGTAATCTTTCCCTAAACAATAACCTTCATCTCCTTCTTGATCTTCTTGATTGGAACATGATCAATCACCACCAATATCTTGAGTTCTTTCTCCAAGAACCTCAAGAACACCCTACTTAGGGGAAGTGATATTCCCTAAGTAGCTATCTTCTTTTCCTCCTTGATTTCCTTGGCTTGACGTTGATCGGTGATCGTCTTACTCTTGAGTTCTTGCTCCAAGAACCTCAAGATCAACCTCTGGGACTAGATTTCAGTATAATAATGACATGTTATTCAAGAGATTTTCTTGAAAATCCTAGCACCCGAGACTTGGCTCAAGTTTTAGAGAGAGAAACTAGGCATTCAAGGCTTGAAATTTATGAAAACAGGCTCCATGTTTATAGGCTTGGGATGCTTGAACATTAATTAATGGGTAGGAATATCCAGTCTGCTCCTTAGGCAGTGTTTGGCCTAAGGGACTTGGTCTCTTGTTTTGGTCTTGTTCAGCTTTGGACGAATCTTGAGTGGAATAGAAGATTCTTAAAAATTTGGTAATGATTGACAATCATTACCAATCATTACCTCTCCTCTAATCATATGGGTTTCACATGAGAGCATTAATGGCTAGATGTGGCACTTCCAGTTTAGTTTCGGGGCTAAGTACCAATTATTTTCACTATTTTAGTTTAGTCGTCATTAATGCTTTCTAGGTGCATTGTATCTAGTCTTGAAGTGTCCTTTTGAATTTAATGCTCCATGATGATTCATTTCTTGGTGAGCATTCCTTTGGTTGGATTCAGATCGAATTGGGTTAACTTGTCTTGTAACCAATGGTTGGTTTTCAAGTTTCCTAGTTACCTCTAGATATTTTGGTGAAAATATCTAGGTCCAATGTATCCACCCCTTCACTTTAGAATTTAATTATTTATGGGATGTGCATTTAATTCATTGGTTAGGTGACAAACCAATTCAGTTTGGTTTTGGTAACGGGTAGTCATGTTTCAAGGTTTTCAGTTAACTCTACGATATTTTGATCAAAATATCTAAATACCTTGAATGTGGTCTATTCATATCATCCCAAGCATTTAATTCTTTATAGGATGGGCATTTAATGCTCATTAAATGCCTAACTTAGGTGACAAACTAAATCGGTTAAGTTTCGATAACCATTGGTCACGTCTTAAGTGTATTGGCTTCCATTCCTTAGATAGTTACAGGTAACTTATTGGATGGTTATTTGGTCTGTTTAAGGATTATTTTTGTGCCTTTTAAGTATTTGTAGGCCCTTGATTCATTGGGCCTAGGAGGTTTGTCAAGACAACTTGATTTTGGTGTAAATCCAAACCAAGCCCAGGTCCTTAATCACCTCGATGCTTTAGGGCTTGTCATGACCTTTCAAAGCCTTGATTAATGTCTCTTTGATTGTTTCTTTGTGGTATTTTATATAATATGCATAATTAAAACAATTATTTTTTATGCTAAATCGATAAGATTCAGTAATTGTAAATGTTTCAAGGTCAGGGTAGGTAACCGGAGTAAGTGTTTGAAATATCCTATAATTTAAAGGTAGTGACTAATTTTTATCTATATTAAATATTATTAATGAAAATCAAACTTTAATAAAGTCATTTTAGACCCCCTTAAATTATAGGATTTTTGAGGTTGACTCGAAACTTTTACTTAATTGTTTTTTGTCAAATTTAATATTTTTGTGTTTTTCTCATTTTTTTGGTATTTTTGTATATTATACAGTGTGATATCAATTAAAAATTCATTAATTTTAAATCTAAGTTTAAAATTTATCTGAACTTGTACTTGATTCGACACTGAATGAGTGAGACAAAATGCGGTGTCTACAGCCACTAGAAAACTGAAAAAGAGCAGGGGCAATATGCCTTGTGGCCAAATTCTTGAAGTGGGCAGCCAATATGTGGCCTTCCACATTATAAATCCAGTTGAGGGTTCAAAATCTTCGACCCATTCTTTTTTTAATTACACTCTAGCCCTTACACTTCTTAAGTTTAAACAACCTATTCTCTTTTTTTTTTCAAGGACTTTTCTAACATCGATTGCCTATTTTGTATACCCATAACGTCCATACCAAAATATGGATGTTGAAAATAAATAATTAATTAATTGATAAAAATTAGAACAATTCTAATTTTGCTCTTCCAGAAAAAGTTCTTTTCACCTTAAGGTATTTTCTCTAATTACGATTCATGTCTAACCACATGTCCAGTTAGTAGGAATTCAACCAAGAGAATCCTCTCGAGTATGATATGTGTATTCCATGATCTTTCTATCTGTGTACCTTAAATGACCAACATAATATGGTTAAGTGAAAAAATTTAAGTCCAATCATATGTATTTTCATTAATAATATAATCCCTTGTAATACCGACTTTAATCTCATCCCAATCATCACACTACTCTACCCAGAGGCTCGGGTGAATTATATTAAATCGAATCATATGGGTTACGTCTCTTTTTTATACAAGTGATAGACCCCTTCTTGCATACTCATATATTCACACGTATTCCTCACTACAACCGTTGAATACATTTGAAGTCTCGTAGTTAAAGAACAACACTCTATATTATCAAAGTATAGCAACTCAAACATGTAGTACACGATACTTCAAGTACCATAATTCATAGAATATAATTACACCTCAGATAACCTATTTTGACTTAAGCAAAATTACCATATAGAATATCAAGGATTATCACATTTTGGTTTGTTACTACTCTTAGTAAATCCCCTTGTAGATATTATAGTATGTCATACTAATGGATTAAGACTCACTATTCTAAAAGAAAATACATTATATCAATCTATCTTAGATTATTGAAGACCCTTTTTAATAATACAATACCGATTGGAAACAATTCATAATATTAAGTTACCAAGTGTCTTTGGTCTTCTCCTACTTAATCAAATTAAATAGTTGGACATTTCAACTCAACATTCTAGGTCTACAACAATAATGATATAATTATAATAATATTAGGAATATATTTTTATTAATACTTGAGATTGAAACATTTTATAGATACAAGTCTCAAATGTAAGATTATAAGATTGACTATAGGACTTACATCCAACACCGAGTTTGTTTCGCTCAAAAGCAACACAACATATTGACTCTAACAGTATCTACACGAAAAACTCCGAAGGGATAATGTCTTTAGAATATCTAAGAATATAATTCTAATTCTGAAGATTTGAGGTAGATCTGTTTTGATTTTAGTAGGTAGTAAGAAACAAAATAATAGAACAACGAAAGACACAGTCTAGTGTTCAAAACTTTAGACCCCCTTTGTTTCTTAATTGCATCTTTTCCCCCAAGTTTCTAAATGGTTCAACAGTACTGCCAATTCCTTTTAAAGGATTGTCTAAACTTCCATTTATTATCGTGTGTGACCTATTAGGTTCATATTAGAAGTTGTATAGTGAAAATAACTAATTAATTGAACAATTAAAAATTGAAACAATTCTAATTTTCCTTTTTAGAGAAACAATTTCCCAAAGACATCTCCTCCAATTGCGAGTCATGTCTATCCATATATCACAACCATATCAGTTGATAGGAATTTCACCAAGAGAACCTACTCAGCTATGATTTCTGTATTATACGATCTTTTTATATTGTGCTCCCAGAAAGACCAACAGGGTAATAATGATAAATTTAAAACCCTAGTACAATCATATGTATATTGATTGATAATATTACCTGTTGTGATACCAATTAGAATATCATCCCAACTGTCATACTGCTTTGGCCAGAGTCTTAGTTGAATTATATTACATCTGATCACATAGGACATATCATTCTTCATTTGAGAGTGATAAATTCAATCTTGCATTATCGTATATTTACATGTGTGTTTTACTATATTTAATGAATACCTTTAAAGTTTCGTGGCTAGAATATAAAATTTAGTATTATCAAATTATAGCAACCCATGCATGTAATACACAGTACTTCAAGTCTAAAAATCATAAGTACAATTATAACTTAGATAGCATACTTTGACATACAGTGGGATGTATTGGGTAATCATGTTTAGACCTTTATTGTACTAGTAAGTTCCCTTGTGGTTGCTCTAACATCTTATACCAATGGTTGAGACTTACCATTCTCATAAAACAAAATACTCCACAAGGTTGCCTAGATTGTTAATGACATGTTTTAACAATCCAATGCAGACTCGAAAACGTTTAGGAACAAGTTACCAAAATTCCTACGGTTTCTATATTTTAATCACATTAAATAGCTAAGACATTTTCAACTTTATATCCCAGGTTTTCATCAATATTCATAACATAAAAATGAAAAATATATTATTTAGTCCTCCAAATATAGTCAAATTATAAACAGACCTTTAACTCAAATAATTAAATTTATTATCCTCAAAGAAGCTATAAAAAAAAATCTCCAACAAACGGTCTCCCTGTTTATTCTTATTGACGAACCGTGCCATTGGAACTTCTCTATGAATGTTCACTTAGTATTTCAGAACAATATTTAAGTTCACTCAATATTTTACTTAATAATAGTTTACACGTTTTGTATAAATGTTCACTCAACATTTTAGAACAATATTTCAATTTACTCAATATTAGTTCACACGTTTAGAGTGAATATTTACTCAATATTTCAAAACAAAAAATCAGTTCATTTCATTCCATGTTTATTCAATATTCACTAAAATATTTCAGAATAATAGTTCAATCTATATTCACTTAATGTTTTACTCGGCAATAGTTTACACTTCTCTGTGAATGTTCCCTCACTATTTCAGAACAAATCAAAGACATTGAAAAAACTACGTTGTAAATGTACACTTCTATGTGAATGCTCAATCAATATTTCAGAACAATAAAAAATAAATCAACGTAAACGTTCACCAAACCATATTCCGATATGAATATTTATAAAACAATTCCAAAAAAAAAATTAAAAAAAATTTAACATGAACGTTCACAAATCTGAAATTCCAAATCTTGAAATTTCCAGATCTGGGCAAGAGAGAGTGGTGAACGGCGAGCACGACGATGAACAACGAGTTCAGATCTGAAAATTTGAGTTTTATGAATATTCAAATCTTTTGCCCTAAATTTAACCATCGCGTCAAATAATATGAGAAGAATTTAAGTATGATAGTCTCCAATATTCATGGATGAATTCTTTGCCACAAATAATAGAATACCTGATCTTGCAAAAGACTTAAGATTAAAAATGTTTTAGAAAGACTACATTATAACACAACTGTTTAAAATGATTTTTTTTTTTCTTCTAGATGAACTATTAAATAAGGGCTATTAAATGAAAATCTCTTAAATAATTTAATTTTTATAATTTCATTGTAAAATTTTAATAAAAAATATATTTAAAATTCTTATACGCTATTTTTGCGATAATTATTGGAGCACTCCCTCACATGTAGTGTATTGTTATTTATGTGCTATGTTGGATAAATTATACATCAAATTTGTCAAAATACTCATACCCAATAACTGTTGGAGCTTTCAATTTACTTGAAAAATGACAAAATAAAAAGCAGTTCCTAAACGTGGTTGGAGATGCTCTGATATGGTAAATATGTACTTTTCCCAAGCATTCATTAGTTGCAGTTAGGGATGGTCATGGGCCAGGTCGGGTTTTGATTAGGGTATTACACAAAAATATTAGGCCCTAATCTGGCCTGGCCCTAAAAAAAAAAATTAAGTCCAGGCTCAGTCCTAACTCGGCCCTATAATTTTTTTTTTTAAAATTTTAAAACTAAATACTAAAATTACAAAATGGTTTCTCAATTATCTTTCTATGAGAGGAATAAAATTAGAATTTGCTAAATTATTTATCTAAAATTAAAAATTACAAAATGACCCCTCAACTATTTTTCTATGGATATATATATATATATAAAATATATTTTTTATATTTTAAAAAAGTTCGGACCGGGCCGAGCCGGCCCTAAACAAAAATGATCAAACCCTAGCCCGGCCCTAAAAATAAATGGATCTTAGTCTTTAGGCCCTAGCCTGGCTTATGGGCTCAAATACTAAGTCCAAACCCTAAAAAAATAGGATCGGACTGGGTGGGCCGATCCGGCATCCGGGCCCTGACCATCCTAGTTGCAGTAATGTTCTTTTATCTTGCTAGTTAGGAAATTGAGCGGGAAATATCGTATAGAGGTAGGGCAAGGCGTTTGACCATCCAATTCCAAATACTCCAAACCCTATCCATTGTTAGCTTCTACCGCACAATCGGAGCTCATGTCAATCCCACAAGCATCACCAGCCAACGACGAGGAATACGTGGAACTAGAAAATCACCCACCAGCTCATCATCCTGCTCCTCCATCGGACGAGGTAACGTTCTAGTATTTTGTTGATGCTGCTGTCTATATTTTTATGAATTGTTGCACGATACTCTTTGGAACTGATCTGTACCTAATTGAGAATTGACGATTCTTCCTGCTGTAGAAGGATTACATTGTATGGTGGGATAGATAGTTTTGTTTGTTCTCAAGTGAAATGCATTTGCACTGTTTGATAGATGATGTCCGAGTTGATGGCTCTGTCATTGACAAAGAGGTTTGTCGTTTAATAAGTGGACTACCGTCTTAGGGATTCAACCCGTGTTATAATGGGTTTGTTATATCATTGATTTGTGGAATGCATATTTATCCGATCTTCTGCTATCTAGTGGGATGTGAATTCGATGTCAACTCTATTTTCCTTTCATTTGACTAAGTTTGGTATCAACTTGGTTCTCATGACTTGTATTTTTGCAAGGAAATTTACCTCAATAAGCATTTGAATGAGATCATTGACTCAATGCCTCAGTACTACTGATTCCAATCTCATGCCTTATAAATGTCATGTATATATTAACTGCATCCCAGCGGACATATCTTTTTATATGTGTATATAAAAGGGTTGTTATGCAAAATTGCAAATGCATGCACTATATGACAGGTACTTGTACATGCGCATTACATCAATTGCAAGGTGTTTTTTAATTGTAATATTTGTATGGTGATTTAGGTGTTTTTAGTTGAAATATTTGTATGGTGATTTCGTTTAAGTCTTTTTCATGAAGCTTTCCATTTGTTATGCAGTTATTTGATATCTCCACGACAGTTGATCCCAGTTATGTTATATCTTTAATACGGAAACTTTTACCTCGAAACGTGAGTAGTAGTAGAAATTTCCATGGAGTTTATCCATGTGGTGTGTCTACTCAAGAATCAACAAATGAAGAAATGGAAGGGAATACATTTATGGACACAACTGAGATGCTTAGTAAGTTGGATTGTCCTGAAGCTGCAGAAGATAATGAGTTGGTCCATCAACATAAGAATCATGTTGAGTCTCTTGGAGATAAAGCTTGGGAAGAGTATGGATGCATATTATGGGATCTTGCAGGAAGTAAAATGCACGCTGACTTCATGGTATCCTTCATATTGCATCTGTTTTATGTGTCTTTTATTTGCTGACAAATAGATTTAGTCATGTAAAATCGATGGCATTTTTTTTATATATAAAATAGTATGGGGGATCCACTATTTGGTTTATAGAAAGTTATGTATGTGTAGGCGTTATATAGTGATAAGAAATGCATCAGTTCTGAAGTTTCTGTAATTTGACATGGAACCTTGTTGTTTATAATAACTCAAGTTGGAATAAACCATGCAAACAATCATGACATGTATAAAAAAGAAAGTAATTATTTGTTTCTTTTTGAATATGAAGCGGTACATTGCACAATATTACAAATGATAACAACATATGCTTCATTCAATGCTTAGTTGCTTACCTTTATCAAGTAGGACAATTTACAATCAATACTAGAATAAACTTACACAAAGTAAGAGAATCCACACGAGGTGGGAGCACAATACATAAACATTTACAAATCTAAACTTTGCTTGTGACAACACTTGAACTCTTGACCTCCTCGTTGGAACTAAGGTCTTGCCCAACTTAGTGAGCTCAAGTTGGTTGAGTAAATAATTATTTTAGTAATGACCTTTAATGGAATTATAGTGTCCTTTTTGATAATGAGGATAACCCTATTCCTAATTCAATTGAGTCTAGGAGTGGAATGAAGTCCCATATTTTAGGAAACCAAGTTTAATTCAAATTCAATCTTCAATTGCCTAACGCTAATCTCATTATTAGATTCCTTATAAGACTTCAATTTTGAAGGTTAACCTTGGTTTCAATAGTAAAGGTTGTTCTATCGTGACTTGGAAGTCACAGGTTCAAATATCGGAAACAACTTGAGTGCAGGGGTAAGGCTGCGTACATATGACCTTCTTTAGAGCCCGCAATGGTGGGCGCCTTTGTGCATCGGGTTGCCTCTTTTTTTTTTTATAAGATTTTAATTCTATTCAAAGCACATGCCTACAAGCATCCACCTTGAACAGGAAATTAAAATCTTTCCTTACTTCAAACTCAATTTAATTAACTGGTTTCTTTATCGAATTAGAGAAACTTCCCTATTTTGGTTAATACTCTCTTAATCAAAATAATAATTGTTATAAAATAATATTTGGATTTTATATTTTAAAATAATTGAAAAACTGAATAGGATGTGTTAAAGTAAAAGAAGAATAGGAAAAGAATGAGACGGTTTAACTATTGTGTTAGCCTCTCCATCTATTTATAATAGAAATTAGGAAACCGTACAACAAACCCTAAACCGTACAGGAAACCCTAAGTAATACAGGAAAGACATAAATACCCTTTAATACTCTCCCTTAAGTTAGAGCATATATATTGTATGCTCCTAGTTTGTTACAAATGTACTTTATCCTTGAACCCCCCAATAGTTTAGTAAATATATCAGCTAACTGATTAACTGAATTTACATGTTTAACTTCAATCTGCTCTTGCAACAATTTTTCTCGAATAAAGTGACAGTCAACTTCAATATGTTTTGTTCTCTCATGGGAGATTGAGTTGGATGCATTGTAAAGTACTGTTTGATTATCATATACTAAGTCCATCGGTGAAGAGTGTTCAAATCCAAGTTCTTCTAACAAATGTTTCAACCAAGTTAACTCACAAGTAGTATAGACCATTGTCCCGTATTCTGATTCTACACTTGACCGCGCTACTACTGTTTACTTTTTACTCTTCCAAGGGACAAGCTTACCACCAACAAACACTCAATATCCAGTAGTAGACTTCATATCTAAGGGTGATCCGGCTCAGTCTGCATCTGTGTAGCTCATTATTTGAATCTGACCGAAATTTTGATATAGCAAACCGCAACCAGGAGCACCTTTCAAATATCAGATAATACGAATCACTGCATTCCAGTGACAAATCATTAGATGATCCAAGAACTAACTGATAACGCTAACAGCGAAGGAAATATCTGGCTTGGTAACAGTTAGGTAGTTCAACTTCCCAACTAACTGTCTATATTGCGCTGAATCTGTTAGTGGTATACCCTGATCTGGCAACAATTTAGAGTTTGGATCCATAAGCGAGTCAATCGGTTTAGCTCCTAGCATTCCTGTTTTGCTCAATAGGTCAATGACATATTTTCTCTGAGACAGGTAATTGCCTTGACTTGATCGAGCAACTTCAATCCCCAAGAACTACTTTAGGCGACCCAAATATTTGGTTTGGAACTTACAATGCAAAAACTTTTTGAGTTCTTGAATACCACCGTGGTTATTCCCAGTAATCACAATGTCATCCACATACACAATCAATAATATTCTTCCGACTTTGCTATGCCTGTAGAAGACGGAATGATTGACTCCACAACGTCGAAAACCAAATTCAGTGACCACTGTACTAAATCTACCAAACCATGCTCTAGGAGACTGCTTGAGGCCATAAATTGATTTCTTCAAGCGACATACCAAATCAAACTCCCCTTGAGTAACAAACCCTAGAGGTTGCTCCATATATACTTCCTTAGTCCTATTGCTATTTAAGAAAGTATTCTTGATATCGAGCTGATGTAATGGGCAACGAAAAGTGGCAGCCAGAGAGATGAATAAACGAACAAAAGCGAGTTTGGCAACGGGAGAAAATGTCTCATAGTAATCAAGACCGTATACTTGAGTATAGCTTTTCGCAACTAAGTGAGCCTTGAGCCGATCAATGGTGCCATCTGGATGAACTTTGACAGTGTACACCCATTTACATTCAATTATTGTTTTGTCAGACATAAGCGAGACAAGATTCTAAGTGCCATTCTGATGTAAGACAAACATTTTTTCTTCCATTGCTTTTGCCCAACTAGGGTGAGTGAGGGCCTCTAAAACAGACTTAGGAATAGAAACAGAGAAGAAAGAAGCAACAAAAGAGGAGTATGAAGGAGATAGGTATGCATATGAGACAATGTTGGAAATAGGAAGGTTAGTACAGGTGCGCTTACCCTTCCGGATGACAATGGGCATGTCCAGGTCAGACATGGATGGGTCAGCTGGAAAAGAATCTGAGGACATAGAATTGATGGGCGCGACAGCGGAGGCTACCTTCTGGCGACGAGAGTATACCTGCAAAGGACTTGAAGAATGACTAGGCGGGATAGGATCTGGAGTAAAGAAAGATAGTGTAGGGTTTGGTACACTTGGCAAAGGAAGAGTAACATCCAGATCATCTTGAGAGGATGGGGCAGAAAAGTAAGGGGAAGACTCAAAGAATGTAACATCGGCACACACAAGTGAGCGATGTAATGATGGACTTTAACATCGATAACCCTTTTGTGTACGAGAATAGCCGAGGAAAACACATTTTAAAGCACGGGGATCTAACTTGACCCTGCCGGGAGTCAACTGATGAACAAAACAAATACACCAAAATATTCGAGGAGGTAAACTAAACAACGGTGAATGAGGAAAAACAATGGAATGGGGAACCTTGCCATTTGGGGTAGAGGACGACATTCGATTGATTAGGAAGCAAGCTATAAGAACTGCATTGTCCCAGAAGTGTTTGGGAACGTTCATCTCAAAAAGAAGAGTACGGGCCACTTCTAGGAGATGTCGATTCTTACGCTCAACAACTCCATTTTGCTGTGGTATGTGAGGGCAAGAAAATTGATGCAAGATACCAGAGTATGACATAAAGGAAGTAAATGGCTGAGAAAAGTATTCTCGAGTATTATCACTTTGAAGAATACGCACTGGTTCATTAAATTGAATTTTAATTTCAGCACAAAATGCACGAAAAATAGATAATAATTCTGAACGATCTTTTATTAAATAAAGCCAAGTAACTCTGGAAAAATTATTCACAAATGTGACAAAATAACGAAAACCCAATGTAAAAGTAACACGAGATGGACTCCAAACATTTGAATGAACTAAACTAAAAGGATTCGATGCTTGAACATGAGTTGGGGAAACAAATGAAGTACGATGATGCTTACTCAATTGACAAGACTCACATTTTAACGAAGACAAATGACTTAAATTAGGAACAAGTAACTTGAGGTTGCGAAGACAAGGATGTCCGAGGCGACAATGGATCTGGTGAGCGGATGCAACAGCAGGACAGGCAGTAGATGGGATAGCAGGACTCTTGTCATGATCATCAAAGTAATAAAGGCCATTTTCCTCATGCCCTGTGCCAATCGTCTTCTGCATCCTCAAATCCTGGAGAATGACAGAATCAAGGAAAAATGATACAGAATAATTAAGATATTTAGTAAGCTTACTGACTGACATCAAATTAAAAGAAAACAAAGGAATATACAAGACAAAGAATAGAGATAAGGAGGGTGAGGGTTCTACTATACCAATGCCACGGATGGGGAGAGGGAACCATCAACAACTGTAACAGGAGACAACGAAGAAGATGACTGAATATGTGTAAATAAGGAAGATGTACTTGGCATGTAATTAGTGGCAGCAGAATCTATGACCTAGGGTGTGGGAGGAGAAGGGCGAATTGAAAGACAAGCAGTAGAAGTACCTCGTTGAACTAAAGAAACAATGGGAAGAGATGCCTGCTGGGATGCCTTATACTGAAGGAATTGAGCATATTCCTCATCAGAGATGTACTTGGCCGTCTGAGATTTTGGAATAGTAGGATTATTTGGATCAGATGTCATTACATTGGCGAACTTGGGTGGATGACCAACTAAATCTCAATATGTTTCTCTAGTATGATTCTTCTTTCCACAAAAGGAGCACTGAGGATGTGAGCCACGACCATGATCACTACATCCACCCCGAAGGCCACTACCATGGCCACCACGAGAGGAACCACTACGACTACCACTGAGTTGATCACCTCGATCTCGTGTAAGAATCTAAGTAACAAGCGCCCAATGCTTAGATGACGAAGACGAACTTGAGCCAGAAACATTGTCCTTGGTAGTGCTACGCAAGACATGAGAATACATTTCAGTGATATTGGGGAGAGTAGCACTGGAAAAGATCTGAGATTGGTCCGATTCAAATTTTGGGCGTAATCCAGCTAAGAACTTCATGATAGCCATCTGCTCACGTTGCTTTTGCTGTTCTTTCTGATCGATAGTGATCGGTAGAATAGTCTTTAACTCCTCATAAAGATTGTTGAATGTGGCAAAATAATTTGTAACGGATTGCGTGCCTTGCTGAAGTTGGAAGTACTCCACTGTTAAATCATACATTCTGGTGAAATTACTGGAATACAAAATACGAAGATACTCCCATATGGCTTTACACGTATCTAGATGAGTACAAAGATCAGCAACTTAAGGTTCCATTGAATTCTACCACGACGCTAAAGTCTGCATATCAGCTTGAATCCATTCCCCATACTTTTTATCATCTTCTACCGGGGTAGATTCTATGAAATAACGGTGTTTTCCTTGTTTGGTAAGGGCCATTTTCACAGCCTTAGACCAATTTAAATAATTGGTCCTGTTTAACTTGCGGGTTGTTAATTGGTTGGGGTTGAGCCATCGACATTAGTGCCCGTCAATACAACAACTGGCTAAAAAAAAATGGACAAGGGAAATGA
This sequence comes from Eucommia ulmoides, assembly GCA_016647705.1. Taxonomy (NCBI): domain Eukaryota; kingdom Viridiplantae; phylum Streptophyta; class Magnoliopsida; order Garryales; family Eucommiaceae; genus Eucommia; species Eucommia ulmoides. The sequence continues at coordinate 16,426,578 of CM028338.1, read as the reverse complement.
ACAAACAAGAACAAGTGTAGAACTTAATTTTTTTTTCCTTTTTTTCATACATTGGAAAAAACAAAACATAAAGTTAAAAAAAAAAGAAAAAAAAGAAAAAAAAGAAAAACAGAACGAATAGAAAAAAAGAGGAGTTACTGTTTGGATGGATTACTATGCTGTTGTGGTGGTAAAGGAACCGGTCGGAGCCGTCGAAGGGTGGAACGTTGTCAGCTAGCACATAAGACGATGTTAGCGACAACGAAGATGGTCGGAGGCTCAGAGCACGGGTGGTGAGCATCGGAATAGTGGACGACGAATTTGATGCTGACGACGACGACGATGAGCGTCGCAACAACGAACGATGATGCTGATTAGCGTCGGAATAGAAGACGCTAGCGGCGAAGTAGGATCGGGGCCGCGTAGTGCCGTCGGTGGGATCTGCTAAGTCAGCGCAACTAGGGTTTAGGATGTGGCAGCGGATTTAGTTTTTTTTGGAAAACGATAGATAAGGAGAAAGAACAGGAAAAAAAATTTATTGACAAATGGAAGAACAGAACTATGAAATTAATTTTCCAATGTACCGGTTTTTGATACCATGTTAAAGTAAAGAAGAGTAGGAAAAGAATGAGACGGCTTAACCATTGTGTTAGGCTGTTAGCCTCTCCCTCTATTTATAATAGAAATTAGGAAATCATACAACAAACCCTATACTGTACAAGAAACCTTAAGTAATACAGGAAAGACATAAATACCTCTTTAACATGATGTATATTTTTTTTTTCCTCAAGGCTGAATATAATATATCTTGATGTCACTTATGTCTTGAGTGATGTAGTCTAAACTCTCTTTCAAATACACCAATTTGTAGTGAAATTAATGCATCCAATTGGCCCAAAGTACTCATGTATGGACACAACTAGTTCAAAATCGAGGTTTTATGTTGTTTGACTCACTAACATTTCTTATGTACCAATAAACTCGATGACTGAATTTCTATACAGGTGCAAAACCTTATTCTTGACGTCCTCTTGGCTAGTCTAATTGCTTCCACATCTGCTCGTGTTACTGTAAGCATATTATAATTTATATTTCAAGTTGATTTGCTTGTTGACATATTTCTTCTATTCACTCTATTTTGGTTTTATTGGTAGAATTTTGTCATGATAATTTGATGTGATGGAGTCTCTGATTTATGGCACTTTGGTATTTTTCCAGGAGATTAGTCTTGGAATAATTGGAAACCTTGCGTGCCACAAAATTTCTCGGAAATGTATAGCCTCTACAAATGCGATGATAGAAACTATTGTGGACCAGTTGTTTTTAGATGACACCCCATGTCTTTGTGAGGTTTTCAGGTAAAGTGCTCGTGTAAATCATAAGTTTCTGCATATTAGACAACACAGATGCAAACACATGCACATGCATGAAAGGAAAATAAAAAAGGGTTAATTGCCCTTTGCCCCCCACTATATGTGCGAAGTAATTTGTCCCATGAACAAAATATTTTGACACTTAAACCGCTTTATACTTTACCATAAAGTGCATATGGACAAAATCCGTCTAAGTTAACAACACGTGAAAATCACATAAATATTAGGCGTGTGAATTTGTTCTTCCTATCCAAATATTATATCTATACCCATTTACCCCTAATAGGATTAAATTGAAATTAACACATACTTTAGGGGACAAAGGTATAATTGTTTTTGGTCATTTCTTACTCTTCGTGTTCCCAATGAACCCGTGAACTATAGAAGGCTCACTATCACCACCGCCAAAACTTCTACTCTAGACATTCAAGTGAAATCCAATCTACGAAATAATTTGATCTATGAAACCCTAAACCCTAAATAACATCGCTGTGGTAAATTGTTGAACCCCCTGCAAATTCCAAAATAACCACCATCACCAGATATGATTTCCACCGCTGAGGAAGAAGAAGAAGAAGAAGAAGAGTAAAATAGGCGGTAGTGGTGTGGTCTGTGTTAGTTCCGGTTGGGTTCCTTGATTGGAAACTGAGGAAGAAAAGCCACCATTGATTCGCTACCTCTCTTTCCTTCGATCTCTTTCTCGTAGCTTCCACGATCTTCTTCACCTCCATCGACAAAGAAACCCCTCCCTTGATCGAGTTCAACTTCTTTAGGTGGATTGAAATCACAAATCGCTGCCTCGCCTTGAAGAAGTTAAAATTGGATTCCCCTAATCTCTCTTGCAATTTAAGTTTTGGGTTTGATTTTTTCCATTTTCCAGATCTAAAATAAGAAGATGGCATGTGAGTTTAATTTTCTTGTAATAGATGAGATGGTAGTTCCTCTTCGTCAAAATCAATTGCCATTCATCAACAATCGGTTAACGGTGGTTGGTTTTGTGGGGAGGTGTTTGGTGGCAGCTTGTTGTGGTGGTGGCACAGACTTGGATTTGGATGAAGGGATTTGGATTTGGTGGCAGTGGCTTTGAGGGGATTTTCTTATAGAAATATAGTGAAAAAAAAATAGGAAAAAGAAAATAGGAATAAACATAGGGTTTTTTATTGTTCAGACTATATTTGACTCTCTCCCTCCTCAATTAACCTTTTAAACGAAAAAGTTATTATTTAAGCCTTTGATCATTATTTCTTATTATTTAATCATTTGTTAGTTAAAAAAAATAACAAACAGACAACAATGCCCTTGAATAAATATGAAACCCTAATTTCTACCCTCTCATAACCATTCTCTCTCTCACCACTTTCATATTCAGCCGCCCAATTCATCTTAACAAAACTTCACTGTCCAAATAAGGTCGAAGACGTGGTTCCCTTTCGTCTTCACTGTTCTTATCCTTTGTCTTCGTGATTTTTCACATTTTTTTTTATGGTTTGCACCAGGGGTGCAACACCATCGATGGGCCTTGGGCATAGACGAATTCAAAAATGGATCTGGATGTGAACATTGATGGCCGTTGTTCGTCTTCTATGCTAACGGGAGGCGGTTCGCTGTTGCGGCGAAGGAAGGGCAGTGGCGGTTTGCCGTTGTGGCGTCGGGAGGGCGGTGGTGGTTCCAGATTTGATGCTCAGCCACGCTCTGTGTCTCTCTCCATGTTAGGTGCGAATGGTTTGCCATTGCGGCGATGGGAGGCGGTTCGCTGTTGCGGTGGCGGGAGGGTAGTGGTGATTCGCTGTGCTCAGTTTCTCTCTCTTTCTCCCTCTCAGGTCTGGAAAATTCCAGATCTGAATTTTTTCAGATCTGGAAAATTCCAGATCTCCCGTCACTGTGTCGCCGTGCATGTGAATGTCTGGAAAATTCCAGATCTCTCGTCGCTGTGTTGCTGTGCACGTGAATGTGAATTTTTCAGATTTGTGAATTTTTAAGTCGATTTTTTCCCACCTGAATGTCCAGATCTGGTTTGAATGTTCATGAAAAATATCCAGATTTGAATGTTTATTCCCATTGTGTGGTTTGGTGGATGTTCATTTGTGATTTGTCGAATGTTCATGCTGATTTTGTTAGATCTGTGTTTGATTTTGTTGATTTTTGTGAAGTTTTTATTTTATTTTATTATTATTGATCGAGGGAATGTTGGTCGGTTTCTTCAACATTTCTTGATTTGTTTTTTTGTAAATGTTCGCATAGGGTTTCAGATCTGTTTGATTTAGTTTACGGGGTGAATGTGTTATTTTCTTGGTTGATGAATGTTCATGCCGATTTTGTTTTTTTTATTTTTTTATTTTTTTTTATCTTAGGGGGTTTTCGATGTCTGAAGTTGTTGTTCGTGGTGTGTTAGGGTGAATGTTCATGTGGTTCGACGAAATGTTCACACCAATTTATTTTTTGTTGTTTTTTTTTTAGTTTTTTGATTTTGGTGAAGGTTCCTACCGGGATTGCACTTTGTTGATTTTGTTCACATGTAAAGAACAATGAAGATTCATAACAACAAAATCAGAATTAAAATGTATCAAAATGTTAAAGATAACAGAATGAAAATATGAATATTCACGTCTTCATTTTTAACAAAATGACATTGTACGTAAATAATAGAAAAAAAATGGATAAAGAAAAGAATAGAGAATTATTTTCTAAGAATCTCCGAGGACTAAAAATTTTATTATGGTAGTTGGGGGTCCATTATCAAATTTTTATATCTTTTAAGGACTGTATAATAAATTTCCTTTTTAAATATAAGGAAAAAAATAGAAAAAAAAAAAAATAAAAAAAAATACTCATTATTGTAATTTTTATTTTATTTCTCGATTTTTTTATTTGATAATTAAGTTAATTAATATTCTAAATTAAGTTCCCTTTAAAAAAGAAAAGAAAAAAAATGAACAATATTATGTTTGTTAATGTTTTTTTATATTTTATTTGATTCGTATATATGTATATGTATTGGTAATCAAGTTAATTATCAAAATATTATAAGTTGTCTAATTTAATTGCATCTTAGTTATAAAACAATAAATAAATTGGAATAGAAATACGATTTTGGGAGTTTCAATAGCATTTCCTCAGAATTGCTTATTGTAAATATCAGTTGCCGTAGAGGGTATTTGGATCATTTTATTTTTTAACAGATTCCGTCACTATTGCAGTCTAAGAGAAAGTAGATGGCGGTTAAGTATCAAAAAGTTCTGGCCCTATACTACAGGGGGCAAAGTGTAATTTACCCATTAAAAAAAGGGGCACGTACCAGGAGGTCCCTTTTTAGGTTTCCAGGAACCAATCAAACCCACTTGTTTCTTTTTACACCAATAACTCATTTTTGGATTTTCCTGACCAAAATACCCTAATTTATAATTGACACCAAAAAATCCTCATTTGTAAATCCTGTCCAGTTCACCCCCACCACCGACCTGTTGCGTCACCGATCAACTCGACGTTCGCCGCCGCCGCCGCCCAACTTTGCCGTCGCCGTCGATGTCGCTGTCCTCTTCTCTGTTCGTCTTCACCAAAATACCCCTCACACTGAATACAAATAAATTGCATTTATCACACTGCAATAAATTGAAGGAGAACCGTCGCCTTCGTCGTTCGACCTTTGCCATTCATCGTTGATAACCGTCGAAGCTCCACAATCGCAAGAGAGAAGAAGGTCCCCGATTACATGAGGCTAGGGTTTCAATTCAGTACATTAATTACATTTTTTATCCCCTTATTTTGTTTTGGATTCAAAATTTACTCTTTTTTTCTTTTTTTTTTACGCTTTCCTCTCTAAACCTTCACAACGCCCAATACTCGAAACGTTATGCGTTTTGAATGTAAAAAATTGTCTACTATTATGAGAATCAATTTTTAGAAATGTTGTTAAATGTAATATAATTGAGTCAATTTGTTCCGAAATAATATTTACATGCATGTTGAATGTAACACTGTCTAATATTCTAAAAAATCAAATGTTTAAAATATTCAACAATTGAACTCAATTGTTTCAGTGTGTGTTGAATATAACACTTCTAAAATGCCAAAAATTCAAAATGCAAAGTATCTGATTGAAATGTAACACTTCTAAAATTACCAAAAATTCAAATTGCACTTTGCACCCTGACATTGCCAAAAACAATATGTGTGTTGAATGTAACACTGTCAATATTTCCTAAATATCATTTTCAGAAATATTTATTGAATGTAACATTGCCTACTATTGTCAAAATTTAAATTTCAACGTGCGTGTTGAACATAACATTGATTAATATTGTCAAAATTCAAATTACAATGTGTATGTTGAATGTAACATTGTCTACAATTCTCAAAAAATCATTTTTCAGAAATGCTTGTTGAATGTAATACTATCTAATATTGTCAAAATTCAAATTTCAGTGCGTTTGTTTGAATGTAACAACGTCGATTAAATTGCCAAAATTCAAAATTCAACATTCAATGTGAGTGTTGAATGTAATACTGTCCAATAATTTCAAAAATCAAAATTTAAAATTCAAATGCGTGTTGAATGTAACATTGTTTGATCTTGTCACATATTCAAAAATAAATATGTGTTGAATGTAACATTGTCAGTGTATTGAATGTAACACTGCCTAAATAATCTCAAAATCAAATTTTTAGAAAATTCAACAATTGAACCCAAATGTTTCAATGTGGGTTGAATGTCACACTTCTAAAATTAACAAAAAATCAAATTGCAAAGTGTCTAATTGAAATAATGTTACACTTCTAAAATGTTGAAATGTTACACTTTCCTCCCTAAATCTTTGTTTATACATGTTTTAGGGTTTTCTGAAAATCATTTTTTTTTGTAATTCCAGCAATTGAACCTCTTCCTCATTGGTTTAGTTTGTGTTTAATGTAACCGTTCCAAAATTGCCAAAAATCCAAAATTCAAATGCGTGTTGAATGTAATACTGTCTGATTTTGTCACGTTCAAAAACAAATATACGTGTTGAATGTAATATTGTCTGTGCGTTGAATGTAACACTGTCTAATAATTCCAAAATTCAAAATTTAGAATTCAAATGCGTGTTGAATGTAACACTGTTTAATCTTGTCACATATTCAAAAACAAATATGCATAATGAATGTAACAATATCAGTGTGTTGAATGTAACATTGTCTAAATAATCTCAAAAATCAAATTTTTAGAAAATTCAACAATTGAACCTAATTGTTTCAATATGTGTGTTGAATGTTACACTTCTAAAATTACCAAAAATCAAATTGCAAAGTGTCTAATTGAAAAAATATTACACTTCTAAAATGTTGAATGTTACACTGTCTGATTAAATCAATTTACCAAATATTCAAAACATTATGCGTTTTGAATGTAAAAAATTGTTTACTATTATCAAAATCAGTTTTTAGAATGTTGTTGAATGTAATTTAATTGAACCAATTTGTTTCGAAATAATATTTACATGCATGTTGAATGTAACGCTGCCTGAACTACACATGAGAGATAGCGAATCCAACCATAGGAGCTATCTTCTCATCGATCCAAAAACTTTAACTGAAAAAAACTCAATCAAATTTAAATCCAAAACATCGTAAATTTGAATTGATTAGAACTAAACTGGTATTGCCACTTTCTGATATTGCCAGAATTCAAAATTCAAAAAACAAATATATGGTGTTGAATGTGACATTATTTACAATTCTCAAATATATGCGTGTTAAATGTAATATTGTCAAAATTCAAATTTCAATGTGCGTGTTAAATATAACACTGTCTACCGTTCTCAAAAAATTATTTTCAGAAATGTTTGTTGAATATATCACTGTCTAATATTGTCAAAATTCAAATTTCAATGTGCTTGTTGAATGTAACACTGTCTAACAAATTGCCAAATTTCAACATTCAATATGAGTGTTGAATGTAACACTGTCTAATGTTGCCAAGATTCAAAAACAATATACATGTTGAATATAACACTGTCTACTATTCTCAACATTCAATATGAGTGTTTGAATATAATATTGTTTGATCTTACATACAACACTGACTTACATACAACACTGACTCCACAAAACATCAAAAAGAAAAAAATATAGCAACGTATCCATCCCTTCTAGTGAATGTGTGACCTATACAAAGTTTAAAGAACTCATGATCAACAAAGAATCATTGATGATTTGGAGAAAAAACATCTATTTATGCAGTTATGCTCTGTTCCCAAAAAAATAAAAAAAAATTGGAAGAAAAGGGGAGCGTTACATTAACAGAAGAAAGAAAAAAATCCTTTTATTTTTAAAATCCAGGAACCAAACTGCCAAGCCACCCCACATTTCTACGTTCAAAATTCACTCTTCACTACATATGGAGAAGTTCACGTCGTTCAGCTAAAACATTAATACAAAGGCATGTTATCCCGAGCTATAACCATGTATGTACTTTTCGGAAGAGGCTTAAGTAGATAATATGTCACTAATAACAGTGACTGACGTTGTAGAAAAGCTTAAAATTCATTCAATTGCTCTACTAATAAGCCCACCACTATATGGGATATGGATACTGACTAAACACAAATTGCTATAGTCCTCTTCTTTGCTCACACATTTATCATTGATGTAATGACAACATAACAGGTATCCACAGTCATATAAAGCAGTGAATTTAGCACTCAAAAGCGTATTTTCAAATTCACAAAATCAAGCATAGGGTTTATAGATATCCAATAATGCCATTGTTTTCACTAAATATAGCAGTACAAGCCAAAATTACCTCAGGATGATACTGAGGGCTGAAAAACCGCCTCTCCCGATTCTGCACAGCCGCCACAGAATCCTGCTGACTCCTCGCCACCATTTAAAACCCATCCGGCAACTTCACCGCCTCATCACTGTGACTCATCCACACAATCTGCCGATCTCCGACACTTTTGTTCCCAAACAAATCCACAAGCCTAATCACAAAACAGTATACGTGTCACAAAACAATAGACGTGTTTAATGAAATAGACAAACTTGTCCCAAAATCCTAAACAATGTGCATGTTGAATATAACACACGCTTGTTGAATGTAATATTGTCTAATAAATCTAAAAAATAAGATGATTGACGAGAGAACCCTAAACCAAAAATCTGCGAATATAGTACATTTTCAAGAACAGAATGTAGCTATGAAAAAGGAACCCAAACCACAGTTTGGGGGGTAAAAATCCCAACAAATTAAAGTATTTGGAGTTAAACCCTAACAAATTAAAGTATCTCCACAATCAGACTACTTGGTAGAAATTCAAGATATAGAACATATGAAAAACAGAAATGTGGAAACCTAAACCAATAATCTGGAACAATACTAGGCATGAACAGAGATATGGAGCCCTAAAACCAAAATCTGGAACAAATAATAAGCAATAAATAGAAATATGTAAACAGAAATCAACGAAATACATCAACCTCAATCTACATCAATGATTCGATGACCTGCGAAATATGCAAGAAGATCGGATCTAATTGATAAGGGAGACGACGATATCGATCGGCAAAGGCGGTGACGGAGACGGAGGTGACGGACGATGATGAATTAGGGGAAAAAGATCGGCAATGGAGGCGACGGTTGAACGACGAGGCTGAGAAGAGAATGAAAGATTACGGCGGAGAAAAACGACGATGAACCATGGGACAATGGAACGGTGACGGCCGACGATATCGGTGGGCACGGGCGGCGATGAACGACGAGGCAGGGAGAATGGGAATGGACGGCGAGCAAGAGCTATTAGGTTAATAATGCATCAGGGGCAATACGGTAATTTGACAATTGAGATTTTTTAAAAATGGGACTAATCAGTTCAAAGATTGATTATAATGAGAGTTTTGAGTTTATGATAAACTAGTTGGCCCTTATTGGTAAGTACAAAGTTAAAACAGTAGTTAGTGGTAATTTTCTCTTAAAAAAAAGCCACTAAATGCATTTCTTATTTCTGCGAGGCTCCAACAATTGAAAAATTATAAGACTAACACATATTATACTCTTCTCTTCCAGTTAGTGCCTTATTTTAAGTTTATTGCCTCTTCCTGGAGTTTTAAATTTCTTATCTCATGCTCCATGCTGCGCATTATTATTCTGCCCTTATGGTTCCCATCGTGCATCTCGTAGATATTTTCTCATTGCCATTTTCCATTTGGATGCTCATGTTTTTCTATTGTTTCTTTCATCCTTCTTGTTGGGCTTTGGAGTTTGTTTAATGTCGTCAATTTTCGCTGACAGAGTATGTTTCGACTAGTCTTTTCCTCTGCTTTACATGTTTGCTATTTGTATTGATATTGTTGTAGGATGAGATATGTTAGTGGAGTTAAATCTGACACTTAGGCTTCCCAAAACATCATCGTTGTTGAAAAGGCTACTCCACTTATAGCCTTGTGGTCTTAGTTTGGGTGGTATCAAACTGTTCTTTTGGGAGACTTCTACGTTTATTGTGAGCTTCCAGTCATTCTGATCATCACATGATCGTTCCACGTAGAAGTCAGGTTGCAAGTGAGAGGGAGTCATAAATCTCACTCGGCCTAGAGTCCCCAAATTAGTATATTAGTCGAAGGGGCTAGACATACTGTTTTGTGTGTGTACCTCTTAAGAAGGGCCTATCTTAATGCAATGTGGAATGATTAGAACCATTAGTTGTCAAGGCTTAAGCTACAACAAGGGGAGAAGGTTTCCCTAAAGTCTAGGCACAAGGAGTAAGTTGAGGCGCGTATAGTAAAAAGTATGTATAATGTATATTTATCGTTTATAATAATAAAAACATATTATTATTATTATTTGACTTACAGAGATGTATAATGTATATGTATTGTTTATAATAATAAAAACATATTATTATTATTATTTGACTTATAGAACATAAATAACTATAATATATTGTTGTAAACAATGTTTTAAACGAGAAGGCGCAAGGCAGTGCGTTTTAGTCTATGCAGGGCAAGGTGTAAGCGCCATGATTTTTTATTTTATATTTTTATAAGTAAAAACAAAGAATAAAATATGAAAAAGGTTGAATAATTTTCTGTATTGATATACAAGAATTTATAGGTCTCTTCTGGGAAACAAAAAAGGCAACTAATCTCCCAAATTAAGAGGAAAATAAAAACTGATTCCTCAGATTTCTATCCCAACCCACAAATCTCTCAATTAACTAAATATAGCACCTAATCAAATATGGTACATAATTACAAATATTCTAGGAAATCTTTATTCACTCCCCCTCAAGTTGGCATGAAGATATCACTCATGGCAAGTTTGCTAACTAAATTCTTGTACTGCACCTTAGGAAGTCCTTTGGTAAGTATGCTAGCTGCTTGGCTTGCGGTAGGTATGTAAGACCTGCATATCATGCAACTGTCTATCTTTTCCTTGATGAAATGTTTGTCCACTTCTACATGCTTTGTTCTGTCGTGTAGAACTGGATTGTGAGCTATAGAAATTGTAGCCTTGTTGTCATAATAGACTTTAATAGGCATTGGTATAGGAACCTTCAACTCTTCTAGGAGTCTCTTGATCCATAACACTTCACAAAATCCATGTGCCATGGAGCAGAATTCTGCTTCAGCGCTACTTCTTGCCACAACACTGTTTTTTGCTTCTCCACTTAACCAGATTTCCCCCCCTACAAAGGTGCAATAACCTTAGGTGGATCTTTTATCAGTTACATTGCCTGCCCAATCTGTATCTGTGTAGGCCTCTACCTGAAGATAGCCTCTATTTTTGAACAAAAGTCCTTTTCCTGGAGTCCTTTTGAGGTATCTCAAAATTTTGAACACAACTTCAAAGTGAGTAGGTCCAAGTGAATGCATGAACTGGCTTACAACACTTACTGCAAAGGCTATGTTAGGTCTAGTGTGTGCCCAATAGATTAGTCTCCCAACCAATCTTTGATAACGTTCTCGATCCATAACTTCATTCGCTGCCGCTGCTTTTTATTTCACATTAGGCTCGGTTGGAGTATCTATTGCCTTACAACCAGTCATTCCTGTTTCTTTAAGCAAATTAAGAATGTATTTGCATTGGTTGATGAAAATTCCCTCCTTGGATCTTGTGAACTCCATTCCGAGGAAGCACTTTAGCTTTCCCGGGTCCTTGATATCAAATTCGGCCTCAAGTTTCCTCTTCAAGTTGCTGATCTCAAGAGAATCATCCCCAGTCATGATTATGTCATCGACATATACTATTAGAATAGCCACTTTACCGTTGGTGGAATGTTTGAAAAACAAGGTATGATCAGCTTGGCTTTGTGAGAAACCATGTCTCCTAATAACATTTCCAAAATGCTCAAACCAGGCTCTAGGGGATTGCTTCAGTCCATATAGAGCTTTCTTCAACTTGCACACTTTGCCTCTTCCAAGTCTTTCTTCAAATCCAGGTGGTAGGTCCATATATACTTCTTCTAGTAAGTCTTCATTCAAAATGGCATTTTTAACATCAAACTGATGAAGTGGCCAGTTGGAGTTAAATGCAAAAGAAAGAAGTATTTTGATAGAGTTAATCTTAGCAACGAGAGCAAAAGTCTCTTGGTAGTCAATACCATGAGTTTGAGTAAACCTTTTTGCTACGAGTCTCGCTTTGTATCTCTCCACGTTTCCGTCAGCTTTACACTTCACTATGGACACTCGTTTGCACCGAACTGTCTTCTTGTCTTTGGGTAGATCAATGACACTCCAAGTGTAATTCTTCCTAAGAGCATTCATCTCTTCCATCACAGCTAATCTACAATTCGGATCACCCAATGCTTCCTCTGAACAGTTCTTGGAACAGACAGATTAGAAATCCTAGACACAAATGCTCTATGAGTGTTTGACAATTTTTCGTATGACAAGTACTTTGCAATAGGGTGTTTAGTGCATGTTTGGGTTCTTTTTCTTAATGCAATTGGAAGATCAAGATCAGAAGAAGACAAATTCGGTAGAAGAAGGAATGAGAGTAGAAGGAAGGTTACTCTGAGTTGTAGGACCATCACTAGGAAAATTGGATTGAACATCCGTTGGAGGAATAATTGGAGCAGTGGTATGTTTGTGAAACTTTTGCTAGAATAAACCTGAAGCTTAGATTGAGGATTGTGATATGTTGAAAGTACTTCTCTCCCTGTCTTTGATAAAGCAACGTCTGACAAGGTAGGATTAAGAGTACTACCACTAGTTTCCATACTCCCAACAGGTGTTTCCAAAAAATGCTTATCAGAATGAATTAAAGGCATAGACACCTCCGGAATAGGTAAAGTTTCCCAAAAATTATTTTCTTCTACTATATTCTCCCCCTGAAGAATTTTTTTTGAAAGAAAGGTTTATCCTCAACAAAGCTTACATCCATACTCTCGAGGAATTTTTGTGACTGGATTAAAACATTTGTATCCCTTTTTATTAGATGCATAAACAATGAAGACACATTTTTCAGCTTTTGGGTCTAGTTTTGATCGAAAAATATTTGGTATATACACATAATAAATGCAACCAAACACTTTAAAGGAAGATCTGTAGTTATCCTAGATGGAAAAAAACTTTTTAAAACCTGTAAAAGTGTTTCAAATTTCAAAACTTGAGTTGACATTCTATTTATTAAGTAGCAAGCAATCAAGAGTGCGTTAACCCAGACATATTTAAGAACATTCATTGAAAACATAATGGCCCAAGCAACTTCAAGTAAATGCCTAATTTTTTCTTTCAGCAATACCATTTTGTTGTGATGTGTCATGACAAGTTGATTGATGGATAACACCTTTTTCTAGAAGGAATGTTCCCAAATATTTTTTAAAATATTCCGTCCCATTATCCGTTCTTAGAATGCTAATTTTTGTTTGAAATTGATTTTCAATCATAAGAAAAAAATCTCTAAACCGTTGTTCAACTTCGGACCTTTTTTCCAACAAATAAACCCAACATACTCTGTGTGATCATCAATAAAGGTTACAAGCTATTTTTTTTCAGAAAGTGTGTTAACTTTGGATGGGCCCCAAACATCACTATGAAACAAATAAAATGGTTTTGAAGCAGAATAGGGTTTTATTGGAAATGAAACATGATGGTCTTTAACCAAATGACAAGCTTCACAATGAAATTTTGAATAATCAATTCCTTTAAACAATTCAAGAAATAAACGTTTGAGATATGGAAAACTAGGATGTCCTAATCTCCTATGACATAACATAACTTGATCATAGACAAAGTTTGAACTAGTACTACCTAATCCATGAGCTTTTTTATTCCCGAAAGCAGTTTCATCAAAGTAGTACAGCTCATTTATTTCTCTAGTAGTTCCAATCATCTTCCCCGAGTTTCGGTCTTGAAAAATACAAGTGGAAGAAGAGAAAAGAATGGAACAGTTGGAGTCTTTAGACAATTTGCTGACGGAAAGAAGATTACAAGCAAGTTTTGGAACATGTAAAACTGATTTTAAAGTGATTTTTTCTGAGATTTTAATGTGCCCTTTGCTTGCAATGGATGAAAAACTACCATTAGCTATTCTAACTTTTTCGATGCCAGAACACGGATAATAGGAACCAAACAATTGGGAACAACTTGTCATATGATCGGAGGTCCCTGAATCTATGATCCAAGGATTGGTTCTTCCAAGAACAGAAAGTGCCAAAGGATTGCTACCTGTTTGTGCCATAGAACCGATAGGAGCATTAGGTGACGAATAGGATTTTAGTAGTTTAAGAAGATGATCTAATTGCTCTTTAATGAACGGAGATAACTCAGCTTGTTTTACTAATCCACCAATCATCTTAACAAATATATGAATAAAGATGTCAAGAAGATAATAAATGGTTAAATATAGATAAATGAAAAAAAAACAAAAAACATTAAGGTTCTTATATACATGGAGAACGTAGTTTAATCCTTGCCACACGAGTGCCAAAAGTCTCCTCTTCCATGGGATTATATGTCCAATTGAATGTCAGCCTTGAGATGACCTTATAATCCAACATACTGTCCATGCACTTGAACGACCCTGTCCTCACTTCCTTATCAATTGAGAAGCTTGGTTCATAACATAACTCAGGGTTAAGAATCTTTAGATAATAACCTGTGGGGTGTTAAGGTTGATGAAGTTGTAGTGTCCACCTATCATTTATTTTAATACTTCCGCTGATTACTCTCACAACTAGAAATAACTATTTCCTTTGCCGACTCCATCAACTCGTAGATCAATCCCATAGACGGTATGCTTTCTGGTTACATTTATTTATTTTTGTCTCTCGTATAATTTTTTTGTTATTTTGTATTGATGCTTGGTATTATATGAAATTATTTATGAAATTATCTTAGTTAGTGTATATTTATTTTTATTTAATTGATATTCGACATAATAGAGTACATTTTGAAAAAGTAATGAAGAAATATGTTAAAGGGTGTTTATGTCTTTTCTATATTATTTAGGGTTTCTTGTACGGTTCAGGATTTGCTGTATAGTTTCTTAAATTCAATTATAAATAGAGGGAGAGGCTGACATAATTGGGTAAGCCTTCTCATTACTTTAAATGGTATCAAGAGCAGGTTATGGGAGATTGATTCCCAGTCGTCGTTTCGCAAATCTGATTCGCCGCAACCACTGTTCAAACCTCGCCGACCATCACCGGTGCTTCTTCGAGGTTCACTGACCATTGCCGGCCATCAATTGCTTTGGCTAGAGACTCACGGCCTTCGGGACTTCACTGGATGAACATGATACACTGTATTCCGGCCTTGTCTCAAACACAGTAACATTGAGGAGCTGTAACATTGGTTACCACAAGGGTTCTTGCTCAGGAGAATGTCCATCTTTTCGTGAGTATTGTTCTGATTCT
The DNA here is from genome assembly GCA_016647705.1 of Eucommia ulmoides. Taxonomy (NCBI): domain Eukaryota; kingdom Viridiplantae; phylum Streptophyta; class Magnoliopsida; order Garryales; family Eucommiaceae; genus Eucommia; species Eucommia ulmoides. The sequence continues at coordinate 16,411,397 of CM028338.1, read as the reverse complement.
AATGTTCTTCATTTAAGCCCTACAATTGTTTGTGTTGTTGGTTTGTTTCCCTTGTGCGAGTTGTTTGTTAGTTACTGTATTGACAGGTACACATGTCAATGACTACATCTCAACCGTTAACAACCCATAAGTTGAACGGAACCAATTATTTAAATTGGTCTAAGGCTGTGAAAATAGCCCTTACCGGACAAGGGAAATACCGTCATCTCACGGAACCCGCATCAGTAGAGAATGATAAAAAGTATAAGGAATGGATTCAAGCTGATGCGCAAATTGTAGCGTTGTTGTGGAATTCGAGAGAGTCTCAAGTTGTTGATCTTTGTATTCATCTAGATACGTACAAAATCATATGGGAGTATCTTCGTGTGTTATATTCCAATAATCTCATCAGAATGTTTGATTTATCGGTAGAGTACTTCCAACTTCAGCAAGGCACGCAATCTGTTACAGATTATTTTGCCACATTCAACAGCCTCTATGAGGGGTTGAATACTATCCTACCGATGACTATCGATCTGAAAGAAATGCAAAAGCAACGTCAGCAGATGGCTGTCATGAAGTTCTTGGCTGGACTACGCCCAGAATTTGAACCGGACCGATCTCAGATCCTCTCCAGTGCTACTATCCCCACTATCACTGAAATGTATTCTCGCGTCTCGCGTAGCACTACCAAGAACAATGTTTCTGGCTTGAGTTCGTCTGCGTTGTCTGAGCATTTAGCGCTTGTTACTCAGATTCTTACACGAGATTATGGTGCTCAACTCAGTGGTGGTCGTGGTGGCTGTAGTGGTGGCCCTCGAGGTGGACATAGTGGTTGTGGTCGTGGCTCACATTGATAGTGCTCCTTTTGTTGAAAGGAGAATCATACTCGAGAAACATGTTGGGATTTAGTTGGCCGTCCACCCAAATTCGCCAATGCAGTGACATCTGATCCAAATACTCTTACTATTCCAGAATGTCAGGCGGCCAAGGACATCTCTGATGATGAATATGCTCAATTCCTTCATTATCAGGCATCCCAACAAGCATCGCTTCCCATTGCTTCTTTTGCTCAATGAGGTACTTCTACTGCTTGTCTTTCCATTCGCCCTTCCTCTCCCACACCCTGGGTCATAGATTCTGCTACCACTGATCACATGTCAGGTACCTCTTCCCTCTTTACGCATATTCAGTCATTTTCTTTGTTGTCTCCTGTTACAGTTGCTGATGGTTCTACTGTCTCTATCCGTGGCATTGGCATAGTGAAACCCTCACCCTCCTTATCTCTATCCTCTGTCTTGTATATTCTTTCATTTTCTTTTAATTTGATATCAGTTAGTAAGCTTACTAAACACCTTAATTGTTCTGTTTCATTTTTTCCTGATTCTGTCATTCTCTAGGATTTGAGGATGTGGAAGACAATTGACATCGGGTGTGAGGAAAATGGCCTTTATTACTTTGATGACCATGACGAGAGTCCTGTTATCCCACTTACTGTTTGCCCTGCTGTTGCCTCCGTTCACCAGATCCATTGTCGCCTTGGTCATTCCTGCCTTGGCAACCTCAAGTTACTTGTTCCTAATTTGAGTCATTTGTCTTCGTTAGAGTGTGAGTCTTGTCAATTGGGTAAGCATTATCGTATTTTAGTTGCTTCCCCAGCTTATGTTCGAGCATTGAGTCCGTTTAGTTTAATTCATTCAGATGTTTGGGGTCTTTCTCGTGTTACTTCTACATTAGGTTTTCATTATTTTGTGACATTTGTGAATGATTTTTCCAGAGTTACTTGGCTTTATTTAATGAAAGATCGTTCAGACTTATTCTCTATTTTTCGTGCGTTTTGTGCTGAAATTAAAACTCAATTTAATGTACCAGTGCGTATTCTTTGGAGTGATAATGCTTGAGAATACTTTTCTCAGCCATTTACTTCCTTTATATCACACTCTGGTATCTTGCATCAGTCTTTTTGTTTTCACACTCCGCAGCAAAATGAAATTGCTGAGCGTAAGAATCGTCATCTCCTAGAAGTGGCTCGTACTCTTCTTTTTGAGATGAACGTTCCCAAATACTTCTAGGGCGATGCAGTTCTTACAGCCTGCTTCTTAATCAACAGGATGCCGTCCTCTACCCTCAATGGCAAGGTTCCCCATTCCATTCTTTTTCCTCGTTCTCCTTTGTTTAGTTTACCTCCTCGAATATTTGGGTGTGTTTGTTTTATTCATCAATTGACTCCTGGCAGGGACAAGTTAGATCCCCGTGCTTTAAAATGTGTTTTCCTCAGCTATTCTCGCATACAAAAGGGTTATCGTTGTTATAATCTATCATTACGTCGCTCGTTTGTGTGTGCAGATGTTACATTCTTTGAGTCTACCCCATCATCTCTCGAGCTGATCTGGATGTTATACTCCCTTTGCTAAGTGTCCCAAACCCTACACTATCTTCTTCTACCCCAGATCCTATCCCACCTAGTCGTTCTCCACTTCCTTTGCAGGTATACTATCGTCGTCAAAAGGTCACCTCTGCTGATGCGCCCATCGCCTCTGTGTCCTCAGATTCTTCTCCAGTTGACCCATCCATGTCTGACCTGTACATGCCCATTGCCATTCGGAAGGGTAAGCGCACTTGTACTAACCATCCTATTTCTAACTTTGTCTCGTACGCACACCTATCCCCTTCGTACTCCTCTTTTGTTGCTTCTCTATCTTCTGTTTCTATTCCTAAGTCTGTTTTAGAGGCCCTCACTCACCCTGGTTGGGCAAAAGCAATGGAAGAAGAAATGCTTACTTTACATCAGAATGACACCTGGGACCTCGTCTCACTTTCGCCTGACAAAACAATAGTTGGATGTAAATAGGTGTACACTGTCAAAGTTCATCTGTATGGCACCATTGATCGACTCAAGGCTCGCTTAGTTGCCAAAGGCTATATTCAGGTATACGGTCTTGATTACTCTGAGACCTTTTCACTCGTTGCCAAGCTTGCTTGTGTTCGCTTGTTCATCTCTCTGGCTGCTACTTTTCGTTGGCCAATACATCAACTCGACATCAAGAATATTTTCTTAAATGGCGATCTAACTGAGGAAGTCTATATGGAGCAACCTCCTGGGATTGTTGCTTAGGGGGAGTCTGGTTTGGTATGTCGCTTGAAGAAATCTATTTATGGCCTCAAGCAGTCTCTTCGAGCATGGTTTGGAAGATTTAGTGAAGTGGTCACTGAATTTGGCCTTCGACGTTGTGGAGTTGATCATTCCGTCTTCTACAGGCATAGTAAAGTCGGGAGAATATTATTGATTGTATATGTGAATGACATCGTGATTACCGAGGATGATCGCTGTGGTATTCAAGAACTAAAAAAGATTTTGCATAGTAAGTTTCAAATTAAAGATTTGGGTCACTTAAAGTATTTCTTGGGGATTGAAGTTGCTCAATCAAGTCAAGGCATTTACTTGTTTCAGAGAAAATATGTTCTTGACCTATTGGGCGAAACTAGAATGTTGGGAGTTAAATCGATTGACTCACTTATGGATCCAAATACCAAATTTTTGCCAGATTAGGATGTACCACTGACAGATTCAGCGCAATATAGACGGTTAGTTGGGAAGTTGAGCTACCTAACAGTTACCAGGGCAGATATCTCCTTTGCTGTTAGTGTAATAAGCCAGTTCTTGAATCGTCCAATGACTTGTCACTGGGATGCAGTGATCCGTATTTTCCGATATCTGAAAGATGCTCCTGATTGTGATTTGCTATATCAAAATTTCGGTCATACTCAAATAAAGGGTTACACAGATGCAGATTGGGCTGGATCACCCTTGGATAGGAAGTCTACTATTGGATATTGTGTGTTTGTTGGTTGTAACCTCATCTCTTGGAAGAGTAAAAAGTAGACAGTAGTGACGCGGTCTAGTGCAGAATCGGAATACAAGGCACTGGCTAATACCACTTGTGAGTTAACCTGTTTAAAACATTTGTTGGAAGAACTCAGATTTGAACACTCTTCACCGATGGACCTGATATGTGATAATCAAGCAGCGCTTCACGTTGCATCCAACCCAATCTTTCATGAGAGAACAAAACACATTGAAATTGATTGTCACTTTGTTCGAGAAAAATTGTTGCAGAAACAAATTGAGACTAAGCATGTAAATTCAGTTGATCAGTTAGCTGATATATTTACTAAATCATTGGGGGGTTCAAGGATAAAGTACATCTATAACAAATTAGGAGCATACGATATATATGTTCCAGCTTGAGGGGGAGTGTTAAAGGGTATTTATGTATTTTCTATATTATTTAGGGTTTCCTGTATGATTTAGGGTTTGCTGTATGGTTTCTTAAATTTAATTATAAATAGAGGGAGAGATTAACACAATTGGGTAAGTCTTCTCATTACTTTAACAAAATATTTTAAATGAAAACCTAAGACGAATCTTCTTCAATTCGAGGAGAGAGAGTGACTTTTAAGACATTCTTTTGGATCGCGGTCTACGATAATTGTAAAGGTTTTAACATATAAAAAATTGTTGAAATCCATTATAAACATAAAACTAGACTTTTTAGTAAATATTTTTTTTATATAACTATATTAAGTTATTAATTAATTAATTATTTTTTATTTCATGTCCCCACTCTACCTATTTTTATTGTATCCACATCATCAACGGATTTTGAAATACCATGGTCCAACATGACTATTCATTTACCTATTTTCAGAAGGAAACTAGTTAGAGACCTCTGTTTTCTTTTGTCCACCCGTCGGACATTATTGAGCTTCTGTATTGTTTCTAATTTTTCTCGTGATTCACTCACATAATGTTTCATCTCTTAAGATCCATGTCCATGCTAGGAGGCACCAAACTGATCTTGTCTCTTTCAATGCCATCACATATAGGGTCGAAAAAAGGACAATTGACTTCATTAAATGGAAGTACACGTGAAAAAAAAGAACCGCCCATTTTTTCTATACAATTTTTTTTTTCTCATTCAGATTTTAGGGTGGCTTTTTGAGCTTGTGTTAGTAAAATTAATTATAGGATCCGTAGGCTTTGATTGGGGAGCTGTTGCACCCTTTTCATTGTAGCCGCGATACTTAACTTGACGTCCTCAAGCTGTTGAGAAGTGGCCATTCGTATCTCTGTAAGCACAGCATTTCACCGAGTCTTCGTTCGTTCAGCCATAGCTAATGCCGCCTTGCATTTATTAATCACATCTTCCGGAGCCTTAGAACATGGTTTGACTCCTTTATGTGTGTCAACCAAATGACCTTTTAGCCTTTGAATGGTTCCACTGTGTTGGTGATGACAAAACAAACACCTAGAATATTTCTGACACTCTATTTGTTTAGTCTACTTCCAGGCAATATCCTTCGTTTGATCCTATTTTTCAATGGAAGACTCATTCATATTATCAACCATTTGTTCTAAAAATCTAAGATTGCATTTTTGAAAATACCGAAAACGAGGAGACGTACGAAGGAGAAGAGGAAAACAAAGGAAAAGGAGAACAAACAATTAAAGGAGATGTTCCCAGCAGAAAGATGTATGTTCAAATAAGACGTTTGTTGTAGAGAGATGTTTGTAGGAGCATGGAAGATGTTCGCAGCGGCATGGGAGCCACTAGTAGGAAAGCATCGATGTTTTCTTCCCTTTGCAACAGAGGAGACTACCTATTTTCTTTTGACGTCTGGTTGTTTGGGTAAATTAGGGTAAAAACTCATTTAATAGGTTATTGTTAGCCCCTAACAGTGCTAGATTGAGAAATGGTACGGACTTGGGTGCATTTCCTAGTCGGATTTTGTGCTAGCGACGTGCACCAAGGCAACAGTAGCGAAGTGGCATGGGCTTGGTGCATTTTCTAAGTGGATGTGAGGCTTGCGACACGCTACAGAGGTGTCAGTACTAAAATGCACGGAGGTTAACCCAAGTAGGCACGAGTGTTGGGCAAGTACAACTGGCTGGTTAGCAAAACGTCGATGAGATGGTGTCAGTTTGTGGTACTTGGCACGGGGACGTGGACTTTCGGTGAAGGCAAAGGTGTTGGCTTTGACTACCAATACCATTATGGCTACTTAAACATTCTAATGTCTACTGCTGCCACTTGGGTTATTTTACTTAAAGTATTATAAGGGGACCCGTCCCCTCGAAGACCCTTGGTATGGCCATGAACCTTGTGTGCTAGGGGATGTCGGCACGACAAGGTAAGGTGTAAGGTAAGGCTTACACTTGATGGGAAGCCTTGGGGCATGGCTTACCCAAGAATCTTGGTTAGATGTAGAAACCGGGGCACGGCGTGGGGCAATGTCAGTGGGCATTAGGCATTGCTGAAGTTAGGCTCAAGGTGATCTTAGGCATAATGCTAGGATCGGTGTTCATGGGTGTGACATAACATTGGGAAGACATTGGCATGGGGTCAAGGCAACAAGTGTTAGCATGCGTCAACACGGGTCGGTAAAATCGGGTATTGTTGGGAAATGTTGGTGGGCATTGGACTGCGTCTGGGCGAGGTGCTCGACAAGTGTCGGCAAAATAAGGCGTCGTTGGGCAATGTTGGTGGCATTAGGCGACATTGGATCAAGGCACTTGACAAGCGTCGACAAATTAGCGCGTCATTGGGCAATTCTGGTGGGCATTTGGCGGCGTTAGAACGAGATGCAAGGTAATCTTAGGCGCGAAGCTAGGATTGGGTTGCATGGGCGCAACATGAAACTAAGGAAAGACCTTGGCACGAGGCCAAGGTATGACAAACAAAATGTTGTGTGCGACGCCATGATCTGGTCAGGGTTATGTGTGCGGCATAGCAAGCCGTTGGGGTGCATCAACAGAACGAAGATGCAACGAGGATGGGCGTAAGGTTAGTGGGACGGATTGGTTTACTGGTACTTAGTTAATATGCACAAAATTAGCAAAGTATAGGGTCGGCTTGGTCGATGTTCTACCAGTCTACACCGAACACCTTTTAGTCAGATACTAGAAAGCACGAACAAATGTTGGAAGCTGAAGTGGTTGTATCAGATGTAACACATCGGAATACGTGTTTTGCTCCCCATAATTTGTCTCAACATTTTTATTGTTAAAATTATTTGTCGGATACATCTGCTTAAGCCATTGATAAATTTTCTAATTCAATAGAGACTTATTTTGCTTTCCACTTTTTATCTCTCTCTCTCTCTCCTCTCCTGACTCTCTCTCTCTTGATTCAAATGGTTGGTCATCTAATATTTCAAGCATTTCCTTCCATCACTCTCTCTGCCTTTTTTGTAAAATGTTGGAACAACCAAATATAGACTCAGAGGAATGCAACCAATTGGTCTTTTTTTTTTTTTGAGAAGTAGGGCTAATTGCAATTTACCGCCTTATACCCATTTTCGCTTTATTCCCTTGTAGTTTAAAAATAGACCATTTACCTCCTTACACTTTGGATTGAAGTGTAAAAGTTAGTTTTACAGTTTTATCTAACAGAGTTAATAAAAAGACTAAAAAGCCCCTGACGTATATTAAATCTTTTATTTTGGAACACAAATTAACTACTTAAACAAACTTTGTTTTAGATAATCTATATATGCATGGATTCGTTCGGATAGTGCTACAACTTGAAATCATAATTTCATAAAAGCGTTAAAGATTTGATAGCCAAATCACTTAATGCTTATTTTACATAAAACTATAAATTTTTAAAACATGAAATTGATTCCATCTTTTATTTGTTTTTAATAATTTATATATGCTTTTGTATATTTTGAGGGATAAAGAATCCAAATTTTCAATCAATTTTGACATTTGAGTTATGTATTAAAAAATAATATTTTGGAGTTATGTATTAATTTTAATACAAACCTTTCATATAAAAATTGATTGAAAATTTGGATTCTTTACCCCTTTAAAATATAGGAAAATATATACAGATTATGAAAACGGATAAAAGACGAGATCAATTTCGTGTTTTAAAATTTGAAGTTTCATGCAAAATAAATTTCTGAAAGGGGGTAAGTTGTTTAGGTGGCAGATGTTAATGTTTTTGTCAAAATCTTAATTTGAAGTTATAGTATTTTCTGAGACGAATCCATGCATATATTAATCACATCCAAAATGGAATTCGTTTTAGTAATCAATTTATATTTCAAAGTTAAGTATCTGATATACGTCGGGGGCATTTAAGTCTTTTTGCCAATTTCGTAGATTTAACGTAAAATTTAACTTTTGTACTTTAGTCCAAAGAGGTAAAGTGTCTATTTTCTATTTACTTGGGTTGGTATATTGATGGCGAAATTTTTTGTTGTTTTATCAGTTCATGTATCAATGCCCAAGTTATTAAGATATTTTAATTTACACGGAACAATTTATAATGTTGAACCGTCTATTTCAAATTATATTTTTAGTGTAACCTGAGTATCTCATGATCGCATGTTATAAATATGTCTTAATAACTTGCCAAATTTGTGTTGGTGTCCCTTATCTATATCGCTGTGCGTATTTCAAATGCCGAGTAAGAATGTGTTTACAGCCCCTGTTATGTCATCTTTTTATAGCTATCATGGTTTATGTCTAAGAGATGTAGATGCACACTATGCACTTGTGCAGTCATGGTTCTTACATTGTATATGTATTATATAGTTTTTGCTGTTGTGCTAAGGGGCAGGGCTCATTATTTTTCTTGTATGTTGACTATTGATAAGCAGTGTCATTATCACAGTTCTACATAATTCATCATTATTGGAAGTGAATTTTTCTTACAGTTGGTTCTTGAAACAGGTTGTTAACTTTGTGCGTTCAAGGTAGGGAAGGTTTTAGTTGGGTTCAAGCACTGCAACCTGAGCATATTCTACGTCGTATTTTTTGGATAGCAGAAAACACGTTGAATCCACTGCTCGCAGAAAAGGTATTGACCATTTTCGTAGTCATTTATTTTTTAAAGTTTGCTTATTGGTCCACTATCATCTAAAGATGCATATTGCATAAAAAATTATACATGTTAAGTACTCTCTTTCTTGAGGTGTTAGATTTCTTCTTCCATGTTAAGGATTGCAGAGGATGAGTAAACAAGGTTTCGGTAGTGAGGAATGATGGAACCCACAAATCCAAACATGAAAAGCTACAGCTAAATCCAAGCGACAGTAGCCCAATTCATGGTACCTCCATGGAACCATGATTTGGTTCCTGCTTTCTGGATTGTAGTTAACTATAGATCCTTGTTGCGAAAGCATATGAATCAGATAAAGAGGAACTGACACAAAGGGAGACAAGAGAGAAGAACGTGTAGGGTAGGCGTTGTGTGCAGACCTGTCTGATACTGTGAATTTCACCCTAGGATATGAACTCGTGAAATGATTTGCTAATCTATATCCATATATTTATTTTTGCAAGTGCAAGTCGAATAAAAAAACGTAAAAGGAAAAAAGTGAACCGCAAATCAAAATAATGAACCATCTTAGGCATACATGAACTTTCACTACAAACCTAGGGAAACTGTGTTCTAGGTAACTTTGGCCCAAACTACGGGTCTCCATATCCCATTGGACCACGTTAAGTGCACCGACCTGTGACCAAACGAATCTTATGCTTCATGGTAATGTCACACTTATATAATATGTCAAAATCAATACAGTGCACAAGTGTTGAAGCAGTAGCCGAGTTCTCAGGGTCATATTGACCGAACAAATATAGATTACTAAATTTTAAATTGTCTATTTAACTATCAATTAACTGAAATCCTAAATTATGAAAATTACAAAAAAATTAAAACTAATGAATTGAATTACTAAAGGGATTGGGGTGTTGGTGGTGGGATCCAGGAGTGAGCAGTTTAGAGTTGTGACTTCACAATATATTCTGTAGTTTTTTTGTTATATAAACATTGATTTATTTCTGGCAGAGGATTCCTTCAACATGTAAAAGAATATTCAGAAAGATTAAGCTGAACACAATCAGCATGGATTATCTTAACCCTCGAGCAACTTATCTGTATCGGTTAACATAATGCGTAATATAACTCGTCTTCTGTAATGAGCAGTTGCATGATAATATTATTTTTAAACCCTTACATCATGTTTGTTACGAGGGATTCAAGTAAGGAATAGAATGGTTATAGAAATGACTGTTTCATTCCCCTGTTTGGTATGTGAGGTTAGTTTTCATTCCCATTTCTACATATTCGCTAATCTGACAAATCATGGGTTTGGGTAATACAAAATCAAACATGGTATTAGGTGGGATGAGTGGATTCAAATTGGAAAAATATTGGTAAAGCCATTGTTTCCATTATCCGGTCACTTTTTCCGACGATATTGTTTGAGATTTGACGATTTCTCTTGAATGTTGTCGGGTGTAGAATTGCGTTGCTGCATAAACAATGGATCCGCTAGGCTGAATGAGCAACCTTCTTTGGAAAGGAATTTCAAAAAGCCATGTCACTTGGAACTACGAACCCTTTTATTTTTTTTGTGAATTAGGGGGATTTGCTTTATTATATGATACTCTAACAACAGTTGCTTCTCAAGCACTTGCCATTTTCAACTATCGTTTTACACTTTGACCCAATATGCAAAGGGGCATAAATGTCGCCACACATCTAGCAACATCTTCGCATACACTGAAGTTCTGGCAATGTGTCCAAAATGTTGTTGGAGCTCCAAAAATATTACCAAAATGTTACCGAAACTCTGATGATGTCACCAGAATGATGACTCTGAAGATGTCAATCGAATGTTTGCGGAACTCTGAAAATGTCAACGATAATTTCACATGCATTTTCATTTTTATTGTTTGGTCATTTTTCAACAACGTTTTTGGAGTCCGCTAACCCCTTCTTTTTTTTTTTATGAAGTTGTCTATTTTGTTAAATATTTGTCATTATAATTGGTATATTTTATTGGGAAAATTACTCTTTGACCCAACGTACTTTTATGAGGGAACACTGGACTCCCATGTACTTTCAAATCGGACACTAAACTCTCATCAACTTTGACTATAGGTGTCACTGTTAAATTTTCTGTTTAATTTTTTTAAATGACAAAATACCCTTGATACAAAAAAATTTCAACTATACCTTTGGATTTGGTCAACTCAACTATTGTTAAAATGTGAGGGGAATCAAGAATACACCTATTTTTTGACCAATACTGGAGAATTGCAATTTTTTTGGGAACAAATATTTTTTTTTGAGAACGGATGGAATCATTATTTATTTTTGGAAACAGAATTTTGGGAACTTAATTTTTGTTCCCAATTTTTTTCTGGAACAAAATCTGTTCTCAAAAAATGTTCCCAGAAAATATGATCCCAAAAAAATTATGTTCACCACAAAAATTATTTGTTCCCAAAATCTGTTTGTAAAAACTTGTTCCCCAAAAAACTAGTTGTTCCCAAAAAAAATTCTCAAAAAATTATTTGTCCAAAAATTATTCCCCCCCAAAATTATTTGTTCCCAAAAACTGTTCCCCACCAAAAAAAGAATCATTTTTATTCTTAAAACTGAACATCCAATTGGGTTTAATTGTTCTTTATTCCGAAATGTTACCGTGAAAGTGCAATTAGCACAAAAGTTTATGAAACAATTGGTAGGTAATAATCTTATGGGTAATTTGGCCATTTTCAAAATTTTATAGCTGATTTTGACCTAAAATTGCGAAACAGATGTGTGGGAAACATCATGAAAAAGTTACCGGAACACATTTAGTTAAAGTTGATGGGGGTTTAATGTCCGATTGTTTGGAAGTATATGGGGGATAAAGTGTTCTCTCATGAAAGCACGTGGGGTTAAAGTGTACTTTTTATTTTATCTACAATTGCTTCCATTCCTATCTTCAGTCCCAAGGCACCCAAACATGGGAATGGTAATGATCATTTCATTTCAATTCCATAAATATTCCAATTCTATACTCATTTCATTCCATTCCTACCTCTACTAAACCCAATGTTATTTCTTAAACTACACGCATCAAATATGGATATATATAACAATATTGCAAGATATTTTCATCATCATGGCTAGTGTTGTAAAAGGTAGGGTGTGCCCAGTGGCAGGCGGTCCTAAACTGCCCCTGGTCGATTTGGGGGGGAGGGGGGAGGGGGGCATTTTCAGTTGGGTGCCAAATACTGTGGGTGACGCCCAACTTCACCTCAACAAAGTTCGACGTGGAGGGAACGATTATTAAAATATCAACATTTACACAACGGAATAAAAAAAATTTAAACAAATTTTAATATCCATAATTCCATAAGCTCGAATCAATCCACATTAACATATGCAAAACAAATATAAGCAAAATCTGATTCAGTAAAAATATTCTATGCCTTTTCGTGCACTTCCTCCTCTTAGCCGGTAGATCCCAGGGTGTGATTTGAATTGGCTCTGCAGAGAGCGACACAAACTTTTCTTGATACAAACTTCAATTCGATTCTCCTAGAAGTGGCACAAGTGTCTTGCCTTTAATACTATCTACATGAGGAACTTTGTATGAATAGTGTCTACATATTATCTAGGAATCAAATTTTAATTCTGTAGATTTAAGGTAATTCAGGTTTGATTCTTGGTGGTAGTAAGAATCAAAACCAAGATAGCAACAAAGATATTGGATATTAATTTTTTTATTTTTTTTTATTTTATGTTCCGCTACGTAAATCTATTGTTTTAATATTTGATCCCTTTCAGTTCCAGTATCTCATAGTACTAGAGGTTTTGGGATTCACCATTCTCAATAGGGAAAACACCCTACTGCAAGCTAATCTACCAGGATTATTAAGCACCATCTAATAATCCTCCGATTGGGAACATTTAAAACTACTTTCGTTGTTCTAGATCATCTGATTTCCAGGCTAACTATTAGATGATCCTCTAGTTAGCGCCACACGGTCCCTTCTTCGGCCTCAAAAGGCTCGGCCAATGACAGTTGGTATCAGAGCAACGGTCTGATCCGTTGCCCAACCATGTTGGTGAGAACTATGTCGACGAAAGATCGACTCGACTCGCTTGAACAAAGCATTGCCTTGCATTGACGCTGCTATAGCTTTTTTGCGAAGCGTCGATGCTAATGGGTATGGGGAAGGGTCATGTCTTAACCCCCAAATCGATCAGCTGATCGAATGGATGAGCCTAGTTGTCGAGACATCTGCTAACCATCATGCTCAGATGGAAAGGTCAATTCTGGAGCTCCAGGACATGACTTGAGAAATATTGTGTACCGAGCTTTTGCTAGAGTTTCTGAACAACTGACTTCTAGGATTCGCGTTCCCAAACCTTATTCATATGGCGGTGCGAGAGACGCTAAGGAGTTTGAAAACTTCTTCTTTGATATGGAGCAATACTTACGACCGGGTCACCCGAGTAACTTCTGAAGAAGAAAAAGTGACCACAACTTTCATGTACCTTAGCGGTGATGCTAAATTATAGTGGCGAACAAAATATGCAGACATCCACATGGGGAACTGCACTATCGATATGTGGGAAGACCTAAAGGGGGAATTCAAGTTTCAATTCCTTCCAGAAAATGTCGAGTACGCAGCTCGACGGCAACTGAGAAAGGTGAAACAAACCCGATACATCCTAGACTATGTCAAAAAGTTTATGGCTCTCATGCTGGACATTCGTACATTGTTATAAGAGGAAAGTTATTTTGGTTCCTAGATGGCTTAAAAGATTAGGTATGTCAGGAGATATGATGACAACGACCTCATGATTTTTCTGCTACCGATGCTACTGCAGAAAGAATAACTAATTACTCATTTGAACCGACCACTAACCAAGATAAAAATGTCGTTCATAATGATGGAAGTGGAGGTCAATCATCTCGGGGAAGCCCACCAAGACGTTGGAGAAGCTCCAACTAAATTCTACTTATAGTCCTCCGACGAGTCCACACCAAGGCTAGCCATCAAAATCTGGCCGATCGTTCAACAACTTGGGGGCATCATTTGGTTCAACAAACCAAAAGCCTCACTAGGGCATCCAGGCCCATCAAAATCCTACTCCTTGCTTCTTGTGCAAAAAGAATCATGATATATCTGTTTGTCCTCACAAACATGCTTTGTGAGCGCTGGAAGCATCGATGACGTCGGGGAAAGTATATCGAAGAGCAGAAGGAGGAAATTTCGGATGAGTTTGAGACCCATCAAATTGGTATAATTCGTCTACTGAATTCTTCGAAACGACAACTGGTCACAAAGATCTCAAACAAGAGTCTCATGTTCGTAGAACTTTAGATTAATAGGCTGAATACTCAGGCTTTAATTGACACTGGTGCAACCCACAATTTTATGTCCGAAAAGGAAGCCATTTGGTTAGGCTTATTTGTCGAAAAGTACTTAGGGCGACTGAAGGCCGTTAATTCTGAAGCGCGTCCCCTGGTTGGAGTCGCTAACACTGTACACACCAAGATTACTCTGTGGGATGGGTTCCTCAACTTCACCGGTGTTTCAATAGATAATTTTCAAGTGACATTGGGGATGGAATTCTTGATGGACACCAAGGCAGTCCTGATGCCTATTGCTGATTCACTTTGTATGATGGGGAGATCGATCGTGTGCCATTTCAACAATGCATTATGAGATGGAGGACAGATCCATTTCGGCGTTGCAGTTGAAAATAGGTGAAAACCAAGATGACTCTCCAGTACTTAATGGGGGAGAAACTAACCCACAACTGCCACCTTTGATTCCAGCAAAAGGGTTGTTCAACTTCGTTCGAATTGCTTCTCCAAGAGACCCTTATCTGGACGGGGAAAAATCTACAAAAATTAAGTTCCCATTGGGACAATCTTCTTTCATGTTAGTTAATGGTGCAAATACCCACTTGCTTTCTGTGGGACTATATTCAAAAAGACAAAATACTGGCTTTGTGTGCTGAGAGTCGGGGTTTTGGGCAACAAATGCACAACCATTATCGTGGTGGACAAATCTTCGACTTTTTAACCTTATCTCCATCACTTCAGTACTACTATTCCATGGACACTACTGCATAGTTTCTCAAGCATGGGACTCAGTTGTGGAATGTCCTAATGAGTATTCTTAGTGTTAAAGATATGGGGTTAACGAAGCCATTCTTGATCGAACTTCTCAAACATCTTTGGTCACGTATTGATTCCTGCTTTAATCCGCACAAACACTTTGCTATGAACATGGGTTGTAGTGAGATTGTCGCAGAACAACCATTGTATCTTCATTCGATGGATAAGCTCTACAAGTGTCTATCTAGAAGAAAGTAGAAGACGGAACAAACCTCTAAGAAAATCAGAAGTACCATCAGAAGAAGTCTATGAGAATGACGACTGCTCAAGTGGGGGGAATGTTACAGTCTAAGCTTGTCCAATACTTGTTCTCACATATGGCCGCTTGTTCATGACCCATTTCTTTTGTTTTCTAGACTAGTTTAGCTTAGTTTAATTTATTTCCTTTATTTCTTGTAAAAGGGCCTATTATCCTCGAGCATGATGATGTCTATTTGTGTCACTTGCATTTTTTGCTTAAAGTACGATGTGGTAGGAGATGCCATTATAAACCTTTCACACTTGTAGCCTTCGGTATTAATACAATTGTTGTTATTTTTTTAATTGTATTCTCACTACACTATTTGCATGTAGTGGTGTGGTGGACCTTGCTACTATTAAAATTGCTTCTGCTGTTCTAGATCATCTGATCTCTAGGCTAGCTACTAGACGATACTCTAATTATTGCCGCACAGTCCGTTCTCCAGCCTCAAAAGGCTCGGCCCGTGACACATTGCATCACAACCCTAGAAAAGGGAATCAACCTCTCATAATGGAGAGAGATCCTTGCATGTCCATGGTCTTCATGGACCTTTTCTCTCTTCTTGAATGACATCTCTCTCTGTTCCAGTACTCTTATGAATTGTTTGTTTGTGGAATAAAAGGTTCCCTTCTTGGAGTTGGAGACCAAAACTAGACCAAAACCTTATACAATCAAATCGAGTCAAAATCCACGACACTTTGCAGCCGCAACTTAAATGATCCCGTTCGCAGAAGTTCATACACAGGGAACTGGCCTTCACGGTCACGAAACGTCGTACTGGGTTTTCTTCCTTGGGCCTTCCAACCTCGCACTTCACCCACATAGCTCACGCCTGCGAACTTGGACTATCAATTTTGCTGGATTTGCTGCAACTCCCGGTTTATAAGCACAAAATTTCGTTTCCTCTCCAATCTTGTAATAATGCATCAATATATAAGAAATAGGAAAATTAAACACTGCCAAATTCCCTTAAAATGTATAATGGCCATTCCATATCCCTCATGTGTACAGTCAGTTCCATGCTTTATTAAGAGTAAGAGCAACAATATATTGGAAAAATCACAACCCACGCCCCTCCAACAAACTTGAATTAAGCATTGCCCTCAATGAGAAGAAGACAAAAAATAAATGTAACATTGGGCAGACAACCCCTCAATCAGTTGAACATGTAATATATGAAGACAGGGAAAACACCCCCAAACCTATAATATAGAATCTTGTAATCAAACTTGCAACAAAATAGGTATATGAAAGAAAAAATCAGTGGATTGAGGAATGAAAGCTCGAAGACAAAGCGAACCGGGCTTTTCCAAAGAATGACTGCAGCTTCCCACTCCCTTTACAAAACAGCCTCTTCCACTTTCCTACCAAATCTATCTGTAATTGTAAATAAACTAGCACCAAGCAAAATAAAAGTAAACAACAAGATTGAACTAAATGAAAAAGAAAACAAGAAAATATGACAAGCCCAATTATCTAACAAAAGAAATGCAAATAAATGTTTGACGAAATAAATTCCTTAGAGACAAACACCAACCAATCACCACTGGCGGGTTGGCGAGGTTACTGAGGGTAGTGTGAAGATGATGAAGCACCGCCCCAAGCGCCATCTAATTTGTCTATTCGAATCACCTAGGAATACCTCTAGGCACAAGGGATGAGTAAATTCCCACATAAACTAGTCGGTGTGGTGGCCTTGCAAATCCATTTGTTGCACATGCATGCCAGTCACAATGTCTTTTGGATCCCGCAATTCATTGTAAATATGATCCAAGCCCCATTGTTCCCGGCCGGGGACCCACATAAAGCTTAATAAAGATTACCTACGCTATGAGGTTGAACTAATAGCAAAAATTCCCAATAAGATTAGTTTCACTTTTTGACATGAACCCTTTTACTTTTTAAGTTTTCCACATCAATTCATATATATGTATATATTTTTTTTTGTAATTTCTCACTTTTTTTTCTTTATCATTTCGGTGTCCACTACAAAATTAAAAGAATATCTTGCCGTTTCAAATTATTTATCTACAATCATGCAACATGCTTAAAATATCACAAAATTAACAAAAATGTATGTGGTGAATAAATCAGGCAAAGTGTAACTATCTGAGCAAATATTCTCATACTCCAAACTCCCATACAATTCTAACATGCTTTTTAAAGGGAATGAATGATAAATGATAGATATAAAATCACAATTGGTAAGATCCCCTAAACTGGAATGGAACAATGTCCTTTATGTGAAAACAACAATAAATAAAATGGAACGAGGGAGGATACCTATTGGAAACCCTAAGATGCTATCTGATAAATAGTGTTAAAGTAAGAAAAGAGTAAGAAAACAATGAAACGACTTAATCTTAACAATCAACCTTTCCCTCTATTTATAATAAAATATGGACAATACATGGAAGCCCTAATACAAAGATAAATACTAAAGTACCAACATTCCCCCTTAAATTGAGGCATATATATCGTATGGTCCCAACTTGTTACAAATGCATTTTATTCGAGAACCTCCAAGTGGTTTGGTAAATAAAACTGCTAATTGATCAAAAGAGTTAACATGTCGAGTGTGGATCAACTTCTATAGTTTATCGAATGAAGTGACAATCAACTTCAATGTGTTTCGTTCGCAAATGAAAAAGGTAGATTTAATGCTATATGGGTTGCTGCTTGATTATTACACACTAGACTCATGAGAGGAGAATGATCAAACCCAAGTTCTTATAGCATGTGTTTCAACCAAATCAACTTACAAGTGGTATGTGCTATATTCTAATTCAGCACTTGGCTACCACACTTTGTTTCTTGCTTTTCAAGAGACCAAGTTATTGCTAACAAATACACAATAGCCTGTTGTTGATTTTCCGTCTTAAGGAGATCGGACCCAATCAACATTTGTGTATATCTCTCTACATGAGTTTGTCCATGATTTCTTATACAAGAGACCACATCCCAATGCACCTTTTAGATATCTAAGAATGCAGACAACTCCCCAATGACTCGTTTTTGGATAATATAAATATTGACTTATACCACTAACTGCTAGAATATATCAGGTCTGGTAACAATCAAATAATTCAGTTTCCCAACTAATTGTCTATACCGTCTTGAGCATGTCAATAACTCTCCTTGATCTGCCTATAATTTTGTGTTCGGATGCATCGGTGAGTCTATTGGTTTGGACTCTAACATCTTGGTTTTACTCAACAAGTCAAGGACATATTTCATCTGAGATAGGTAACTATGTTGACTTGACCGAGCAACTTCGATACCCAAGACATATTTCAACTGACCTAAGTTCTTAGTCTGAAACTGATAGACCATTAATTAAGCACACTTATGTGAGACAAAGGAATAAGGAGAAAAATGCAACTTAGTTGGCCTAGAAGCTTAGTTGGCATAGAAGCTTCCATTTTCGGTTAGGAGGTTGAGTTGTTAGGCTGTTGAGTTGTTAGGGTAACAGAATGTATTATGTTATTCAACTGCATAAGTTGCTACTATTGGGGTTATAAATAGTAGAGGGGAAGAGGAGAGGGGTACTGAAAATCTGAAGTAGAAATTGGGAGAAACTAGGTTGTCGAATTCCTGGATATTTGTTCATTTCCTTTATTGTTTTTCTTTCAATCAAAGCTGTTTTGTATTTCATTATACTGGTGAATGCACTTACAGTCCATTTCCTTAAATCAATTCTGCTATATTTCCTATTTGATTATATTTGGTCTATCAGAAACTTACCATGCATAAATTGTTTTGAGTGTTTCAATGCCGATGTGGTTGTCTTCTATAATGACAATATCATCAACATACACAATCAATAATATTCTCCCCATGGTACCATGTTTGTAGAACATTGAATGATCGAGTCCACATCGTTGAAGACCAAACTCATTAACTACGTCACTAAATCTCCCAAACCATGCTTGAGGAGACTGTTTGAGGCCATAAATTGATTTTTTCAACTGACATGTCAATCCTGACTCCCCCTGAGCAACAAACTTCTTGGGAGTTGCTCTATATACACCACTTCAAGTAGATACGTTCAGGAATGAATTCTTGATGCCTAATTGATGTAATAACTAATGACCAACAAAATGTGGCTGGATGAGAGATGAATAGGCGAACATATGCAAGTTTGGCAGCAAGAGGAAACTTCTCTAAGGAATCAAGGCCATAAACTATAGTGTAACCTTTGGACTTTGACAACTAAGCGTGCTTTGAGTCGGTCAATGGTTCCATCCATGTGAACTTTGGCGGTACACACCCACTTACAACCTACAACTGTCTTGCTTGGTGGGAGGGATGATATCCCGAGTACCATTCTGGTTTAATGCAAACATTTCTTTCCCCAACGTAGTCTTCCAACTAGGGTGAGTGAGTGTATCTAAAACAGAATTAGGAAGAGAAATGGAGGACAAAGAAACAACAAAAGCAGAATAGCAAGGGGAAAGAAATGCATGTGAAACAATGGGTATGTCCAAATCATGCTGTGTTTGGGAAGATGGAGAAGAATCTGGGGACACAGGAGCAATAGGCACAGCGACGAAAGTCGAGGGGGCAGATGGGACCATCTGACGACAAGGGTAAACTTGCAATAGGGGAAAATGGGGTGGGTGGAGGTAATAGTTTCCGTTAGAGATGCTGATGGACTAGGGGTAGCTAAGCTAGGCAAAGGAAGTGTAACATCAAGGTCGGCATGAGTGTGAGGCTTAGAAAAGTAAGAAGTTGATTCAAAGAAAGTGACATAACCACACACAAAAGAACGATGCAAAAAGGGACTATAGCAATTATACTCCTTTTGAGTGTGAGAGAAAGTAAGGAAGACATATTTTTGGGCACGAGGGTCTAATTTGTCTTGACCAGGGGCAAGTTGATAAATGAAGTAGACAAAAACAAAAGTGCAAGGGGGTAAGCCAAAGGAGTGAGAATGAGGGAAAAATGGAATGTGGAATTTTTCCATTCAGGGTAGAAGAACAAGAAGATGGGTGAACAAAACCCGAGTGCGTCATGAAAGAGGTAAATGAGTGAGAAAAATATTCTTAAGCATTTATCCGAAGGTTATGAACAAGGACGTTGAATTGAATTTGGATTTGAGCACAAAAATGATTAAAGATAGAAAATAATTCAGAACGATCTTTCATTAAATAAATTCATGTAACTCTGGGAAAATTATCCACAAAGGTGACAAAATAACGAAATACTAAGGTAAATGAGACACGGGAATGATTTCAAATATCAGAATGAACTAGCCTAAATTGACTCAAAGTTTGATTAACCCAAGAAGCTAAAGAGATGTGATACTTTCCCAACTGACAATACTAACAGTCCAGGGATGGGTGACCAAGGTGCCAAATGGCGTAGACTAGGAACAACAAGCTTGAGTTGGTGAGAGATGGGTGACCAAGGTGGTTAATGAATTTGATGGGCAGAGACAACAACAAAAAAAAGCAGTGGGTGGTGTAGTAGGAATATCCCTTGATCGTCGAAGTAGTAAAGTCCTTTTTTCTCAGGCCCGACGGTAATCGTCTTCTGCACCTCAAATCCTGAATAAGAACAGAATCAGGAAAAAAAAGGAAAATGAATAGTTAATGTGATTAGTAAGTTTACCGACAGATATAAAATTAAAAAAAGAAAAGAAAAGGGAATATGCAGAACATACGACAACGATAAAGATGGGGGTTGCACAGTGTCTATACTGCTAATCGGGATTGTAGAACCATCTTCAATAGTAACAAGATGCAACAGCAAAGACAACTGAATGTGTAAAGGGTGACAGGGTACCTGACATGTGGTCAATGGCTATGGAGTTTATAGTCCATGGAGTGGTAGAAGAAGGATGAAAATAAAGGCATGCAGTAGAGGTACCTCACTGAGCTAGAGACCCAATGGGGATGGAGGCATGTTGGGATGCCTTAAATTAAAGGAACTAAGCATACTCGTCATTAGAAATCCCCTTGGCAGCTGGAGAATCAGATGGTAGAACAAGATTGGGTTGATCAAATGTCACAACATGAGCATATTTCGGAGGACAACTAACTAAATCCAACAAATCTCTTTGGTATGATTTTCCTTGCCACAGAAGGAATGCTGACGATGTTTGCCGCAAACATGACCACCTCAACTACTCAGAGAGCTACCACTACGACCACCTCAGGCTCAGGAGTTGACAATGGTGACCACTACTAGACTGGTCACCACGGTCGCCCTGAAAGGTCTGTGTGACTAGGGATGGACAATCCGAAAAAGAGAGAGAGTAGTGTCCCGAGTAGTGGCACATTGAACCTGAGAGTAAGTCTTAACAAATGAAGGAAGAGTAGCCCCCCGCAAGAATTTGATAGTGAATAGGCTCAAGCTCCCGGTTTCATTCGTCGGATCGTATCTTACAAATGCAAGAATTTGAGAGCAAATGGGCTTAAAATCTGGACGAAGACTAACAAAGAACTTAAGGACAACCATCTCTTCCTGTTGCTTTTGTATAAGTTTAACATCGGAGAACACTGAGAGAAGGACATTCACTTTCTCGTGAAGTCTCTTAATCGTTCCAAAGTACTCGGTGACGGTCTGTGTATCTTGATGGAGGTGAAAGTACTTGGCCGACACATTATACATCTGAGTAGGATTGTACGCAAATAACAATTGAACAAAATCCCACAACTCTTTACAAGTTTCCACGTTGATACACATCTCCAATCTGAGCGTCCATATAGTTCCATAACTAGGACAAAATCTGAGCATCTGACTAGGTCTACTCGTTGACCATCTTTGTATCCTCTGAAGAAGGAGAATCGGTAAGATGACGATGTTTCCCTTGTCCAGTGAGGGTCACTTTGACGGTCTTGGACCAGTGGAGATAATTACTCCTATTCAACTTACGAATGGTTAACACTAGAGGTACTGTCGACGACATAACTAAGAATCTATTAAGGAGCCACAAACAAATCACGAAATTGTAAATCAAAGAGAAACGGAAATTTAAGACAATAAACGAGACATTTTACTTACCTAACCTGTTCGCAACTAGGGTGCAACCATCACTATTCTAAACGAAAGGAACAGAGGTCCGGCGATGCCAGGTAAGTATCGATCAAGTCAGGGATGAGGTCACGACGACGTTGTTCTGAGCTACAGAAGGTTGTTGTGCATGGCTGCAGCAGTGCCGGCTATAGGTGATTAGTTTTTTTTTTTTTTTTTGGGGGGGGGGGGGGTTGTTGTTGTTGTAATAGAGGTGGAAAAAAAAGAAAACAAACTTTGGTAGAACAGAACTATAAGATTATTGTCCCCTCTTGAACGGCCTAACATTAGTTGTCAACTTCTCCCTCTATTTATAATGAAATATGGATAGTACATGAAAGCCCTTATACAAAGATAAAGACTAAAGTACCCTTCTCTAACAAATAGTATTTATCGGAAATACTTCAAATATTTTTTCAAGTTGCCACCAACTAGTCTATGCAAAAGTCAATCAATGTCAAAAATAGCATCCTACGGAAAAAACAAAGATTAAAAATGGAAAAAATAATTAAATAAATAAAATGAAAGCAACTTCCTACACAAGCAACTATCAAAAAGAGACTACTACATCAGGGAAGACATTCTAGAATAGACTAATCATCATTATCATCGGGGTATTACGGTGCCGGAGAAGATGAAGACACAAGTTTCTGTGAAGGGTCACCGTAGACTATTTTTTAGGGTCTATCGGTGCAAACACCCAATAAGAGACTTAAATCGTTTTTAACCTATTCAAAAAATTTGCTTATTTTTATTTTCCATGCAGATATACGGACTGAACCATTTCTCCTGCTGTATAAATTGACTTTGAAAATCAAGGATTCAAACAAAACATTCCTCGTAGGACAAAAAAATTGTAGGAGGCACTAATATCCTTAATAACTTACATGATCTACGCCTAAAATCAATTAAAAAAAACACTAAATCGCACTTTGTACCCTTGAAGTTTAATGCAATCTCTTAGTTTCCTTTAAATTTGCTTTGTCATATTCAACAACCGTTAGTTTTTCAATTATAAAGTTAGTATCAAGTTTGTTAGGACTATTTTGTTGAATTTAACAACAGACATTATTGCACATAATTTAATTGTAGAATAAATAGTTATGGAAAAAAATTAAATAAAATTTACAATTAATAACTATGGCTTCTTCTATATTGTGAACGAAAATATATATGGAAACAAATGATGAATTCAAATTAAAATGGACAGGTTAATCAAAAATCAATTTTAAAATCCTCAAATAAATATTGATTTGAATATAAATGGAAAGATAAGGTGAATATAGTGTGCACAATTAATATCTTTTAAAAAGTTTGGGTTTCAAAGTTTCGTGGCCATAGTTGTCCGATAAAACTGGTTAAATTTAAAATTGGGACTAAAACTGAAGGTTAAAATTTTCTGTGATGTTTGAATATTGATTTTTGTTCTTTTTATCATAGGTTTAAAAATAGATTAAGGGGTCAAATGGATTATAATAGCGATTTTCCCTTTTATATATCATTAGCTCAAATATGACACATGTCTTACATATGTTGAAATTTCTTCTCATATGTTTGAATTACACAATATATGTATGTATGTATATTTTAGAGCCGTGTACTCTTGAACAAGATAATCAAGAGCTATATTTATTTGGGCACTATTTCTTTTTCCCCCTCTCCCCCTCCACCCTCCCTAAATTCTTTTATTGATTGTTCAATTTGGTGAGTTGGGAAAATATTTTCTGTATTATTTCAAATATCACTGAGTCATGCTTGGCAAGGTTACTGAGCATATTATAGCCAATTATAAACTACTACTTGTTCTTCAAACAGAGTGTTGGCTTACTGTTAGCCCTCTTGGAAAATGAGCAAGAAATAGCTACCGTTCTTCTACCAACTCTGATCAACTTGGGTCTTTCCACTCTTCTGATCAATATTTTGGATTTTGAGATGAGCAAATTAACAGGAGAAAGAATACCTGAAAGGTACCTTCTTTATTTTTATGCTTTTTGTTGACTGCTTTTGCATGCCTATCGAAAACAGTTTTTTTTTTTTTGTTATTATTTAAAATAAATGGAGGGTTCTTATCCAAGGGTTTGAATCGTGGGTCCTAAATAATATTAAATCCATGCAGTGGTGAGTTGACTTTGTTGTGTTAAAACTTGTTCTATGTGTTGTTTCATTTGCTTTTGTTTATTTGTCCATTACCAGCGTTGTGACTGTCTGTCTTCCATTTATGCTGATTTCAGTTTGGTAATCTGTCTTTTTTTTTTTTTTTTTTTTGTGGGAGTGGGGTCGTTTCTTGGTATACTTTGGGGATATATTTTGGCAATGGCGGAAAAATTTGTAGATCCCTACATTCCTTTGCCTGTTGCCTACTTGCCCATATTTGAATTTTCTTTTGATAGCGTATTTGACTCTCATTTTCTTTGGTTCATTTCATCCTGTTTGAAAGAGCTCATTCGCAAATGATAATATCCCTATACTATTATGCGTACTGAATTTATTATAGTTAAGAGGTTCCAATTTAAAATCACACGACAATTGATGGATAACGCCTTTCATATGCAAAAAAAACTTAGGAAAGTCTAACAAATTCGATGCAGAATTCTAACATCTACCCTCACGTGCAACCCTGCCTTGCACATGATGTGATAAGACAGACATTAAGAAAAAAGATGGCATACATTAGAAGACAGAAAAGATAAGACAAATAATTGGGGGACAAATTGATGCCATGTTAGGGGGTTCCAACTAAAAATCATATGGTGCCAAGTGGAGTAATTATTTTGACTCATAAGATGGTTTAGGAAGTCTCAAGAAATTGTTGTGGGACAAGAATCTAACACCAATCCTTAAGTGCAACCCTCTAGTTTGCACAAAATATTTGACTACAGGGGAGAAATGAGAAGAATGTGCAACTCCTGGCTTAAACAAAAGATTTAACTATGAGGAAAAGAAACGAGATTTCCTATAACTTTGGCTTTAAAACCATGTTAGGAGGTTTCAACCTAAAACCATATGGCAATAGGCGAAGAAGCTCCTTTTATATATAAAATACTTTGGGATTTCTCACAAATTCGATGTGGGATTCTAACAATTATGAACACATTTGTTTTGATTAATTATATGTTCATGTTCTACTTACCAAATAGACCCATGTAGGACACATTCATATTCATATAGAAATCTTATAGCAGCTAGCTGACAATTGTTCAGTCTTTGTGGAACTTTTAGTCAATGCAACTGACTCCACAAGTCATTGTTGAAACATTTGTCATGATTCTTGTAGTACTATCTCGGTCGTATTGTCATCATAAATATTTTAACAAATATGAAACTTGAGTCTCTTTCTTTACAATACTTTATATGTGCTTCACTCTTCCAATAACGGTTCTTGAGTTATACGTAATGACTGGTTATCTTGAGTTTTCATGATTATTGGCCTTAGTATGGTGCTATTGTTGTCATAAGTATATTGGCAGATGTCAAACTTGAATTGATCTTTCCTCATAATACTTTGTCTGTGCTTCACTCTTCCAACATCGGATTTGAGTTATAAAAGATGGCCATATAGCTACCCATGATATTTATATTCTTGGCTAACTTGTGAGCTGTAGGACCACTGAGAACTGAGAAAGTACTTCATATCTGA
Source organism: Eucommia ulmoides (assembly GCA_016647705.1). Classification (NCBI taxonomy): domain Eukaryota; kingdom Viridiplantae; phylum Streptophyta; class Magnoliopsida; order Garryales; family Eucommiaceae; genus Eucommia; species Eucommia ulmoides. Next base: position 16,385,532 of record CM028338.1, on the reverse strand, counting down.
GAGTTGAAACAATAAATTGAAAAAAAAAAATGATATTTCTGAAAGTAAAGAATATGAATTGGTTTTGAATTTTATGAAGATTGCAATCAATGTCTTTGGATTTAGGTCTTCAGGTTTATTGGATGGTGGATGGTGTCTTCTGGATATCGTGTTTCTAAATAAATACTGTACACCGAAAATTATTGTACAGTCTTCATAATTTTTTGTATTAAGGAGTTTATGTCATCAGTTTTCTTTATCTGCTATGCTTGCCAGTCGTCCTTCTATGTTTGCATATGTTGTTAAAGAGTGCAAAAGCCTACTCAAATAGTTACACTTATAATGAAGTAATCGTATGTAATCTGTCAATTTTATGTAATTTCAGGTACTCTGTTCTTGATGTAATCCTTCGTACAATTGAAGCTCTTTCTGTACTTGATGATTATTCTCAAGAAATCTGTTCGAGCAATAAACTTTTTGGACTACTTATTGACCTGATCATACTTCCTGATAAAATTGAGGTATTTTGCTCTTGCGAAATTGTTTTTATAATGTCGTATGTGCGGATGAGCGTGCTTGTACACATGGTTTTCTTCTGTTAACTCTGTTCTCTGTTGTTGCTGGTTGTGTGCCTGCAACAAGCTTGTTTGCTAGGAAGCACCAACACATCTAAGTAGGTGAAGAATCCGTGTTGGACACGTTTATGATATGGATGCGACTAGGACGCATCTAAAAACATTTCTGACATGCCAAAATACATGTCCTATTAATTTAATCTTAATTTGTTGTTGGACATGTCTAGGACATGGGTAGGATACGTCTGAGACACAGCATGGTAAATGGCAAGTGGCATTTTTTATTTTTTTTTGTAAAAGTGTTTTAAAATATAATATTCTTAAATTAAAGGGGGGTAGAATCCATAATTTAGCAAATTATTTAAGGATAAAAAAGGCCCTCAATCTATTGTTATAGTAAAAAGAGGGTATGAACAGAATGAAGTGGCTTGACTATTGTGTTATGCTCTTCATCTATTTATAATAAAAATAAGAAAATAATACAAAAACCCTAAACAATAAGGGAATGGCATCAATACCCTTCAAAACTACACCTCAAGCTGGAGCATATAGATTGTATGCTTCTATCATGTTACAAATGTATAAATCAGCTAACTGATCAATTGAATTCACATGTCTAGTCTTACACAACTTCTGCAACAGTTTCTCTTGTATGAAGTGGCAATAAACTTCAAAGCGTTTCGTTCTCTAATGAAAGAGTGGATTAGATGCAATATGAAGTGCTACTTAGTTATCACATACTAGATCCATTGGTATATAATGATCAAACCCAAGTTCTTCCAACAAATGTTTCAAGCAAGTTGGCTCACAAGCGGTATGAGCCCTGGCCCTGTATTCTGATTGTGCACTTGATTGGGCAACTGCAGTTTGCTTCTTAGTTTTCCATGAAACAATATTATCTCCAACGAATACGCAATAACCCGTAATACACTTTCTACTAGAGGGTAATCTAGTCTAGTTTGCATATGTATATCCTTTTATTTGAGTGTGGTTGAAGTTCTAATGCAATAGGACACAATCAGGGCACCTTTCAAATATCTGAGAATATGAGCCACTGCTTTCCAGTGATATGTCGTGGGACGATACAAGAACTGACTAATAACACTAACAAGAAGTGAGATATCAGGTCTAGTAACACTATAATAGTTCAACTTCCCATATCGGAAGTATTAAAAAAGTTTGTCTGATGTATAAAGTACCATGCAAGCTACTACTAGTAACTTGGCGTAAGCATTTTGATCCACGTGGAATCGGTCCAAAAGTTACTAGACCAGTGGGCCGCATGAGACATTAGATATTGTATCTTACCCAACCTTAGTCCAAAAACAGCACCATGTGGTGTTGATAGAGGAGTAGAGGCTCCATAGATGGGTGAAGGCCCCAAGGTCAGTATTTTGTGTCCTCTTATGGGTTACTTTGTATCCGCTTATGGGTGGTTATTTACATCACCAACCAAGGGGATGAATTGGGCCTTCACGACGAGAATGTCACATATTTAAGTGGGGGATATTGTGAGATCCCACATCGAAAATATTAGAAAATATTCTCTAATATATAAAGTACCATGCATGCTACTACTAGTAACTTGTCTTAAGCATTTTAGGTCACGTGGACTTGGTCCAAAAGTTACTAGCCAGTGGGCAGCATGTGGCGTTACAAGTAGGATGTCCTAATTGTAGGATAATTTTCTTTAAGGTAGAATTATCAACTTGATTGATCTAAATAAACAACAAAGAAGTTTGTGCCACATTTATATCAAAGATAAAAAAGGCAACCTATTATACGAGGCTCCATATATGAGTCAAATGTAAGCTATGATTGACAAAAATGATATTTTGATCTAGCGATCAATTGGATCTCCAAGAAACTTTATAATGTTCTTCGTTTTTTTGTGTTTGATCCGGTGACCATCTCAACCTTGCAGTGAACTACCCAAACAATTCCATCCTCCAAGCTTCTCAGCCATCTTAACCATTGAATGACATGCAATCAGACTCTGTAATATTGTGTAGGTTTGAACTGAGTATTAATATGAATGAAGGGAATATGTATGTTCTGTCTGGTATGAGAAGTGAAGCTTTTTTCAGAGGACATTGCAATGTGCCGTCATGTAATGCTGCAAAATGAGGAAACCATGTAGCCTAGTTGGTTATAAACCTATTCTGCAACTTCTTTTCAGACCTTATACTTGGGTCATTACCTCATATTTGTTTTCCACCCCTTCAAAATAATGATTGATATAAATTATAATGCACTTGCTCAAGCAGTGAATTTCTTTTCTGCAGGTTGCCAACTCCTGTATTACTGCCACTGTTTTAATAGCAAACATTTTGATCGATGCACCCAATCTGGCTGTAGAGATATCAAAAGGTAGGACACTTACATCTTCTCAGCTTTTTTATTTTATTTTATTTATTTATTTTTGCTCTGGTTGAGCAGTTTCATTTATTGGAGTTATGGTTGTAAGACTTATTGAGCATTTGCCTTGACACTTGATATCCATCCAGATTTGTGTTTCTTCCAGGGACTGCTTGATATGTTCCCTTTTGCTTCTGATGATTTAGAAGCACAAAGTGCACTTTGGAGCATTATGGCAAGACTATTGGTCCAAATTCAAGACTCTGATTTCAGCATATCATGTCTGCATCAGTATGTCACAGTTCTTGTAAGCAAGTCAGATATGATTGAAGAACTCCTCTTTGACCACCAGTTAGATGAATCCAGAGAAGACAATCAAACCGACATGATTTCTGTTGCTAAACTACATACTAGAACTGCAGCTGTATCCTTCATATGAATTGGCTGATTCTTTGGCATTAAGATTCCACCATTTATTAGTTGCTACAAATTAGATTTACTATTCTTGCTGTAGTACTCACCTTTTTTCACCACCATCTTGTTGATCTTCACCTTGCAACAGCTGAGAAGTTTTTCCGGTATTCTAAATCGATGGGTAGCCTTAGAGGACAATGCTAGCGAGCACGATTTTGGGGAGAAAGTTCACATCGATAAAGAAGGTGTCAATAAACTTTTGGATATCTGTCATAGATATACCGAGTAAGATGATCCTCCACTTTATACCATATCGTGTGGCTTAGTGACTTTATTTTTCTTTTTTTACATGTAACTATGTATATGGTTGGTGCAACTTGTTTGGTTACCAGGTAGTTGATGAGTGGCTTATTTACCAATAAATTAAGTACTTTTAGGTTCAAATATTTATGTGTTTTCAAGTATTTTTGTTAGTTTGATGTGCTTTTGTTGTGTTTTGTAGAATAACAAATAAATGGGAGAAATGGTACAAAATGCGTTCAAGTGCTGTAACCTCAAGGTCAATTTTGACCATGATGCAATCCGATTTTTGAAAAACTCAAAACATGGAAGTTGTAGATCTACGTCTTAGTTTTCCATAACTTTTTGAATCACCTCAATCGGAGTTCAGACGAGAAAGTTACGGCTAAAATATGAACATGTGTCAGATCTGTCAAAACCGTGCTGCAGTGCGAAAATGGGCGCTGCAGCGTGCAAAAACGCAGCTGCAGTGCACTCCCATCGGCCTGTATTGTCTTCAAACCCAAAAAACCCTATTTTTGACCACCTATGAATACCACCTTAAGCTCAAACCATGAGGAGGCGATTTTGGGCGAAAAAACACCGGATGATGGCATTTTGATGCGAGATTAAAGAAGAAAACACCATTGGTGGCACTTGGGATTGAAGATTTAGAGCTCAAATCCACAATAAGATTATCTCTTCCTTTCTCTCTCCCTAATCTTTTGTTTTAAGTTTGTATTTGTAATATTGTGTTGAACATGCTTACACATATGAATTTATTAAGAAGATTAGCTATGAATCTATCTATGTAGTGTTAGTAATCTAGATCTAGGGCTTGATATAGTCTCGTTCGAACCGTGTTAAATTATTTTGTTAATTGTTAGATTTAATTCCATTTTATGCATCTCTTAGGCTTAATGTATTTAATTCATGTGGCCAATAAATTAGATGAGTTTAGGTTACGAGTTTTATACTTGGGAGAGGTTGAATTCGTAACCGGAATTGGGAATGCATAATTTAGGTTGTTGTGAATCTGGGAGAAAATCAACACCTAAGTAATCTAGTTGGGAATTTAGGATTTTGTGAAATTGGGAGGTGATCAAATTTTAGATTTACCAATTAGGTTTTCTATTCAATTGTATTTGCCTTCTTAATGCTTCCAATTTATGCTCACATACGGTATTTTGGTTGAATTGAGAACTTGAGATTTGACATTCAGGAGAGGTAATCTCTGGTTCGGACTTAGGTTAAACATAACGTAAACTTTAATAGATCGGGAGATATTAGAACTTGCATAATCTATAAAGTCGGGTTTACGAATGTTTTCACCTAAATACTTGATAGGGATATTAGTATTGAAGTGTTTACATATTCTCTCACTTGACGCTCGGGAGAGATAGTGAGAGAGCAATAGTACGGGGACCTTGATTATTAAATGAATGGAATTAACTAATAATTACTTAATAGGAAAACATGGGAATAACGAGATGAAATCAAGTCTCTAGAATATTTGTGCATAGAAAATTCATATTTTATTTTATTTTTGTATTTTTATTTATTTTAGTTGTTTTAGTTTATTTTTATAAAAAAATCCAAATTTTGATTGCCTAGATAAAGCTGAGTTACAATAATCGTGGTACTTAGCAACGATCTAAACCAATCCTTGCGGATACGACAATTCTACTCACTTCCTATACTATTAAAACTTGACCCGTACACTTGTAGTATTGTAGTGACAAATAATTCGCTACCAGTAGTGTCAGTGACCCATGCCTAGAATCGTATATCATTGGCCTAGCGAGACCCCAATTACTGCCTAAATGTCACTGGCATCATCTTTAGGGATGATTTTTGGTTTTTTAGGAGTTACCTGTGAATCGATTAGACTTTTCAGTTTAACCGAGAGAGGTGTAAAACAGATTAGGCCTCCCATTTTAGGGCATGATCCTGACCAGTTAATAACGATGCCATGCTGGGTGTGGCATAGATGTTAACCTTAGCCACAGCTGTGCATAGTCTGAGGGCCCAGACACATGCACAACACGATGCGTCCTACAAAAGGCACAAGCATGGCCAAGTCTGCAGCCAGCATGTGAACCAAAACAACACAGCCTGGTAAGGTGGTGGCACCGTAAGGGCCATGATCTTCTCTAACTTTTATTTATCTATTTTTTAATTTTTTTAATCAATAATGGTAGAAAACAGTTGGAGGAGGGTTGTATTTGGCATTTGAATCCGAAATAACTAAAATGCCTCTGGCCCCACCTACTCTTCCAAATTCCCTACCCCTTTCCACCATTTCCTTCTTCAAATCCTTACGATTTACAATTGTGTACCATTCTTCCGTGAACAGTTAGTTCATACTCTATTTTAAATTTTCTCCAGTGTCCATTATTTGCGTTGTGTTAGCAAATGGAACCTACACCTCTTTGCACCTACTCTTACAAATTCCCTACCCCCTTCCACCGTTTCCTTCTTCAAATCCTTTCAATTTACAATTGTGTACCATTTTTCCGTGATAGTTCATACTCTATTTTAAATTTTCTCAAGCGTCCATTATTTGCATTGTGTTAGCAAATGGAACCTACACCTCTCTACCCATTGAGGCTAATAATGGGTAGAGAGGTGTTTGTAGTATGTGTGATACTTTTTAACAAGGTTATAGTTGTTGAAAATGGCTAATATTGGTGGTGTCAAAAATATTTTCATAGCAATTATAAGTCATTTGGTGCAGTATAGAGGAATTTGTCAAAAAGAAAAACTGTCAAGTGTTACTATTGTCGTACTTGTATTCATTCTATGGGTACAATTGAAATACAACTTGATATTTTTTGACCATTTTTTGAAGGTTATGTACAATTGGTATTAAAAAAAAACAATGAAAAGTTATACTTTTTTGAAGAACAATTAAACGTAAAAAAAAAAGAAAAAAGAAAGAAAGGGTCGGCACACCTAATATCAGGCCGTGCTTTAGCCGGAGGGTTTTTCGAAATTTGCCCAGCTTGACAAGCTCGTTAATCTTAATGGGTTAGCCTGCTAAGTGGCATGACCCGAAGGACAGTAATCTCGTTACTTAAGGAGTTATTTGAGCCGACATTTCACACCTCTAGTTTTACCCTTTATATAAATTTTTAACCACTTTTTTTTTTTCCCCCAAAGTCCCGTTTTACTTCTGAAATTTATATCCTAATATAGATCCCATTTATCTTGTGCTGCAGAGAAGACAGTGAACGTATTACTAAAGAGAATATTTGATTGCAAAATCTAATGGAAAGGTGGGGATTGGGGTACTTGCACGGTTAGGTAAGAACACTACTCAAAGGGTGTTTAATAATCTTGTGCCTCATATGGCAATCTTGAACCATGGTATTGCAGATAACTATTCCTACCCAATTAGGTTCAACTGAATTCCCAAAGAAGTTGTTCTAGATTGATTCACTTCACTAGGTTTTTCTTAATTGCCATTCTCAATTTTTCTTTGGTGTGCCTATCATACTTGTAGTTTCTAATACATGAATCAAATCAAACTTTCAAACCAGTACAGCATTAGGTTTTTTCAGTATGTTAAAATCATCCTAGATGATTTCTTTCATGGCTTACCCTTAATTTTTAGTAGTCTTTTAGTTTCACATTTCTTATTCTCACGGTTCTTGTATCACCTTTCAACCACCTTCGTAGATGCATATATAGAAGGGCATAATCAGAAGTTAAAGTACAAGTTTTTTTTTTAATTACCTCGGATTCTTTTTCTTCCTGTAATTACTTTTTACATCCCACGTTTATTACATGACTACTTGTAGGTGTAGATATTATGAGAATATGACTGATGTTTTGATCAACAAGTCAAATATTTTGTTTACGCTTCAGTCTTATTTTTTCATTCTTATTTTTTCATACGTACCTAATGATGCCCAAAATTGGTTGATCAGATATGGTTCTCTCCAGTGTGAGAATATGATCCTCCTAGGCTTTAAGGTTCTTGCAAAATAATGGGTCGCGAGTCAGTCTGCCGGCGTTGCACCTTTGGTGTGAGAATAACTAAACTTCTCAGGAAATTTTGGCAGAGTAATGGTTAAGAAAATAGAGTGTATCTTGGCTTGGCATCTCCCCTTGTATTTATAGATAGGTCTAGGAAGACTTGTTTGACAAGTTTTTTTTGAATCGCGGCCAATCTCCATTACCCACAAAATTCACTTGATTGAGGAGTTTTGGCCGTTATCATGAATATCAGATTTCCGTTCTTTAAATAGTGGGATTTAGTAACCGTTCCCTAGCTGGGTGGTAGCTATCCCCAACTCAAGATGTGAGGATGATTCATCTTGGGAGGATCCATGTTGTAGTCGTTGCTGTTGTCCTCGGTTTTGACTTTGGGATACTGGGAAGAATTCTCGGGTCTCAGCTTTGATTTCGGGCTCACGTGCGTCTACACGTGAGTCTTAAGGCGTGATGCTCGGGGTCCATGTGCATTCCACATGGACTTTTGCTTACACGTGACATTATTCGAGACTTCGTAAAATATGTCTCATCATATGCCCCATATTCTCGATGCCTAACGATAGGGGACTCGGGAATATTTGGTTTATGTGGAATTGAAGTCCCGACGTCCAAGCATGAATGGAATTCAGATAGTCACATGACTTTGTTTTTCTCACCCTATCAAAAATTTTTAAAGGTTGTATCGCTTCAATATTTGCTCCTATACCTTCCATGCATTTAATGCCTAGCTGTTGGACAGGGGACGTCCTTTTAGCCGAAGGATAACAGCTAACAATATCGTGCCATTAGAATTCTTGTATAAAAGCAGGGGGTCCCCCCCACCATTGGGACCCTTCTAGTTGGGACCCTTCTGCAAACTTGGCTTCCTTGCACTTTTTCTCTCTCAAAACCTCAAAATGTTTTCCTGCGACTTGAGCTCCCCATTCTAGCGATCCTCTCTTTCATCTCCTATAAGTTTCTTGAGATTCCATTCTATAGATTCTTCCTCATTTTCAATTTTCTCCATTTCTATCCTTTCGAATTGTTGTTCCGTGTCGTTTTTCCCTTCTTTCTTTGTTTTTGTAATTTTTTGGCGTTTTGTGTATGTTTCTTTGTTTGTTCGGTGATTTTCTCTGGTGTTGCCAAAGAGGCACGATTCATCTAGCTTGGTTAGTTGGTTTGACAACGTCCCCAATGACGACGTTGAACCCTCAGGTGACTCCAGCTTGACTACCCAAATAGAGGGCAAGTTGGGCCTTTCGCTAGGCCCGACCCTGAAAACATGGTTGAGCAACCTCATGCTCCGGAAGAAGGTCCCTTCCCGTTCCTCCTGCTCGGTAAGAGGGGACTGCCCGCCCACCTCTAGTTTGGACCATTGTCTGCCCTTTACTCAAACTTAAGGCGATCAAGGCTGCCTCAATCACCTTGACCTCGAGTCGGGTGGAAACTCTATGAGAAATACTCAATCCCTACTTCCCTTGACTTGTCCTTGCCTGATGACGATGACTGTATCTGGGCCCACCACAATGTTGTGGGAAATATAGCCGTTTATGGGACGCCCCTATAGATGGTGCCTGTTTTTCCCTCCATAATTTTATTAGGGAGGTTCAAGCTTAATCTTTACCTGGCCCAATTAATCTCCAATTCTTGGAGGATAATGGTCGTGTTCATAATCCTCTATTGGTTGAATGGTGTTTTGCCGTCCTACCTATTTTGCTTGCATTTCTATACGTGTGGGAAGAATCCTAAGCTGGATGATAGTTGGCGTTACTTTTGTACCCGAGTTCGGCAAACAAAGTTGTTACGCGACTATCCTGATAACAACAAAGGGTAAAAGCACTATTGATTCCACCTTAGCGGGAATTAGGAATTCCTGATCGGCGTGGACGGGATTTTCTCAGTTCCTTATTGGTGGAGCGCCCGTAGTATGTCCCAAATCGCTTTTACTTAATTTATATATTTGGCACTCATTCTTTCTCGTTGCTAGTTCATCTTCTTTATAGCCATCCTGAAGAAACCAACAAAATTGGGCCTAGTTGAGGAAGAAGAAGTCGAGATGTTGTGCGACCGTCCCAACAAAGCACAGTTTCAACTTCTTGCTCGAGCATCGATTCTATCTCTACTTTGGGGCTCCTGCATCTCAATTCCCAAGTAGGAAGAAAAAGAAGAAGAAGAACCTGAGCTTGATCAAGCGATTGACTCCTACAATCCATTTGACGACGATCTTGTTGGGACAGAAGGTATGCCCGAGCATAAACCTTTTCACATTTCTTTCCATTAAATTAGCCAAAATTCTTTAAATTTGCCATCTTTTGTAGACGTGTCTGGGAGACAGATATATGCTCGGGCCATTGAGTTCATGAAGAAGAAGGCTGCCCTTGTCGCGACGAAGAATGCCTCAGCCCTCGCTCCCCATCTAAGGTGTACCCCGACAATGAAGGATAAGACCTTGGGCAAAAGGTCACTGCTCGAAGTGAAAATTCGAGATGTTTAGTCCAAGAAGGCCAAGGAGGTTGCCCCTGAGGTGAGGGGGAAAGGGAAGGGGAAGGGGATGGAGATGGTCAGAGAGCTTGCTTGAGGTCCTGTTCGAGACTTAACTGAGGAGGAGGAAGACTCATCGGTCGCACACATCCGAGCACCCCAACGACTGGTCGTGGCCTCTACTCAGGCTCCACCACCATGGATTCTCAGGGAAACGGGCTTTAACGGGGAAGCCTCATTCTTACAAGACTTGGGAATAGCATGGCCATGGGCCGTTGCCCATGTTCGCCCCCGGGATTAATGAGCTAGTACTTGTCGAGCAGCGCCCACGGCAAACGACGGGTTTCTTCCGAAGCTATGCCTATATAACTTTCATACCCTATACCTGTGTTTATGTCAACTGTTGATTCTTTGCCTCATTTAACTTCTTCCTAGGTCCTTGGTGGTTTGGGTCGACGAGTGGGGTGGAATCATACCAGCACTAATTTATCGAATCCCATCAGAACTCGAGAAACATTCAAATACTTGTTTAACTTTTTATAACTTTTCGGAAAAAGCTTTGTTGTGAAAATCTCCATTCTGAGCCGAGCATAGTACTTCCATTAGTTCCCGACTAGAATTTAATGATTGTAGAATTTGTTTCACTTTAGAAACCTCGACTAGAATTTAATGATTGTAGAATTTGTTTCACTTTAGAAACCTCGATTTGTTCTGTATCCAAACATAGTTTGTAAAAAAATTCTTTGAACTCTTAGTGGATAATTTCCTCTCTCTTGCCTTTGCTTGGGTTGTTCCGTTCATTGGAATGACCCCAAGCATCAGAGTATAAGGGATGGTTTTTCAAGTTGTTCCAATACCGTCCACCTATCATTAGGTTTTGGTTGGTTGGTGGAGTTCGTTCCGCCTGTTCTGGTCGACTCTCCATCCTGCTCGGTTAAGACTAGGCAGGTTCGGTTGGGTTGTACCATATCTAGTCAAGTAGAATTGTAGAATTATCACACATAGGAAGGTAGTAGAATTTTTTAAAATAATTGCTTTATTTGCTCGAGAAAATTGCGAACAACACTTTTAGAATTTTTTTGGCAAATGAATAATTGGTTGTACTTCTTTAGATGCTTAACATCCCATGAATTATGTAGGGGTTGACTTTCCATGTTCTCAAGCTTATAAGTCCCGAGTTGAACAACCCCGGTGACCTTTTAAGATCCTTCTCAGTTCGACCCGAGTTTGTCTTCTGCTTGGTATTTCGTTGCAGTGGTAGTGCTGCGAAGGAACAATTCTTTTTCCTCGAATGGTCGAGACCTGAGCCATTTGTTGTTTGTAAGCGGCTTGTCAGACCTGAGTTCTGTCTCTTCTTTCCTCCAGCAAGTCAACGTTGATGACAAGTTCGGTGTTATTGTGCTCGGGATTGTAGAGCTCTGTTCGAAGTGTCAGCATACCAATTTCCACAGGGATAACAACCTCGCTTCCAAAGGCCATGGAGAATGGTATTTCTGCGGTCAGGATCCAAGAGGTTGTGTGATATGCCCAAAGGACCGAGGGTAAGTCTTCGACCCATTTTGACTTCTGACTTGTTTATTCGGGTTTTCAAGTTGTGCAAGACCGTTCCATTGGTGACTTCAACTTGTCCATTAGCTTTAGGATGGCTGGAAGTTGACATGTAGTGTTGAATCTCAAGGTGCCGACAAAGAATCTCAAACAAAGTGTAATCAAACGGAGTCCCATAGTCGCTTATTATCGTCCTCGGTATACCGAACCGTAGATGATATGTCCCCAAGAAAAGGCCTTGATCTTGGCATCTGTTATTTTTGCAATGGCTTCTGCTTCAACATACTTAGTGAAGTAGTAGATGGCTACAATCAGTAACTTCTTCTTTATGATGGCCATTGGGAAGCGTCCTAGTATGTCAACCCCCACTGAGCAAAGGGCCATGGATCAACCATTGGTGTAAGATTCATGGCTGGTAGGTTGATGGTCGGTCTGTGTTGTTGGCACTTTTCGCATTTTTTCACCAAGTCCTTAGTGTCCTCATGCATTGTTGGCCAATAGTATTCCTGTCTCAAGGACTTCTTTGCAAGAGAATGTGCCCTGAGTGGTTTCCTCAAATACGTTCATGGATTTCCCGAAGGATATAGTTTCCTTTGTCGGGTCAGAGACCATCCATCATTGATCCCTAGTATGAGCGTTTATATAGGGTGGCTTGGAATAAGACACACCGAGCAACCCTGTAATGAACTCTTCGGGCCTCTTCTAGTCTGTAAGCATACCATCTCTCAAGTAATTGGTGATTGGATATATTTAGTTGCCTTGGTGAATTGCAAAGTTCACTTTTTGAGGTTCATTTCTTCTTCAGTACATTGTCACGATAAAGGCTCAATCGTGATCATCCTCAGGCCCTTACTTCCAAAGGCCGAGGCTAGATTTGCCAAATAATGCATGCTTGTATTTTTCTCTCGGGATTCGCTTGATGTTGAACGTGGCAAACTTCGAAATTAACTGCTTTGCCTTATTTAGGTAAGCTATCATATTCGATTCCTTGGCCGCATATTGGCAATTGATCTGGTTGGCTACCAAAAGTGAATCACAACTGATCTCCACCTCGGTAGCCCCAAGTTCCTTAAGAATGCGTAGCGATAAAATTAGCGCTTCATATTCAGCTTCATTGTTTGTAGCTTGGAACCAGAGCGTGACGGCATACTCCAATATATCGCCCTCGGGTGTATAGATCACCAACCCGTCCCCTGAGCTATTGTGATTAGATGACTTGTCCACAAAGGTAATCTAGGCGTTCGAGCCTAATTGACTGACCTTTCATTCTGTAGCTTTATCGGTTGATATTTCCTCCTTGGGAAATGTCAGTTCAACAATAAAGTCGGTTAAGTCCTGACCCTTTATCTCTGTCCTTGCTCGATATTGGATGTGAAACTCACCAAGCTTGGTCAACAACTTTAGCAATCTACCTGACATATTTGGTCGGTGTTGTACATGATCCTCAATGGTTGGTTCGTGAAAACCACCATTGGTTGACTTGGAAATAATGTTTAAGTTTCCTAACATAAATTATTAATGTATAAGCAATTAACTTTAATTTAGGATAGTCGGTTTCCGTACTTGTCAAAGCACAGATGACATAGTAGACTGACTTTTGGACTCTGGCCTTGTCCACCACCAAGGACGAATTGACTGTAGTTCCTATGGCTGCTAGGTAAACGGACATCTCCTACTCGAGGCTCGGGGTCGTCAAGATCGATGGGGATTAGACATATTTCTTCAAGGCTTGGGAGGCCTCTTCGCATTCCTTGTTCAACTCCAAAGCCTTGTTTCCCCGAATCGTCTTGACGAAGGGAAGGCATTTGTTTGACAACTTGGAGATGAACCGGTTAAGTGTTGCAACTCTCCCGATCAAGCACTAAACCTCCTGAATTGATCTTGGGGAAGCCATGTCTTGGATGTCCTTGATTTGCTCAAGACTGACTTAAATCCCCCCTTTTGTCACTATTTGTCCGAGAAAATATCCTGCTCCAACACCGAAATTTGTTGGGATTCAATTTCATTATGTCTTGCCTCAATATGGAAAAACATGCTTGTATATTTGCTAGGTGGTCAGTCGCCACTTATTCTTCATGACCATGTTGTCGATACAAAATTCCATCGTTTTTCCGAGTAGGTTGACAAATATCTTGTTCACTAGTGTCTGCCATGTCTTAGATGTCCTTGATTTGCTCAAGACTAACTTAAATTCCCCTTTTTGTCACTATTTGTCTGAGAAAATAACTTGCTCCAACACCGAAGACACTTTTGGGATTCAATTTCATTATGTCTTGCCTCAATATGGCAAAACATGCTTGTATATCCGCCAGGTGGTCGGTCGCCACTTATTCTTCATGAGCATGTTGTCGATATAAACTTCCATTGTTTTTCTGAGTAGGTTGACAAATATCTTGTTCACTAGTGTCTAATATGTTGCCCCCAACGTTTTTCAACCCAAAGGGCATAACTAAATAGCAATGTAATTCCTTGTTGATTATGAAAGCAGTTTTTTCTTTATCCGGGAGATACATGCTTATCTGGTTGTAACCTGAGAAGACATCTAAGAAGCTCAACAACTCAAAACCAGTTGTGGCATCCACTATAATGTTGACCTTCAGGACAAGAAAGAAATCTATTGGGCATTGCCTTGTTTAGGTCGGTGAAATCTACGCACATCTATCACTTTCCAATCTTTTCTTCACTAGGACCACCTTGGCCGACCAAATTGGAAAATTAATTTCCTTAATGGTGTCTGCATTAAGTAACTTTTTGGTCTCTTCTCAATGATCTTTTGTCTCTCTGGTCCAAATTTTCTCTTCTGTCTAACAGGTGATTGATCGGGATTCATGCAGAGATGATGTGTTGAAATACTTGGGGTCTATCCCAGGCATGTCTTCATGCAACTAGGCAAATACGTCACAATTCACTCTAAAGAGGTCAATAAGCTTCTATCTTAGGTCATCGGGTAACTTCGAGCCGATTTGCATAGTGCGCTCTTTAATCGTTGGATGAACCCGAACATAAATAATCTTCTCATTAGGATGTGGTTGGAACTGGTTTGGCTTCTCTACCCTCGGGTCGACGATGTTGCCTGTCCTTGGGGATTCAAGCATAGCCCCGGGGAAGGCGTCCTTGTTGTCTTTCTGACTCTGTCATTTCTATTTAAGGATCGCCATCTTGGTTGGGAAGCATTCCCGAGTAACACTAACTCCCGTACACCTTCTCGACCATATTCTTAGACTGGAACTTCATAGCTAAATTGGAGATTGATATTGTCGCCTTTAATGCATTTAAGTAAAGTTTTCCAATGATTGCATTATAGGTAAGAAGAGAAATCCACTAACGTCTACTATGGAATGCTTAGGCTCCATTCCCGCAATAAGTTGTAATGTAATCCACCCAACTGGTTTTACATTTTCTCCTTCAAAGCCGACCAGTGGGTCATCATTGGCTTCAATTTGTTGAGCCCAATTCCCATCTTGTTGAAATGAGGAAGGTAAATGATCTCGATCGAGCTCCTGCTATCAACTAGCACACAACCAACCTTGTAGTTAGCTATTTGCAATGTCACGAACAACGTATCGTCGTGAGAGGTGTGGACTCCCTAAAGACCTTTGATAAAAGTAATCGCCTCCCTCCCGTTAATTGAAACCTTTGAAACTTGGAAGAAGTAATATTTGACTTTCCTTTTCCCCTTCTGAGCATGGGCCTTTTGGTCAGCAACGGAGGTCTTTCTTGAGGTGAAACAATTGTGAATGGTCCAGGTCTCTCGTTGGACCTCGGGTTTCTCGTTCTCATCAATCATCTTGTTCTTGATTAGTTGTGAACCGCTTCAATTGCCTCTTCTTAGGACCTCTTCAATCTCGTTCTTTAGGTCAGCAATTGCATATGATGTGCCCGGGATCCCGGTGGAAATCACATCACTTATCTAAGTTGCTAGCCTTGCCCCTATTCTTCAAAGGTTGTGGCCATTTAATAAATTTTTGACCTTGATCTGCATTAACATTGTACGTAGTGGTGTATTTGGTGGTTGTAGTTGTATCGGATGGGAGGTCTTAGCCTCCTGGGTTGCTTGTCAGGCCCGCTCCAATCTCGGTCATTCTTCTTCTTCTTTGGTCGGGATTTATCCCCACTATTCCTTTCATAGTTCTGCTCGTCGATCATACTTTTACCCTTGTGATTTTTTTCATCCTCTGCTTGGGCTTGGTAGACATTCTTGGACAAGATAAACTCTATCGACATGACAAATGCCGAAGCCAAGGTCTTCAGTGGTGCCCATGCCATTTCATAGAGGAAGGGACCCTTCCTTATTCCACTCATAAGTGTCGCCACGACCATGCCATTATTTAGGTCTTCCACATGGCCGGATTGTTGCCTGAACCTCTCCAAGTATGCATCAAGGCCTTTTTTTCTCCTATGTTGAACAAAGAGTACATTAGATGGATTCTTTGCCCATGACTTGTTGCTAATTAATCGATGAACAAGTGGGTTGCTCAATGATTCAAAAGAATCAAAAGTTGACGGCTTCAACGTTTTGTACCACTTCTTGGCAGTCCAGGCCAAGGTTACTTGAAAGCTTGACATTTGATCGAATCTTATGCCTCATGCAAATCCATGTGGGCATGGTAAAAGTCAAGGTGCTTGATAGGGTCGGTATTCCCCTAATATGTCCCGATTTGGGATTATAGCTTGAAATTAGTTGTGACCTACTCCTTAGGACCCGATCAATAAAAGGTGGTGCTTTCCTTTTCACTATATCTTGTATTAGCCTATCCTTTCCGTATCTCCAAGCTTCTTATTGATTGCATTAACTTATCCTGAAGGCCACTATTTGCTTAGCGGTGACAATTCGACTGGCAGGTTCTTGATCGAGAACTCAAAGGTGCCTCTATCGATTAGGGAAGATAGTCAGGATACAATTCCCTCTCTCTACCACTTGTTCAAGCATTTATAGAAGCCGCTATTAGGATGGGTAGTGCATTCCTTCTTTCCTCAGACTGAACAGGTTGCACTATTAGATTGAGCCTGGAGTGGAAATTGGTCGCTCCCTCGGGAAGTAGGCCCGCTCATCAGGTTGCCAAGTATGCCTGACGAAGCTCCTCCCTGTCTTTATTGAGTCACTCCATCTCAAGCTCGAGCTCTTGTCGCTCTCTTCGTCACTCTTTTTGATGTTCATGTTGGGCTCTTCATCCTTCATCCGCCGTGGCTTGTGCCTCGCTGTGAGGTGACACATAACCTTGTGGCAAAGGTGGTAGTGGTGGCAATTGGGTCTACCCAACAATCCTTTGCATGATCTAGGAGATGTCTCGTATCTTCCTGATCAATTCCAAGAACAACGCAAATGACTTACCAAATGGTTTATTACCCAGATTTACCATATGGATTGATTGTCTTTCGTTTTCGAGCTCGGTTATGATTCCTTGATCAGATATAGTCTGCTCTGATGTCGGAATATGATCTTGTTGGTGTCCTAAATTAGTCAACACCTCGAGTATGATCTAGTCAAGTGACAGGTGGGTCCTCTTGCTGAGGAGAAGATGGAGTTGGAGTTGGAGTTGAAAATTCTTTAAGTAAGCTGTAACGGTCGTCTCAGAGGGTTGACTTGCTGAAGTCCAGAGTCTTTCTTCTCAAGGAGTTGTACCTACACAAGGCTGAGTTGAGATTTATCTCAGCGAAGCCCCTCCGGCTTGAGAGTAAGAGTTCAGAGAGAAAAGATACAAAAACGCGTCAAGTATGTAAATAGCAATTGAACGTTACCTCGTGCTTGCATAGCCTTTGATATTTATGGGTATGGGAGATTATTAGTTTTATCTAATCAGGCCTAAACACG
Source organism: Eucommia ulmoides (assembly GCA_016647705.1). Lineage (NCBI taxonomy): Eukaryota > Viridiplantae > Streptophyta > Magnoliopsida > Garryales > Eucommiaceae > Eucommia > Eucommia ulmoides. The sequence goes on along the minus strand of CM028338.1, from coordinate 16,368,108 downwards.
GTTAATTAGGCGAAACTATGTGTTTAGCCGACAGTCCAGGGTGTTTAGGAGATAATCACTGGGCTTGGGTTTTCGGGCCCATATGGAAAAGTCTGCGGGCCTTTGTCAAGCTTGTGGAGGTGAGTAGGTGGAGGAAAGCGGAGATCCGTGGAGTCTTGGAGGTGAAACGGACTAAAATGGTGAGCCGATCGAGACAAACGGTTAAGTCTTTGAAGTTGGCCGTTCTGAGGCACAACACAGAGTTCTGAGCGGCAACGTCTCTACGGGGCACATTACTCCTTCCCGGGTGCAAAGGAGATTCCAAGGAATGAACCCTGGTCAGCATATGCTCTTGCGGGGCACTTTGGATTCCTAAATGTGACCATGTCACGATGAGGGTGGACAAGTGGCCCGGGACCCTGGTGCTGACTCGACAATGTCCGAAAATACCCTCATTAGATCTTCGTAGGCTTTATGGTTTTTTCATAACAATGCACCGCATGTGAATCTGCTGGCGTTGCACCTCCGATATGAGAATGTATGAGAATAAGTAGAACTCTCGGGAAATTTTTCTAGAGTAATGGCCAAGAAAATGACATGTTCCTTACCCTGGCAACCCCCTTAATATTTTATTTGTGGGAAGACTTGTTTGGCAAGTTTTCATAAAACTTGGCTAATCTCCATTAACACTTGTGGAATTCGCGGGATTGAAGAGTTGTGGGCTGTTATCAGGAATATAATATTCCCCTTCCTTACTAACGGGATAAAATAACCATTCTCAAGCTCAGGATGCGGCCTCAATCATCCTCGGTTATATCTGTGTAGTCGTTGACCTTGCCCTCGACTTTGATTCTGGGATCTCGGGCATAATCTTCAGGTCCTAGTGTTGAGTTCGGGCTCACGTGCGTCTGCATGTAAGTCTTATGGCGTGATGTTAAGGGTCCATGTGCATTCCACGTAGACTTTTGCTTACGCATGATGATGAGAATCAACAAGCACTATCGAAGGATCTGCTACATATGCCAGTTGGGCCTATCACTAGGATAAGATCCAAAAGAAACACTTAATGGATTAATTTAAGGCAAGCGAATGAGCTTAAAACATGAACCTAGATGAGCCTAGGATGTGACCCCAGAATTTTTGCTTATTTATTTTATTAGTTAGTCTTTTTTTTAATTTTTTTTTTATTTTTTTTTATTTTAGGTCATTTATTGGCTGATTTATAGGGCATTAATGCCAAATAGTCTTTTCTTTTTTAAACTAGGAGTAGTTAGGAAGTTTGTGTATTTCTTTGACTTTATCTGCCACATTGCTAGAGATTTTTCCTTTTTGATAGACTTATCTATAGTTCTTTTGGCTGCCTATTTAAAAGACATTGTAGTCTTGAAAAAACACAACTTTGATATTGATTAATATAATTGAGAGAGTTTTTTATTCTTAAGTTCTCTAGAGAACTTTTTATGAATTTATCAAGATTTTTTGTGGCGTTCAACATCTATATCTTTGGTTCGTGATTCTTTATAATCATTGGGTCAAGATCGTTTCTTATACCTTTGGTTCGTATTTCGTTCATAAATGTTGGATCAAGATAATCTATCCAAACTTATGTATTTTTATTTCCTTATAAATTTGAATTTAGGTTCGCATCCCATGACATTACTCAGTACTTCCTGAATTACCCCTCACCAATAGCCACGTAGGATGATGTGTAATTGAGGTAGGTAAGATTGGCTCAATTATGCCTGTAAAATGAAATATCCCCTCCCTACCCACTAAATTCTATGTAAAAGCATATTTATATAAATCTTTTGATTCAATACCGCAGACTCTATTGCTTCGAAAATTTTCAATGCAACAGATACATTGCAAAAAGCATCTTGGTTTCTTTGACATTTTGAAATAAAGATTATCCAGTTATTGTTGAAAGTTCATTTGTGATTACAGGAAGGTATCATCACAGAACCAGTTAATTATTAGGCTATGAGCTAATTCACATCTTTAAGACACCCAAAAGCAGTACCAGCGGCTACAACAGGACCAATAATTCCCTTGCTTGAGCTTGCATTTGCCCCAACACTGCGTGTGGCAGTTCAAAATTTCCCAGCAAGTACTTCAAAACTTGGCTTATTACTGGGTTGTAGTGGCTTACTTTGCTTCATTTATGTAACTGTTACATACATATCAGAAACCATTTATCGTTCATATAAAAAACTTTCTTATTACTCCTTGTAGATTTATCTCCCTACCCTTTCATATATCATATATGCATGTGATGCAGAGGACAAAGAACATAAAGGAAGGTTTGAACATCTCCCAACAGATCACAAAAGTCAAACTCTTGAAGTTCAATAACAATGGGATAAGTCTGTAGGTAAAGTAGAAAATATTGAGTTCACAATTTCACTTATGAAGGGAATCTTGGGTTTAGTGCCACATCATTAAGGGGCCTCTCCTAAACAGTTCATGTGCAATTTCACAAATATTTTTTGCAAAGAGAAGGCAAGCAATTTTTATTAATTGATTACAGAAAAAGGAGTTACAATAGTGAAATGCTCAAGTAAAAAGCCCCTCCCCCCAACCCAAGCCCCCCATGGGCCCTCATATAACTTCCATCATCTAAACTATAATTGCCTCAGCTCGCCTGGATTTTGAAAATCAGTAATGACAGTTACACGGTTGGTTAATCCTCCACTCTCTTTGTTAGCCCCCACTCTCTCTCTAGTCTCTGAATGACAATCAACTCATTCGCAACCTCTCCGAGTCAAATCACAACTGAATATTCAATCTCTCCGACATTCTCAAGATATCGGAATAAATTCTATCGCCGCCGATCTCTTCTCCGATGGCCCCCGCCGCAACCTGCAGCACATCCTCAATCAAACCAACATTACCCATGATATCAACATGAGCACCACTCTCTGATCCCCTCCCCTCTAGTAGACTCGCCGGTGGCTTGTGCTTATACTCCCTTGTGTAAGTGGAAATGCCAGAAGGGTTGAATCGGGTTTGCCCTCTCCACCCTTTGGCACACATGAACCCTGCACTCAAAACAGGCACGCTCTCATCGCCATCCACAAAGTAAACTCCGCCCTTTAAGCAGCTGTTGTGGTTTCCACCAGCCAAGCCATCGATTCGGATAGGAATGGTTTTGCACTTGTCCGAAGGCGAGAGCTTGTAGACATATGATCTTTCTGTGGGTATTCCAACGCCGTATAAACAGTAAATCTCCATGTTGGGAGCATCTGGCAACCTGAAACACACTTTCTTGATTAGCAATTACGAATCTGGAGAATGATGGTGGCGTGTGATTAATGTTTCTATTCTATTTCTGTTCTCAGGAAAGTTTTAAAAGAACCACAAAAATAGGAAGGTAATTAGGTAAGGATGAGAAATTCCTTTTTAGCCCAAAAATTTCAATTTGAAATCTACCTCAGCGACCATTCGTTTCGTTTAGTACGAGATCGCTTCACGCCTCGCGGTGCTTACACCTCTCGCATATGGCCTTTTTTTCCTAGGTGCTCATTTTGTATGGGCTTTCCTTCCGTGTTCTCTTTGAAATTTGTTCTAAACATTAAGGCAATGTTTGTTCAGTGTTTCTGCTCCCGAATTCTTAATTCTTTCTGGTAATTTTGAAATTTAAGACCGAAATATGTTTGGTTAACATGTACATGTTCCTAAATATTCCCCATTTTTTGGGATTAATCCAAAGAATCTTGGGAATTTGAGAAACAAAAAGACAAATGTTTTCATTCCTACCCAATTTATTTTTACTTAAAGGGCCAAGTTCGGTATTTTGAAATTCTTAATGAGGTTATTCCTTCAAACTTTATCGGTATGTTTGGTTGGGCGGAATGGAATCGCATTCCGCTCTCGATTCCTATTTCGTTATTTAGTTCTCCAATGGAATAACTAGAATGAGATTCCATTTGAGATGGGGTGAAATGGGATTCCAACTCAATGAAATGAACATCCTAAATTACATAATATCTCTTTTATTTAAACCCTTGAAAATTACATAATATCTCTTATATTTAAACCCTTGAAAATTGAGAACAAAAATTAAAAATTAGAGAACAGAAAATTAGGAATAGAAACAGAAATTAAGAACAAAAAATTAAGAACAGAGACAGAAAATTGAGAATATAAACATAAAATTAGAGAATATAAAATTGAGAATCGAAACTGAAAATTGAGACCAAAAAATGAAAATTAAGAATAAAAACAGAAAATTGATAACATAAACTAAAAATTGAGAATAAAAACAGAAATTTAGAGAACAAAAAATTGAGAACGGAAACTGAAAATTAAGAACAAAAATTGAAAATTAAGAACAGAATCAAAAAATTGAGAACAGAAACAAAAAATTGAGAACATAAATTGAAATTAAGAATAAAAATAGAAAATTAGAGAATGGAAAATTGAGAACGAAAACTGAAAATTGCGAACAAAAATAGAAATCAGAGAATAGAAACTGAAAATTGAGAACATAAATAGAAATTAGAGAACAGAAAGTTAAAATTGAATGGAATAATGAGATATAATAAAATGAGGAAAAAAAATGGAATAGTGAAATATAATAAAATTTTATAATAATGGCATAACAAGAATTTTATTATATTTCATTCCATTCCTTCACTCTTTTCATATTAACCAAATAAGATAATGGAATAATAAGGGCATAGTGAGAATTTTACTATATTTCACTATTCCATTATTTCTCTTATTCCATATCAACCAAATAAGATAATGGAATCGCGATTCCATTGATAATTCCATTTCATTCCTTCTCTCATTGCATTCCACCATCATTCCATTTCGTCTAACCAAACGAGCCGTATTAGTCTCAAATATAGAGAAGTAATTTTTTTCCCTTTTATTCATCAATTTTTCCTTTTAGTTGTAATTAATTTTATAGATGTGTTTTTATTTAGCTACAATTTGAAAAAATTGATTGTCAAAAAAAGGTATGTAAGTCTATTCTTCACATATAGGGTAAGTTTGGTTAGGAGGATAGGCAAGAGAATGGAAAATAAAAAATGAGAGGATAATATTTTTATCAATTGTAAAAGAAAAATTATTTTTTCTAATGTTTTCGGTAATGGAAGAAAAATAAAAAGAGAAAAAATAATTCACTTTAATGTAATTTATTATTTTACCCTCAAATATTATAAAAAAAAAATTAAAAATTATATTATCAATAGTATAATTGTAATTTTACTCTCTTCTTGAAAAAATCTCCCCCACTTTCATTGTCTTCCAAAATTTGTGTGGAAACAAATTGCTTTGAAAATTGTATATTTTTTTTTTTTTCATTTTCCATCCTATTTTCATTTTTATTTTTTTATCCATCATTTTTCTTTCCACCCAAACAAATGCCCCCTTAAAGTAAAATAAGAAAAATATGAGAACTAATGTTGTAACCAGACGGCTTCTTTGGTTTTGTTGTCTTAAATATAGGGGTTTTGATACTTTAAACCCTTGAAGTTTTATCATTATTTCACTTTGGTCCCTATAGTTTTAATCTGAACACACAATATTTTATTGTTCCGTAACCATCGCACTTCAGTCCAAATCAATAATTTCATCATGCCTTATATTACAAATAGCCAACTACCGTGTAACCAACTACTTTTATGGGGACCTTATGAGCATTTTCAACCTCTTTTTTTTTCCCTTAATTTTTTTTAACAAAAAAGACTTATATATATATATATATATATATATATATATATATATATATATATATTATGCAATATGCATATATCTTAGTATTTGGGCTGGAAATAGAATGGGAAGAAAGGAGGATGATAGAATTGTGTCCATAAAATCTCTTAAAAATAGTCGGGTGCATGACAGTGAACTTGTTTTACGTTTAAAATTGAATCAGATATTGACTTGAATTTGTAGTGGGATAATTAAGAAACCTTAAGGTGATGTATGTTCAAATAGAAACCATGGGGACCACAGTTAAATTTTGAGCAAACTTCAGGGGCGCATTGTATCAAAACCCCTCAATCATAAAACAATTTAAGAACGATTGCCATTACCTAATGCATTTATATTTCGGTAATTATTGAGAATAGAAACATAATTCTGATCCTATTTTTTTGGGAGTAGAAACATTAACCAAACATCACCCAAGGAGCTTGCAAAAAACTTTGTTTTTGTGGCAAGCCTTTTGGGAACAGCGGGAAAAACACCAAACAAATACCACATACATGGGCCGGAAAGGAAACGACCTAATCCACAAGGCTCATGCATTGCAGGATCTGAAGGGCAGTGGTGGAGCCACGTTGGGGCAGGTTGTTTTTTTTTCTTCTCTTTATTCTTTTAGAAAAATCCCAATTTAGAAATCAAATTAGCAAAATTTACGTGGTGGCGGCTTCACAGACAGTTGATAAAATTTTTACTGAGCTAAACCTCTGAGAGTGAAAAATAAAAAAGTACTAGTAAAATATTGTTTATCAAATATAACTTTTTAATAATAATCTATATAAAGTATGTATGAAAAGCTTACGAACGATAGAAATGGTTGAGTTTATAGTTAAAATAAAGGTTGTGTATAATTGATATTGATAAATTTTTATCGCAATGGGGTTGAAGATTGTTGATTCTTACTTGGTCTCGAGTGGGTTCGACCAGTATTTGTAATGGTCGTATTTGGGATCGTTTAGATTCTCGGCTATCCCGTGAGAGAAGTGAGCCTCAGCTCGCTGCATCATTTTCGGAGCCACAAAACGGACAAGTTCTATAAGTGTTCTTGCTGTGTATGCTTTATTTTCTGCAACTTTTCGTATGCTTTCCCGGCTCATCTCATCATACTCTGTCCATATCTCTCCACAAGAATCATTGGAGCTACTCACATGCATAAATTCCTGGTGATAAATAGCCAAAAAAAATAAAAACCCGAAATATATATATATATATATTTTTAAAAAAGGCCAAAATACAACTATGGGATTTATTTAGATTAACCAAAAAGGTCCCTACCTTTTGACCGAGAGTTGGAAGCTGTGACGAGGACAACTCTGAAGCTGCCTTCCCGAAAGAGACTATCCTTCCGTATTTTGTTGTCTCTTTCACTTGGAAATTTATTTTTCCATCACTGTTGTTGCTGTTATTTTCCCTAGAAGGCGGCTTCCAATAGCCTCTCTTTGCAGCATCACAGTCATACCCTTCTTCTGGAGACCAATCCAAATTGCCCCAAATCTTTTCTCCGCCTTTAGGAATCAAAGAAATGATGGAGTCCCACGTTCGAGAAACTCGCATGACGTGTTCTAGGGTTTGAAGGCCTAGAATTTCCGAATCTAAGAGACCGGGAGCCATAGCTCTGCAAAACCGAAGAAAATGGTTGATAACAATTGACACAATATGACATAATAATTTTAAATTAATAGGTAACACATTAAATGATACGAAATAAATTAATCAATATATTTTATATTTTAACAATAAATTTAATTTAGTAATTAAATTAATATGTGATGAGCTACACAGATTTTTTACCAGATTAATTAGTTTGTATTTAGTTTTTTTTAATACAATATGTTCTCACTTTTGTGTTACTTGTTATGTCAGCAGATGACACAATGTGAAACATGACCAATGACACGAATAGCCATCCCTTCAACTAAATTCCATAATAAAATCCACCAAAATTTTACAAAATCTATTAAATCATTTTATAATCGCTTTGCTAAATCAAATTCATCCCTAAAATACTTCAGCCTAATGCACTCTAAAAACTATTTTTTTCCTATGATATGGCTGACTTCATAAACAAGAGAGAGAGAGGGAGAGATTAACCTGATAAAAGCAACATCTTTGCCCTCGGAGGACAAAATGTTACCGACTGCCTTAGGAACTCCAAGAAATGGTGGACCAATATTCATGATAGATTTGATGTGTTTATCGCACCAACCAGGACCACCGCCTCCACCCATAGGAGAAGGCGATTCAACCCATTTAAGGAAGTGAAGAAAATAGTTAACCCCCATAGAATGAGGCACCACCACCACTTTCTTATAGCCGTTTGTGACATACATAAGCTCGATTTTGCTCTTCAATCTACTAAGTGCCTGGTCTCTTACCTGCCATTTCCAATCAGAACCCAATTAGGAACTAGACACCCAACTTCGTGTTATTTATGTTTATATTTTTCTCTTTTTTTTTTTTTCTGTTCCCAGAAAACATGAAACAAAAATAGACTCGCGAGAACAAAATAATCTGTTTTTCTCTGTATATTTGTTTTTGTTCCAAGTATTCTGGAGCAGAAAAAAGCAGAAACAGAAACACTAAACAAAAGTTCCGAGAATGTCACAAGAACATGCACAAAACAAGGAAACTTGAGTTCAACACGAAATTTTATATGAAAACCTAAAAAATTATCCAAATTGTGCTAGGAAAAAAAGCTGCAGGTCCTCATAATTTGGTGGCAAAAATGGGGTTTGTATCTCAAAATAGGGACCGGGTGGTACTAATACTGGGACCGATTCATGGCCAAATACCAAAGCATACAAATGCCAGAAGACAGTAGAATACGCAGCGACGCCATTCAATCTCTGAAGTAAAAGTTGGTAAAATGTAAAAGTTGGTAAAATGTTAGCGAGTAGAACAGAGAAAAGAGGTATTATATACCTCTGTATTCTGAAATGATAGCCTCCAATCATAAGCAGCCATATACAGATTCTTCCCCTCGTAGCCAATTCGCGCAAAATTCTCAATAAGAACAGCCCAAACAAAATACCCCGGGGCAAAATAGTCCGCTGCTACCAGTCCAGGAACTGCGCGCACACGAATGCCAGGCGGATCCAGCCCTGTTTCGTTGTCCAGCGAAAGATGCTCCAACCAACACAAAGGCCTATTTATCAAAGACATTTTTGTCGAATGAATGAAAAAGATAGGGCCCGTTTGCTTGTCTAAATTATCCCGCTTTATGCTTGTCTAAATTATTCCATTTTATGAATAATCTTATTTTTAATGAATTGATCAGTATATTTCTCCATTTACCTAATTTACATATTGTTTAAACATGGAAACTTGTTTTTGTTTAAGTTATATTTTACATTGATTACATGAGAAAATAGCACATGAATTAGAAGTAAAGTGGTTAGCTAGCTAATATTCAATTATTTTTAATCCTTACAACCAAACACTAAACCATAACAATTCATAAATTGGCTAATTAAAAATATTACAATTTGCGAATTAAAATAGTCTCTCTAGGCGTGGCGTTTGTTGTGTTCTTGTTTCTATTTTTACAAAATTATGGGATTTTTTGTTTTTGTTCTGTTATCAGATTTTTAGAAACAAAAACAAAAACAAAAATCTGGGAACATAAACACTAAAAGCACTAAACAAAGCAACACGGAACTTCTAGTTTGAATACAAGTAAATGCTACCTAAGTTCAATCAGGACCTCAAAACTTCTTGGCATTTCAACAAATTAAATGAAATTACACAATTTTGTTTTATTTTTTTGGAAAATGAATTAGGGAATTCAAAATTTCAAACCTCTTGAAGATTTCGGTAAAACTACCACCCCAAAGCCGTTTGCGAAACAGACCGTCTGCACAAGGCCGGCCTTCCCAAAGCTCAAGGCCGCCAGTGACAATGCCGGGGACTAAAACAATCGGGTGGAGAGCGGTGAGTCCCTCCCTCTTAAGCCTGGCACCCGGTGATTCAGACACTCTTAGTCCAGGCAAATTAGAAGGCAAACAATGGTACAACAACAACAGAAGCCACCAAGTAGTGCACAAGTACCCAATTATCCAACAACAATAATCTATACACCTCCATCCCTTTCCCTCTTGCCTCTTTTTCTTCGCCTTCTCCACAGCATTCTCACCTTTCTTGTTCTTATCCGATTCAAATGATTCTTTCTGATCCGATTTTGGGGATTCAAATGATTCTTTCTGATCCGCTTTTGGGGTTTCAAATGATTCAAAACCCAATGAAGCACACTTCACTGGCTCCACATAGCATAGTTTCCGGAACCGAAGAACTGAAGAAGCCATTGGGTATGAATTTTACTTATGGTGATCAACAAGAATGAGAACTACCCATCACCGCCAAATCTGTAGAAATTTACGACGCCCCATGTCTAGAATTATAGATTCTAGACAGAGCTTGAATTCTACCCACAAGGATTTCGGTGGAGGCAGGCGAGCCCAAGGGTGTGATATATGGCAGCGACAAGGTAATGGGTTGTTTATAGGAGTTTACGGAGAGCAAAAATCCCACGTGGCGAAGGAGGAGGAAGATAGTCAAGAGAGAGAAAGAAGACGAGAAATGCAATTGAGCTACTGTAGTGAAAATTGGGTTCGGGAGTTTAACCTTTTGCGGTGCAATGAACAGGAAACGAACCACTACACGGTCTCTGCCGAAGCCACTTGTCTTGGCCTTTGCATGCAAACCCATCCCTGTCACCTTTGCTTTCGGACTTTGATTTTTTATCGCCCATTTCACGTGTCGTCTCTCTCTCTCTCTCTCTCTCTCTCTCATCCTTTTCTCTGCGTCCGAGTGCGAAAAAGAACGGTTCAGAGATATCAGGAGAGAGGAGAGAGTGTCTGAAAACGGAGAAACCTTTTTATGTTTTGTCCGAAATAGTAATTCCCACCGATGGCTACGTTCACTGCGTGTGCGTGTGTGTGAGAGGGAGTCCAAGAAAGAGCAGGACCCTCAGTGATTAGAAAAAAGCACACAATACGAAAAACACAGTTACCAATATTAGACTATAATTGATGGTGGACCTAATTGTCAATTGAGAAAGAATTTGACAGAGAGAGACAAAAAGTATTGATAGATAGATAGATACATTATATTTTATATATATATATATATATATGTGTGTGTGTGTAAGGATTTGGAGAGAGAGAGAGAGAGAAGGGGTAAGAAGAAAAAGAGGAAGGGGGGGGAGGGGGGCACAGTGATTAAGGAGATGGGGATAGTAGTATGATTGATATTCTGTTTTTGTGCTCTGGAAAAACAGAATTATGGCTTTGCTGAAACGGAGATGGAGGAGGAAGAAGGGGACATGGATTGCATTTTAACGGTCGGAATTGTGTTTCTTTTAACCTCTGATCATTTCCTTTTCTAGTTTAAGAGCATTGGTTGCTCAGCTCAGTTGTCCATAGCCCTGAAACCAAGAAACAAACTCTCGTAGACACCCCTCCTTCCCTCTTATATTACTAATACTTTTTATCATTTCCTCTCCGCTCATCAAACGACTTCAAATACTATCAAAATTTGTTCACACGAAATTTTTTTCCTTGTAATTTAAAAAAATCATATTTTTTTTTATTTTTCTGTTTTTCTAAATTTTTTTTGTTATTTATTTATTTATTTTTTGCTTTGTTTTTCTTTATTTTTTGTATTTCAGTTTTATTTTTTATTTGAATTTTCTATGTTATATTTTCGTTTAGTTTTTTAGTACTATTGGGGTCCATCAATAAATAAAATAAAAATAAATCTCTCTCGTTTTTTATTTTGTTTTTTTTTTTTAATTTTGATATTTATATATTAATTAATTTATTTTATTTTTCATATTTTATAGAAAAAATAACCCAAAGTTAAAAGCTAGAAAACAAAAAGAGATATTTCAAAAACAAAACAAAAAAATAGATTTTTTTTTAAAAAAAAACTAAGAAATCAAAAGTAAAAAAAGAAATGACAAACACACAAAAACAAACAACAACAAAACTAAAATTGAAAAACAAAAAAGTAAAAAAAAAAATGATCGAAAAATAGATCCCCACTACCGTAAAAAAAAAAATTTATTTCTCAAAGATTTTTAGAAAATAATCATCTGTTCTTTGACTATTTTTTTTTTCATTATTTACGTATAATGTCATTATGTTAGAAAAAACTTTATTTCTCAAAGATTTTTAGAAAATAATCATCTGTTCTTTGACTATTTTTTTTTTCATTATTTACGTATAATGTCATTATGTTAGAAAATTAAGACGTGATATTCATATTTTCATTATGCTAATTTTTTAACATTTTAATGTATTTTAACTCTGATTTTGCTGTTGTGATTTGTGAATATTGATTGTTCTTTATGTGTACAAATCAATAAAACATAATCCTGATATGAAGCTCCACTAAAACCACCCAAAATAAAAAAAAATAGAAGGAAAAAAAATCAACAAAAGACAAATTGAGATGAACATTCGTCCAAACACCACGAACAACAAATCAAGATATCAAAAATCTCCTAAGATCATAAAAATAAAAATAAAGGAGATGGGGATAGTAGTATGATTGATATTCTCTTTTTGTGCTCTGGAAAAACAGAATTATGGCTTTGCTGAAATGGAGATGGAGGAGGAAGAAGGGGACATGGATTGCATTTTAACGGTCGGAATTGTGTTTCTTTTAACCTCTGATCATTTCCTTTTCTAGTTTAAGAGCATTGGTTGCTCAGCTCAGTTGTCCATAGCCCTGAAACCATGAAACAAACTCTCGTAGACACCCCTCCTTCCCTCTTATATTACTAATACTTTTTATCATTTCCTCTCCGCTCATCAAACGACTTCAAATACTATCAAAATTTGTTCACACGAATTTTTTTTCCTTGTAATTTAAAAAAATCATATTTTTTTTTATTTTTCTGTTTTTCTAAATTTTTTTTGTTATTTATTTATTTATTTATTTTTTGCTTTGTTTTTCTTTATTTTTTGTATTTCAGTTTTATTTTTTATTTGAATTTTCTATGTTATATTTTCGTTTAGTTTTTTAGTACTATTGGGGTCCATCAATAAATAAAATAAAAATAAATCTCTCTCGTTTTTTATTTTGTTTTTTTTCTTTAATTTTGATATTTATATATTAATTAATTTATTTTATTTTTCATATTTTATAGAAAAAATAACCCAAAGTTAAAAGCTAGAAAATAAAAAGAGATATTTCAAAAACAAAACAAAAAAATAGATTTTTTTTTTTAAAAAAACTAAGAAATCAAAAGTCAAAAAAAGAAATGACAAACACACAAAAACAAACAACAACATAAAAACTAAAATTGAAAAACAAAAAAGTAAAAAAAAAAATGATCGAAAAATAGATCCCCACTACCGTAAAAAAAAAAATTATTTCTCAAAAATTTTTAGAAAATAATCATCTGTTCTTTGACTATTTTGTTTTTCATTATTTACGTATAATGTCATTATGTTAGAAAAAACTTTATTTCTCAAAGATTTTTAGAAAATAATCATCTGTTCTTTGACTATTTTTTTTTTCATTATTTACGTATAATGTCATTATGTTAGAAAATTAAGACGTGATATTCATATTTTCATTATGCTAATTTTTTAACATTTTAATGTATTTTAACTCTGATTTTGCTGTTGTGATTTGTGAATATTGATTGTTCTTTATGTGTACAAATCAATAAAACATAATCCTGATATGAAGCTCCACTAAAACCACCCAAAATCAAAAAAAATAGAAGGAAAAAAAATCAACAAAAGACAAATTGAGATGAACATTCGTCCAAACACCACGAACAACAAATCAAGATATCAAAAATCTCCTAAGATCATAAAAAAAAAAAAAAAAAAAATGGGCATGAACATTTGCAAATGACACATTCACCCCAAAAACAAAATCAAACATAAGTGGAACCCCTAAGAACATTCACAAAAAGCAATTAAAAAAATGTAAAAGAAACCTAAAATCAACGAAAACAACATTCACTTGAATAAACAAATAACTTCACAAAAATCAACAAAATCAAAACAGATTTAACAAAATCGGCATGAACATTCACCGAAATCGTAAATGTACATCCAGCAAACCACACATTGTGAATAAACATTCACATCTGGGTATTTTACATGAAAATTCAAACCAGATCTGAAAAATTCTAGATCTGGGAATAGAGAGTGAGAAAAAGAGAGAGGAATAGCATGACGACAACTCTAGGCTGAGGACGAGTGGCTAAGAACGACTCAGAATGACGAACAACGAAAAACGATTGACAACGACAAAACCCATTGCCTTCCGCCGCCACACGACGAATAACCTCTCGTTGCCGCAACGACGAACCATTCGCAGCATGACGAACCACCATTGCCCTCCCTCCGTCGGATCCGGAGATAGAGAGAGAGAGAACGTGTTGGAGATTCTGGAGGCGTAGTGGTGGTTTTCAGAATCTCAAATCTAGAGGAGCCTCGACGAATCACCTACTGTCACTGCAAGGGCGATCTATTCGCAACGTTGATAGAGAGAGAACACGTTGGAGATTCTGGAGGCGAGGTGGTCGTTTTCAGAATCTTAGATCTAGAGGAGTGATTTTCAAAATCGTTGTCGGTTCTTAGATCTAGAGGCACTTCTGCGAATTGGCTCTCGCCGCCGCAAAGACGATCCATTTGCTTGATAAAGAGAAAAAATACGTCAGAGAATTCTGGAGGCGAGGTGGTGGTTTTCAGAATCTCAGATCTGGAGGCGTGATTTTTAGAATCACTGTCGGTTCTCTCTCTTTGAGATTCTAAAAAATGCTAGAGAGAGGGGCTATGACCTATGAGAGAATGGATGAGAGACTTATTAGGGTTATATTTATATAGGGATGCAATTGTCCGTTTGTTACTTTTTTAACTGCCAAATGATTAAATATTAAGAGAATGATTAAATAATTTATTTATTTATTTTTGTTTAAAAGGTTCATTGAAGAAAGAGAATATGAAATTTAGGTTAAACAATAACAAATCCAGAAAAAATGGAACTCGAGTGAAAAATAATAACCCCAAAAAGAGAAAAGGCAAAAAAAAAAAAGGTTAAAATCAAAACCTAAAAAGGAAAAATGAAAAGATAGAGAGAGAGGATATAGTAATTTCATATGTATAAACTTGAATAAAAAATGTATCCTTGACATAAAAATCAAATAGTAGTGTCTACCAACATAAGTTGGTCCAAGCGGAAGGGACTTCAGTTCCTTAAGCAACCATCCCGAGTTCGATTCATGGGGGTTGTGTATGGAAAGTGCTATGTTGGGAGAGAACCCCGCTTCTGGCATCTAATAGTACTTCGAGAGATTAGTCTCTGCAGACCGTGGTGCAAAGATATCCCATGAAATCCCAAAAAAATAAAAATAAATAAATAATAGGAGTGTCTCAGTTATCCTCGAATAAATTAAGTGTGATTATTTATCTCCAGTTTGTTGTGCTAACTGTTAATTGGTCAATAATTAGGCTACAACAAGGCTACCTGGGAAAGATGTTCATAATATTTCTTTTTGTAAATAGAAATTATATTCATAGTAAGAGCCGTCATTTCACTAGCATTATCCAACTGTTGAATGTACGATTCTTGGCTGCCAATTAGTTGAATTTTTCTTGATCTGATATGTTTTTTAATAAAAAATTATGTACTTAATTGATTCATGTCATGTGTTGATCGATGGTACTCCGGAATGCCCGACTAAACCAGGTTAATCTCGAGTAAAGGAATCTTGAGAAAACACGCCATGTTCCGATGGAAAACGCTCACTGCTTGCGGAGGGACCTTGCCTATCTGAGCCTTGAAAGATTAACCCCCTCCCCCTGCGCGATTGCAAGAAGCCGTCCAGAGCAGTGATTGCAATAAGCCATCTACTCCAATCTTCATGTAATTCCTCCTCCTCCTCCTTCTTCTACGTTTTTTCCCCTGCTACAACAAGGTATGCAGCCTTGCTTGCCCCATCTTTTTTTTTTTTTTTTTTTTTTTCATTCTATTTGTTTATTGTTTTTGTAAAAATTTAAATTAAAGAATTCATATTTTTCTTTTTTGTGTTATTTTATGCCTAATGGCTAGTGAAAGATCAAAAGTCCTTGCGTGAAAATCTGTACATTTGGCCAATCCGCAAGATAAAAATTTCGGTAACATGCATTTTTGTCCTAAAGTGACGATAGGAGGTTGATAGGTGTAAATTACCTACGTATATCTAATCCGAATTTGTTAGTTTTCAAGTACGTTTATAGTTATTTTTATTATATTTTAATTAGTTTTTATCTTTTTGTATTAAATCAGGTGTGTGGAGCAAAATGATAGGAAACTGGAGCGAAAACGATGAGATCGAACCAAAGCAATTCGAAGTTACGGTGGATAAACAAGCTCGTAGGCTAAAATATGAAATAGGCCCACTGCCTAGGCGTCCAGACCACCGTCTAGGCGATGAAGAAGCTGAGAAAAGAGCAAAATGTTACTGATGGACGACCGCCTAGGCGAAGACGCCTAGGCGGAAATCCAGCAGAAAATGAAGATGGGCTACTGACAGCCGCTCACCTAGGCGAAAATCCAACAAAATGTTCTCCTAGTCCACCGCCTACTTCACCGCCTAGGCGATTAGCCAAACCGACCTAAATTCGCCTAAGAGAAGTTTTCTTCACTTAGGCAGAAATACCCTGCACAGTCTTGAGATATTTTTAGGATATTTTGGCTATAAATACCCCATCTCCTCCCTCTTCTCCTTGCTCTCTTGTATTTTTGAGCCCCTTAGGCTATATCTAAGGGTATATTTAGGAGTTTTAGAGGTGGAGCTCACATCCCAAAGTGAAGAAGACGACGAATCGATCATTGAGCGTTTTTAGCGGTTTATCTTTGGACGAGGCTAAATTCTTCGATTGTTTTTCCTTATTTCTTTATCTTAGGATCATGTGAGAATGTTTAGCTCGATTTATATGTTTATGCGGCTATGGCCACGAGTTAAATATGGATTGTAGTAGGAATTAACGGTATATTTATAAATATGTTGTTTGGATGATTTCGGTGTTGCGTTTATGTTTATTCTTCATAGTTTGAATGTGTTTATTGTATTGTTTGTTTATTATGCCTAGAATGGTAAATGGAGAATACGGGGTTTTGACAAATCCCGGATTCGGATTAGGGTAAACAAACGCCACGATTCTATAACCCGGTCGGGGTTTGAATCGTGGACAATCGATGACGTTGGAGCAAGACTCACGCGACTTAGGGTTGTTAAGACGTTGAGGGAGACTTCTTCGTTGGCTCGAAGTTGCGTTATATCCCTCGTTTTACACTCGAGAGAGGTGGCGAGGGAGTTTTAGAACGGAGATTGTCGATAGGGTAAATACAACGCGACGATCCAATAACCCGGGAGGGAGTTGGATTGTGTGCAATCAATGATGTTGGGCGAGACTCACGTGACCTAAGGTCGTTAAGATATTGAGGGGGACTTCTTCGTTGACTTGAAGTCATGTATTTCCCCGTCTTACACTCGGAAGAGGTGGCGGTGAAGTTTACGTACCGAGATTGTCAAATAGGTCGAACACCGTAAACGTGAGTAAATCGAGATCGAACACCTATTTGTAAATACGTTAATCCCTAGGCAATTCTTGACCCTAAAACATATTAGCATATTAGTATAGTTAATTTAGGTTATATTAGTATTAGCTTAATTAATTAATTATATTTGTTTTTTTTTGCCTAGATAAAATTAGGTCACGACAAACGCGGTATTCGATAGTAACAACACCAATCTCTGTGGATACGATAACCCGATCTTTCACGATCACACTATACTAAAACTTAAACCTCGTATACTTGTGAGTGTAAGTAGCAGCGTATTTCATGCCCTAAAAAGTTTTTGGCTCCGTTGCCAGGGATTGTTTTGATGTTATTGTCGGAGAAACGCGGTAACGGCTGGAGACTTAAGTTTTAGATAGGAAAAGCAAGTGTATCGTATTCTAGTCCCGTCAACGCACCAAGTTTTTGGCGCCGTTATCGGGGATTGGTCGTTAGGCGAATTCAGTTCTTGGCGATCGCTACTAAGTTTTTGGTAACGATTGTCGGGCATTGATTTGTTGTTATTATCGATATTGTATGTAAATGACTTAATTTTACTTTAGGCATTTCCTTGTATATAATTTTTGTTTGTAGTTTTGTTTTTGTTTCGTATGCAGGGTACTTGCCGATGTTAGATCGTCGGGTATTGATGCATCCCTTTCGACGAGATTCTAATCTGTTTTATGTTGCTTGGCCAAGCATATAAGCCAATGAGGCATTTCGTTGAAAGATTGCGCCATTCAAAGAAAAACCTCGCCAATCTTGAGGGTGTTTTAAAAATGTCAAGCCGAGGACATTAAACCACTCGCTTCTTGGGAGGCAACCCAAGGTCAAAATAAGTTAAATCCATCACATCAAACTTGATTCGGAGGCGAGATTCTCTTGCCTCCCAGGTAAGTGCTCTAAACACCTTTCATCAGCATGCTTTAAATTTCATATGTTGAGATTGATGATTGGGATCACTGAGGACACTGTCCATTTTGAGTTCGGTAGTGATGTGTAGTATGTTAGTTTATGTGTTATCGTTTTCTCGTATTGCATGTATGTTTAGGTTAGAATGTGTTTTTGTTTTTGTGTTGTTGTTTTCATGTTGAGTTTGTGTTCATCTGGGCCGTTACCCAATGATGATAATTACCCTTAGTTGTTTTCAAGGTCAAGGGTAATACCTATGCATGTGTGATTCTGTGTGCTTGACTATGTTTTTTTTGGTAAAAATTATTGTAGATCTTAATTTGCACGAGCATATAGACTCAATGTATAGTTATTCAATTGATTTGAGGACGATTATCGATTAACCAAATTCATGACACATTAAGGATTCTAGAACTTGATTGAGGGGAAGCTTGAAGCGAAATCCTAGGCGAGGTAGTTCAGGAGAATGATTTAGACATTCTCTTTGTCGCTTGAGCCTTTTTAAGCCTATCTTGTTATATGTTTATCCCTCGTTACCCTGTCGAAGCCTAAATGTAAATTCAATTCAGAACACATAAACTAATACCATGGCCAGTGGATCTTTTTCCAAATCTAAATCGCTGAATTTAAAGACACATTTGAGTGAATCAAGTTAACAATTGTAAATGCTACTTGATGTGAGCGGTTAGGTTTAGGGCGAACTTCTAATTGGTTCGGTATTTGAGTACTCACTTGTCGTTTTTCATTTGTATTTCACACACCCCTTCAATTGTAACAATCAAATAAGTTTGGGGGTGTGTTCGTTGAAAAGAAAAGAATATATATATAGAAAAAAAAAAGAATCAAATGTAAATACGGTTTTTATTTTCGTTTTTTTTTACAAGTGAGTATGTCGGTTTTAATTGCATGTTCAAGATTGTTTCCAATCTTTCTATGGGGGTTTGAGAATGAATGTGCCAAGCGTTGAGCCTTGGGTAACGTTAAGTTAACAACGATAACCCGTTTTCTATTCCAAATTACCCTTGGCCAAATATACCAAAACCGAACCAAGTCCTAATGATCTTCATGAACTACTAAACCTACATTAGTGGAGAGTGGACCCCAATCCAGCTTATGGTAATCCTTAACTCCTAAATTTTGTTGGTGGATAATCCAATCCGGTCGTTGTATAGTTATATTATTGAGTCTCACACTAACACGTTTACATGATCTAGAATAGCGTTCACCATTATTTCATGTCGAAATTCTAGAACATTACTTGCTATGTGTTATTGCCTGAACTCGATACTACTAGCGATTGTTGAGGGACAATAACTTGGCCGTTAGAAGAATTTAAAACTCGCATGTTGTTATGTTTAGATTGTTTTTAGGTTGTTTGTTATTTATTTCAGTTTGTTATATTTTTCGTTTTAGTGTGTGTGTTTGGCTCGAGGACTAGTCAAATTTTGATTAAGGTAAACAAACCCCAGATTCGGATTAAGGTAAACAAACGCCACAATTCTATAACCCGGTCGGGGTTTGAATTGTGGACAATCGATGACGTTGGGGCAAGACTCACACGACCTAGGGTCGTTAAGACGTTGAGGAGGACTTCTTCGTTGGCTCGAAGTTGCGTTATATCCCTCGTCTTACACTCGGGAGAGGTGCCGATGGAGTTTCAGAACAGAGATTGTCGACAGGGTAAATACAACACAACGATCCAATAACTTGGGAGGGAGTTGGATTGTGTGCAATCAATGACGCTGGGCGAGACTCACGTGACCTAGGGTCGTTAAGATATTGAGGGGGACTTCTTCGTTAACTCGAAATCATGTATTCCCCCGTCTTACACTCGGAAGAGGTGGCGGTAGAGTTTACGTACCAAGATTGTCAAATAGGTCGAACACCGTAAACGTGAGTAAATCAAGATCGAACACGTATTTGTAAACACATTAATCCCTAGACAATTCTTGACCCTAAAACATATTAGCATATTAGTGTAGTTAATTTAGGTTGTATTAGTATTAGTTTAATTAATTAATTATATTTGTTTTTTCGCCTAGATAAAATTAGGTCACGACAAACGCGGTATTCGATAGTAACGACACTAATCCTTGTGGATACGATAACCCGATCTTTCACGATCACACTATACTAAAACTTAGACCTCGTATACTTGTGAGTGTAAGTAGCGGTGTATTTCACGCCCTACCAGAGATATATTTCAGGCTAAACAACACATTTTAAGTGGACATTGGATTGTTACTGTTTGCAAAAGATGTCAATCTAACATTAAAGATGAAATTGAAGAACACATGTCCAAAATTTAGAAAGAGAAATAGCAAATTAATTTAGCACGACTGGATTTTGAAGACATTGAAGATGAGGATGAGGATGAGAATGAGGATGAGGTTCGAGAGATATCCATTAAAAGAGGAGCACCTTCAAGTAAAAATTCATATACAATTACCGTGGAAATGCCAAAGCCAAAAAAGGTCTATGGATTTGTATTTCACCCTTGATTCATAAACCGTTGTGAAAAACCAAAAGGGAAAAGGAAAGTAGACTAAGTTAGATGACAATGATCCAACAAAGTCCCGAGCAAGTACACTCATTTCGAGATAGATGGGGATTTCATTCAATACCACCAATTGTGATAGTTTTCAAGCGATGATTGGGGCCATCAAACAATATGGTTCAAGTATGAAAGAGCCATTATATTGTGATGTTAGGGTTCCTTTACTAAAAAAAGATGTGCAACACACCAATGAAATGCTTCAAAAGCGTAAGGATAAACATGAAACTAATGGATGCTCGATTATGGTGGATGGTTGGAAAGACAAGCAATAGAGGACTCTAATTAATTTCTTGCTTAATAATCATTGAGGAAGCATATTTATTGAATCCATTGATGATTTCTCTAATGTGAAGACTGGAGAGAAAATATTTGAGCTACTTGGCAAATTTGTGGAAAAAGTTAGAGCATCTAATATGGTGCCAAGTGGTTACATCGATAGTACATCATCTAATGCCTTGGCCGATAAGTTTAATTTCTAATTTCTAATAATTATGTTCTAATTATAATACATATTTTTTTTTAACTTTATTATTGTTGGTGTCCTAAAGTGATCTACATATCGAGTATGGTCCAGTCAAGTGATAGGTGGGTCCTCCTACTGAGGTAAGTTGCTGAGTTGGAGTTGTAAATTCTTCGAGTCAACTGTAACGGTCGTCCTAGAGGGCTAACTTGCTGAATTCCAGAGTCTTGCTCCTCAGAGAGTTGTACCTACACAAGGCTGAGTTGGGATTTGTCCCGGCGAAACCCCTCCAATGCGAGAGTAAGAGTTCAGAGAGAAAAGGTACAGAAACTCGTCAAGTATGCAAATAGCGATTGAGCGTTAACTCAGGCTTGAATAGCCCCTGGTATTTATATGTGTTGGAGATAGTTAGATTTATCTAATCGGGTCTAAACACAGTTAATTAGACAAAAATATGTGTTTAGCCTATAATCCGGGACGTTTAAGAGATAATCACTGGGCTTGGGCTTTCAGGCCCGTTTGGAGAATGTGGGCCTTTATCAATCCTGTAGAGATGAACGGGTAGGGAAGCTTGGAGATTCGTGAAGTTATGAGAGAAACAGACTGAAATGGTGTCTCGATTGAGATAAATGACTAAGTCCCTAAAGTTGGCCGTCCAGAGGCACGGCACAGAGTTTTGGGCGGCAACGTCCCTGCGAGGCATATTGTTCCTTTCTAGGTGCAAATGAGATTCCAAGGAAGGAGCCTTAGTCAGCGTATGCTCCTGAATGACACTTTGGATTCCTAAATGCATCCACGTCATGGTGATGGTGGATGTGTGGCTGGGGCCCTAGTGCTACTCGGTGATGCCCAAAAATACCCTCATCATATATTTCTTTTGTTTTCATTCTTCATAGGGGAGGTTGTTGGAGGCGAAATATCCACATTTATATTAGACACAATGTGTCACCCATTGTTTGGATTTGATGTTAGAAGACATCTTCAAATTAACGAACATGAAAGTGTTTTCATACTATTATTCTTGATTTCCCAACATGTATAAAATTTTAAGACAATGGATTTAGAAAGATCCTTTTCTTAATTGGATGTTAATTTAGGTTATGTTAGCCAAACAAATAAATTTTTTTTTTTTCATTCACATTATATTTCATAGGTTAATACTTTCCAAACTTTAGGATAAAAAAATATAAAATTTTAAAAAATCATGTTTGGGATAAATAAATGCTTTTTTTAAAACAGAAATAGTTTTTTGAAAAAATAAAAATCGTTTCTTCTTTTCTATATATATATATATATATATATATATATATATAAATACTCACTCAAAAAAAAAAAAAAAAATCTTGGTAAGTCGTTTTTTGTCATTTCCTAAAAAAATCATTTCTAGAAAAGGGTCACAAATCTTTTACTTTTTTAAGAAAAGTGAAAAAAATAAAAGAGAGTTTTCAAATCTTTTCATTAAAAAAAGAAAGAAAGACCGTTCCAAAAAAAATTAAAATTAAAAATAAAATAAAATAGAATCTTCAAATCTTTTCTTTAAGAAAAATAAAAAATAAAAAGATCTTTCCAAAAAAAAATATTTATTTCCAAAAGGGGCCCAAAAATATTTTTCTTTTCAAATATTTTATTTTCTTTAAACCAACCTAGATTAAATCCTCGGAGATTATCCTTGTCAAATCTCTTTATATTTGATTAGAGGTTATACAGGGAGAACATTTTAAATACAAAAAATTTGCCACAACTTTATTCGAAAATTACTAAAAAGACGTCATAATTGGAGGAAAATGATTTTAAAAATGAAATAAAATACTCGGATTTAAACTAATTAGACTTAACTAGACATAAGCACCGTTTTCGAATGAGCAACTTGGGGTGCGTAACATTCAAAATTTTGCGTTATATTAATCCATATAGACAATAAATGGAAAATGGAGTCTTGCAATAAACATGATACTCTATTAACATTATATCAATAGACGTCAACAACATATATCATAAGAAACACACAAATACAATATAAATCAAGTGATTGAACAACATGATGAGAACCAACAAGCAACATCAAAGAACACATTGCATGTCTCGGTTGGGCCCATTACTAGGGCAAGATCCAAGAAGATCAAAGAAGCGCTTAATGGGCTAATTCAAGAGCTTTCGGCTGAATCGAAAACAATAAAGCCCAAATTAGGCCCAAATGAAGATCAAAGCCTAATCCATCTCATCAAAGCAAGTGAATGGGTTTAGACATGAACTCAAATGGACCAAGGCTTAAGGACCACGAAATTCTCAGTATACTTATTTTATTTATTTGTATTTTAATTTTAATTTAGGTTATTTATTTGATAATTTGTAAGGCATGATTGCCAAATTAGCATTTTCCTTTTTAGATTAGAAGTAGGGTTTCCTTGTTTCTCTAGGGTTTCTTTTTTTTTTTATATTGTGGCTGCACTATTCACGAGCACTGTTCACCGACACTATTCACCGCACTATTCATTACCTATTTAAGAAAGTTGTATCCCATGAGGAAGAATAGATTTTTTTTATTAATAAAATTGTGAGAGTTTTCTCTTTAATTCTTTAGAGAACTTTTCTTGAACTTATCAAGAGTTTCTTGTGGCGTTCAAACTTATATCTTTGGTTCGTGATTCATTATAATCATTGGGTCAAGATCATTATACCATTGATTCACGTTTCGTTCATAAACGTTGGGTCAAGGTAATATATCTTTCAATTTTTGTATTTTTCATTTGCTCAAAATTTGATTTAGTTTCGATCTTCGCGAAGAAACCCTAAGTTGGTTTCGGGTTTCACTAATCTTTTGGTAAAGTTCGTATCATTTGGTAATCAGAGCAAGATCTAAATCAGGTTTCATCTATCCTTTTTCTTTTTTGTTCATTCATATCTATTCCTTCATATTTTTTTTTCTTGACCAAATTATATCATCAGAACTATTGCGTTTTTTTTTTCTTTTCGTTCAAATTCAAATCTGCTCCAATCTTGAAAAAAAAAAAAAAAACGCGGTGTATCTTCGTTCTTATCATATTTTTCGTTTAAATATTGTACTTCTTCAAATCACAATTTAAAGTTGCTGCTTTTTAAAAATATATATATATAGAAAAGAAAAAAAAAAAAAAAAAAAAACAGAAAAAAAAAAAAAACAGAAAAAAAAAAAAAAAAAAAAAAAACAGAAAATTCAGCAACCCCCCAACAAAAATTGAGAATAATTTCTTCTTATTCTATTCCATAAACTTTTATTTGTGCTCTTCTTGTTTCCTTTGTTTCGTTCCTAAAATCTCATTCTTAGTGAATCAAATTGTTGAGTTTGGATTACCACAAGAAAATTTCTGATTGAGATTGGTTAAATTCAATAAAGAACTAAAAGAGGGAACTAAAGAGTGGAAAAAGGCAAGAGAGTGTGAGCTTATAAGAGGGTAAAAGCCAAAATTGAGTGATACACGAGTGGTGTGACATAGTTTGAGTGCAAACACGTGAGGGAGTGTTTGTGAGGTTTGCCAACTTTGTTTTGCAGGTTACTAAACATGTCTCGGGAAACAAACAAAGGCTTGTCTGATGAAGCACGTGAAAGGATGGATATAATGGACGCAAAAGTTTTCTACAAGGCCTTGGAGCAAAAGTTTCAACAGTTGAACTTGCGGTTTGATGAAGTGCATGAGCGACTTGACAAAGTTGAATCTAGCATACAAAAGGGGCAGCCACCGAGAGCTCCTAATGTGCAATAAAGAGAGAGGAATCAGCCTCGGTTCGAGTATGAAGATGATTATGCGGATGACCTAGATGAAGACGATCGTGCCTCTAATGCAAGCTTGGGCAGATTTGGGAGTGGACATGGGAATAGAGGAGATAGACATGGAGAGCAGATTGATAATAACTTGGAAAGCATCAAGGTGAAGATACCCTCATTCCAAGGGAAAAATGATCCTGAAGCATACTTGGAGTGGGAGAAGAAGGTGGAGTTGATCTTTGAGTGCCACAACTACTCCGAGGAGAAAAAGGTAAAACTCGTTGTGATTGAGTTTATTGACTATGCTATAATATGGTAGGATCAACTTATGATAAACAGGAGAAAGAACCATGAGAGGCCTATCATGACGTGGGCAAAAATGAAGGCCATCATGAGGAGGCGGTTTGTCCCTAGTCACTACTATAGGGACTTGTATCAGAAATTACAAAGCCTTACGCAAGGCTATCGGAGCGTGGATGATTACTATAAGGAGATGGAGGTCGCTATGATCCTGGCTAATGTCGAGGAGGATAGAGAAGCTACCATGGAAAGGTTCTTGAATGGGTTGAATCGGGACATTGCCAACGTGGTGGAGTTGCAACATTACGTGGAGTTGGAAGACATGGTTCACATAGCCATAAAAGTGGAACGACAGCTTAAAAGGAAAGGAACTCGATCATTTCAAAATTCAAGCTCCTCTAATTCATGGAGGCCGAAATGGGAGGAAGGACGAAGGGGCTGTTTCAAAGTCCAAAACCGAACCCCCCAAAAGGAGAGATGATGTTCCCATTGCCAACAAAGGTAAAACTGAAACCTAAACTCATATCCATGATATTAAATATTTTCGTTGTTTGGGAGTAGGTCACATAGCCTCACAATGCCCAAATAAGAGAACCATGATTGCATGTGTTGATGGAGAGGTGGAAACCAAAAGTGAGAGTGATGATGACCAGATGCCACAACTTGAGGATACTTGTGATGATGATGTGGAGTACCCGGTAGAGGGAGAGTCACTTGTGGCAAGGCGTGCTCTAAGTGCCTAAGTTGTAGAGAATGACATGGAACATCAAAGGGAGAATATATTTTGTACTAGATGCCACGTCAACAACAAGGTATGTAGTATGATCATTGATGGGGGAAGTTGCACTAATGTGGCTAGCACTACTTTAGTAGAGAAATTGAATTTACATACCTTGAAACACCCTAGACCTTATAAATTGCAGTGGTTGAATGATTGTGGGGAGGTTCGGGTAAATAAGCAAGTGTTAGTTTTCTTTTCGATTGGGAAGTACAAGGATGAAGTACTTTGTGATGTTGTTCCAATGCATGCGGGTCACATATTGTTGGGCAGGCCATGGCAATTTGATAGGAAGGTTATTCATGATAGGTTCAAGAATAGACACTCATTCGTCAAAGACAATAAAACCATTACTCTTGTGCCGTTGACTCCAAAACAAGTGTATGAGGATCAAATGAAATTGAAAAGAAAGAATGAGTTGAAAAAAACTTGTGAGACCGAGAGTTCAAAAAAATGTGAGAAAAAAGAAAGTGGAAACATAAAAGAGAGTGAAAAGAAACAAAGAAGTAGAAAAAATGAGAGAAAAATAGAGAAAAAAATGAGCTTTTATGCTAAGGCGAGTGATATCAAGGGTGCTTTGTATGCAAACCGTCCTATATTTGTACTTTTGTACAAAGATATGTGTTTTAGTGCTAACAAATTTGACCAATCTTTGCCTAGTGTTGTTGTTTCTTTGTTGCAGGAATTTGAGGACGTGTTCCCTAATGATGTGCCTAGTGGATTGCCACCTATTCAAGGCATTGAGCATCAAATTGACTTTATGCCAGGTGCAACAATTCCTAACTGACCAGCCTATAGGAGTAATCCAGAGGAGACGAATTCAAAGGCAAGTGGAGGAGTTGCTAGCCAAGGGACACGTAAGAGAGAGCATGAGTCCGTGCGCAGTACCGGTACTACTTGTGCCTAAGAAGAATAGAACTTGGCGTATGTGTGTTGATTGCCGAGTTATTAACAACATTACAGTAAAGCGATATCCCATTCCTAGGCTAAACAACATGTTAGATGAGTTGCATGGGTCATGTATTTTCACTAAAATTGATTTGAAAAGTGGGTATCAACAAATTAGGATGAAAGAAGGTGATGAATGGAAAACTGCATTTAAAACTAAATATGGATTGTATGAGTGGATGGTAATGCCTTTTGGGCTAACTAATGCACCAAGTACATTCATTAGGTTAATGAATCATGCATTGCGTGCATTTATAGGCAAGTCTGTTGTGGTCTATTTTGATGATATTTTGGTATATAGTAAGAGCTTAGATGAGCATATTGATCATTTGCATTGTGTGCTTGATGTTCTGAGAAAAGAAAATTTATATGCAAATTTAAAGAAATGTTCCTTTTGCTTGGACAAAGTTGTGTTTCTTGGCTATGTTGTTAGTTTGGAAGGGATTGCAGTGGATGAGGAAAATGTGAAGGCTATCAAAGAATGGCCCACACCTAAGTCAATCACAGAGGTAAGAAGTTTTCATGATTTGGCTATTTTTTATCGTCGATTTGTTAAAGATTTTAGTACACTAGCCACACTACTCACTGAAATTGTCAAAAAATCCGTGGGTTTTAAATGGAGTATGGAGCAAGAGCGTGCATTTAATGAGATTAAAGAACAGTTATGTGGTGCTTCTTTATTAGCATTACCTAATTTTTCTAAAACTTTTGAGATTGAGTGTGATGCTTCAGGAATAAGCATTGGAGCTGTTTTGATGCAGGAAAATCGGCCAATAGCATACTTTAGCGAAAAGCTAAATGGGGCAGTATTGAATTACTCAACATATGATAAGGAGCTTTTTGCATTGGTGAGAGTATTGGAGACTTGGCAACATTACCTGTGGCCGAGAGAGTTTATCATACATACCAATCATGAGTCCTTGAAGCACTTAAATGGATAAAGTAAGTTAAATAGAAGGCATGCCAAGTGGATGAAATTCATTGAAACCTTCTCTTATGTAATCAAATACAAACAAGGTAAAGAAAATATTGTGGCTGATGCACTCTCCAGAAGGTACCCCCTTGTCTCTACATTAAATGCAAAGCTACTGGGGTTTGAATATGTTAAATAATTGTATGCTAATGATGATGATTTTGTTAGTGCATTTGGTGCATGTGAGAAGACAACGTTTGGTAAGTTCTATAGACTAGATGGGTACTTGTTTAGAGAAAATAGACTTTGTATGCCTAATAGTTCTATGCATGAGTTACTCGT
Organism: Eucommia ulmoides; assembly: GCA_016647705.1. Taxonomy (NCBI): domain Eukaryota; kingdom Viridiplantae; phylum Streptophyta; class Magnoliopsida; order Garryales; family Eucommiaceae; genus Eucommia; species Eucommia ulmoides. Next base: position 16,339,897 of record CM028338.1, on the reverse strand, counting down.
GCGTGAAGCACATGGGGGTGGTTTGATGGGTCATTTTGGTGTGAGAAAGACTTTAGACGTGTTACATGAACACTTTTTTTGGCCAAAGATGAAACGTGATGTGGAGAGAGTTTGTGCTAGGTGTGTTACGTGTAGGCAAGCCAAATCTAGAGTGTTACCACATGGATTATACACTCCCTTGCCCGTACCTAGTGCACCTTGGATGGATATTTCCATGGACTTTGTTTTAGGCTTGCCTAGGTCAAGGAAATGTAGAGATTCGATTTTTGTGGTTGTTGATAGGTTCTCTAAGATGGCATATTTCATATCTTGTAATAAAATTGATGATGCAACCCACGTCCTGATTTGTTCTTTAGAGAGATAGTACATCTCCATGGTATTCCTAAGAGTATTGTATATGATCGTGATGTTAAGTTCCTCAGCTATTTTTGGAAAGTCTTGTGGGGAAAGATGTGAACTAAATTATTGTTCTCAACTACTTGTCACCCCCAAACGGATGGACAAACCGAGGTAGTAAATCGAACTTTATCTACTTTGTTGAGTACTATAATTCAAAAGAACTTGAAAAATTGGGAGGATTGTTTGCCGTTCATTGAATTTACTTATAATCGGAGTGTTCATTCTACTACTGATTTTTTACCATTTGAGATTGTTTATGGTTTTAATCCACTAACTCCTTTGGATTTGTTGCCTTTGCCAGTTAATGAGAGGGCTAGTTTGGATGGACAAAAGAAAGCTGAGATGGTGAAGAAACTCCATGAAAATGTACAACAACACATAGAAAAGAAAAATTAGCAATATACAAAGAAAGCAAATAAGGGCCGTAGACGAGTCATCTTTGAACCGGGTGATTGGGTTTGGGTGCATATGAGAAAAGAAAGATTTTCAGCCCATAGGCAGACCAAGCTACATACTAGAGGGGATGGTCCATTTCAAGTCCTTCAGAGGATCAATGATAAAGCGTACAAGTTGGATCTTCCAGGTGAGTATAACGTTAGTGCTATATTTAATGTTTCTGATCTTTCTCCGTTTGATGTAGGTGAAGATTTGAGGTCGAATCCTTTTGAAGAGAGGGGGGATGATGAGAACCAACAAGCAACATCAAAGGACACATTGCATGTCCCGGTTGGGCCCATTACTAGGGCAAGATCCAAGAAGATCAAAGAAGCGTTTAATGGGCTAATTCAAGAGCTTTCGGCTGAATCGAAAATAATAAAGTCCAAATTAGGCCCAAATGACGATCAAGGCCTAATCCATCTTATCAAAGCAAGTGAATGGGTTTAGACATGAACTCAAATGGACCAAGGCTTGAGGACTACGAAATTCTCAGCATACTTATTTTATTTATTTGTATTTTAATTTTAATTTAGGTTATTTATTTGATAATTTGTAAGGCATGATTGCAGAATTAACCTTTTCCTTTTTAGATTAGGAGTAGGGTTTCTTTTTTTTTTTGTATTGTAGCCACACTATTCATGAGCACTGTTCACCGACACTGTTCACCGTACTATTCATTACCTATTTAAGAAAGTTGTATCTCATGAGGAAGAATAGATTTTTTTTTATTAATAAAATTGTGAGAGTTTTCTCTTTAATTCTTCAGAGAACTTTTTTTGAACTTATCAAGAGTTTCTTGTGGCGTTCAAATTTATATCTTTGGTTCGTGATTCATTATAATCATTGGGTCAAGATCATTATACCATTGGTTATCGTTTCGTTCATAAACGTTGGGTAAAGGTAATCTATCTTTCAATTTTTGTATTTTTTGTTTGCTCAAAATCTGATTTAGTTTCGATCTTCGCGAAGAAACCCTAAGTTAGTTTCGGGTTTCACTGATCCTTTAGTGAGGTTCGTATCACAACACCTCACATTCAACATGTAACGACCCGGTCTCTCAAAGCCGACACTCAGTTTCTCCTTTTATTACGGAGAAGTAAAGGTAAAATACTAATAAATACAACCCCACGTTATTACCAATCATTATAATTACAATATTTACGAATATTACAAAATTGATATTATTCATGAAATTACTATTTATACGTACGGTACTATTTACACGTATGGTATACATCACTATTTACAATGTACTATTCATACGTACGGTTACTATTCACAAATATTGTATACATACTATAAATATTTCCATAATCATTAATTTGATAATTTTACAAACTATGCCCATATAAATAAATACCAATTAATTTGACTAATTTTATAACAGTTAATAATAAATACAATTTTACATAAATAAATCCAAATTCAAATATAAATATTGGCGCAATTCATTTTTCGTAGATCTTGCAATAAATACTGTGTGTGGGTGAGCCAACGCTCAGTAGGATTTTAACCCATTTAACATATGTATTTAACCAATTCAACACGTAACACGTAGGTATATATCTCACATAATTGCCACATAATGTATATTCATAGATAATCCATACAAATTAACAATTATAATTGACCAACAATTATAACATGTACCACACAATAAATAGAGAGGTTAAATACCAATATTAAAAGGATCAAGAACCCTACTTGAAATAAGAAATTATAATCGGTGAAAGAAAACTATTTTTCTCCTTATTTCCTCCTCTTTTCTCCTTCTCCTCTTCTTCTTTTCTTTCTCTTCTCCTTTTATTTTTTTCTTCCCTTCTTGCTTTCGTTTCATCACCCTCTCCCCAATTCCCTTGATATGTAAGTGTATATATATATATATATAATTATTAATCTTTATCTTTAATTATTACATCTTTATATTAATTTATTATATTTTTAACTTTAATCATTACTAAAATTATACAAATACCCCATAATTTATATAATATTATTATTAAACACAAAATTACACTTATAACCCTAAAAGTTATCAAATATCTATTTTCTCTTCTATTTTTCTTCTTCTTTGTACTATTTCCAAATATCTTATATATAAACTCATCTCCATACGCCAATACACATATATATGATAAATAATGGATGAATCTATCATATTATTATCTCCATTCTTCACTCTTTCCTATTTTACTTGTTTATTTCATTTTATTGATTTTCCTCATGTGATTTCCAACACAACACAACACACACACATATATCTTTCCACTATATCTCCAACTCTTTCCCTGCTTCATCTATCTCCTCTCTCCCAAATCCTCCCAACACTATATATATATATATAGTAACTATGATTAATTATTAAATTTTATATTTTTCTTTTTCTTTTTCTTTTATCTCATTCTTTTGTTTTTTCTCTTTTATTTATTCATGATAGAAATCTCACTCCTCTATCTATCTGTATACAAAACTAATATGATCAAGTTCTCTATCTATCTATATCTATATATACTAATATAATACTAAAATATATAATAATTATTTATTTTAACTTTTTTTTTTCTTTTTACTTTTCCCTATTTTCCTCTTGTTTGTCTCCTTTTCTAGTGTGATGTCCCCTCCCAATTAGGGGGTGCACGGGTCCTAACCCGCCACCCAACCCGACCTTATCGGGTGAGAAAAGCCTAGAACCGAGGACCGACCGTTGCACATCAAAATCCAATCATTCTCGGGTTCGACGGGTGCCGGGCGGTTTGAAGGTCGGGTTTGAAGGTTGTTGCAGCATAAATCAAACAAAAACTTATTCTCTAATCAATACAGAAATCAAACGAAAATCCTAACCAAAGCAGAAATCAAAATCAATGATAAAAAAACTTATACTGCTAAACATCAACCTCAAAGAACAAATCGAACAAGGGAATCGAACATGAGTAAAGAGATGGCCGAGAGGAAGAACTTACCTTTATAGCCATTGTCATTTATCGAAGGGATTAGAGGCAATTTGAAGGGATTCGAAGCGATGCAAAAGCCTAGAGTTGAGCGGCGCTTAGGTCCAGCCTACCAAGTCCATCTCGAATAAATCGTTCGCACCTGAGAAGGCCTGAGATTGAGCGGCTAGGTCTACGTTTGGTAGATGAAGATTGGCGCTTAGGGTTTAGGTGAACTGAGAGATGAGATCTGAGAGAGGTTTAAGCTAAGCTAGCCTGCTCAGACCTAATCCTTATATATATATATATATATATGTGTGTGTGTGTGTGTGTGTGTGTGTGTGTGTGTGTGTGTGTGTGTGTGTGTGTGTGTGTGAATGCTGGTTGGGTCAAGTGAAAACAAGTCGTCGGAGATGAAATCCGATGACCGAACCACCTGGGGAGCCTATCAGATTGGGTTTTATCCAATCCAAACTTTTACATATATAATACCCAAGTAATTCGGGCAGGGCCAGTCGAGTTTTGCGGGCGGATCAGGTTATTCGGGCTTCTTGCACAGCCCCACTCCCAATTTCCCAAATTCTATCTATTCTATATATATATATATATACACACACACAATATGTTTTACCTAATTCAAACACCATACACACAACACAACTTTTCTTATTTTTTTTCATTTTACATGCACACACTACACAACACAATTGTAACATCCACAATAACAATAATAATAATAATAATAATAATAATAATAATAATAATAATAATAATAATAATAATAATTAAATACCACTATTTACTACTTTATGATAAAATACATTTTCATCCTTCTAAATATATAATAATAATAACAATAATAATAATAATAATAATAATAATTTATCCATCCATCTTATCCACTTAACACAACCATTAACATATTAATTAATATTTTATTAATACATATATATATATATATATATATATATATATATGATAATTATCATCCAAATCCAATAAGATTTGGCATTTCTCTTTTTTTTTTCCACTATGGCGAATTATTGGGAATTACTATTTCTTATTTTATTAAAAAAATATTTTTTTTTTATCCCTATTGAAATATATTAGTATTCACTAAGATCCCAAAATTTTCATAATATTTGAAAATATCCCAAAAATATTTAACTTATATAAAATAGTATTTTCAAAAATATAGATTTTTAGGTATTACACAACAACCTTAGATGACACTTGATAAGATATCTTATAAAACAACATGATTTTCTTCTCTGTTTGAATTCTTGACTTTCCATACGAAATTCTCACAAGCAATATGGATCCTTATTGAGAACTCTACAACAAACCAAACATTACAAATTGCAATATACCAAACCCCATACTCAAAAGAAAGAAAATACCATACAAATATTGATAATTTGTCCTATTAAAGCAAAACCTTGGGCAACTTGTCTTTGGTAGGGGGCCACATAAAACGTTTCTTTCTTTTTTCCAAACATGAATTAGAAAAAGCAATGCAAACAACATATAATAGCATTGAAAAAGGAAAGAAACAAATATTCTAGCAAATGATTAGTACATACCCCGAAACTAAGCTTGAGGACTTGAAACCCCGTTTGGTAACCGTTTCCATCCCATCCCATCCTATCCAAATGGGATGGGATGTGATGGGATAGGATGAGAATTTTTTTTATTTCTTGGGAGCAAAATCGTGTTTGGTAATGATATTTTTTTTTTGGTTTTTAGAACAAAATCGCATTTGGTAACGATATTATCTTAGAAATCAAGAACGAACCCTAAACCACAATAAAAAAATCATCAAGCAATCGAACAATAGAACAAAATGAGGAGGATGGTCGACGAACAGTAGAAGAAGGAGGATAGACGAGGAGGAAGATGAAGACAGACTACGAACAACAAAAGAAAAAGGACGGACAGACGATGAACAGCCGAAGGAGGCAGACGATAAACAACAGAACAAAAGAAGAAAAAAAAACAAAAGAGGCTTACAAGAGTTGAAGGCCAAATCTCACTAACAATTTACAAAATGATGAGTGTGCCCTTCTTTTTAGGATGTGAATAGGTGGAAACAAAAAATAATTTTATTTCTCACTTCTTAAGAAAAACGATGAATGATTCTTGGTTTTGTGATGGGAATGGAAACATAAACAAAATTTACCAAACGGTGTTTCTAAACAGAAATCCCAAAAAATCTGGGAATGAGATGAGATTTTTTGAGATGAGAAAGATTACCAAACAGAGCTGAAGGCACCATTTCCATTCACTTGAGAAGAAAACCTCAATCACATTGTCTCTTAAAAGATGAAATATTTAAAATTAATATTTAAAACAATCTTAAAAATGTGATAACAAGTAGAAGCAAAATGTAATTGCTCAAATTGGCACAATATTTTGATGGAAAAAATATTATGTTTTTAGTAAGATAGATACTTTAATTTCAATCATGTTGTTTGAAAAAAATTGTGCCTTCACATAAAAAAAATTGCCCTTTACCCTCTTATACTTTGATCTTGCTTTATTTTGTCCCATCTACTTTAAAAATCTACATCGTACCTTCTTCTACTTACAATAAATTAAAAAACTATTAGTTTTGTTTAAATTAAGCAAATATGATAAAAAAACAGTTGAAATTAAATTTTTCATTTAATTTTTACATGAAATAGACAAAATTACCTTTTATTTAAATTATGGTAAGAATGGTGAAATTAAGGTTTTCATCTAATTTTTAAATGAAATGAAAAAAAAATACATAAAGAAAAAAAAATAGAAATAGAAAGATAGAGCAATAAAGTGAAAATATTGTTAGTTTTTCTCTTTTATTACCTTCAAATATTAAACTTAGATTAAAAAATATAGGTAATTAAGTACATGGGGCTAAAAACCAAAATAAAATAAAATATATTTGTATATGATTTACCCATTTCACTTAATTTAAAGGTATCAAGAGTCGAAAGTTTAATAGGAAATGGCAACAAGAGAAACAATTTGCATATCCTGAAGCTAAGGGATCATTAATACCAACAAACCATAAACATTTATTGTATGTGACTGTATGAATATGAACGAAGATATATTTAGATGAACAAAATAATACAATGAAGGTTTCCAGATGCTTTAGAGCTCTTATTCAGACACTTGGGTATCTAATCTAATGAGCAAATTAGCAAACATTAAATAAGGAAGATAAGCAAATAACATGAACTTGCCGTAGCACAATCTACAAAGAATCACAACAAGAAATAAGGGCCCTAGGCTAATTAAAATATATATGAAAGGACCTTGAAATCTATGATCTACTGGAAAATGAATATTTAAGTTGAGGCACCATGAAAAAGTGAAACAAAAATAATAGAGAAATTTTCCCAAAGATCTCATTTCATAAAAACATCACTTTATTACTGTAATAGTCATGTTTTTTTTTTATTTTTTTATTATTGCAAAAAATTATCCACTTTTCCTTTTTAGAAATCTATTTTATCACTTTTCCATAATTGGCCCTCTTCTCAATCGCTAATTCCAATTTTTTTCACTTCCACATATTTTCTAATAAAGGCAATGTGGCAAAGTAAAATACAGTCAACCACTACCTAAAATTTTGTACAAAGTCAAATGAGAAAAAAAACTTTGGAATTGGGAGAATATTATTTTGGGAAAATTTTTGAGAGGTCCCAAAATTTCATAAATCACTTTTTAGGTCCCATTTCATTTCATGTGTAAAACAATTACTGTTATAGGATCCCATAAAATGGTGTTTTTATAAGATGGGACATTTGGAAAAATTTCCCATAAGGGTTCTTCTATTATTATTGAAACAATTAGAATGGCTGACATCCAAAAGAAATGGCTAACCATTTGCGCTGATCAATAAAAACCAAAACAAACATGTCGCGGAAACCCCAATTAGAAGTAAGAGCCACCAACACAGCAGAGATCAAAAGAGCCACCAACACAGCAAAGATCAAAACAAACTAGAAGAATCAAAGAGAAATAGAGTTTCACTAAGAAATCGATATCTCAATGAAATGCAGGCAAAATTGTTCAACAAGAATACGGATATTAAAATAGACAGAATTACGTAGGTCCACATCGCCACATTTTCTCTTATTATTGTTGTCATTGTCTCAAGAGGAGGAAAACTTGAAGTTCCGGGAACTATGTTTTGAGCAGCATTCCCAACCACTTTGTTTGAGCTTGGCATAGAATCGCTTTCCACCATGAAAATGCATCTAATTTATTAGATATCAGAAAAGGCATTTTGATAATTGAGCCGAAGCGCTCAATTAGCTCAGTCTCAAACTTCTTGCAACACTGAGAAATGTGATGCATTAAAATTGAGAAAATATTTCAATGAGAGAAATCAATTGGCTCAGTCTCAAATAGTAGAATCAGATGATTAACCGTTCGAAGAACACAGAATGCAAATACTGCTAATGCATCAAGGGAATAAAGTTTTGTCTCAATTCTTAAAAGATTAACAAAGAAAACAAGTAAAAAAATATGTTATATTTGAGGGGAAAAAAATATCTTTATCTTTAATTTGAGTGCTTTCATATAACCATATCTATTTTTTTTTATATATATATATAAAAACAAATATAATACAACCTACTCAGCTCATTTTCTATTAATTGTTTCTTAACATTCCCTTTACTACTTTTTCCCACATTCAAAAGCATCGTATTACTTTTATATATAAGAACTTGACTTTTCTTTGCAAATTCATATTTATAAATCTAAGAATGACAGACAAACTAAGTGCATGACTCACAGACTCAGAAATCACAGCTAACAGATTAGTTGTTATGCTGAGCTCAGCCAACAGAATCTAGAAGATAAGAGAAATATGTTATGCTGCGCTCAACCATTGTAACAAATTAAAAAAAAAAAAAAAAATCTGCAGAATTTCTTACTTGTATAAATGACCGATGTATTCTTTAATTGGATATGAATGAAGATCATAATTCTTCTCCTCAACCTTCTTGATTCAAATATGCTTCCTTATTTCTTAAAATTGATACTCTTCATAGTATCAGAGCCAATAAAGGCTCACGTCTAGGCTACTGATTACCTTCTTCTTCTATCTTATTTTTCTTAAGAAATTACCATGGCTGAAGATCTATAGTCTGGTTTGAGTTTTCTATTTTGAAATTTGTCTTTTCTTGTTCTTGCAAAATTAGATAATTCAAATTATCATTTATGGAGGATACATATAAAAAATGAATTGGAATCTAGTTGTTTATTAGAAATGGTTAAAGGAGAGGGAGAGTGTCCTGCAAAAACAATCTCAAAAGAAGGAAAACGTATACCAAATCCATAGTTTACAACATGGAGTCTCATTGACAAAAGATTGAAGACATATTTAGTAGCTACTTTTTCTCAATCAGTTGTGCCCCTAGTTCAAAATTGTGATCATGCTTATGGGGGTATGACAGATAATTGAGAAGAAGTTCTCATTCTTGTCTCAATCACACATTCATCAATTAATGTTGAAAATACAAACTATCACAAAGGTTCAGATTCAATGGAGGAATATTTGGAAAAAGTTAAAGCATTGGCTGACAATTTAACCACTGTTCAAGCAGGTATAACGGAGCAGAACCTGATTTTTTATACTCTAAATGGCTTGCCTAAGGAATATGATCCTCTTAAAATGTCAATTAGAACTAGGAAACTTCCATATATAATAGAAAAAAATTAATGGATTGTTGCTCTCAGAAGAGGTTATTCTCTTATCTCTCAACAAAAATAAAATGAATTCATCTCAGTAGATTAATTTACAGCTTTCTAAGCATATAGAGGAAGCAATAACTCCCAAGGGAGAGGGTTTTATTCTCAAAATAGTAAAAGAAGAGGACATAATTATAGAGGGGGAGGAAGAAATAACTCAGGCCAGAGAGGAGGTAACATAAATGCTCAGTTTTATTCATATCAAAGCTTTAGATCTCAACAGTTTAATGGTTTGGTTTGTCAAATATGTGGCAAATACAATCACAGTGCTTTAGAATGTTGGCATCTTAAGGATGCTTTTTCACAGCAGGAGAGTAAAGGATCGAAGCAAGCTTATCAGGCTTCCACAAAGTATTATGATTAAAATTTTGTTAGTTTTCAAACATGTGATAATCAGCTTCAAGTATCGCCACAATGGATTTTGGATTCTGGAGAAAACCAACACCTTATCAATGAGTCAACCTTATCATGGAAATAATACAGTGATCATCAGAAATAGTAAGTCAACAATCTAGAAATGGTATTCTCTCCACTCCATCTCATTCTTTCAAGCTCAAAAATCTCTTTTATGTTCCTTTTTTTCAAATCTAATTTGTTGTCTGTTCATCAATTTACTGAAGATAATGATTATTCTATCACTTTTCGTGACAAGAGTTATCATATCTCGGATAATGAAACACATTAGTTTTTTTGGGGGGGCCAATATGGCCAAGGACTCTATCCACTATCTTTTCAGCACTCAATCCATCCTTCTGTTGTGTCATCTACCAATTCAGTTGTCACACCCCTCCTTGGGCCCCCATCGCCCGAGGTTGGGCGTGACGTTAACTTGACATTATCTGACTGATCAACAAATACACATATACCTATATATACACACACTGCGATAATTTTTTCTCCAAAAATATATTTACTTACTTCAAGATTCCAGAATATACCTGTCCGAAATATTCACAACAAAACTACAAAAAGAAAACTGAACCTTTCACGGTTCATACCTGTCCAGCCAACCCTCCAAAATGACACCACCTCCTGACTCTACCTAGTGTTAATAGTGGACCCGTTCCTAACTGCGGCACCTGAAATCAAATATTTTATCGGTGTACTGTCTTCATAATATAAAAATATTTCATGGATCAAGCATAACTATTAAATATTATTTTTCTAAATATAATATCATATAACCGCACACTATGCGAAATAAATTTCCACTGTCACCATTACAATAAGATAATATATTTAAATCAACAAATCCAAACATTTCAACATATAATAAAATACCGTACTCATATTTTTCTATTAGCCATAGGATCATTTCACCTCATGATCGGGAGTTACGACGGTACCGTAACCTATACAACTATCCCATCTAAAATGATTATTAGTGTTAGGGCCATTTAATATCCCCAATAGTAGCGACAGCAACCCGCAGGATTTGCACTCTTGACAGGTCCACATATATCCACCCTGCAGGACTTGCTTAACAGGTAACAACAAATATCCACCTTATAAGACTCGCCTGACATATAACAACAAATATCCACCCTGTAGGTCTTGCCTGACAAGTAATCCACATCTCGCAGGACATGCGCTCCTGACAAGAAGACAACTATGGCATAATCGGATAACAAAAACCAATTTCCACATTTAAAAATATACTTGATCCACATAATGTTATAACACCGTCTATTTTAATAAACATTTTTTTTCCACAATGTATTCAAAAATATATTTTGTCAATTTACATAGAAGACAATACACTTACCTCGATTTTTGTGCTACAAAAATATTGTCAACAGAATACTACGCGGGCGATGACGCATGTTCACCCACTTCAAATTTCAATTCTCGCCTACGCTTGTCAGTATAACTCTTTTGCTGACTCTGAGCGGTCTTCAATCTTTCCTGAATTACCTTCATCTTGTCCGTCGTCATCTGGGCTATATCCGACATTAATAATTTTCGTTCTCCCACTTTAGTCCAATAGACTGGAATTCTGCATCTCCTGCCTTATAACGCTTCATATGATGCCATAACGATTGTCAATTGATAGTTGTTATTGTAGGCAAACTCCATCAATGTCAAATGATCATCCCAACTACCAGGAAATTCTATAACACAACCCCTCAACATATCCTCCAATGTCTGAATCGTACGCTCTGATTGGCCATCAGTCTAAGGATGGAAGGCTGTACTAAATTTTAACTTGGAACCCATAGCAGCTTGAAGACTCGACCAAAACTTTGAAGTAAATCTTGGATTTCTATCTGACACTATGGAAACCGGCGCGCCGTGCAATCGGATAATCTCGTCAATATACAATTTTGCATACTTATCCAGGAAGTACGTCGTCTTTACGGCCAGAAAATTAGCAGACTTGGTAAGCCTATCAACAATTACCCAGACGGAATTATGTCTATTTTGAGTACAAGGTAATCCCGAAACAAAATTCATCATGAAATGTTCCCATTTCCACTCTGGGATAGGTAGAGGCTGCAATAACCCACTTGGACGTTGGTGCTCAATCTTGACTTGCTGATAAACGAGACACATGGAAACAAACTCAACAATTTCCCGTTTCATTCCATTCCATCAATAGTGTTCTTGCAGATCCCAATACATTTTGGTACTGCCTAGGTGCATTGCGTATGCTGAGTTATGCGCTTCCTCCAAGATGGCTTTCTTTAGATCGGCGTAATTAGGCACACACAGTCTATTCTCAAGCATCAAGGCGTCATCATTATCCCTGACGCGATAGTTGGCTCTATGACTACTCTTTACTTTATCTCTAATCTTTCTTAATTGGCCATCCGTTTTCTGTGCTTCAATGATACAGTCGATTAATGTCGGTCTCAAAGTCAAAGTCATAAGTAACGCTGCCATCTGACTAATCGCCAATTGTACTCGCATAGATCTCAGCTCGGCATATAGGTTAGTGTGAACAACTTTATCCAACATCTCTGTCTCAGATTTAGTTCATTCTGAGTAAATAAATATTTCAAACTCTGATGGTCAGTATATATCTTGCAAGTCTCACCATACATATAATATCTCCAGAGCTTAAAGGCAAACACAATTGTCGCCAACTTCAAATCATGTGTCGGGTAGTTACACTTATAATTCTTTAATTGCCGGGAGGCATATGAAATCACATGCCCATGTTGTATCAGTACACATCCTAGCCCCTAGTGTGAAGCATTATAGATCACAAAGTCACCACCTTCTGTCGGGAAAGAAACTATTGGCCCAGATATCAGTCTATTCTTCAGTTCTTGGAAACTCTGTTAACGTATGTCGGTCCACTCAAATTTAGATTCCTTGTGGGCTAATCGAGTCAACAAGGCAGCTATAACAAAAAATTCATGTACAAATCGACGATAATAACCTGCCAATCCCAAGAAACTTCGAACCTCGGTCACACTTTTTGGCCTTTCTCATTGGACAACGGCTTCAACTTTCTTTGGATCAACTTGAATACCATCTCCTGAGAAAACATGCCCCAAAAATATAACTTTATCCAACCAAAACTCACATTTATTGAATTTTGCATACAACTGCTTCTCTCTCAAAATCTGTAATACAATCTTGAGATACTCTGCATGTTCTTCTTTATTTTGAGAATAAATCAATATATCATCAATGAACACGATAATAAACTGATCTATATAAGGCTGTAAGATCCGATTCATCAAATCTATAAAGGCAGCAGGGGCATTCATCAATCTAAACGGCATAACTAGAAATTCATAATGCCCACACCTCGTACGAAACACCGTCTTCGACACACCACTGTCTCTGACTTTCAGCTGATGATATCCCGATCGAAGATCTATTTTGGAAAATTCCCTGACCTTCTGCAATTGATCCAACATATCATCAATTCTAGGTAACGGGTATTTATTATGAACCCTCACCTTATTCAACTGCCTATAATCAATACATATCCTCAGCGTGCCATTCTTTTTTGTACAAATAACATTGGGGTTCTCCAAGGAGAAACACTAGGTTTGATAAACCCACGATCCAACAGATCTTGCAACTGAATCTTCAGTTCCTTTAGCTCAGTAGGTGCCACACGATAGGGTGGAATTGATATAGAAAAAGTTCCTGGAAGTAACTCGATAGTGAATTCAATTTCCCTATCCACTGGTAACTCTGACAATTCTTCTAGAAATACATTGGGAAAATCCCCGACCACTGGAATATCTATCACCTGCACTTCATTCTGACTGGTGTCAATCACATGTGTGAGGTATCCCTGGCATCCCTTATTTAATAATTTCCTGGCCTCTAGAACTGAAATCAAACTGACAGGGGTGATGATTTTGTCCCCCAAAAATACAAACTCTGGTTCGCCTGAAACCCAGAAAGTAATTTCCTTTTTAAAACAATCCACCATGGCATGATAACCGGATAGCAAATCCATACCCAGTATTGTATCACAATCGTGAATACTCAAGGGTAATAGATCCACCAACAATTCTCTATCACCAATACGAAGCGAACTGTCTTTATACGCACTATCTATCAACATGAACTCGCCCATAAGGGTAGAGATGATAATATTATATGACAGAGAAGTAGAAAATTTGTCTACATGCATCATAAAGGTTGCCGAAACAAATGAATGAGTAGAATCGGGATCAAGAAGTATACATGCATCTCTATCATATAAAGACATGATACCTGTAACCACATCCGGGGCAACCTGGGCATTCTACCTGGTAGTAGTAAATACACGACCTCAAGTCGAAGGTCTACCAGCCAATCTTCTACCACGCCCCTGAACACTGCTAGGGCCAGCACTACCCACACTGCTCGCAGAGGGTGCAGATATAACAACGAATTTCAAACAATTCGGAGATATGTGTGACCTAGCTCATGACAACGAAAACATATTGGGCCTCTCATGGGACAATCCCTGGTGAAATAATCCGATGATCCACATTGATAGCATATAGGTGTCCAGGCTTGACTAACCGGCTGACTCCTGCCCTGCCCTGATTGGCCGATATTCAATTCGGACACATTTTGCTGTCTCCGGGAGTGTGATTGGCGTGGACCTTGACTCCTAGTGGATTGGTCGATTGTTGGGGCTTGAGCAAGTGGCAATCGAGCTACAGTTCCTCAAGAAGTGCCACCTAGATATCTGTCAAATGACTTGAAGCTACTCCTCTTATACTGCTTACGGTACTCGTCTGCTTCTTGCACATTCTTCTCTATTAATTTCATTGTGTTTACCAATTCTGCAAACTTTTAATCTTCCTGCCTGTCAACCTGGAACGTATTTTTAGATCAAATTATTTTTGAAATCGTCTACATCTTCCCTCTTCTATTTTTACCAAATCAAGAGCAAATCGGGATGGGGCATCGAATTTGATTTCATACTATATGACGGTCATCTTCCCCTGTTTCAGTGATATGAATTCCTCCTCCATCTGGAATCAATAGGATTCAGGAAAATATTTTTTATTAAACACCGCAATGAATCGATCCCGAGAAATCTTCTCACCTGGAACTGAAATTAATCTTTTCATTTCCTCCCACCAATGTTCGGTTTCTCCTTTCAACTGGAATGTGGCAAGAAGAACTCAACTGTCATTGATAATTCCCATTGCCTTAAATATGTGCCCCACGTTTCTCAACCAATTTTCAGCATCAGCTGGACCCGCAGTCCTCGTAAAAACCGCCGGGGGGGTCCAAATCCTTGAATCTTTTTAGGAGTACTGCCTAGGAAGTAGCTGTTTCGATTTGAGCCTTTTGGCATTCCATCATCTTTGTCTGCTGCTCTGTTAGTTGTGCAGTAGCCTGTAAAATTCGCTCAACAGTATCCAAGCTTTCCTGCGTCCTATTATTTTTCTTTTGAGGTCCAATACTCCTAGTACATTCATTTTCACGCTCCATACTCAAGATCTGAAATGAAATTTAATAAGCAACAAGGCCAACAGACAAACAACAGTGCATGACGAAAATGTACTATTTAATCCAATAAAATAACTACCACTCACGTACCGAACTCACCTATCGACACCCTATCTCATGGTCCACTATTAACTAGATAATATGACACGTCTACAGAACCTATAACCTAAACTCTGATACCAAAAAGTGTCACATCCCTCCCCGGGCCTCCATCGCCCGAGGTCGAGCATGACGTCGACTTGACATTACCTGACTGATCAACAAATATACATATACCTATATATACATGCACTGCGATAATTTTTTCTCCAAAAATATATTCACTCACTTCAAGATTCCGGAATACACCCGTCTCAAATATTCACAACAAAATCACAAAAAGAAAACTGAACATTTCACGGTTCACACCTGTCCAACCAACCCTCCAAAATGACATCACCTCCCAACTCTACCTAGTGTCAGTAGTGGACCCGCTCCTAACTGTGGCATCTGAAACCAAATATTTTATCGGTATACTATCATAATAATATAAAAATATTTCATGGATGAAGCATAACTATCAAATACCATTTTTCTAAATATAATATCATATAACTGCACACCATGTCGAAATAAATTTCCACTGTCACCATTATAATAAGATAATATATTTAAATCAACCAATCCAAACATTTTGACATATAATAAAATACCACACTCATATTTCCCTACTAGCCATAGGATCATTTCACCTCATGATCGGGAGTTATAACAGTACCGTAACATGTACAACTGTGCCATCTAAATTGTAAGGACAGCCACCCGTAGGATTTGCACTCCTGACAGGTCCACATATATTCACCCTGCAAGTCTTGCCTGACAGGTAACAACAAATATCTACCCTGCAGGTCTTTCCTGGCAGGTAATCCACATCTTGCAGGACATGCCCTCCTGACGAGAAGACAACTATGGCATAGTTGGATAACAAAAATCACTTTTCACATTTAACAATATACTTGATCTAAATAACGTTATTACACTATCCATTTTAATAAACATTTTCTCCACAATTTATACAAAAATATACTTTATCAATTTACATAGAAGACTAATACACTCATTTTGATTTTTGTGCTACAAAAACACTGTCGCCGGAATACTACGCAGGCGGCATCGCCTGTGAACCTAACAGCGATAGGGCCTAAATTAATAATTTATGTAAATAACCCTAATATGCAATGTGTGACCCTAAAATGCACCATTTTTCATTCCCCAAATTTTGGTTATACAAAATTGTTATACGCCCAATTTTCTAAATCAATATTAACTGTACGAAAATTATTATAGTAACGATTACAAAAATTTTACGTCAATAATTTAATTTGTAGAAAAATATTAATCGACTGTTAAAATTTTTATTAGTCGACGAAATACTAAAAATTGTCGTTTTAGTGAAATTTACAATTTTTATTTTAAACTGTCTTCTTCGCAAATTAGATATTTCTATACCGGCTGTATTTCTCGAACCCGCCATATATATATATATGTATGTATGTATGTATGTACATACGTATATATATACGTATGTATGTGTGTGTATATATATAATGTTAAAATAAAATATATCACACTTTCAGTTCATGGGGCTAACATTATATATATACACACACATACATACGTATATATATACATATGTACATACATACATACATACATACATACATATATATATAGAGAGAGAGAGGAAAAAAATTAAAGATTACCTGTTCTATTCTGTTCTTCTTCCTTTTTTTTTCTCTTCTTTTTTTTCCCCTTGTATAACTTTATATATATATATATATATGTGTGTGTGTGTGTGTGTGTGTGTGTGTGTGTGTGTGTGAACACATCAAACTAAACCGCCACTTTTTATTTATTTATTTTATTTTATCATGGATTCTTGTCCACAATTTATTTAATTATTTTTCTTTTTTGTTTTGCCGCAAAAACCCATCCACAATATATATATATATATATATATATATATATATATATATATATATATATATATATATATATATATATATTTAAATTACATTAATCTCCCTCAATTATCTTTAAGATATCATTTAAGCCCAATTTCTCAAATTATTACTTTAAAAATGATAGTTGACCCCTAATTTTTTTTTTAAAGTAAATATTAAATGACACAATTTACCCTGTTATTTTCTAAATGTTCCAAAATGCAATTAAAAATTATGCACATGCAAAACATCGTGTCTTACATCAGCTATCGCTTGTACTCGAGATAATGTCACCGATTGGCATAATAGATTAGGTCATCCTTCTAAGGATGTTCTCATGTCTCTTGCTCCTGTGTTAAAATTTTCTCATATCAATAAAGATGTTGTTTGTGAATCTTGTGTTATTGCTAAATCCCACAAATTACCATTTTCTTTATCCACTACTTCCACTCATGCTCTATTCGATGTAGTTCACTCAGATATTTGGGGTCTTTCTCCCATCCCATCTTTTCAACAAAACAGATATTTTCTTCTTTTCATCGGTGATTTCACCAAGTAGTGTTGAATGTATTCTCTCAAACAAAAGTAAAAAACGTTTCCCAAATATCAAGCCTTTACCTCCATGATTTCTACTCAATTTCAATCCATGGTGAAAATCTATCGAATAGATAATGGCATTGAATTTGTGAATCATGTTCTTGCCTCTTATCTTCAATCTCAGGGTACCTTCCATCATAGGACATGTCTTCACACTCCTCGTGGAACGAAAACATTGACATATTGTTGAAACAACTTTGACTCTTTTACATCAAGCAGGTCTTCTATCCATGTTTTGGTTAGATGCTTTTCTCATATCTAACTTCCTAATAAACAGATTGCCTAAACCTGCTCTTGATTACAAATCACCTTATTAGTGTCTGTTTCATTCCCTTCTCGATTACAACTAATTCAAATCATTCGGTTGCTTATGCTTTCCTTGGCTTCGTCCTTACAGTTATCGTAAATTGGAACCAAGGTCCGCTAAGTGTATTTTCTTAGGTTATTCTCCTCATACCAAGGGCCACAGGTGTATGGACATCAACATCTTGAAAATATATTTATCCAAACATGTTCAATTTAATGAGCACTTATTTCCTTTTTTGGATTCCACATCATTTGTGTCTACTCCTTTGTCTTGTCCTTCGTGTACCACTCTTATTCTTGATTTTTCTTTGTTTTCCCCACTAGTTTTTCCTCAGGAACCATCCACTGTACCTTGTTCTAATTCCATCTCTTGTTCAGGATCTCTTTCCTATCCTATTTGTTCTCCTCCTATTCTTATATCTCCTACCCCATCTTCCCATATGTCTCTTCCTCCTACTCATTCTATGGACACCAGATCCAATACTGGTAGTCTTAAGCCTAATTCTCATTTTACAGCTTATCATTCAGTAGTTCTATCTGAACCAACCATATTTTCTCAAGCCTCTCAATTTCCACAATGGAAAAAATCCATGCATGATGAATATGTTGCTCTTCTTCAACAAGGCACTTGGCAACTTATTCCCCCACCTATACACAGAGAGCCTATTGGTTGCAAATTGGTTTATAGAATCAAGAAACATTTTAATGGGGTTCTTGATAGATGTAAAGCACGTCTTGTGGCTCTAGGGTTCAATTAGCAATATGGCTTACACCATTTGGAAACCTTCGGCCTAGTGGTTAAGCAACCTACCATTCGGGGGGTTCTTTCATTGGCTCTTCATCAACAGTGGGCTCTTCGGCAATTGGATGTCTTTAATGCATTTCTCTATGGTACTCTTTCTGAAGAAGTGTATTTGAAGCAACCACCTGGCTTTGTGGACTCTACTCATCCTCACTATGTTTGCAAGTTATATAAGGCTATTTATGGCCTCAAGAAAGCTCCTAGAGCGTGGTTCTTCATGTTTAGCTCATTTCTCCTTCAACATGGTTTCAAAACTAGCACAGCTGATCCATTCCTATTTATTTCTCATGCTGCCACTGCTACACTCATTCTTCCTATCTATGTGGTTGATATTATTATCATTGGGTTTAATTCTCAAGCAATTGATGGTCCCATCTCTCTTCTCAACTCTTAATTTAAAATGAAAAAATTGGGCTCCTTGACTCAATTTTTGGGCATTCATGTACAACATATATCCACTGGTTTGTTTATTCATCAAAGTTATTATGCCACTAACCTTATTCACAAAGCAGGTATAGCTACTTGCAAATCTGTACCCACCTCTACAACTACCCATTTTCCACATGTGTCTTTCTCTGATCCTCCTTTTTTTCTAACCTAACCTTGTACAGAAGCCTAGTGGGTGGACTTCAATACCTTACCATCACGCAACTCGACATCTATTTTGCGGTTAATAGCGTATGCCAACATATGCACTCACCTCTTGTCTCTCATTTGGTGTTCTCAAACGGATTATCCACTACATTCAAGGGACCGGACATCATGGTCTTACCTTACATAGGGGGAGTCTTCCTATACATGGCTATACAGATTTAGGTTAGGTAGGTGATTCAGGGGATCGAAAGTCTACCTCCACCTATACTATATTTTGGGTTCCAATTTGGTGTCTTGGTCTTCCAAAAATTGGTTACTGTTGCCAGATCTAGTACCGAGGTTGAATATCGATCTTTAGCTTCTGCGACTATTGAAATTATTTGGTTACGTTATCTTCTTCATAATCTAGATATACCTCTACCCACTCCTCCTTTCATCCAGTGTGATAACACCTCTGCCATCGCCTTAGCCAGTAATCCCGTGTTTCATGCTTGAATAAAGCACATTGAAGTGGATTGTCATTTTATTTGAGAGAAGGTTATTAAGAAACTCCTTCAGTTAGCTCATATCTCAACCCATGATCAAGTTGTGGATATTCTCACTAAATCATTGCCTACTGCAAAGTTCCTATATTTCAGATCCAAACTAACAACGAGTTCTTTCCCTGTTAGTTTGAGGAAGAGTAGCTCTCATCAGAGTCTTCTATTGCAGGAATACATGCTCTGGCATTTTATCAAATACATGATGTGCATGACTCACGAACTCAGAATTCACAGCTAACAGATTAGTTGTTATGCTGAGGTCAACCAACAAAATCTAGAAGATAAGAGAAATATATTATGTTGAACTCAGCCATTGTAACAAACTAAAAAAAAAAATATTCTACAGAATTTCGTACTGGTATAAATAACCGATGTATTCTTCAATTGGATATGAATGAAAGATCAGAATTCTTCTCCTCAATCTTATTTCTTAAAAATAAACCAAAATGATGTAATGTGTGTTGAGTTTGTTTTTCCAATTTTTCAACTAACTCAAAAGTAAAGTTCAAAATAAAACCTAAAACTCTTGTTTAAGTTTGGTTTTAGCTTATCAAATTTTATATGGCATAGTGGTGATGTAGCTTTATTTCTACCTGGGTATTATGAGTTCAAACCAAAAAAACTAACACTCTATTTGAGTGTGTAAATATGTGTAGGAATTTGGACAAACGTTTTTTATTCATGTGGAAAAATTGAATTTGAACCCTTAAAGAATTTAAAAGGGGTTCGGGTATCTTAAACGCCCAAATGAGATCCGTTTGGAGTGAAACTCTAGGGTTAGTGTTGCCCCCCTACCATTAAGATTTGTAAAAATAAACAAAAATGAATTTGTATAAGAAGTTGATGATTGATGCAAAAAAGTAGAATTTGAACACTTTAAAAAAAAAAAAAAAAAAAAAAAAAAAAAAAGAGCCCGTTTTCTAAAATGATCAAACATGATCTAATTAGTATGAAACTCGAGGGTTAGCCCTGCCCTAACCATGAAGACTTGTCAGAATTAATGGAAAGGAATTTGGATAGGTGGTTTAGGATTGATGCGAAAAAATAAAATTTGAACCCTTAAAGAAATGTAAAAGGGATCGGGTGCCCAAAATGCCCAAACGGGTTCTGATTGGCACGAAACTCTAGAGTTAGCTCTGAACCTATCATTAAGACTTGTAGGAAGAAAGGAATATGAATTTGTGTAGGCAATTTATAATTTATGAGAAAAATATAGATTTTTGAACACTTGAAGAAATTAAAAAGGGTTTGGCGTGTCCAAAATGCCCAAACTAGGTCCGATTAGTGCGAAACTTGAGGGTTAGATCCTCCCTAGATAATAATACATTTAGAAAAAAAATGAAAATAATTTTGGATAAGTGATTTAGGATTTATTCGAAAAAAATAAAATTTGAATACTTAAAGAAATTGAAAATGGGTCGGTGACCAAAATGCCCAAATGGGGTTCTATTGGTGCGAAACTTGAGGGTTAGTGCCAGCTCAGCTAACACTACTTGTAGGAAGAAACGAAAATAAATTTGGATAAGTGGCTTAGGATTGATGCGGAAAAATAAAATTTGAACACTTTAAGAAATTAACAATGGGTCGAGTATCCAAAATGCCGAAACAAGGTCCGATTGATGCGAAACTTGAGAGTTTGTGTCACCCCGGCCATTTAGACTTGGAGAATGAAAAGGAACTGAATTTGGGTAAGAGATTTAATATTTATGTGGAAAATATAATTTGAACTTTTAAAGAAATTAAAAAGGAATTTGGTGTCCAAAATGCCGAACGGGGTCCAGTTGGTGCAAAACTTGAGGGTTAGATCTTTCCCTGCCACTAAGACTTTTAGAAAAACCACAAATGAATTTGGATAAGCGGTTTAGGATTTATGTGAAATAGAATTTGAGCACTTTAAGAAATTAAAAAGTCTGGTGTCCAAAATGCCCAAACGGGGTCTGATTTGTGCGAAACTTGAGGGATAATGTTAACTCAGCTATTAATACTTGGAGGAAGAAATGTAAATGAATTTGAATAAGCGGGTTTACGATTTATGTGGAAAAGAAGAATTTGAACACTTAAAAGAAGTTAAAAAGGGGTCGAGTGTCCAAAACGCTCAAATAGGATCTGATTGGCATGAAACTCGAGGGTTAGTGCTACCTTGACCAATAACACTTGTAGGAAGAAATGAAAATAGAGTTGTATACATGGTTTAGAATTGAAGCGAAAAACATTTGAACATTTAAAGAAATTAAAAAGGGATTGAGGTGTCCAAAAGGCCCAAATGGGGTTTAATTGTTGTGAAACTCGAGAGTTATCTCTTCCCCGGCCATTAAAATTTTGGTGTAAGAAACAGAATTAAATTTGGATAGGCATGTTAGAATTAATGCAAAAAAATAGAATTTGAACACTTAAATAAATTAAAAAAGGGTTGGGTATGCAAAACGCCCAAACGTAGTCCGATTGGTACAAAACTTGAGAGTTAGATCCTAAGAATAGGCATTCATTTGTTAAAGACAATAAAACTATTACTCTTGTGCCGTTGACTCCAAGACAAGTGTATGAGGATCAAATAAAATTGAAAATAGAAAATGAGTTGAAAAAAACTTATGAGATCGAGAGTTCAAAAAAAGATGAGAAAAAAAAAAAAAAAAGAGTAAAAAGAAAAGAGAGAGTGAAAAGAAAAAAAAAAAAAAAAAAGAGAAAAATAGAGATACAAATGAGCTTTTATGTTAAGGTGAGTGATATCAAGAGTGATTTTTATGCAAACCATCCTATATTTGTATTATTGTATAAAGAGACGTGTTTTAGTACTAACTAACTTGACCAATCTTTGCCTAGTGTTATTGTTTTTTTGTTGTAGGAATTTGAGGACATGTTCCCTGATGACGTGCCTAGTGGATTGCCATTTATTCGAGGCATAGAGCATCAAATTGATTTTATATAGAGTGCAACAATTCCTAATTGACCATCCTATAGAATTAATCCAGAAGAGACGAAGGAACTTCAAAGGTAAGTGAAGGAGTTGTTGGCCAAAGGACACATAAGGGAGAGCATGAGTCCATGCACAGTACCAGTACTACTTGTGCCTAAGAAGGATGAAACTTGGCGTATGTGTGTTGATTGTTGAGCTATTAACAACATTACGGTAAAGTATCGACATCTCATTCCTAGGCTAGTTGGCATGTTAGATGAGTTGCATAAGTCATGTATTTTCACTAAACTTGATTTGGAAAGTGGGTATCACTAAATTAGGATGAAAGAGGGTGATGAATGGAAAACGACCTTTAAAACTAAATATGGATTGTATGAGTGGTTGGTAATGCCTTTTGGGCTAACTAATTCACTAAGTACATTCATGAGATTAATGAATCATGCATTATGTGCTAGCAAGTTTGTTGTGGTCCATTTTGATGATAATTTGGTGTATAGTAAGAACTTAGATGAGCATATTGATCATTTGTATTGTGTGCTTGATGTTCTGAGAAAGAAAAACTATATGCAAATTTAATGAAATGTTCATTTTGCTTGGACAAATTTGTGTTTCTTGGCTCTATTGTTAGCGCAAAAGGGATTGCGATAGATGAAGAAAAGGTGAAGGCTATCAAAAAATGACCCACACCTAAGTTAATCATGGAGGTAAGACATTTTCATGATTTGGCTAGTTTTTATTGGCGATTTGTCAAAACATTTAGTACACTAGTCGCACCAATCATTGAAATTGTTAAAAAATTAGTAGGTTTTAAATGTGGTATTGAGCAAGAACGTGCATTTAACGAGATTAAAGAGAGGTTATGTGGTGCTTCATTATTAGCATTACCTGATCTAAAACTTTTGAAATTGAGTGTGATGCCTCAGGAATAGGTATTGGAGCTGTCTTGATGCAGGAGAAGCGGCTGATAGCGTACTTTAGTGAAAAACTAAATGGGGCAGTGTTGAATTACCCGACATATGACAAAGAGCTTTTTGTGTTGATGAGAGTGTTGAAGACTTGGCGACATTACCTGTGGCTGAGAGAGTTTGTCATACATACCGACCATAAGTCTTTGAAGTATTTGAAAAGACAAGGTAAGTTGAATATGCATGCAAAGTGGATTGAATTCTTTGAAACCTTCACTTATGTAATCAAATACAAACAAGATAAGGAAAATATTGTGGCTGATGCACTATCCAGAAGGCACACCTTTGTCTCTACTTTAAATGCAAAGTTGTTGGGGTTTGAATATGTTAAAGAGTTGTATAATGATGATGATGACGACTTTGCTAGTGTGTATGGGGTATGTGAGAAGATGACATTTGGTAAGTTCTATAGAATGGATTGGTACTTGTTTAGAGAAAATAGACTTTGTGTGCCTAATAGTTCTATACGTGAGTTGTTTATGTGTGAAGCACATGGGGGTGGTTTGATGGGTCATTTTGGTGTGAGAAAAACTTTAGACATATTACATGAACATTGTTTTTGGCTAAAGATGAAACGTGATGTGGAAAACGTTTGTGCTAGATGTGTTACGTATAGGCAGGCCAAATCTAGAGTCTTACCACATGGATTATACACTCATTTGCCGGCACCTAGTGCGCCATGGGTGGATATTTCCTTGGACTTTGTTTTAGGCCTACTAAGGTCAAGAAAAGGTAGGGATTCGATTTTTATTATTGTTGATAGATTTTCTAAGATGGCACATTTCACATCTTGTAATAAAATCGATGATCCAACCCACATTGTTAATTTGTTATTTAGAGAGATAGTACGGATCCATGGCATTTCGAGGAGTATCGTGTCTGATCGTGATGTTAAGTTCCTTAGCTATTTTTGGAAAGTCTTGTGGGGAAAGTTGGGAACTAAATTATTGTTTTCAACTACTTGTCACCTCCAAACGAATGGACAAACCGAGGTAGTGAATCGAACTTTATCTACTCTACTGCGTACTATAGTTCAAAAGAATTTAAAAAATTGAGAGGATTGTTTGCCGTTCATTGAATTTGCTTATAATCGGAGTGTTAATTCGACTACTGATTTTTCACCATTTGAGATTGTTTATGGTTTTAATTCACTAACTCCTTTGGATATGTTGCCTTTGCTAGTTAATGAGAGGACTAGTTTGGATGGACAAAAAAAGGCTGAGATGGTGAAGAAACTCCATGAAAGTGTACGACAACACATAGAGAAGAAAAAAATGAGCAATACGCGACTAAAGCCAACAAGAGTCATAGACGAGTCATCTTTGAACCAGGTGATTGGATTTGGGTGCATATGAGAAAAGAAAGATTTCTAGCCCATAAGCGGTCCAAACTACATGTTAGAGGAGATGGCCCACTTCAAGTCCTAGAGAGGATCAATGATAATGCGTATAAGTTGGATCTTCCAGGTGAGTATAACATCAGTGCTACATATAATATTTCTGATCTTTCTCTATTTGATGTAGGTAAAGATTGGAGGTCGAATCCTTTTGAAGAGAGTGAGGGATGATGAAAACCAACAAGCACCATTAAAGGATCCGTTGCATATTCCAGTTGGGCCAATTAATATGACAAGATCCAAGAAGATCAAAGAAGCACTCACTATTTTAATTCAAGAGATTTGGGCTGAGTCTAAAATGACGAAGCCCTAATTAGGTCCAAATGATGATCAAGGCCTAGTCGATCTTATCAAGACAAGAGAATGGGCTTAGGCTTTAACTTAAATGGGCCTAAGCATACGAGCCATGAAATTTTCAGCTTATTTATTTTGGTTATTTGCCTTTTAATTTTAATTTAGGTTATTTATTTGATAATTTGTAAGGTATGATTGTCAATTCGTCTTTTTCTTTTTAGACTAGGAGTGTAAGGTAAGATAATGAAGCTTCTTTATTCTTTCTTTTTGTCTTGTAGTGTGAGACACTAGGGTTTTATTGTATTTTTTTTTTATTGTGGCCACCATTATTCATAGGTACTATTCACAACTAATGTTCATGCGTACTATTCACCGCTAGGGTTTTCTTGTATTTCTTGGCCCCCTATTTAAGGAAGATATGTAAGAATGAGACATTAATTTTGATTAATATACTTGTGAGAGTTTTCTGTAATTAAGTTCTTTAGATAATTTTTTCTGAACTTATCAAGAATTTCTTGTGGCGTTCAAACTCTATACCTTCGATTCGTGATTCACTTATAATCATTGGGTCAATGTTTGTTACTTTATACCTTTGGTTCACGTTTCATTCATAAATGATTGGGTCAAGGTAATCTACTAAAGTTTTCTAGATTTTCGTGTTCCTTTTCCATTTATAAATCTGAATTTAGTTCGATTCTCGTGAAGAAACCCTAAATTGGTTTCGGGTCTCACTAATCCTTGGTGAGGTTTGTATCACATAATCAAATATATTTTCCATTTTTAGAAATGCTTTCTTCCTTAAGAGTACAATCTTACACTTGATCACTTATCAAAGGCTTCCAAATTTCTAGTAGCTTTCGACTTTTCATCATTCGAATCCCGAAGCAAACAAAATCACCAGTCGAATTCCTTAGTTTCTGGATGCAATCGTAGCACGGTGGAATTTAGACAAATCCAAACTCCATGGATAAACAACAAAATGGCTGAAATTTGATGTCTCCTTATTTTTTATTATTTTTTTAATATATTTGTTAATTTACCCTTAGCGCCCTTTCAGGCTTTCACTAATGCCGGCTACCACATTTTTGCAACTCAGTGCCCTTTTTGGTTTTCACAAGGTCAGTGGTTTTATATCATGCTACGATCCCTACATTTTTGCCTGCAGCGCTCTTTCGAATTTTCACCACGACCTTAGGTCATACAATTTTTATACTCTTTTTTTTCCCTCACTTCCTTTCGGTCGTGAGTCTGTGTTTATATTTTTTTTTGTTTTTTAGGGGTAAAACTTCTTGACCGCGTTAGAATTGATGGACTCCGGGAACTCTTCTTCATCCATCTGTTAAAGTATTAACGCACCATGCCCTAAAACTTTCTTGACGATGAGCAGTCCTTCCCAATTTGGTGCGAACTTTCCCTTAGCTTCGTTTTAGAATAGGAAGATTTTTTTTAAGTAGTACCTCGGCTGTGATTTTTGCTTTTGTTTCGTACATAAGTGATTATGGCTCATGTTAAAGTTTGGACTAATGTTTAACAAGCCATCAGGGCAAATGGGAGCATCTCATTCTATTCTTCATGATTATCAACCATGTAATACCCCAAAATTTTGTATTTTTGAAAATATTATTTTATATAAGTTTAATATTTTTGGAATTGTTTTGTAAATTTATGGAATAATTATAATTGATAATTTTTGGAGGTTAAATGTTAATTTTAAATTGACTTTTAAAAGCTTTGGGACTATTGTGTTTTTTAAAATATATTTTTAAGAGTTTTGGGATATAATTAAATATTTTTTAATATTAAAGGGGGACATTGTGTAAATAAATAAATGGTTAAACTTGTTTCCTTCTAAAAGAAGGAAACTAATATTAACCACATATATATAGGGAGATGTCAACATGACACGTGCATGGGAATCGATCATTATGTTAATGCTCTATATACTAATATATATAGAGAGAGATCAGAGTACTAACTATATATATATAAACTCTAAGAGATTATGAATGGTTTTAGGAATGGGAAAAATATTTTGGTTCGGATTTTAGCTTCGGATTTCAGGTAAAATTTCTAACTCTTTTAATATATGTATTTAATCTAATTTATATTATTATTGTGGATGAATTATTACTGTTAATTTTCATGAAATAATTATGATTATATGAAAATTATGTGAGATTCGTGTATATGTGTTTATTTGTTATATTGATTGGATACATGTATTAGAGGGGTTGAAAATTCTACTGAGTTCTGACTCATAACCCCATAGTTTTGATTGCAGGGCCGGTGAGAATGAAACGGCACCAGGAATTTTATTTGAATTTTTATTTAATTTCTAATAATTGTATTTATTATTTACTGTTATAAAATCTATTCGAAAATGCGATAATTATAATTATTGCCGTCAGATTGTAAAATTTCTTAGTATTTATAAAATATCTTTATAAAGTAAAATATTGATGATTCGCTTTTAGTGTCAATTCTCCAAAGAGAGAAATCGCGTGGCAACCCTGAGAAACCGGGTCGTTACAAAGTGGCATCAGAGCGGGTCTGTAACCACCCTAAGCTTGGGTTATGGTACCCATTACTAATAATAAGTGAAGTAATACTTAAAAATAATAATTTTCGTATAATTCATTAATTCAAAAAAACATATATTGATATCCGAGCAAATGATTTTGGGCTTCAAATCTTGAAGTCGGTGCTACATCTTTCTTATTCATTAAGGAGAGCTTGAATCACACATTGCCAAAAAAAAAAAAAAAAAAAAAAAACAATTGCAAACTAGCATAAAAGTGCAAGGATTTCTCCTCACCCATCGCTTATAGTTTCAAGTTTCTCTTAACAAGGCATTGAGTTGGGTTCTTAAAGCCTCTCACCAGTTCACCCATTCGTCCAAATTTTATTTACATGGGTACTTCTATTCTGTTGCAATGGCATTGGTAGAAACTGTCCGCATGCAACCGTAGTTTGTATGTGTGTAGTTTGCGTTGCCATTTGGTTTTTTTTTCCTCTCTTTTTCTCTTGTTATTCATTATTTATTTATATGTCACAGTTCACATCAAGCCAAAATAGAACCAGATTTCCCATAAACATGCAAAATTTATCAGAATTTTCTCAACAAAAATTTGATCGATATTGTAATTCTAAAAGCTTATTCCACTTTCTATAGACCGAGTGAGAGACACGTTAATCATACAATGGTTGGTTGTGTCTCTGTAGAAAACACTAATAGAAACTGTGAAGGAAGAGCCAATCGATATTCTATCGTGTTCCATTTAACATATATTTCAATAACACAATCTTACAAAAATAGTCATTGTCCAAATAAGTTTGACCTTTCTGTGCTAGATCCAAAGGCAATCTGTTATCCAATGGTAATAATCATTCTTTCCAGGAAGTCACTTACTTTAGCTTTCTCTTCTCCAAAAATAAATTTCAGAAAAAATTAATTTTTGTTAGTTTAATCATTTGATCTCAGTTTGTTCTAATAAGATTTAGATACAAAAAAAATAAAAAATAAAAAAAAATAAAAATTTCATTGCCTTATCCTTCTTCTGATGGAAAAAAAAATCAAACGAAGGGAGAAGAACTCTCAACTGGTATTTTTGCTATTAATTAGATTATACAAAATAACATTAATTTTACTGAGAAGGGCCCCAAAACCCACAGGTCTGGTTAATAGTATAAAATACTCATTAAATTGACAGGTTCGATTGCTTGTATAGCAAAAATAGATTATGATATTTTTGTTTTGGGTTTTCGACACTTTGTACCACTGAAGTTAAAAATGATTATTAGTTCACTTTGCTCCTGTTATATATATATATATATATATATATATATATATATATATATATATATATATATATATATATATATTAAGTATTTTGTATTGAACTCGTTTTGAGCTTAGGTTATAGATTCTGTAGACTCGGTGAGTGTTGTGGACCATAGGATAAGTTTTTTAAAAGATCGATTTAAAAGGCGTTTATTATCTTATATATAAATTATCAAATTATATTTTCATATTAAATTGGAAAAAAAAAGTGTTGATGAAAATAGATTGTTTTATGTTGTCAAATGGATCAAGTAAAATTTTAAAGGTGAAAAAATTATTTTTATCCTGCTATGCCATAATTGTCTCGTCAGGAGAGCATGTCCTGCGAAATGTTGTTGGTCCTTACAAAAGGACATGTCCTGTAGGGGGTTGTGTTGTGACCTGATAGGAGAGCAAGTCCTACAGGTGGTTGAATATGTTGTTGATATGTTGAGACCTGAGAGGAGCAAGTCTTGCAGGTAGTTGAATATGTTGTTGATATGGTAGTTTATACCATCGTGTTGACTTTTACCATTGGAGATATTGAATGGTCCTAGCACTGATAGCACCCTTAGATTGCACAGTTATACAAGTTATGGTAACGTCATAACTCCCGATTGTTAGGTGAAACGATCCTATGGCTAATAAGAAAGTATGTTTAAGATATTTTATTATATAAAAGTGATTCGATTGGTTGATGTACATTCAGTTGACTTAAATTAAATTATTTTATCATAATGATATTCGTGGAATTTTGTTGTTGCTCATTATGTGGTTATATTCTATTATGAAAAGTGGTGTTTGATAAATATACTTGATCCATAAATTATTTTTATATTATGAAGACCGTAGACCAATAAAATGAGGGTATTGTCTTTTATGTAAATTGTCAAATTTTATTTTCGTACTAAAATGTGAAAAGAAAAGGTTAATTAAAATAAATTATTTTATAACGTGATGTGGATCTAGTAAATTTTTTAAATACAGAAAGTGATTTTACTATCCGACTATGCTGTAGTGAGATCCAGACATGAGGGCATGTCCTACAGGATGTTGTTGGACCTAACATGAAGGCATGTCCTATATGACGTTGTATTGAGACTTTACAGGAGGACAAGTCCTGCAAGTGGTTGATATTTGTTGTTGTTGTTGTCGTTATTATTGTTGATGATAATGATTATCATTATAATATGGTGGTTCATACAACGTGTTGGCTCTTACCATTGGAGATATTAAATGGCTCTGACACTGATTGAAACCTTAGATTCCATAAATGGACAGGTTATGGTACTGTTATAACTCTCAATCGTCAGGTAAACAATCCTATGGCTGGCAATGAAGTATGTGGTACTTTATTATATAAAAGTTAATATATTGGTTTAAATTCAGTGTTTTATTTTGATGATATCTGCGGATTTTGATATTTCCAAGTGAATGGCTATATTTTGTTGGAAAGTAGATTTTGATAAAAGTACTTGATCCATAAATCGTTTTTGTATTATGAAGACCATAAATTGATAAAATATTCAGACAGATATTGGTCCACTACTAGTGATAGGTAGGATTAGAGCGTAGGATAATTGTTGAGATTTTTTTGAGAAACTTTATATAGACATTATTGCTATTCTTATCAGAATAGTGCAATGAGAGTGTGGTAGTGACTTTCGATTATTATTGTTTAACCAAGAGTGATTAACATGACAATGCGGTGCGATTCTGAATTATTATTATTTTGAATGAAATTTCAAGGACGAAATTTATATAAGGGGGGGTATATTGTAATACCCCAAAAATTTGTATTTTTAAAAATATTATTTTATATAAGTTTAATATTTTTTGGATTGTTTTATAAATTTATGGAATAATTATATTTGATAATTTTTGGAGGTTAAATGTTAATTTTAAATTGATTTTTAAAAGTTTTGGGACTATTATGTTATTTAAAATATACTTTTAAGAGTTTTGGGATATAATTAATTTTTTATTTTATTTTAAGGGAGAACAATGTGTAAATAAATAAATAAATTGTTAAACTAGTTTATTTCTAAAAGAAGGAAACTAATATTAACCCCCCCCCCCCCCCCCCCCATATATATATATAGGGAGATGTCAACATGACACGTACATGGGAATTTATCATTATGTTAATGCTATATATACTAATATATAGAGAGAGATCAGGATATTAACTATATATATCTATATCTATCTATCTATCTATCTATCTATCTATCTATCTATCTATATATATATATATATATATATATATATATATATATATATTATTGTGGCGAAAAAAATATTTCAGTTCGGATTCTAGCTTCGGATTTCAGGTAGAATTTCTAACTCTTTTAATAAATGTATTTAATCTGATTTATATTATTATTGTGGACGAATTATTACTATTAATTTTCATGAAATAATTATGATTATGTGAAAATTATGTGAGATACGTGTTTATGTGTTTATTTGTTATATTGATTGGATACACGTACTAGAGGGGTTGAAATTCTACTAAGCCCTGGCTTACAACCCTACAATTTTAATTGCAGGGCCGCTGAGAATGAAACTGCACCAGAAATTTCTTTCAAAATTTTATTTAATTTGTAATAATTTTATTTATTATTTATTATTGTAAAATCGATTCAAAAAGGTGATAATTATAATTATCGCCGTCGGATTGTAAAATTTCTCAGTATTTATAAAAGATTTTTATAAAGTAAAATATTGGTGATTCGATTTTAGTGTCAATTCTCCAAAGGGAGAAACCGCGTGGCGGCCTTGGAAAACTGGGTCGTTACAAACCATCTTCCGCGGGATCTTCTTGATGTTATTATTAGCGACCTTAACTGCTCCACTCATCTTAGGACGTTATGGTGCGAAATTCTTATGCTCGACTACCAACTAAGCATATATGTATTTCATCATTCCACCTTTGAGATTCTAGGAAATTGACCATTATTAGAACTTGTGGTACTTCGTAATGTAATAGGATACTCTCCTTGAAGAACCGTATTACAGTCTTTTGGGTGACATATGTGAGAAAGACTGCTTCCACCCATTTTGGTGACATAGTCGACAACTACCAGGATGAATCGGCATTCGCTCATTGCTACTGGTATTGATAGGGTCAATCTTGATACCTTGATGGTTTACCATGAATCCCAAAAACTCTCATGTTCATTCGGTTGGTTTAAACTTTAGTTAAAACTTCTATTGTCAGTTGACAATTTTTCCCAAATGTTCCAGATGATCTTTATTTTCTCTTGGATACGTAATTATTTTGTCCACGCAAACCTTTATTTCTTATGGATAATACTTTTGAAGAGTGTTGTCATGATTTTTTGGTAAGTTATCGGGCGTTCTTTTAGTCCGACAATCATGACTTTGTAGCTAAACCTGCCCCTTGGTGTGATGAAGGAAATTTTTATGCTATCTTCTTCGTTGAATTGAATTTGATTATATCCGTAGAATCCATCCACAAATGATGAAATCCTACACCTGGCAATGTTACCCGAAGTTGATGTGGATATCCAATAGCAGGAAGTCGACTTTTGGGTTCGCTCTATTTAGTAGCGGTAGTGTTATCTTCTTCCTTCTTTGATAAGAAACTTGTGCATTATGATGTCGGTCAATAGTCCTACTATCTCGTTGTAGGGCCGTGCGAATACATCTTGGTATTTCTTTAATAGGGCTAACGAGTCTTCTCTTTCTTGGTGATTTTTTTACCTTGGTTTCTTTCAGATTCTTTTGGGTCTCCTGGATTTACTATTTTTAGGCTTGTCTCGACTCGGAATGGGTCGTTCCTTGAATTTTTCTAAGGCTTTTCGGACTTCCTCGGGATTCTCAAGAATAGGGTCATCTTCTGTTTCAATTTCCATTAACTCACAATATATTTTCTCATCTAGATTGTACTCTTCGAGAAGATTTGTTTTGTCATTATATGGATTATATACGAGATTATTTTGGCTCCTGACAAGTAAACATAAAATCTAATTTTAAATATGTCAGTTTCTAACATAACTATTACTACAATAAAAAAAAAAAAGCGAAATTTCAAAAGACAAAAAGGTTCTAGGGGTAAGATAAACTCAACTACCTGATGGGTAGTCAGATATGAGATATAACTTGGTACTTTTTGATCACTAGAAATATTAACTCTCATTTTCTTTGTTGTCTTCTTGTTCGGTATTTATTCGAAATCCTTTTACAGACAATGAGAGTGATTGAAACGTCTACAGTAGGTCTTTGAGAAATTTCTGGCTTCTACCCATACTACCGTGGGTGACTTCAGATCGGTCTTCTAGATTCCAATATCATCCTTAGGATTTCTTTCCTGGTCTCGCCCAATCATATTGACATTCGGGACTAGGTTGTCATGCTTAGGTAGAGGGTTTTGCTGACAATTGGGTTGAGATGTCTCCCCATCTTTCGGGAAGCAAGCATATTACCTTTACTTGTATAAGGTTTTCTATTTTATTTCTCATAGAGTATCAATTGTCGGTATGATGGCCAGCCACCCCGAGTAATAGGCGCAGAATTAGTTTGGATTAAAAAAATGGGATTTTAATGTTTAGACAATTCGGGGGTAGAATTAGTTTGGATTAAAAAAATGAGCTTCTAATGTTTAGAAAATTTGAGGGTTTGTGTGTGAGCATTTTGTTTTTGATACATTCATCGAAGATTCGGGAAAGGGTTACAGGTAGATTAGTGAATTTCCATTGTTCCTTAGGCAAGCGGTTGGATATGAAATTTTGATGATTTTGACTGCAGTTAAAAGGGATTTGGGTAGATGGTGGTGGAGATTTATAGGGAGCTAGCTATGGGGAGGGGTTGTATAGAAGTGCTTGAAATAGTACAAAATCGAGGAAGTTCCTGATTTCGCAAGGCCTGATCCTAGTATCCGGGAAGGCTAGACTGCTCTATATTGTATTGAGGTTGGAGATTTTGCTTATTTTTCTGACCTTGGACAACCATTGATACCTCAGGAGTTTCTTTCCTTAGAGGCTTTGACTTTTTGACCTCATTATCAACTTATTTTTGTATTCTACCAGTTCTGATGCCTTCCTCCACGTACTCTCCCTAGAGTATTATATCAGAAAATAGACCTTTCATCGTGTTGAGAAGAGGTTCATAGTAAGGGTGAGGCTGGATCTTGATGAACATTTGGACCATTTCAGATTCCTTTATTAGCGGTATTACTTTTGCGGCTCTGCCTTTCCAATGGACGACGACCTCTCGTAAGCTTTCACCATTTTTTCTAGTCAATGTCTGGAGAGAACTTTTATCAAGTAAAATTTCTCTATTGTAGTCGTACTGCTCACAGAAAACCTAGACTATGTCAAGGAATATTTTCACCATTGTCTTTTCCATTGTTGTGTACCAACGGGCAGTAGGTCCATCTAATGACTGCTGGAAAAACTGGACGGCTAACACTTCGTTATGGATATACGCCCCTATTTTGTTCTTGTATCGTTAGATGTGCCAATCTAGACACCCTAACCCATCTTACTTCATGAATACGGGTATGGTAAAGCTATTAGGGAACTTCACCTGAGGTACCGATGATAGGTTAAGATATCGGTCATTGACTCTTGATTCTCCTCTTTTTACCTCTTGGAGTTCTTTTTCCATTTGCAGTAATTTTTTAGTCCATAGGGAGGTCTTTTTGGACTGCCCGTTTACTTCCTTTTTGAATCGTCCTGTTGTCACTTATATGACTGAGCTAGCTATTGGTTTAGCTAAGGTTGAACTTGGATTCGGATTTGGTTCAACCATAGCTAGAGTGACTTGTGGTTGTGCTCCATGAGTGACTAATCCTCCAATAACTGGGCTAAGGCCTCGAAAGCTGGAAGGTTAATGCATTGTTGTTGGTTCTATCGGACCCAAAATTTGAACTGAGACTACGGGGTTTTGTTGAGACTGACAGAGTTGTTGCAGAAGTTCTGTTATGTAACCGATGGATTCTTTCAGTGAAACTACATACTCTTTTAGTTGGGATACCCCTACGGTTTCATTCGACTATTCCTCTGTGTCTTTCGTTTGGATAGGTTGTCATGCTTGCGCACAAGTGTGAATCGGTGAACAGGAGACAAGTGTTTTTCTGCGTAGAGCAATTTTTTGGACTTGGCAATAGTCATGTCAGTATTATAGCTTACAAAGGCATTTGGGTTCAACCATGACTTAGTTTGAAACAAAATTTCCATTATTTCCAATTTTTATAATTTACAACCATATCGGACTTCGACATGACTAAGGTGTCCTTTCTTAAATTTACAAACTTGATTGACACTTTTTATTTAGACAAATGGAAATTTCATATCAATTCTTTGCCATTATCGACCTCAAACTAAAGCAAGGCCTGAATCAAGACAAAACAAAGGTTTTTAGTCTAATAAAGCATCATATAGTCGTAACAAGAATTCCCATTATTCCTCTCTATTGCTTGTTCAACAGTCAGATTTTGAGAATAATTTCTGACTATGAACAGGCCCATAAGGGTGAGGAAAAATGGCAATTCCTAATTGGCAATTCTGTTCTTTACTAGTTTTGGAGATTTTCTTTTGTATGGTTTCAGGGAAACATATATACTGACAGGAAATATACAAAGCAGGACAATAATGTCTCTCTCCAAGATAGTGTCATAAATACAGAAGGGTTTCCTTCTATCCTAGGCTCAATATATGTGGTTCACGGTTTTCTACTAACGTATCCTATAAAAGTTTGGTTCCCATATCTTTAAACCTCTGGTGTCCTCTCCGGGGAAACATCCGTCTTTGGTTGGTAAGCTAAGCAAGGCGAGTTTCAAAGCCGAATCCCAGAGGATAAACCACCTAGTCTTGCTTCTACTGACTCATCTTTCTAGTCCTACAGAGTATCGGAGCTTAGATCGGCGTGATAAAATCAACAACTTCAGCCCCTACTGCCGACCTCCTATCCCTATGAGGTTTGTGGCATTGGATTTTTCTCATGATATGCAATGCAAAGTAGTGCTTATGCATTGGAGAGATCTTACGGAAAGTAAAATGAAGAAATCTGCAGAAATTTAAAGATAGCAAAGTAAAATACAGTAAAGTAATGACAGTATATAAATGAATGCAAATATATAAACAAAACATATAAGAAGTAAAATAAGCGAATTTTTTTTTATTATTATTATTATTATTATTATTATTTACTTCTTTTTTTTTTAGAAGGAATCATTTATGTTTAAAAACGAAAACATAATACTTGGACTTTATTTAATCATGAAGATAAATTAAGACTGCAACAAGGCTTGACCCTAAAAAATCCCCAGCGGAGTTGCCATCTATCATACCCCGAATTTCGGAAACAGATGAAGAATAGAATGGAAAGAAGAAGAAAACAAGGTTTCATTCCTCCTTCTCAAAATCCTAAACAATTCGTTCATTTTATAAAACTAGTTTCTGGGGGTTTTCTAGGCTCCAGTTTTAAAAACTCTCTTTGGACCAATATTTATTTTAAAAAATGGAATTTCCACCTAGCATTGAGTTATATGGTGTGCCGGGTCACCATGATTTTTAAAATATATTTTTTAGTTTAAAATGGCTCAAGTTTTGACTCAAAAGCAGTTGGTCTTTACCAAATATTTCTTTAAAGTTCGAGGGTCAATTATGCTCAGGAAATGTGTTAGGTACTCCAAGACACCCATCCAAAAACATTACCTACGTCTAAATGAATCTTTACGTTTAAACATAGTCCAAGTAATTTCCTTCGATTTTGTTTAAAATACTAACTCATATTTTTATTTTTATTTTGTCTTTTTTATGTATTTTATATAAAGAAAACACGAAAACATTATTTATTTAAAAGCAGAAATAGATAAAATAGATTGAATGAAAATATTTTATTTATTTTTAGTGACGACTAAAGCTGTAAAGGTTGCCTATGTATCTCAGTTTTCATGAGAAACCAAGTCAAAACATAGTTCGCCACAATGTGATTTTATTTTACTACCAAACCTGCATAAGGCTGCCTACGTATCCTAGTCTTTACCAAGAATTAGGTCAAAATTTAGTTCACTACTATAAGATGATTTTATTTTTATTTTTTATTTCCATTTTTGTTTATTTAAGACAAAATAAGAACATAAATGCACCAATGGTAAGTAGATATACACGTTGATTTTGTCAAGAACATTCCAACTGAATTTACTTGCTTAGGCAAGTTTAGTGTTAAGGTTCACTTTATTTCTCCAAAAGATAAGAAAATATATCATTTACATGCTAGCCTTACTCGTAACTAAGAAGATAGAAACGTTTCTAAAGAAGGTGCAACCTTATCCTCGAATGAATAGAGGTCCTCCTATATATATAAGGTACTAGTCCAACTTGTAACTAAGAAGATGAAAATATTTTTGAAGAAGGTACAGACTTATCCCCGAAGGAATAGAGGTCCTCCCTTTATTCCGACTTTTAGACACAAGAGGTCTAGACGTGATATATATAGGGTGTCAATCCAAAAGCCTAAGACATGGGTTAGGCTATGATCTAGGCTATTGAAGTGAAGTAAATGTTAGCTCTTAGTAGTTAGTAGTTAGTAATCCTTCATTGAAAGTTTGTTCTAGATTAATTGAAGTTCGGTTTCATGTGTTCTTGACAAATCCAAAGATGATATGCACAAGCCATAGTGTTTTTCATGTTCTTGACACAAACTATGATATTTCCACTATGTACATGATCTAAGCCTCCAAGAACTATCCAAATATACGATATACAAGTAATATAAAGATATATAAACAAAATCAAAAGAGGAGTTTCAAAGGACTTACCTAACTTAGGGGAGTGGTCTTTCCCTAATTGTTTTTCCTTCTTCTCCTTCTTTAATCTTCTTCCTTCTTCTTGGTTGTTCATCTACAATTTCTTAAGATCTTGTTAAAAGAGTCTCAAGAATACAGTTTTGGAGTCTTTTTTGTAAGATTTAAGTATGTCTAAGGAGTGTAAATCTTAAAAAATCCCAAGACCCATGAGAGAAATTCGAACCTAGAGAGAGAAGGGATGTGTCCAAGCCTATGTCTTAACAGGCCGGCGATTGGTGTAATTCACTTATCTATTTTCAAACTGAACTTGTTAATTTTCGAGTGTTATTATAGTATTTTAATACATTTTAATATGTTTTTATTCTTTTTCCATTAAAACAGGTGTGTGGGGTGAAAATTTATGAAAACAGATCATAAACGATCAAATCGGATCAAGAATCGTGGGAAAACAAGCATAGAGGCAAAATTCTGAAAAGCAGCCCACCACTGCGGCGCCAAGACCACCGTCGTGGCAGTCAATATGCAGAGTAGTGTTTTTTCTTGCTGAAGGCCCATCACCAAGGCAATGAAACAACAGAGAGGTCTCTGATCCCATTGCCGAGTCCATCGCCTAGGCCGTGACTTATCCGACATAATCACCGCCGCGGTGGTGACTCTGCACACAGTTTAGATATTTATTTAGATATTTTTTGCCCTATATATTCCTCCTCTCCTCTGTTTCGGTCAGAAGAGAGCTCCTAGGGTTAGAATAGGGTTAAGAGATTTTTGGGGAATGCTCCACCAAATCCAAAGAAGAAGAACACATTGTGAAGAAGGATAAGTGATCTCGGAATGGTTTTAGCGCCAAATCTTCGGACTACAGCTAGTTTCTCTCGTTTCTTGATTTATTTATTCACTTTGGATTATGGTTTGAGTATGTTTAGCTTGTTTATCATTGTATATAGGGCTATGGCCGTTAGCTAAACGGATATTGTCTAGGGATTACTATAATTTATGAATATTTGGTTTTGAATCGGTGTTTCGTTAATAGTTGTTCTTCGTTATTCGATTGTGTTTGTCATTTCACCTTATTTATTATGCTTGTTATGATATACTGAGAATACGATATTTGACACTCGGGAGAGATAACCCCAGATTCAGACTATGGTTTAAACACAACGCGACAATCTAATAACCCGGGAGGGAGTTAGAGAGTGTATAATCGATGATGTTGGGGGAAGACTCATGTGACCTAGTTTCGTAAAAACAATGGCACGTAAATTTCTTCACCACTTTCACCGCAAGTGTTCGGGTCAAGATGGGAAGGAGTAAGGGTTGTCGTATCCACAGGGATTGGTTGAGATTATTATCGAGTACCGCGATTGTCATAACCTAACTTTATTTAGGTGATAAAAATTAAGTTTTTAATTAATTAATACTAATACTAAGTTAATTAGTCTAATTATACTAATATTATATTGAGATGTTTTAGGGAAAATATTTCTTAGGAATTAACTTCATTTATAAAAATGTGTTTGGTCTCATTTAGTTTACAATAACGGCGTTCAACGTATCCGACAATCTCTGTATCGTAAACTCACTCGCCACCTTTCTTGAGTGTAAGACGAGTGAATATGCGACTTCACGTCAACAAACAAGTCCCTCTCAATGTCGTAACAACACTAGGTCACATGAGTCTTTCCCCAACGTCATTTATTGCACACTTTCTAACTCCCTCCCGGGTTATTAGATCGTCACGTTGTATTTACCCTAGTCCAAATTCGGGGTTACATCTCCCGAGTGTCAAACTCTATATTCTCTAATTATCTAAACAAGTATGATATCAAAGAATAATGATAAACACAATCGAAATAGAGAAGAGCAACCATTAACGAAACACAGACTCAAACAAACAACGATTTCATAAAATATATTAATCCTTAAACAAAATCCGTTTAACTCATGGCCATAACCATTTATACAATGAAAATCGAGCTAAACATGCTCAACAATCTACTACAGTTAAGAAAATAAAGAGAGAAATGGAAGAACTTAGCCATAGTCCAAAGATTTGCTGCTAAAACTATCATACGATCGCTTCTCCTTTATTGCAACGTGTTCTTCTCCTTTGGAATTGGTTGAGCATACCCCAAAATACTCTTGAACTATTAGGAACCCTAAGGGGTCTCCTATGGCCGAGGGTTCAAAAAGAAAAGAGGAGAGAGGATTAAATAGGGAGCAAAATATCTAAAACAATATTTAAAAGTTGTGTAGAGTGACCGCTGTGGCGGTGGGATCACCGCCAAAGTGGTAAGCATGTCGGTTAAGCCACGGCCTTGGCGGTGGGATCAAGGACCATCCTATTCTTTCATCGCCTAGGCGGTGGGCTGTTAGTAACATTTTGGTCCTCTTTGCATATTGATCGTCGCAGCGGTGACTTGGACGCCGCGGCGGTGATTTTTTGAATTATGCCCTCGTAGTTGTTTTCCCACCATTTTTTTACCGTTCTTGGTCTGATTTGATCGTTTATGATCCATTTTTATGCTTTTTCACCCCATACACATTATTTATACAAAAATACATAAAAACGTATTAAAACGTAATAAACGTACTCGAAAACTAACAAGTTCGGTTTGGAAATAGATAAGTAAATTACACCTAACGTTGAGGAGGACTTCTTTATTGAAGCGAAATTGCATATTCACTCGTCTTACACTCGGGAGAGGTGGCGAGTGAGTTTATGTTACAGAGATTGTTAGATAAGTCAAATATCGTTAACGTAAACTAAATGAGATCAAACACATATAAATAAATAAATAAAATTAATCCCTAGATAATCCATTCCCTTGAACATCTCATATTAGTAATATAGTTTAATTAGATAAATTAGTATTTTAGTAGTAGTATATTAATAATTATAAACTTCATTTTCTATCGCCTAGATAAAATTAGGTTATGATAATTACGGTACTCGACAATATTCCCAACCAGTCCCTGTGGAAATGATAACCTTTACTCTTCCCACTCTACTAAAACTTGAC
This sequence comes from Eucommia ulmoides, assembly GCA_016647705.1. Taxonomy (NCBI): domain Eukaryota; kingdom Viridiplantae; phylum Streptophyta; class Magnoliopsida; order Garryales; family Eucommiaceae; genus Eucommia; species Eucommia ulmoides. Next base: position 16,298,452 of record CM028338.1, on the reverse strand, counting down.
CTGTACACTTGCGGTGAAAGTGGAAACGTAATATTCCGCCACCAAGTTTTTGGCGCCGTTGCCGGGGATTAGTTTTTAGATTATTGTTGATATTGTGAGTAAATAACTTGATTTTAATTTAGGAATATCTATTGTTTATAATTTTTCTTTTTAGTTTTATTTTGTTTTACGAGGTACTTGAACATGGATCATCGACAAGTCCTCATTTGTTTATTTCAACAAGATTCTGAGCCATTTTATTGCGCTTGGGATAGTTACAACGAGCTAATATTTTGATTTCCAAATCATGGGTTCCCGAGGGAATGTCAACTCCTGAATTTCCTCAACAAGTTATCAGCCGCAACCAGAACATGGGTGGAAGGAGGAAATAATACATCTTCTTTCCACGACCTAACAACAGACGAAGCCCTTTGGTCATTAGAGGAAATGACGGCCCTTGATTATAAAAAATGGAATCATTCACCAAGTCACCAAAGCTTGGGGTATTGTTCCAACACTAGGGAGCCATGGATTGACACTCCGGTTCAAGATGTCGAATCTTCCCCCTCCATGGAAGACGTGTTCGCCACAGTTATGGGAGAGATTCAGATATTCTTGAGGGAAACACATGACCGGCTCAATGAGCATGAAGATCATCTTGATTATATTGAGACGGTCTGTGCCGACATCGATGCGACCGTAACGTCTTTGCAGATGCAAATTGGTAAACTTATTTGCTATGTTGAGGCCGAGTCAGATATGGTGGCATTGAGAGACGAACAAATCACATCCGAATGTAAAAGCCACCATGAGGAACCGAATGCAAATGGAAGGCACTTGTGTGAGATCAAAGATGATCAAGCTAAGAGAAATCAAAGTATGGAATGGTGATAGAGATTCAAATATTAATCATTGTGAGTTTTCATCGTTCGAATTCCAATTGGTGATGCCGTACTTGATCCAAGACGATCGCATCTATGAGGATATGATATGGGTCACTTATCCTATCCCATTTCCAGCTCAGTACGTTCAAGCTCCCCAAGCACAAAATCCGGAGCTGAGTCGAGTTGAAAGATCGAGCCATACATTGCAACATCTCGCCAGTCTTGAGAACCTACAAAACCAAGACCCATACGTAGTGTTGTACGACACGTACTACGGGGGAAATCCACTCTTTAACGAGCCGTTCTTCGTGTCGGGCCAAGGACAATAAACCACATGCTTCTTGGGAAGCAACCCAAGGTAAAAAATAAGTTAAATCCATCACAGCCGACTTAATTTGGAGGCGAGATTCTCTCACCTCCCAGGTACGTGTTCTAAACCCCCCGTCTTCAGTATCATGTTTTATGCTTTCATTGGGATCACTGATGGGTCGTTGAGGACATTGATTGTTTTGAGTTTGATGGTGATGTGTAGGATGTTAGTATGTTTTACTGTTTTATCGTATTGCATATTTGTTTGGTATAGAATGTTTTTGTGTTGTTGTTATTGCATGCTTAGTTTTGCGTTCATCTGATCCGTTACCCAATGATGATATTACCCCTTGGTTGTTTTTCGAGGTCAAGGGTAATACCCATGCATGTGTGTTCTGTGTGCTTGACAATGCGTTTTGGTGAAAGTTATTGTGGATCCTAATTTGCACGAGCATATAGACTCAATGTATTTCTATTTAATTGATTTGAGGCCAATTATCGATTAGCCAAACTCATGACAATTTAAGGATTCTAGAACCTGATTGAGGGGAAGCTTAAGGCGAAATCCTAGGCGAGGTAGTTCAGGAGATATAATTTAGGCATTCATTTTATCGCTTGAGCTTTTTTAGCCTACCATGTTATATATCTATCACTCGTTACCCGGTCGAAACCTAAATTCCAGTTCAATTCTAAACACATTAACAAATACCCTGGCCAATTGATCTTTTTCTAAACCTATATCGCTGAATTAAAGGCACAATTTAAGTTAATCAAGTTAGCATTTGTATATGCTACTTGAAGTGAGCGGTTGGGTTTAGGGCGAACTTTAATTGGTTTGGTATTCAAGTACTCACGTGTTATTTTTCTTTTGTTTTAACCACACCCATGAAATTGTAAAAAAAATCGAATAGGTTTGGGGTGTGGTCTATGTGAAGAAAAAAAATATATGTAAATATAGTTAAATTTCCGTTTCTTTTGACAAGTGAGTACGTCATTCTTAAATGCATGTTTAGAATTGTTTCCAATTTATCTATGGGGTTTCGAGAGTGAGTGTGCCGAGCGTTGAGCCTTGGGTAACGTTAAGTTAACAACGTTAACCTGTTTCCTATTCCGAAATACCCTTGGCCAAATATTCATAAATTGAACCAAGTCCTTCTGATCTTTATGAACATCCAAGCCTACATTAGTGGAGAGTGGACCCCAATCAGGCATACGGATATCCTATTCATTTACGGTCTAAGTCGTGAGTTTCGTTGGTCGATAATCTAATCCGATTTTGGATAGCTATATTATTGAGTCTCATACACACACGTTGACAGGATCTAGAATTGCGTTTACCATTATTGAATGTCAAAATTTTAGGACACCACATGGTGCATTTTACCGCCTAAACTCGATATTATTGGGGGTTGTTGAGGGGAAAATGACTTGGTCGATAGAAGAATTCAAAACTCGCATATCGTTATGTTTAGTTTGTTTGTGTTTAGATTGTTCATGTTATTTAATTTAGGTGTGTTTTTCATTTTAGTGTGAGTGTTTTGCTCGAGGACTAGCAAAATTCCAAGTTTTGGAGTATTTGATAGGTTTAATTCACCTACCTATTTTCGAATCGAACTTATTAATTTTCGAGTGTTATTATAGTATTTTAATACGTTTTAATATATTTTTATTCTTTTTGTATAAAAACAGGTGTGTGGGGTAAAAATTGATGAAAACGGATCATAAACAATCAAATCGGATCAAGAACGGTGGAAGAACGGTGGGAAAACAAGCATAGAGGCAAAATTATGAAAAGCAGCCCACTGCCGCGGCGGTCAATATGCAGAGAGATGCCTTTTCTTGCTGAAGGCCCACCGCCGGGAGGTGAAACAACAGAGAGGTCTTTGATCCCACCGCCTAGGCCGTGACTTAATCGACATACCCACCACCACAGCGGTAACTCTGTACACAGTTTAGATATTTATTTAGATATTTTTTAGGCTTATATCTCCCTCATCTCCTCTATTTCAGCCAGAAGAAAGCTCCTAGGGTTATAATAGGGTTGAGAGGTTTTTGGGGAATGCTCCACCAAATCCAAAGAAGAAGAACATGTTATGAAGAAGGAGAAGAGATCTCAAAATGGTTTTAGCACCAAATCTTGAGACTACGGCTAGTTTCTCTCATTTCTTTCTTTATTTCCTAACTTCGGATTATGGTTTGAGCATGTTTAGCTCATTTATAATTGTATATACGGTTATGGCCGTTAGCTAAACGGATATTGTCTAGGGATTACTATAATTTATGAATATGTGGTTTCGAAATCGATGTTTCGTTAATAGTTGTTCTTCGTTATTTGATTGTGTTTGCCGTTTCTCCTTGTTTATTATGCTTGTTATGATATACTGAGAATAAGGGGTTTGACACTCAAAAGAGGTAACCCCGGATTCGGACTAGGGTTTAAACACAACGCAACAATCTAATAACCCGAGAGTGTGCAATCGATGACGTTGGGGCAAGACTCATGTGACCTAGTGTCGCATAGACGTTGTGGGGAACTTCTTCTTTAACGCGAAATCGCATATTCACTCGTCTTACACTCAGGAAAGGTGGTGAGTAAGTTACGATACAGAGATTGTCAGATAAGTCAAACATCGTTAACTTAAACTAAATGAGATCAAACACATATAAGTAAATGAAGTTAATCCCTAGATAATCCATTCCTATAAACATCTCATATTAGTAACATAGTTTAATTAGATAAATTAATATTTTAGTATTAGTATATTAATAATTATAAACTTTATTTTCTATCGCCTAGATAAAATTAAGTTATGATAATTATGGTACTCGACAATATTCTCAATCAATCCCTGTAAAAACGATAACCCTTACTCTTCGCACTCTATTAAAACTTAACCCGTACACTTGCAGTGAAAGTGGTGACGTAATATTTTGCCACCAGCTGGTATTTTAAGGCTCAAAAAGCCCTGCACAATGGGGAATGCAAAGGCTTCCTCAGCCTACTACACTTGGAGTATTTAGGCTATATATAACCATTTAATGTCATTTAATTCTAGGGTTAGATCCATGTGATAAAAATTTACCTAGGTAATCATTAGATTTTGGTAATGATCACAAGATCCTTGCAAGATCTTTGCATTTAATGATCATTCAATGCTTTCACATGGGCCATTAAATGCTTTAGTGTCCGATTTGATGGATTTCAGTTTGTTTGGCCTAGTAAATACTAGTTACGTTTGGTAATCTAGTTACTTGATTTAGAAAATGTCTTCTCCATTTAATCCAATTAAATGCATACATTGCATAGAGTCATTAATGGCCATTCTAGTAATTTAATCTCATGACTTGACATTGTTTTTAAGGGTATTTAATGCATTGATGGGATGAAAATTGGTTCGATTAGCTTTGTAACCTCTAGTTACTTTTAAGTAACTAGATTTCCTTGAAGATATTTTGGTAAAAATATCTTCTTTATTTAATGCCATTAAATGCATATATTGAATGGATTCATTAACGGCCATTCAAGACATCAAATTCCATGACTTGATGGGTCTTAAATATCTTGATGTGATGGAAACTGGTCCGATTAGTTTTGTAACCACTAGTTGCTTCTAAGTAACTAGGTTGGATTTCAAGATATTTGCTGGGAAAATCTTCACAAGATCTCTCATTAAACACTCTCATTAATGAGGCATTTAATGCTTGATTAGATCATGATTTGATGGATCTTGAATATTTGACATGATGGAAATCGGTTTGGTTACTTTCAAACTATGTCTTTAGGCTTTAGTTACTTTAAGTAACTAAGTTGTCAGTAATCAAGGCTTGTGATGAAAATATATTAGCTGCACCAAGAGATCCATTGCTTGTTCCAATCGGACTAATAACAAGGGCAAGAGCAAAAAGATTCAAAGAAGCGTTTAATGGATTAATTCAAGAGATTTGGGCTGAATCTAAAATGGTGAATCCCAAATTCGGCTCGAATGACAATCAAGGCCTAGTCCACCTCATCAAGGCAAGCAAATAGGCTTAAAGTGTGAACATGAACGGGCCTAGGATGAGACCCATGAATTTTATTTTATTATTTTAATTCTTTTAATTCTTTTTAGGCTAATTTGTAAGGCATGATTGCAAGTAATCTTTTCATTTTCCAATTAGGAATGTAAGACAAGTTAGGAAGCTTCCTTATTCTTTATTTAGTCTTAGATATTAGACTTTTCTTTTTCCTTCATGTAGGCCCGTGAATTTTCCAAGACATATTAGGGTTTATTTCTTTTTCTCTTGGCCACCTATTTAAGGGGCTATGTAGACCTGTAAATTTCACACAACCTTTTATTTGATTAATATAATTGTGAGGGCTTCCTCTTAAGTTCTTCAGAGAATGTTTCCTGAACTTATCAATAATTTATTGTGGCGCTTTCATGATTCGTTATAATCATTGGGTCAAGATCATTACTTATATCATTGGTTCGTGTTTCGTTCATAAACGTTGAGTCAAGGTAATCTATCCTAAATTCTGTATTTTTGTGTTGTTGTCTTTTCGTTTATAAATGTGAATTTAGTTCGATCCTCACGAAGAAACCCTAAGTTGGTTTCAGGTCTCACTAATTCTTGGTAAGATTCATATCACTTTGGCTTGATTTTTTTTTTGGAGATTAGTACTTTAAAAAAGAAATTTAAAAAAATGTTTTTTGTGTCAATTAGACGAAATCGGTGATAGTAAAAGTTTAAGGGGTCAAAACAAGAAACAAAGATAATTGGTGAAATTTCCTTAAGTTAAAAGGGGTAGTAACTAATTTAATTATATTAAATTTAATAATGTCATTTTAGTCCATTTTGACTTTAGGAATTTCGAGATTGAACCAAAATTTTTACTTATACCGAATCCAACCAAATTGACAATTTTAGTTTTTTTTTGTTTTTTTGGATTTTTGCAGTATCCAATGTGATCTAAGGTGGAAATTCGTTCCCTTTAAATCTCAGTTTAAAGTTTATTTGAACTTACACTTTAGATTTGATACTTAAATTGGCGGGTAAAAATATGGTATCTACACTTAGTAAAACTATTAGTTTCATAAAAATATCAATACTTAGTTGTTCATCAAAATCTTGGATTCAACATAAACTATTCTCAAGGGCAAATCCAGCAGTGAGGGTCGTATGGGGGAAAATTGGAAGTTTGTCAAAGAAGTACATGAATATGGAAAGACCTAGTCTTACTCAAATTTCTCAAAATAGGGTAAGGCAGATTGTCTGTATGATCTAGTTGACTAGTATGGATAAAATCAACAAAGACCTCGAAATGGAGTCAATTTTTTCTATCCTCTCTGTGTAATGTCTAGTACGTATGTGTTGAGAAAAGAAAAAAGCCTAGTATCAAAATGTTTTTAAACACTGAGTGGTCACACGAAGCTGATCTAGTTGATTAAGCATTTTTAATAGTCCGAGTATTAAGTCGTAGAGGTATCTCTCAATAACTAGTAACTTGGGCCAACTGGACAAGTTTTGCTACCCAAAGCTCGTTATATGGACTATTTAGAAGGGTGCGAGATGCTAATTACCCACATGAAAAAAAAAATTATTTTTCTCTCAATACTTTTTGGATAATCAACATTTAATTAGTAACCTTGACTATCATTTGTTTCTCCGTCATTCTTTTCTCTCTTCTTTGAGTCATCTCAGGAAGGCCCACTTCAGTCACCTTCAAAATCATGATAAAAGTCAACCCGAGTGCCGAGACGTGTTGGGAAACATACAGGGTTGTAGGTAATCTCGATAACAATCTCAAAAAAGATCAATTATCAGAACTTGATAGAATTGAGCTAGACAAACTCTTCAAACTAATAACTATGGATATTTGATCTAAATTACCATTGAACTCGTATTTATCAAAATCTAGATTAATCCGATGTAAAAATTGTGACAATCACTGAGATGATTGAATGTTTGAATATGATCGATTAAGTATACTCTAGCAAAAATAGTCTTGCATAAAGGTGAAAAGGAAATATACATAGCACGTATAGATATAATACCTAAAGCATTTTAACTGGACTTAGGAAAATAGAGAGAAAATGAGAGAATAAACCTTGCTAAGTAATCCATTAACTTGAACCCTCTTTCGAAGATTATCAAAGCTAGACTCAGACAATCAACAATCTCCATCCCAAGACAGATTCTCCCATTCCACGACATCCTATGAAAGGCCCAATTTTTTTTTGCACATACAAATTTTTAGTTGCATTTTAGAACAATTATAAAATAATGGGGTTCATTATGGCATTTAAATTTTACTTTAAAATTTATAAAGGGTTATTATGATATTTATGGTTTTAAAATTTTTGGAGATTAAATGTTAATTTTAATTTTGACTTTCAAAAGTTTAGGGATTATTAAGTTATTTAAAATATAATTTTAAGAGTTTCGCGATATAATTAATGTTTACTTTAATTTAGAGGGTGATTGGTGTAAATAGTTAATATATAATAATTAAAATAAATAAAAAAATCTATGACAAGGACATACGTGTCCTTGCCATAACTTTTCAATTAAAAGGGTTGCCAACTATATATATATATATTAGAGTCATAAATTTTAAACAAAAATATTTAAATGGTGAAAATTTAACTTATAATAGAAATTCTAAACTTTAATTTTTTAGTATTTCATTGACTAATTTTTTTATAGATTAAACTGTTAATTAGGAAAAAAAAATTGTAATTATTGTCATAATAATTTTTGTAATAACTAAAAAAATGACTCGCCAGGAGCAAGCAAGCAACAGAATGTTGTGCACTAGTACGGTAGGAAAGTGACTGAAGGTCACTTAAGATTTATTAAGTTATAACGAAGTAAGAAACAATAGCAACGTAGGTTATGCGCTAAGAACGCTAGTATGCGGTAGTAGTATATTAATATTAGCTTAAGAAATTTAGCGTTTAATAAGTTTTGCATAATTAATAAAATTTAGGAATAAGAAAAATTACATTTTAGTGTCATGCATTTTATGTCGTATTAGATTTATTTAAATAAATTCATAGGTTAGACCCTGTTGTTGTTAGATTCACAGGTGAGACCGACCACGTCTGGGTTACGATAGTAGTGTGAAAAATAACGTAATTATCTAGGTGAGTGTATTGTCTTCTATGTAAATTGCCCAATTATATTTTCGTGTGAAAATGTGAAAAGAAATTAAATTGATTATTTTATAATGTTAAACGGATCTAGTAAATGGTTGATTGTGAAAAATGATTTTTATTATTATACCCATATGCCATAGTGTGATCCCGACAGGAGGGCATGTCCTGCGGGATGTTATTAGTCCTAATAAGAGGGCATATCATGTAGGACATTGTGCTCTGACCTGACAAGAGGGAAAGTCATACAGGTGTTATAGTTGTTGTTGTTGTTATTGTTAACGACGATGATGATTACCATCATGATATGGTGGTTTTATACCACATATTGGCTCCAACCATTAGAGCTATTGAATAGCCTAGCCACTAATGGAAACTTTAGATTGCACAGTTGTGCAAGTTACGGTATCGTTATAACTCTTGATCGTGAGGTAGAACGATCTTATGGCTTGTAGGGAAGTATGTTTCTGGTAGTTTATTGTTGTGACAAAAACTTGTTCTGTCTTGTTTTAAAAATACTCGCAAGCACACGAATTAATTGTATCAAAGGTTAACAGAAGCGAGGTCGATCCCATGAGGATTTTTTTATAGAAAAATTCAATCAATCCAATTTAATTTAATTATAATCTAGTTCAAGATGATTTTGTCTTGTGATTTAAGAAATGAAAAACTAAATAAACAATGAAAACTAGTTTAACTTGATTGAAGATGGAGAGATACTAAGATTTCAGAATCCATCAATATATAATTAATTAGTTCTTATTATTGTTTTGACTCCAAATTTTTAGTAATAGTTTTAGAAATTAAGCCCGACATAAATCTCAAGTGGGTTTTTTTTTTCGCTTTAAAAATTATAATTCTTAAGTATTTTATGTATACAATTTAATAGAAAACATATAATCAAAAGATATTACTTGTTTCACAATACAAATCCAAGCATTAAATCATTTATAACAATTAATAATACATGATATTAAAGATGAAATGATTTATTTAATTAAAATAAAAACCTTAAGTATTTCATTACAAATTGTTTGGAATCAAAACAACACAACAACATAATTAATTATACATGGTTTCATCCTCAATCTTAGTATAAGAAAAATTAGAAATACATAGAAAAAGAAAGCAAAACCTTATTGGAAATTGACATCTTCTCCAAGACTCATTGATGTCCAAAATAGCTTGAAAATGGACTAAGAAAATGTGTATCAAATTGTGTCCAACCTCAAGTCATATTTATAGGCACCAAAAAGAAGCCTTGGGGGGTAAAATGGTCAAAAATTGGAACCAAGTAGGGTGAAACGACATTCAAAACAGGCTGAAAAAGGCTGGGGGTCAAAAATGTCAGCTGGGCAAAGTTGGAGCGCCTCAAGTGGCAAAGCCAAGCTTCCAAAAGGCAGAAGCCGCACCGCCGGCTCGGCTGATCTCACTGTAGTGGCTGGTCTAAGCCATCTAAGCCGCGGCTTACTGGCTTGTCTGTTGTTCCAGTTGGTTCGGCTTTTGTTCGGTTTATCGTGGTTTGCTCGTTTATTATCTGATTCAATCCAAATCAACGCCATTTTATTCACTTTTCAAAAACCTACAAAACCATATAAAATAATTCAATTTTTTATATTGTTAAGGTATCAAACAATTCATTCTAGTTTATTTGATTTTTGTTCGGCTTTTGTTCGGATTGTTGTGGATTACTCATTTTTAATCCAATTTGCCCCATCTTAACGTCGTTTTGCTCCATTTTCATAAACTTACAAAAATAACTAAAATAACTTTATTTATAATATTTTGCACTATTTGAACAATTAACAAACCTAAGTTTAGGGCAATAAAATCGCATAAATGCGGTGCGATCACACCCCGAAACCTAACTTTTGCTAGTCCTCGAGCAAAACTAATATAATAATTAAATAAAAAAAAAGCCACTTTTGTAGGGAACACGATTGCATTTAGCATATGCAACAAGCTTTTAAACCCCTAAATTACCCTTAGTAGATGAGTATAGTCTCGTGAGAGTTTACAGAGATGTTACCCATAAACATCCAAATTTGTTAATTTCTTTTCCTTTCAAAAATTTATCAATGCTATCAAATGTTAACATATTACGTTGAGATTACAAGAGTTACTGAAATAATTATTGATTTCATATCATGTGATTTTAAACAATATCTACTTTTGTACCCACAACATACATCTAACTCTCTTTTATAATGAATTTAGTATAAGTAACTAGTCAATTAATTTTAAACAATCAAATAATGTTTTCCCTAAACTAAAAATATTTTTGAGTATATATATATATATAATTTTTTTTAAATAAATGACTTGTGCAATGTTAACCCCACTAGGCTTTCTAAGATGTCCATATGGCGAGCGTTGGGCCAATGATCCCAATCCAGTTGACTCAAGGCATTAGGTGTTAAGGTACCCTTCAAACATAATAACTCGAACAATTTAGGTTTCGAAATTAACGAGTCACTTATTGACTTAACAATTTGCTTCCCCCTTTTGACGCGAACACTCAAAACTTACTAAGGTAAGAGGCCCGGTTACTTAACAAAAGTTCATTATTAAGACCGAATTTTTTTATTTTTTAACACAAAAACATTATTATTATTATTATTATTATTATTATTATTATTATTATTATTATTATTTTCATTTTTTTTTAATTTAAACTCCAGGAATATGTTATTATCATGTTAAAATTTAGCCAATCAGTACTATGCTCCAATAATTATTTAGCAAACTCAAGTTTTTATTCGACATATATGTTATCATATGATGATTTGATAAAACTAAGTGCGAAATAAAATTACAAAAGGAATACAAGCATTTACACACACACACACCCCAAACCTAAATCTTGTATTGTCCTCAATGAGAAAGGTACAAAATTTAATTGGCAAGGAAAAATATTAACTGGTGTAACTGAACTGTATAGTCTGAATGCTTGTACCTATCTGCTACAAAACTCACAGAAACTTAGCAAAATAAAAGTAAAAATTATAATAATATTTTTTAAACAACAGTGGGTTGCCTCCCACAACGCTAAGTTTAACGTCTTCAACTACACATTTTATCAAGAGAAGGACTAATATTGATAAATGGGATCTTCAAGGACTGTTTCCTCCACTTCGGGAGTTTTTAACTCCAAAAATGGTTTTAACCTTTGGCCATTAACTTTGAAAATATCACCATTTTTTGAATTTTCACTTTCGACAGCTCCGTGAAAAAAAAAATACGAATGACATGTGGACCATACCATCGAGAACGCAACTTAACAGGAAATAAATGTAGACGAGAATTGTACAGAAAGACCTTTTGACCTAGAAAGAAATATTATCTTAAAATGTTTTTGTCATGAAAAATCTTCATTTGATCCTTATATCGTTTTCCCAAATTGTATGCATCACTCCTAATTTCCTCTAACTCATTTAATTGGAGTTTTCTCTGAATACATGCTTAGTTTAGAGAAACAATTAACTGTTTGATAGCCCAATATGCTCTATGCTCTAAGCTCTAACTCAACAGGTAAGTGATATGTTTTACCGTAAATAAGTCGATAAGGTGACATTCCAATAGGGGTTTTAAAAGCAGTTCGGTAAGCCCACAATGCATCAGGTAGTTTTAAAGATCAATATTTTCTTGTAGGGTTAACCGTTTTTTCAAGAATGTACTTAATTTTCCTATTTGAAATTTCAACTTGACCACTTGTTTGAGAATGATAAGGAGTAGAAACTTTATGAGTAATGATATATTTCTTTTCCAAATTTTCGAAATGCCTGTTACAAAAATATTTTCTCCCATCACTGATGATAGCACGTGGTGTACCAAATTGGAAAAAATATTTTCTTTTAAAAATTTCACCTCAACCTTATGATCATTCTGTCACATCCCATCCCGGACACCCGTCATCACGGGGCCGGCGTGACATCGACATGACATCACTTAACCATCCATTCTAACTTCCTTTCACGACCATACACATAAAACATTATAAAATCATATATACAACATTTAAATTCAATACTATAGGGACACACCCGTCCCAAAAATGAGAACAACAAGAAATTCACATATCATGAACCTTTCTGAGGTTCACCCTTAACAGCTCATCTCACAAAACACCCATCGGACTCCATCGCATGATGCGCATGACTCTAACTAGTGCCAGTAGGGGACCGACCGACTCCTAACTATTTCACCTACAAGTGTATTGCCTTCTTAGTAAAAATATTTTTAAAATAATAATACATTCTAAGTAATACCACAATTTAAATGGATCAAGTATAAGTATACAAACATCACATATATAATAAAAATCACCATAATATAAGTAGTGAAAGTAGATCAATATATATAAGTACCATTCAAACCCATCCAGTATAAAATAATACCAATCACCATATATAATAAATCACCAAATATAAGTATAAACACCACACCACCACACCACTCACTGGCTAGCCATAGTGATCATTTTAATCTCGCGATCGGGAGTTGCAACGGTACCGTAACATCCGTAGGAATGCCTTCCCACGAAATATCCACACCCCTTTTGGGGAGAAATATAATCCACACTCCTTACGGGGAGAACTATCCACATCCCATGAGAAGAAATCAACACCCCTTCTGGGGAGAAATAATCCACACCCCTTACGGGGAGAAAACTATGGTATAGTCCAAATCAACAATTTCGTCAAAAAATCCACACCCCTGACAGGGAGAATTTCCAAACGATGTTTTTCTCTCTTTTTAAAAGTACCACCCATTTAGTAAAAACCATTTTTTCCAATTTCCTTTCCTTAAAACAAAACGAACACAATTTACTAAAAATCTATTTTTCCCCAACGCACCCAAAACCGGCGTGATCTACATGGTTTTAAAATCATCCAAGTCAAGTAAAATCCATTTTACACACACACACACACACACACACACACACACACACACACACACATATATATATATATATATATAGTTTGACAAGAAGATAGTACACTCACCTGGAATTCTGCTCCAAAAAGTTTTTACTGTCTACACTCTACCGATCCTCCGGTGCCCGCGAACTTATTAATGACAGGGCCTAAATTAATATTTTAGAGAAAATTAACCTAATCGTACAATGCAAACCCTATGTTCATTAATTTTCCATTCCCTATGTTTTGTTATGTAAAAATATATTTCGACAAGTTTTAGCACCATTAAGGTATACTATTTAAACTTAATTCACATAAACGATCTCATTTGTTATATTCTTCATTTTGATATTATTTTTTTAAGACGAGAAACCTAATTTAGAAATTATAAAAGTAAATTAGAAATGTTACCGTTCCGAAACGGTTGTCGTTCTCCTTAAAATTTTCTTACTTTATGTTCTTGCTCCCACCGTCTAAGCGAACAATCCACCGCCTAAGCAAAAAAGCTCATCTACAACTCTGAGTTACAAACTGACGGCCCACCGCCTAAGCGAGAAACTCCCGCCTAGGCGAACTTCTTTTGATCCACTTTCTGATGCTCCACCGCCTAGGCAAATACCGACCGCCTAGGCGAACATGCCCACTTTCTTCCTAACATGCATACTGATGCTTCTCCGCCTAGGCGAGAACCCATCCTTCTTGCTCTGCTCTATTTTGCTCTCAGCCACTACTTTTTCTTTCATTCTCTCTCTCTCTCTCTCACTCTAACTCACCAACTCCAGCCACTCCCTCTCTTGAACATCCATATACACACACACAAAACACACCTACATGCACTGTACACAACAATCACACACACACACACACACACACACACACACACATACACACACACACACACACGCGCAGGATCAACACACACACGCAAACCACTTCACACGCAAACAACTCGGCAACGACGGTGACGATCAGACCACGCACCACCGCCACCTCTGTTGGGCCAACTCACTGACCACACTTACCATACACACATAGCATCACTAAACGGAAATGAAAAACAGCGAATACAAACAAAGAAAGCACACACACACACACATACCCACATGATTGTCGGCTGAACAGAGCACACACACACACATAACACATACACACAATAATTCCGACATTCACAGACTGATCACAACATCGAATCACAACAGAAAACAGGGAGCACCCACTTACCGGCGACGAATCACCCACACACTGGAACTTCTCTCTCTTCCTTCGTTACTATTGCCGGTGATAGATCGACGACACACATATGACGAACACACGAACCCACCATTGATGGCCCACTCTTCCTCCGACTCTTTCTCTCTTCTTTCTCTTCCTCTCTCTTCGATTTCTCTCTCCCAATTCTTCTCAAATCTTTTATGTATATCTATATATGTGTGTGTGTGTGTGTGTGTGTATGTGTAAGTATGATCAAAGACCGGACAAGTGACCCTTTTTCCTCCACTCGTTTGTGTCTTCTCCCCCCAACTGCTCGAATATATATTACACTATCCTCCCTTCCTTTCTAAGTTTATTAATTAATCCAACTTTAATTTTTAATGTTTTGAAAATTTATGAATTAACCCCTCAAATTTATAATTCAATCGTAATTAACACCATCAACCCCGTTATTTCAGAAATTTGTTAAAACGTAACTTCAATTGTACGTATGACAAAGGTCGGGGTCTTACACATTCATTTTACATGCAATGGCTTCTACCCACTTTAACACATAGTCAACAACAACAAGAGTGTACAGGTTACCAAAAGAGTTAGGAAACGAACCAATGAAATCGATACCCCAAACATCAAATAACTCAACAATAAGAATTGGATTCAAGGGCATCATATTCCTACGAGAAATAATTCTTAATCTTTCACATCGGTCACAGGAGCGACGATACACATGAGTGTCTTTGAAAAAAGTGGGCTAGTAAAATCCACTCTGCAGAATCTTTGCAGTAGTTTTCTTTGAGGAAAAATGACCTCCACATGCATGATCGTGGCAAGATGAAATAACACTTTGTTGTTCGCTCTCAGGAATACATCTCCTAATGATTTGATCAGGGAAATATTTAAATAGATAAAGATCATCCCAAAAAAAATTATTTACCTCAATCAAAAATTTAGTTTTATCTTGGTGACTCCAATGATTAGGTATATGACCAGTGACAAGATAATTAACTATATCAGCAAACCAAGGAAATTGGGATATAGACATGAGCTGTTCAATAGGAAAACTATATTTGATTGGCGAATTCACATCATCAGATTCTACTACCAACCTAGACAAGTGATCACCAACAACATTTTCAAATCCTTTTTTATCACGAATTTATAAATCAAATTCTTGTAACAATAAAATCCACCTAATCAAACGAGCTTTAGAATCCTTCTTGGAAAGAAGGTATTTTAATGCAGCGTGATCAAAATAAACAATAATTTTATAACCAATCAAGTAGGATCAAAACTTGTCTAGAGCAAACACAACAGAAAGTAAATTTTTTTCAGTGGTGGAGTAATTCAGTTGTGTATCAATGAGAGTTTTACTGGCATAATAAATCACATTCGATAGCCTATTTACACATTGGCTCAAAATAACACCTATAGCATAATCAGATGCATCACACATGATTCCAATTGCAGCAGAAGTCAACAAGTGTTTCAGTTTCTCAAATGCATGAAAACAAGAATAATCAAAGACAAAAGGGGTGTCTTTTGCAAGCAAACTACACAAAGGTCGAGAAACCTTACTAAAATCTTTGATGAACCTACGATAAAACCCAGCATGACCTAAAAACGATTGAATTTCTTTTACTGTTCATGCAGGTGGAAGATTAGAAATTAAATCAACTTTAGCTTTATCAACCTCAATTCTATCTTTTGAAACAACGTGACCTAGAACAATCCATTTCTTAACCATGAAATGACATTTTTCCCAATTTAACACAAGATTTTTCCCTTTACATCTAACTAACACTAATTTCAAATGGTGTAAACACTCATCAAAACTAGACCCAAACACGAAAAAATCATCCATGAAAATTTTAAGAAAACGCTCTACCATATTAGAGAAAATACTTATCATCCATCATTGAAAAGTACCTGAAGCATTACATAAGCCAAAGGGTATACGTCGGTGGGCGAAGGTTCCGAACAGACAAGTGAAAATAGTTTTTTCTTGGACTTCAGGGGAAATAGAAATTTGGTTATAACTGGAATAACCATCAAGAAAACAGTAATAGGACTGACCTGCCAATCTCTCAAGCATTTGATCAATGAAGGGATGTGGAAAGTGATCTTTTCTGGTGACAACATTCAGTTTCCTGTAGTCAATACAAAAACGCCACCCAGTTTGCACTCGGGTAGGGACTAATTCATTTTCATCATTTTTTACTACTGTTATACCAGATTTCTTAGGAACTACCTAAACAAGACTAACCCACAAACTATCATAAATAGGGTAAATGATACCTGCATCTAAAAGTTTAATCACTTTAGCTCTAACAACCTCTTTCATGTTTGGATTTAATCATCTTTGGAACTCACGACTATGCCTAGCATTATCTTCCAAATGAATTCTATGCATGCACACTGATGGACTAATACCCTAAATTTCTCCAATTGTACACCCTATGGATTCTTTATGATCTTTAAGCACATTGATCAATTTATCTTCCTATTCGTTATCTAAGTCAGATGCTATGATAACAGGCAAAGTTTCTAATGGTCCTAAGAACATATATTTCAGGCTATCGGGTAAGGACTTAATGTCCAACTGTAGTGACTCCGAATTTGAATAGATAGACTCAGTGGGTGTAACATGTTTAATTTTGTCTTTCCATTCATCAGAATCCATTAATGGTGTAGATTTTAACAAAGAATTTACATCATTAATTAAACTTTCAACGTCTATGTTCATGTCAAACTGTTTCAAACATTTTTCAAAAGAGTTATTTCCATTTATTTGCAGAAATAGATCATGGGTAGCAGTCTCAATCATATTCAATTCACACAAATCATCTAGATCCACACATTTATTAGCAACATTAAATACATTTAACTGAACAGTCATATTTCCAAATGATTACTTCAAGTCACCATTACGACAATTGACGATTGCATTAGACGTAGCTAAGAATAGTCTACCAAGGATTACAGGAATTTGAGTATTCAAGTTTTCAACAAGTTGGGTATCAAGAACAACGAAATCCACAAGAAAATAGAATTTATCAACCTTGATTAAAACATCTTCTATGACACCTCTCGGAACTTTCACAGACCTATCAGCTAATTGGAGTGTCATAGATATGGGTTTCAACTCTCCTAGACCGAGTTGCTTATAAACTGAATATGGCAACAAATTCACACTCGTACCCAAATCAAGTAAAGCTCAACTAATCTTTTGATCGCCAATTACATAAGATATTGTTGGATAACCAGGATCTTTGTATTTGGAAAGAGTTTTGTGCTAGATTATGGAGCTTACTTGTTCAGTCAAGAATATCTTTTTTGGAACATTGGTTTTCCTTTTCATAGTACAAAGATCTTTCAATAATTTTGAATAGGTTGACACTTGTTTTATAGCATCAAGGAAGTGGATGTTAATGAGAAATTGCTTAAACACCTCTAAAATGTCACTATATTTTGTACCTTTCTCTTTTGGAATAAGTCTTTGTGAATATGGAACTTTTGGAAGGTAAGGCAATAATTGATTTTCAATTGAGTCATTGGATTCAAAATTTTCAGGTTGGCTCTTACGGTTCTCTTTTTCAAGTTTAGGTAGGTGATCAGGTTTGACAATAAGTTTTTGTAATCTCGAAGTAAAAATGGATTTAACTTCTTTTTTAGGGTTCGATGATCCTACCTCATATTGACCTTTTGGATTTGGGATGGGTTGACTTGGAAACTTTCTTTTTTCTATCTCTCCTACATTAGTTGCTAGTTGACCCAATTGCATTTCAATTTTAGAGATAGATTTTTGGGTTGACTGCATGAACTTTTGTAAGGTTTCCTCTAAAGATAGTTTTCTTGGAGGGTAAGATGAATTGGAATGGTGAAAGTTTTGGTTGTGGGTATTAAATTAAAGCCCTGATTGGTTCATTGTAGATTGATTCTATCTCCATGAAAAATTTGGATGGTGTCTCCAATTTGGATTATACGTAGGAGCAAATAGGTTATCAGATGATTTTCCATAAGAATGGAGTGCATTAACTTGTTCAGAATAGACTTCTTGGAAAGTTGGCAATGATGGACAGGACTGAGCGGTATGGGACGAATTTTGACATAAGGCACATTCCTCAGTTTTATAATTCATGCTTTGGCTCAAGACTAATGCGTCAACTTTCCTAGTTAAATTGGCTAGACTGGTTTTTACATCATTATCATCTCTCACCTCATAAATTCCTTCTCTCTTCGGTGCATTGGGTTTGATTCTAGAATCTAAACAGTTCCATTGTAGAGAGTTGACAAGCAATGTTTCAAGAGATTCCGAAGCTTTCTGCCTATGTAATTGCAAATATTTTTCACCACGCATAGATTGTATCATTTGACGATTTAATGGGGTTAAACCGTCATAAAAATACTTCACAAGCCTCCAGATTTCAAAACCACGGTGGGGATACTTTAAAGTTATATCATTAAATCTTTCCCAACATTCATAAAATTCTTCACCCTATTTTTGGGAAAATTCAGATATTTCTCTCTAAGGTGATAAGTTTTTGACATGGGGAATAATTTAGATAGGAATTTGTTAGCAAGTTGGTCCCAACTGGTAATTGTTCTCGGGGGAAGAGTGCTCAACTAGACTTTTGCTTTATCTTTAAAGAGAACGGGAAAAGTCTAAGTCGGACAGATTCATTAGAAAAAAATTAGAATCAAAATGTGGAGCATATCTCGAGAAATTCCTTAACATGCATGTATGGATCTTCTCTTTCTAACCCATAAAAAGATGGCAAAAGTTGGATGATGGATGGTTTCAGCTCAAAGTGGGAAGTAGTTTTTGTGGTAAAACTATACAGGAGAGAGAGTTAGCTGAAATAGGAGAAAAGTATTCAAGAAGAGTTTTCTTTGGTGCTAGTGGATTTGCAGGTCTTTCTAGGTTCTCAACATGTTCTTCCATTTTTATTAAAGTTTCACGTGCAACGCCACTTAAAGATAGTATTTTCCTAACCAAACGATTCTTTGAATCTCGCTCCCAAGCATGCATAAACAACCTGTAACAAATTTTATAATATTTTTTTATGTGTTTTTTATAAAAAAAAAAAAAAAAAATATGAAGAATAAGGGTGGTAGTCTAGCCATCCGATCCCAACGGTAAAAAAAAATAAAGACAATAAAATAAAAAAATAAGTGCCTATCCAACAAAAATAAAGAAAATAAAATAAAGAGTAGGTGGCTTATTCTCCTATCCAACAGAAATAATAATAATAATAATAATAATAATAATAATAATAATAATAATAATAATAATAATAATAATAATAATAATAAGAGGTAGGTGGCTCAGCCTACTAATTCTCAACAGAAAATAAAGACAATAAAATAAAGAGTAGGTGGCTTAGCCTCCTGTCCAACAGAAATAATAATAATAAAAATAATAATAATAATAATAATAATAATAATAATAATAATAATAATAATAATAATAATAATAATAATAAAACTAGTAGAAGAATTAAATTAACTTGTATTCCAAAGCTTTTCCGTCGCAATCCCTAGCAAGGACTCCAAAAATATGTTGTGAAAAAAACTTGTTCTGTCTTATTTTAAAAACACTCGCAAGCATACGAATTAATTGTAGCAAAGGTTAACGGAAGCGAGGTCGATCCCATGAGGATTTTTTATAGAAAAAATCAATCAATCCAATATAATTTAATTATAATCTAGTTCAAGATGATTTTGTCTAGTGATTTAAGAAATGGAAAACTAAATAAACAATAAAAACTAGTTTAACTTGATTGAAGATGGAGAGATGCTAAGATTTCAGAATCCACCAATATATAATTAATTAGTTCTTATTATTGTTTTGACTCCAAATTTTTAGTAATAGTTTTAGAAATTAAGCCCGACGTAAATCTCAAGTTGCTTTTTTTTTCGCTTTAAAAATTGTAATTCTTAAGTATTATATGCATACAATTTAATAGAAAACATATAATCAAAAGATACTACTTGTTTCACAATACAAATCCAAGCATTAAATAATTCATAACAATCAATAATACATGATATTAAAGATGAAATGATTTATTTAATTGAAATAAAAACCTTAAGCATTTCATTACAAATTGTTTGGAATCAAAACAATATAATAACTAAATTAATTATACATGGTTTCATCCTCAATCTTAGTATAAGAAAAATTAGAAATACATAGAAAAAGAAAGTAAAACCTTATTGGAAATTGACATCCTCTCCAAGACTCCTTGATGTCCAAAATAGCTTGAAAATGAACTAAGAAAATGTGTATCAGATTGTGTCCAACCTCAATTCATATTTATAGGCACCAAAAAGAAGCCTTGGGGGGTAAAATGGTCAAAAACTGGAACCAAGTGGGGTGAAAGCGACATTCAAAACAGGCTGAAAAAAACTGGAGGTCAAAAATGTCAACTGGTCAAAGTTCGAGGGCCTCAAGTAACCAAGTGGCAAAGCCAAGATTCCAAAAGGCGGAAGCCATGCCATCGGCTCAGTTTCTCTCACTATAACGGCTAATCCGACCTGTCCGAGCCACGGCTTGCTGGCTTATTTGCTATTCTGGCTGGTTTAACTTTTGTTCGACTTATCATGGTTTGCTCATTTGTTATCCGATTCACTACATATTAACGCCATTTTATTCACTTTTCAAAAACCTACAAAACCATATAAAATAATTCAATTTTTTATATTATTAAGGAATTGAACAATTCATTCCAGTGTATTTGGTTTTTGTGCGGCTTTTGTTCAGATTACTGTGGACTACTCATTTCTAATCCAATTTTCCCATCTTAACGTAATTTTGCTCCATTTTCATAAACTTACAAAAATAACTAAAATAAATTTATTTATAATATTTTACACTATTCGAACGATTAACAAACCTAAGTTTAGGGCTATAAATCGCACAAATGCGGTGCGATCTCTTATTATATAAAAGTGATTTAATTGGTTGATTTATATTTAGCTGTTATATTTTGTTGATATCTGTGAACTTTGTTATTGTCCAGTGCGGTTATATTCATTTTTGGAAAATGGATTTTGACAAATATACTTGATCCATAAATTATTTTTATATTATGAAGACAGTACATCGATAAAATATTTTATTTCAGGTACCTTAGCTTGAGACGAGTCCACTACTGATGCTAGGTAGAGTCAGAGGATGTAGTGAGTTTTATTTTGGAGACTATCAGGACTAACTGTTGGGAGTGAGTGGTTGAGTTTTTTTTTTTTTTTTTGTAGTTTCGTTAAAATAGACGATTTTTTGTATCTTTGAATTTTGAGTTGGTAAATATTTTGAAGACCTATATCAATTGATAGTAGTGTATTTTTTGTGGTTGGTTGAGTAACATCAAGTTGTGGTCATGCCTAGCCTCGGGTATTGAGCTCGGGATGGGGTGTGATAGTTTTTGATATCAGAGCTTAAGTTATAGGTTCTATAGACTCTATGTTATTGTCGTGTCAGTAGTAGACCATAAGATAGGGTGTTAAAAGGTTGATTCGAAATGTGAGTGGTAGTTATTTTATTTGATTAAATAGTATATTTGCATCATGCACTGTTTGTTGCATTGTTGGCATTTTTATTTATTAAATTTTATTTTAGATCATGAATATGGATCATGGAAATACAAGTAGTGGAAATTCTGGACCCCAAAGAAAAAGGGGTAAGGTGCGGAAAAACTTGGATGCTGTCAAACGAATATTACAGATTGATGCGCTACTGACAGAGCAGTAGGGAAAGATGATGGAATGTTAGAGGGCCCAAATCAAGATAGTTAATCTTTAGACAGTACTCTTAAAAAGATTCAAGGAATTCGACCCCCAACATTTATGAGAGCTGCGAGTCCTGCTGATGTTGAAAATTGGTTACGGAGCATAGGACAGGTATTCGAGACAATAGGTATTACTGATGACAATCGAGTTCCTCTCATCACCTTCTAATTGAAAGGGGAAGTCGAACATTGGTCAGAGAAAATGATGAGGCTATTTTCAATTCCAGACCAAGAGATTACCTGGGATTAATTTGTTGTTGTATTTAATGAAAAGTATTTCCCTGAATCTTATCAGTTCGAGATGGAAAAGGAATTCATATTAGTGAAGCAGGGGAAGATATCCATTCTGCAGTATAAAATCAAATTTGATGCCTTGTCTTGACTCGCTCCTAACTTGGTAAAGATCGAGGAAACGAGATGTAGACAATTCTAAAAAAGGCCAGATTTACAAATATGTTCAAGGTTGACTACCTGGAGGATCAAAAGTTATGCGGAACTGATAGGTATAAAATACCTATCTAATTCTAAACCGAATTTTCCAGTTCTCGAGTATTTTATTGGAGTTTGAATACCTTTTTAGCTTTTTTTATTAGTCAGGAGAAGGGATGTAAACAATCGGCAAACCGAGTGAAATGGCGGAGAAAAGAGTAGCCAAAAAGATAAAAAAAAATAATGTTTCAAAAGAACAACGCAATTCCGCCTAGGCGAAGTATCCACTGCCTAGGCGGAAATTCATCAGAAAGTTGCAAATGCTGAAAAGTTGAAATCCTCCTAGGCGAAGTTTCCACCGCCTAGGAGGAAATCCGTCAGAAGGTTGCAAGGGCTGAAGTATTGAAATCCGCCTAGGCGAAGTTTCGACCGCCTAGGCGAAAATCCATCAGAACGCTAGAAGTGCTGAACTGCTGGAAGAGCTGTACTGCTATAAATCTGCCTAGGCGAAGTAGCTACCGCCTAGGAGGAATTCCGTCAAAAAGAAAGGGGCCCAAGAAGTTAGTCCTCTGCCTAGGCGAAGAAACCATTGCTTAGGCAGAATTCTAACCCACTTAAACTCCGCCTAGGCGAAGATTCTACCACTTAGGTGGAATTTGCACAACAGCCCAAAATATCTGTTTAAATATTTTTGAACCCCTAAGCCTATATATATCCCTTTCCCACGTCTGAAACCAGTTATTGAAGAACCCTAACCCTAGTAGAGAGCTCTTAAGCTATATTTTGAAGATCAAGAAGGAAGTTCATCATTCGGACAAAGAAGGATCACTTGCAGATCGATCATTAGCGACAGTGAACCGTTTCACTTCCAGATTTGATTATTTCTCTCTTGTTTTTATCTTTCTAATAACTTTTTCATATCTAAGAATGTTGAATCCCTCTTATTGTGTATGGTATATGGCTAAGATCTTATAGTATTAGTTAAATGTTACTTAGGTGTAGTTGAAATCATGTAATTGTTAAGTGAATGAATTAATATTATTTTAATGTGTTGTTTGTCTAAATCCAATTGTGTTTACCATTATTCTTGATATTATGCTTGTATTGATAAACCGAGAATACGGAGTTTGACACTCAGGAGAGGTAACCCTAGATTCAGACTAGGGTAAATACAACGTGACGTTCTAACGACCCGGGAGGGCATTAGAACGTATGCAATCCATGACGTTGGCTAAAGACTCACACGACCTAGGGTCGTAAAGGCGTTGAAGGGGACTTCTTCGTTGACACGCGGTCGTGTAATCCCCCGTCTTACACTCGGGAGAGGAAACGGAAGAGTTATTGATACAGAGATTGTCGGAATAGATAGAAAACCATTATAGCTAACTTAATGACTTTGATTATGCATTATGTGAAAGAAATCAATACCTAAGTAATTAGTGTAATTAGAACTAACTTCATAGTTGTCGTTTATCTTAGTATATTAAATAGAAAACAAACAAAATTTGATTAGTCGAGATAATATGAAACTATTGAAATCACAATACTCAACTAAATTACCTGCCAATCCCAATGGAACGATATCCGATCTTACAAGATCTATTATATTAAAACTAGACCTTGTATACTTGCGAGTAGTCAATTACCGCGAGGACGATGGTTGTGAATCCTCGTGTGTTCAAGTTTTTGGCGCCGTTGCCCGCGACGGCAATGTGTTTTTCAATTAAGTTGACATTGTGATCAAGTAGTTGAATGTCAATCACGAGTTCGAGGAATGCCATTTTTTAAACAACCGTGCCTACACTTTCAGGTCGGATACCAACATTCCGACTCATTACAATCCTGGACTTCGTAACCATGAGAACTTCTCATATGCGAATAATCAGAACGCTTTGCGGCCACCTCCAGGTTATGGAAATTAAGCTTCAGGATATCCTATGCAATCCAATCGTTAAATGCAACAACCACCAATGCACAATCCGAAGTCAAATTTGGATGAAGTTTTGGGTTCATTTATGAAGGAGACTTAGACTATGATGCGTGAGACCCATAATCGGCTAAACAAACATGAAACACGACTGCACTCGATCGATACCACTTGTACAAACACTAACACCACAGTGAAGGCTTTAGAGACTCAAATCGCGCAGCTTGCTAGGGCCATTCAAGAGCAACAAAAGGGGAAGTTTCCAAGCAACACGGAAACCAACCCTCAGGAATACAAGGTGATTAAATTGAGGATCGGAAGAGACGTGGAAGTGAGCAGGCCTATGGAAACCGAGCCGGGAGTGAGTCATGAGTTTCCACATGATGAACCAAGAACAAGTGCGAAGGAAGAAGTTGAAGCAAAAATCAATGAAGGAAATGAGAAGCTGAGTGAAGACTTGAATGGGGATAAAAACCAAGAGAAAGTCGAGGAGAAAAGAAGAGATGAAAGGGTGATACCAGGGCGAGTAACATTTTCAGAGAATCCACCGATTCTAGTAACCCCATTTTCATATCCTCAAAGATTCCAAAAGAGGAAGTTGGATGCCCAATTTGAGAAATTTCTTGAAATTTTCAAGAAAATCCACATCAACATACCTTTTGCGGATGCATTGGAACAAATGCCCAACTATGGAAAATTCTTGAAGGACATCATGACAAAGAATAGAAAGTTGAAGGATTATGAAACGATGAAACTAACAGAGGAGTGTAGTGCAATACTACAAAGAAAGTTACCTACTAAATTGAAGAATCCCGGTAGTTTCACAATTTCGTGTACTATCGGGAAATCTCATTTGGATAAGGCGCTTTGTGATCTTGGGGCGAGTATTAGTTTGATGCCTTCTTCTATTTATCGAAAGTTAGGACTTGGAAGTATAAAGCCGACAACGATCTCTCTTCAAATTGGGGATCGTTCGTTAACCTATCTGAAAGGTATCATTGAGGATGTGCTAGTGAAGGTAGACAAATTCATATTTTCGGTGGATTTCGTTGTGCTTGAAATAGAAGAAGATAGAGAAATCCCGATCATCCTGGGAAGACCTTTCCTTGCAACGGGAAAGGCCTTGATTGATGTACATAACAGAAATCTGACGTTAAGAGTCAATGATGAAGAGATAAGGTTCAAAATTTTTAGAACTATTAACTTTCCGGATGAACCTATCAATTGCAATCGAGTTGACGTTGTGGACTCTTGCGTGAGAGAGTTCTTTCTTGCAACTATGGAGATGGATTCGTTAGAGCATACACTTACCAATTCCTTATCTATAGGGGATTTTGGTGAGGAAGGCTCTACCACGAAACTTGAGGTTGTGGACCACGTGTTGACTTTGGATGCTCAATCTAAAGACGTAGAAGATCCTATTCATGTGGCGAAGATTGAAGAAGTTGAAAACTCTCCCGAGAAATTAAATCCACGTCATGGTGGATTATTACTCAAGCAATTACAGGAACACCTTCGGTATATCTTTTTGGGAGAGAATTTGACCGATCTGGTTATAATTTCATCAACTCTGACGGAAGAAGAGGAGAGTAAGTTGCTGAGAATCTTGAAGAGGCACCGATCCTCTTTTGCTTGGTCTATTTCGGATATAAAATGAATTAGCCCCTCGGTTTGCATGCATAAGATTTTGATGGAGGATGAGTTCAAACCCTACATTGAACATCAACAGCGGCTAAATCCGTCTATGAAAGAAGTGGTGAGAGTTGAGGTGTTGAAGCTCTTGAATGTGGGAATTATATATGCTCTATCCGATAGTGAGTGGGTTAGCCCGGTGCAAGTGGTACCCAAGATATGAGGTATGACGGTGGTAAAGAATGATAAGGATGACCTTATTCCAACACGGACCATCAGGGGATGGCGTGTATGCATTAATTATAGAATATTGAATAAGGCGACGAGGAATGATCATTTTTCTCTTCCTTTCATTAACCAAATGCTAGATCGATTAGCCGGATATGTGTAAGACCCTAATTTAACACGTACGTCATTTTAAATTTCAATTGAGAACATTTAGAAAATTTTGGGAAAAATTGAGTTAAATAAATATATATATATATATATATATATATATATATATATATATATATATATATATATATAATAAAATAAAAATGATTGGGTCAAATTACAAATTTAGAAACTTATTCTAAATTTGAGATGCAAAATTTGTAGAATAAAAATTTTGGGGATCAAAATGAAATTTAAGAAATCCTAAAAGATGAATGGGATTAAATAATGACTTAATGGAAAATAGGGGGAGGAAAGTGCAATTTAACCAAATGTTTTTTTAATATATATATATATATATATATATGTGTGAGTATGAATCCGGCCGGCCGACAGGGAGATCGGGAAGAGTGGGGATCGACGTGGCGAGCAACCGATCTATCTCACACCACCATTTTCATGCATATATATACATGTGCCTACCGTTTCAATCGCTACAAGGAAGAACACTCCAGAAATCTAGAGAAAGAAACGGAGGAGCGAAGTGTCGGTGCCGTCATGTAATCGTCGGCGTGTGTACGATCGAGTATGCGTGTGTTCCTCCTGTGTACATGTATGAGGGTGTGGTTGTCCGATGTGTGTGTGCAGGTGATCGGCGATCGGCGGGTGAATGGGTATTCCTCCGACGGCAGTGGTGGCGATGGTGTGTGTGTGTTCTGTTTACTGTTTGATCAACTGGGTGAACCACGGAGGCAGTGGCAGCATGAGTTTGGCCAATGGTGTGTGTGTGGGTCGTTACGGTTGGGCGTGTATGGTTTAGGTGGGTAGGTGAGATCGGTGGGGGAAGTAGCCGGTGGTGGTTGGTGAACCGTGGTGGGGGATAGAGTAGGGCCGGCGGTAAGAGTGACGGGGCGTAGGAGGTCTCGGGTGGACAGAAATGGTAGAGAGAGAGAGAAGGTGGCCGGCAGTATTTTGAACCGAAACAGAAATAGTAAACGCAAATAGAGAAGAAAGAGAAAGAAAAAAGAAAAAAAAGGGGGGGGGGAATTTGCAGAAACTACCCCAAGAAAATCCAAAACCCATCTCGAGGTCGCCGAACAGTTCGAAAACAGGTAAAATTTCAATCGGTTATTAATTTTCGTTAAATTGAATTTTATTTAGCATTACAAATCCTAAAATCGTAATAATTTCGTAACGATTAATTAATTTTAAGTACGTGGTACATAAAATAGTAACAATTCGGAATATAGGGTCTGTATTGTATGATTACGACATTTTATATAAGATATTAATTTAGACTCTGTCACTATTAGGTTCGCAGGCACCGACGTCCAAATAAAGTATGATCAGTGTCAGTTTTGCAAAATAGATATTGAGGTGAGTGTACTGTCTTCTTGCTAAAATATTTTTGTATGTATATATGATGAAATGTTGGTTTACTTAAACTGTACGATTTTATAAATTATATGGATCAAGCAGGAGGTGGGTGAGTTGGTAAACTGGATTTTCGGAAGATTTCGGTGGTTTTCGAAATGAAGTTGAAAATGAATTTTTGTTGGATTTGGTGAAATCAGACGGTGTTTTTAAAAGAGAATAGAAAATGTTTGTTTTCTAGAAATGCCTGGTTTTCTAAAAAAATGAAAGGTGGAAAAGTTGTTTTAATAAAATCAGACGTTTTCTTTAAATAGAAGTGTGATATACGATAGTTGGGATTTAAAAGTTGGTTTTGAGAAAAGGGATAGATGTGGTAATTGGACGATGTTGAGTAGACGATATTTATTGAGTTGCGATTTGATGATGTTGTATTTGATTTGACGAGGCCATAGTATTTATCTGTTTCGGTAGAGTGATGTTATCCGCTTCGGCGGAGTGATGTTATCCGCTTCGGCGGAGTGATGTTTATCTGCTTCGGCAGAGTGATGTTAGACGTTTATACTGAGTAGTAATTATCCGCTTCGGCGGAATGATGGGTGTTCGTAGGAAGGCATATCCTACGGATGGTACGGTACCGTTGCGAACTCCCGATCGTAAGGTTAAAATGATCACTAGGGCTGGCCAGCGTATATGTGTGTTTATAGATGATATTTTGAGATGTGGTGTTTTACTTATATTGGGTAATTTATTATTTACTCTGGTGATTGATATGATTTTATATTAGATGGATTTGGATGAAACTTATACTTATGGGTTAATTTCCACTGCTTATATTATGGAGAATTTTATTAGTTACGTGTTGTTTACATACCTACGCTTGATCCATTTAGATGTTGTAGAGTGATTTATTACTACAAATATTTTTACTAAGAAGGCAGTACACTCGCAGGTGAAACAGCTAGGAGTCGGTCGGTTCCCTACTGGCACTAGATAGAGTTATGCGGGTCATGCGATAGAGTCATTTGAGAGGGATTTTGAGGCGAGGTATCAGAGATGAATCTAAGTGAGATTCATGGGATTCGAATTTTGGTTATTCTTATAGTTCGGACAGTGTGTCCCTATCAATGAAAATTATGTATATGTTGTACTTATCATTTGTTTGTATATTTTTTATTTATTGTGGTTGTCTAGTCAGTTAGGTGATGTCATGTCGACGTCACGCCGACCCCAGGGCGACGGGAGTCCGGGGTGGGGTGTGACAATTTTGGTATCAGAGCCTAGGTTATAGGTTCTGTAGACTTGTCAGGGATCTTGAAAGTAGAAGACCATAAGATAGGAGGACGTGTCAGTCGTCTAGTCAGTAGGGGACAAGAGATAGGGTGTCAATAAATTAGTTGGGTTCGTGAGTGTGAGTTCTTTTCTTACATTAGTTAGTGTATTGGCATGGTTCTTAGAGGGTTGTCTTGTTGGCAGGTAGAGATGGTGGAAAATGGGTGGAGTGCGATTGTGGGAGTGCTAATAGTTAGGAATGTGAGATGTTAATTAAGAAACAACTATATGCGTATTAGGTGCTGACGAGATAACTACCGATAGCACCCAATAAGTTATTTAATAAGTCGTTATTAAAATAAGTTGATGAGAACCAACAAGCAACATCAAAGGACACATTGCATGTCCCGGTTGGGCCCATTACTAGGGCAAGATCCAAGAAGATGAAACAAGTGCTTAATGGGCTAATTCAAGACCTTTTGGCTGAATCGAAAATAATAAAGCCCAAATTAGGCCCAAATGACGATCAAGGCCTAATCCATCTCATCAAAGCAAGTGAATGGGCTTAAAGCGTGATCTTGA
This sequence comes from Eucommia ulmoides, assembly GCA_016647705.1. Taxonomy (NCBI): domain Eukaryota; kingdom Viridiplantae; phylum Streptophyta; class Magnoliopsida; order Garryales; family Eucommiaceae; genus Eucommia; species Eucommia ulmoides. The sequence goes on along the minus strand of CM028338.1, from coordinate 16,268,638 downwards.
ACGGGCCAAGAATGAGACCCACGAATTTTATTTTATTTATTTTATTATTTTAAGTCTTTTAATTATTTTAGGCTGATTTGTAAGCTTGATTGTCAAGTAAATCATTTCCTTTTCCAACTAGGAATGTAAGGCAAATTAGGAAGCTTCCTTATTCTTTATTTAGCAATTAGATTTTAGGGTTTCTTTTTTCCTCCATGTAGACCCACGAATTTCAAAGTGTATTAGGGTTTCTTTTCTTATTCTCTTGGCCACCTATTTAAGGGGCTTTGTAGACCTATGAATTTCACACTACTTTGATTAATAAAAATTGTGAGAGTCTTCTCTTTAGTTCTTCAGAGAACTTTTCTTGAACTTATCAAGAGTTTCTTGTGGCATTCAAACTTATATATTTGATTCGTGATTCATTATAATCAATGGGTCAAGATCATTATACCATTGGTTCTCGTTTCGTTCATAAACGTTGGGTCAAGGTAATCTATCTTTCAATTTCTGTATTTTTAGCTCGTTAAAATCTGATTTAGTGTCGATCTTCGCAAAGAAATCCTAAGTTGGTTTCGAGTCTCACTAATCATTGGTGAGGTTCGCATCATTTGGTAATCAGAGCAAGGTCTAAATAAGGTTTCATCTATCATTTTTCTTTTTCGTTCTTTCATATCTATTCCTTCATAATTTTTTTTCTTGACCAAATTATATCATCAGATCTATTGCGTTTTTTGTTCTTTTCGTTCTAATTCAAATCTGGTCCAATCTTGAAAAAAAAAAATGTGGTGCATCTTTGTTCTGATCATATTTTTCGTTTAAATATTGTGCTTCTTTAAATCTCAATTTAAAGTTGCTGGTTTTCAAAAAAAAAAAAAAACAGAAAAGAAAAAAAAAAAAGAAACAAAAAAAAAAAAAAAAAAAAAAAAAAAAAAAAAAAAAAAGCAGAAACAGAAAGAAAAAAAAAATTGTGAAAATTCAGCAGCCCCCCCCAACAAAAATTGAGAATAATTTCTTCTTATTCTACTCTATAAACTTTTCTTTGTGCTCTTTTTGTTCGCTTTGTATCGTTCCTAAAATCTCATTCTTAGTGAATCAAATTGTTGAGTTTGGATTGCTACAAGGAAATTTCTGATTGAGATTGGTTAAGTTCAATAAAGAACTAAAAGAGGGAACTAAAGAGTGGAAAAAGGTAAGAGTGTGTGAGCTTATACGAGGGTAAAAGCCGAATTTGAGTGATACACGAGTGGAGTGACATAGTTTGAGTGCAAACACGTGAGGGAGTGTTTGTGAGGTTTTCTAACTTTGTTTTGCAGGTTACTAAACATGTCTCGAGAAACAAACAAAGGCTCGTCTGATGAAGCACATGAAAGGATGGACATAATGGACGCAAAAGTTTTCTACAAAGCCTTGGAGCAAAAGTTTCAATAGTTGAACTTGCGATTTGATGAAGTGCATGAGCGGCTTAACAAAGTTGAGTCTAGCGCACAAAAGGGGCAGCCACCGAGAGCTCCTAATGTGCAACGAAGAGAGAGGAATCAGCCTCGGTTCGTGTATGAAGATGATTATGGGGATGACCTAGATGAAGACGATCGGGCCTCTAATGCAAGCTTGGGCAGATTTGGGAGTGGACATGGGAATAGAGGAGATAGACATGGGGAGCAGATTGATAATAACTTAGGGAGTATCAAGGTGAAGATACCCTCATTCCAAGGGAAAAACGATCCTGAAGCATACTTGGAGTGGGAGAAGAAGGTGGAGTTGATCTTTGAGTGCCACAACTACTCCAAGGAGAAAAAGGTAAAATTCGCTGTGATTGAGTTTATTGACTATGCTATAATATGGTGGGATTAACTTGTGATAAACAGGAGAAAGAACCATGAGAGGCCTATCGTGACGTGGGCGGAAATGAAGGCCTTTATGAGGAGGCGGTTTGTCCCTAGTCACTACTATAGGGACTTGTATCAGAAATTACAAAGCCTTATGCAAGGCTATCGGAGTGTGGATGATTATTACAAGGAGGTGGAGGTCTCTACGATCCGGGCTAATGTCGAGGAGGATAGAGAAGCTACCATGGCAAGGTTCTTGAATGGGTTGAATCGGGACATTGCCAACGTGGTGGAGTTGCAACATTACGTGGAGTTGGAGGACATGGTTCACATGGCCATAAAAGTAGAACGACAGCTTAAAAGGAAAGGAACTCGGTTATTTCAAAATTCAAGCTCCTCTAATTCATGGAGGCCGAATGGGAGGAAGGACGAAGGGGCTGTTTCAAAATCCAAAACCGAATCCCCAAAAAGGAGAGATGATGTTCCCATTGCCAACAAAGGTAAAATCGAAACCCAAACTCGTAACCGTGATATTAAATGTTTTCGTTGTTTGGGAGTAGGTCACATAGCCTCACAATGCCCAAATAAGAGGACCATGATTGCACGTGTTGATGGAGATGTGGAAACCAAAAGTGAGAGTGATGATGACCAGATGCCACAACTTGAAAATGCTTGTGATGATGATGTGGAGTACCCGGTGGAGGGAGAGTCACTGGTGGCAAGGCGTGCTCTAAGTGCCCAAGTTGCGGAGGATGACATGGAACAACAAAGGGAGAATATATTTCATACTAGATGCCACGTCAACAACAAGGTATGTAGTATGATCATTGATGGGGGAAGTTGCACTAATGTGGCTATCACTACTTTAGTAGAGAAACTGAATTTACATACCTTGAAACACCCTAGACCTTATAAATTGCAGTGGTTGAATGATTGTGGGGAGGTTCGGGTAAATAAACAAGTGTTAGTTTCCTTTTCAATTGGGAAATACAAGGATGAAGTACTTTGTGATGTTGTTCCAATGCATGCGGGTCACATATTGTTGGGCAGGCCATGGCAATTTGATAGGAAGGTTATTCATGACGGGTTCAAGAATAGGCACTCATTCGTCAAAGACAATAAAACCATTACTCTTGTACCATTGACTCTAAAACAAGTGTATGAGGATCAAATGAAATTGACAAGAGAAAATGAGTTGAAAAAAACTTGTGAGACCGAGAGTTCAAAAAAAGATGAGGAAAAAGAGAGTGGAAA